>CAOKZL010000230.1:0-1200000 GCA_948472985.1 Iguana delicatissima
CGGCCGAAACTCGGGGAGTGATCAGTTCCCCCTTCCCCCTCCCAAACATGAGGGGGGTCTACTCACCAGAGGGCCATGGGAGGCTTGGTTTCCAGCTGTAACCCGAAGTCCGTTGACTGGAACGCTGTCGCCAGGAATGCCAACACCCCTCCCAACCAAACCTCTTCGACAAAAGGTCGAGGGCGCCCTGGGTTTTGTCAAGGGGGGGCCGCAATCCCCGCCGTCCAAACGTCCGTCAAGGGGGACAGAATAGTCCCTTCCCCCGTTTTCCCGGCCAATGCACCAGAAATGTTGTGGCCAAGAAAAGTGGAGACGACCAGGTTTCAGGGAAAAATCAAAAAGCCATTTTATTGTTAACAATACCTTGCGCAAGGGCAGCAGTTATCCCAGAACTGTTGTGTCAATTAATTGAGGTAACATCACTATATACCTTTTGCCTTCTATGTCAGCAATCAATCATTTACTTAGCCCGCCCATCACTGGAGAAAAAGATCTTTAGTTAACTTTTCCATTACATCATTGACTGGCACACACGTGTACAGAAGAGAACAAAGAGTTAGTTTAGAAAATGATACAAAATAATGGTAGGGAGTATAGTGCCTCCCTGTGAATTCCCAGACCTTCGAATGTTGCAAGGCCATTCTCTAAAATTTGAGATAAGACAGACATCTGCAATTTACTCAGAGGCACAATTCAATTCGCTTGTTTTTCCTATTCAAGTGGCATTGGATTTAACCCCTTCAGGCCAGATCTGATCTAAGCTTCTGCAGACAAACTTTGTGTATGGTTCCACATTACTCCTACTCATCTGTATAATCAGATTTACCATTGCAAAGTTCAGAATTGTATAACTGTATATAGATAATTAACTAAATGCCAGTCCTGAATGGCAGTAGCAGGTACTGAAGTATGGTAAGCTACAAATAGTAATGTTATTTCTTTTGAGGTATAAAATATGGCCAGTCCTTGTTTGCTTTTCTTGATGAAGTCTTGAAGAACTTGTCTCCTTTGGGGGATGACAGAAGCAGAAGAACAAGCCAAAAACAAATGGCTTCTTCTAGCAATTGTTTTCTTTTTTTTTTTTTAAGGAACATGATTTCAGCCACAACAACAGGACAAGACTACAGGTCTATCTACTCTTCCAGCATCCTGTTCTGAGAGAACATCCAGAAGCCCTGAAGGAAGCATACAAACAAGACGTGGACCCAAAAGCTCTTTCCCATGCTTTATTCCCACTCCTTGGCATTCAAAAGCATGCCAGAGAGACAAAAACAAAATGTTGCAGGGCAGAGTCCACTTATTGAGGGTTTTATTGAGCAGGCCATGTCCTCTACCTGAATATTTTATTCCACTCTCTTTCCTCTCAGGCCTACCCAACCATGCCCCTCTCTTCAATCAGCCGTTGGTCATGCTCAGTCAACCACGAACTATTTCTCCTCCCCGCTTGTCTCTCTGCCTGCTTTTTAATTATTGCTGGTTTTGTCCTTGTTGCAATCCTGGTATTCCCCCAACCCTTGTAATAATACCATTTTGTGCATAGATAGTACCATGTTTGGCTCCACTCTCCGAGAGTGAATTTATTCTTAGTGCTAGAACTACCTTTGAAAATTATCTGTTTCATAAATGATCTGAGTTTGCAGCCATTAATGTACTATATCCCATAACTTTGTCTTACTTTTTTTTAAAAAAAAAAAAAAAGCCAGCTAAGTTAATGGGCATCACAACATCTTGTGAAGGTGAAATTATTTACTTATTTATTTAAAACATTTTTCCCTTTAACAGAAAAGTCTCCTGAGTTGCCAAGGCAGTCTCTCCCAATAGACTCACAACTGAAAAGACACAACACAAGAAGAAAAGGAAATGGGAAGGAGAATGAGAAGGAAAAAAGAACAACCCTAACTTTCACTCTAGATATACTAGAGATCATGTACTGGATTTAAGCACAATGGAAGGTCTGCAGTTTTCCTGCCCACTGATGAAGAACAGTATTTTCTTATTTTCTATAATATTTGATGGTGTAATTATGGTGTACTTGCCCACAATCTTGCTAACTATAAGGAGGAAGGGCAGTTTTAAATCAATGCCTGCCTAATAGCCTCCTTGTTGCAGGAAAGAATGGGGATGCATCTGAAGCATTTTGAACATTCAGTCTTGTCTCTAAGTAATGTGTGTGCATGTCTCAAGGTAAGTATTTTTCCCCCTCATCTCTCTTCTCTGCTTTCAGAAATAAGATAACTCTATGTCAAAGACTGCAAGACCTAACCCAAGTTTGGTGACTGTTCCAGATGAGCAGCACAGTACAAGCAAGCCTAATCAGACGACAGTCATACTGAGTTCACTCGCATTTACTCCCAAATTATTCTGTTCCGGATTACTGCTTCAGTTACACAAGAATGGAAATCACTAGCGCCTCCAGATCGTGCTGAACTTGCACTTCCCTACACCACGCTGGCTCTCAATCATGCTGTGCACACACAGAATGTTTTATTTCTTGATCTGATTCCCCCCCCCCGCTTTCCTAAACTCTCACGTTGCTCGGCCCTAAGCGTCCCAGTTTTCGTCTGGGAAATGCTGGGAGGGCAGGCAAGCGCCCAGTAACTTCCTACTTAACAAAGCTATTTTTAAAAAAGCAAAAGAGAAACTCCCAGCGCTCCCCCAAACTCAGAAAACGTCACTACTGTATTAGGAAAGGCAGCTTAATTCGGTGCGTGGGATTGTGGGAAAAGCAGTCAGGCATGGGCTGAAACAGAAAGCTTGCAGGGAAAGGAGGAGGAGGAGGTTTAGAAAATGGAAAAATCTAGAGCTAGGAAGAGGTGTCAACTTTACAACAGGAACCGCCCAGGAACTGCATTTTTCTGGCGTTTTTGAGCACTCTCCTCTTTTCTTCCCCTTCATTTGGATAAAAGGTAGGGCTGCCTTTTTCAAAGGAAAAGACCAGAAGGCAAGGGTTTTACTGCAGTGACTGAGCATCCACAAAACAGTCAGCAGCAAAGAGCAGAGTTGGTTCGCTTTGTGATGCACATTTTATGTTGCATCAAATGCACTGTTTGAGACTTTCGCTGGAGGGAGGCGTGCGTATTCCCAATGACAGCTACCCTGATAGCGTGGATTGGGCTACAGTTCTCTATGAAACTCAGCTCCGATTTCCACCCCGGAGGAGGAGGAGGAGGAGGAGGAGGAGGAGACGGAGGGAGCCCGGAAGTAGACGATTCATGTGTGAGTCTGCCACAGATCAGAGTCTAAGAGAGACCATGCGGAAGCAAAAGTGATACTTTGAAAAAAGACACTCCCGTTTCATCCTTCCGCCTAGCGTGGTGTAGGAATACCAGGGCTGCTGCGAGGTAAGTTTTAGGGTTCAGCTTCTAATGCTTGGTTTTATTTCAGTAGCAGTTTAAAGATACGGGACTAAGCATGCTGGATAGCCAGAGCCCAGCCCGATCCTGTGCATGTATGTTCGCAAGGAGGTCCCGTTGCGCAAAACGGAACTTGCTCCCCAGGTAAGTGGTTGCACTACAGAAGCCCGGATTCCAGTATTCCAGAATCAAATCTTCGTGGGTTGTCTTTCCGTTTCAGTTGCCAGATCTTGGAATCACTTGTGCAACTCTTATATGCAGACGTTGATCATGATTATTTACGACTAAGCTAACAGCAACCGGGGCTCACGCCTATGGAAAAGCAGGCTGATGGTTTGCCACCTTAAAGGATCGAAAACTCTATGAGGGAATCCCTTCTGCTGCGATCCTCCATAACCGAGCTAAACGCTCCAGATTATAAGTAACGAACTATGGAGGTGATCGTTTGCATGAATGTTTTATACCTGGGTTTTGCTTATGCTATAAAAATCCCAAACCAGACTATTGCCTAGAACTCCTCAAATTCTTTATTATCCTTTCGTTCCAAAAACCTGTGGGCTTGAAACTCTTTAACTTTTGTACCCTGTAGAAATGAACAGAGATAAAGATGAACTGTCTTGCCCACCAACTGATGATGGAACAGCTGCTCTTGCTGCAATAGATGAGGACAAACAAGCCAAGCAAAAGTCAGATCCAGAAAGACAAGATTGCACTTACCTTGGCATTAAAACCCTTACAGAGAATAAAAAGATAATACAGGAAGAAGACAGACAAGAAAGGTAAGCCATGTTCTTGACCAAGGCTATGTATTATGTAGTTTAAAAATAAAGTGCAGGTTTTGCTTGTATTTCTGTCTGGTGAATTGGAAGAGTAGCTGGGGAGAAATTTAAGCTCATGTGCAATGCCTGTTCTAGTGAATGATGGTGATTATTTCTTTATTTATTAAACTATATCCCACCTTTCTCCCAAATGGGATTCAAGGTGGGTAGTTTGTACCTTCCCCCTTCCGTTTGCTAGCTGTCTACTTTGTTCCCATATTGTGCGCTTAATCCACAAATGTTGCAGCTGGATTTCCCCTGCCCCCTTGTGTAATACAACTGCAGAGAGCAAGAGAAAGAAGGTATTGTTTGTCAAACTAGCCTCCGCACACATACTTGCACTTGAAGTTCAGTCATAACAATTAATATTCCTATAGTTTGATTTTTAGTGAACATTGCTTCCCATGTAATCATTTTTACACATATATCACTTGTGTACACCTGATAAATGTAGACATCTGTTTGCTTGACAAATACATGGTGAAAATTTTGTTTGATGGTGGGGTTCTGTGATTGAATTGAAACATAAGCCAGATTCTTTACACAAACACACAATTTCCCACATTGGAATATTTTCTCATATTAAGAGACTGTTAATGATCTTTGAATGTCTTTAACAGTTTAGTAGTGATTGTCTCTTTCACATTCTGGATGATTTGTCCTTATTGAGTATCATCTAGCTGTAATCCAATCATCTCTTCCACGCTATATTCTAAAGCAGGGATGGGCAACTTATGGCCCTCAGATGTTGCTGGGCTGCATCTCCCATTATCTTGCACCACTGACTATGCTCTTGTAACTGCAGTTCAGCATCTGGAGAGCTGCATGGAAGTTGCCCATCTCTTCTTTAGAATCACAATGCCATCTTTTACATGGAGTCCCATGGAGTTAAGTATGCATGGAACTACAGCCATATATAACAGCAGTTCCCTTACTGTAAGGTGCCCTTGAAACTTTAGGATTCTTTCAGGAAGCTGAGAGAACAATAACTGTCTCCAATAACTTTCAGAACTTTCATAAAAACAAAATCCCTAGGATTGTTCCACAGAAGTCATGACTTTCATGAGGGTGAGGTCCCTCTTTTACTTTCCTTGGTGTCTCTTCACTTCAGAACCACAGCAAAACACTTTTGATTCTTTATTCATGCCCCCTTTTGCAGCACTCTGCCTAGGAGATTCTGGGCATTGTAGTCCAGGAAATAACTCATCCAAGTTCTGGTCAATAGGTTGCTGTGTTTCCCTACCCAGCAAGAAGTCACTTCATTATAAAATCAATGTAAGGTTCCAGTGCTGATAGGCCCACAAAAGAGTGAATGGCTAGGTGAGCTCGTATAGAACGGAGGAAGTTAGAAAGCATATGAGGTGACTGGAAACAAAATGTAGCTCTGACAAACTAATGGAGAAAACAAAGTGAAAATAATTCACAGTGTAAGATCTTGACATTTTAAAAGGGGGAAAAAAGTCGATAATCTTGAGTGCCCAGATTCATGGCATTTCAAAAATGAGGGCTGAGATATTGTCCTAACTTGTGTGAGTGATTACAGCTACTCATTTCAAAAGAGTGAATTTGCCTCCTGCGTTTTTCTGCTCTAGCTTTCCCAGCAGCTATGTAGAACAGCAGCCTTTCAGGTAATCAGAATAGCTTTTGTGCTCCAGCTCTCTTTTCCCGTG
This sequence comes from Iguana delicatissima, assembly GCA_948472985.1. Classification (NCBI taxonomy): domain Eukaryota; kingdom Metazoa; phylum Chordata; class Lepidosauria; order Squamata; family Iguanidae; genus Iguana; species Iguana delicatissima. The sequence continues at coordinate 5,842 of CAOKZL010000230.1, forward strand.
ATTGGAGATCACATGATGATTCCACCTCTCATCCTGCTTGCCCTCCCCATTTATGTCCTGTATATCATAGAAACTATGATAAACAATATTCGGATGCTCTAAGGAAAAGTTTTTGAGGATTTGTTCCCTAAAGCATTAAGTAACATTTTTAAGCCATTTGTCTTCTCTGTTAGACTTTGGCCATTTCTGCACTAAACTGTTACAATGCTATTATTCCACTTTCACCATCCTATGGAATCCTGGGGTTTGCAGTCTAGGGAGGGGTCTTTAGAATTCTCAGCCAGGGAGCTCTTTGGCCTTGGTAAACTACAAACCCCAGAATTCCACAGGAGGTTGAAAGTGGAATAATAGCACTGTAACAGTGTAGTGCAGAAATGGCCATTGTTGTTCTTGTTGTTGTGTGCTTTCTTGTCATTTACAACTTATGGCATATCTACAGTGAACCTATCACAGGGTTTTCTTGGCTGGATTTGTTCAGAGAGGGTTTGCCTTTGCCTTTGAGGCTGAGAGAGTATAACTTGGTGAAGGTCACCCAGTAAGGATTTGAACCCTGGTTTCCCAATGTCCTAGTCCAGTGCTCAGACCACTATCCTGCGCTGGCTCACTTGGTAGACGTCACCCCACCCCCAATACTTTTATATCCATATCAGACTAGCTTAGCTTTCTGAGAGTTAAGAATCTTTCAATCTCGTCACAGATTGCTTTTTCTCCCCATATGTTTTTCTCACAGCCCTGGGATGTCACAGCAAAAGGTCAAGATCCCAACTCATCCCCCTGTTACCAAAGAAGAGAGATGGAATAAAAGTTTTTTGCAAAAACGTTTTCTCAAAGGTAAAAAGGAAAAATGCACTCCTCATGATAAAATGGCACCAACTGGTACAACCTCCATCCACAAAGGGAAAACTGCATTAACTGAGAAAGAAGACAATGCACGTTGTACAAAGAAAGCTCAGACTGAGGGCTCAAAAACATCTCAACCCAACCAAGATAATTGCCACAACAGTGGATCAAAACTGTCTACATCAGTCATCTGTTCCCCAATGGAATCTTCCGTAGACTTGTGAGTTTGTGTCATCAGAGTTTGATTGAGGAAACCAATGTTAAATGTTGCAGTTTGCTTAATTGCATTTTTCTGAATGTGTGATAAATAATATGTTTAGGATGTTTTTTGTTGGACGGGTTAGCAAGATTTCATTTGCTCTAGAATTATTCTTCATCTAAGCAAGATATTATGGCCTGCTTGTGGATATAGTATTGGCTTTCTGCAAAATACATTTTGCAAAAAGGGTAAACAGGGTCTTTCCTTTCTCTTCTTGACATTAATTCTTTCTCTCTTCCATTGTCTGCTTTACCCATTTTTTAACATTGCCGCTGCATCAACATTAACCATGGCTCAGGCTAATTAATTTACTTCTTGTCTTCATATTGACCCTTCATTTCATGTCCTTGTTGAAATTGATCCATTCATTTTCCTGTTCTTTCACCAAGTTTCTCTATTTTGAGGAGGATAGCAAAATAGGTAAAACAACTTGTTCACATTAAAATCTGCTGCTTTGATGCTTGTTTATCTCACAGTAACCATGGTAAGTATCCTACTAGTTTGCAGATGATGAATAGATGTAGGAAGAAGCAGCCATCTTGATCCTTCAAGTGGCAGATTATATAATCAGAGTACCTGGCCGTTTTTTCTGGGCCAAACATCATGAGTCTCTAAAGCCACAGTTAATAAAAAAAAAGTTAAATGTCTCAAAGGTAACAACAACAACAACAGTAATAATAATAATATCCTGCCTCTCTCCCAAAATTGAGACTCAAAGTGGTTTACAATTTAAAATGAACAATACAGATAAGAGCGTATAAAAAGTGAACATTACAATAGAATTAAACTATTCATAGTATTGAAACAGTTCAAACCTACAGTTAAAAGAATAAAATGCAATTAAAAAGATAAAAAGCTATTAAAAACAGCTTAGTTTAAAACTATAGAGCAACCCTTAGCCCATTCTTTAAAAACTTTCTGTTTTAAAAGCCTGTCAGAATAAAAAAGGGTTTTTTGTTTGTGTGTTTTTTGGTTTGGGTTTCTTGCAGTGGGAAGACAGCAAGGAGGGGGCCATTTTGGCTTTCCTCCAAATGGAATTCCAGGATTTAGGGGCACTGACCAAAAGTATTTATACTGCATGATTACATCCATTTCATACTACTGCATTTGTCCTGGCTCCATCCTAAGGAGTCTTGGCATTCGTCATTTGGGGAGATACTCAGACGGTACCATGGTATCCTGGGAAGTAAGTGACTGAGGAATAAATCAGTTTAATTCTGTAGCACAGGCAGGCACTCACAGTACCTTTGGAACTGTAATTTAGAAGAATGGACAAAAGTTGTTTAGCAGAGAACTCTTAAGTGTTTCACTTGTTCCTCTCTGGCTAGGAAGAATTTTCTCCGCATTGGAAAGCTTTTCTCAAGTTCCTTTTCCTACTTGTAGGCTAACAAATTAAACACACACATATATGCTGGTGTGCAGACTAAGAACAATGATTGCAGTGGACTTGCCTGCAAATTTGATCTGTATATTCCTAACGTCCTGTGTAATTATGTGCATCTGTAGTATTCTAAGACAGGATTGATTTGAAGCAGGTTTTCTTGAAACATAGGGTTGGATGTCATGGGGTCAGGGAAATTTCTGGTTCCAATTGATGGGAGACTTCTTCATTTGGTGGTTTCCTACCACCCAACCACCCTGGTGAGAGGAGTGGGTGAAGACAAGAGAGTATGCTTCCCTGGGGCCTACTGCCATGTTGTCTAGGAATAATGAGGAAGAAACCACATATAACAGAACCTGCCCCTTGTAGTTTTTTGGGTTCCTGAAAAGTTAACTCTTTGCCATTATCATCATCTATTGTGAGTAGGTCTTTAAAAGCCCAAGATGAGGAAGGTGTTAATATGTTCCTGGTACAATGGGACCTCAGTATCCAAGGGCTCTGGATCTGTGGATTTAACCAGCCAAGGACTGAAAATGCAAAATATTTTTTAAAGAAAACCCTGAGATCCAGTGCAAACAGGTCAAGAAGTAGTCCCAGGGCAGCAGCAGAGGAAGTGGCAAGGCCTCACCACCAGGTGCACATTTTTAGGCCATGCAAATTGGGCAGCTGGCGAGCTCCCCAAAAGCAGAAGAGAGAGATGTGAGTATCTATTCATACAGTAATGCAGCATAGGGCAGCAGCAGAGTTGATGGTAAGCCCCAGCTGGCAGACTTGCTGCAATTGGGCTCCCCTGCCTCCAGGGAGCACGCCAGCCACCCTCTTCTGCCTTTGGAATGAATGAGCAAAAGTGCCTTCAGTGCCCTGCTGTGACGCTTCTGCTCTTTCGTACCAAAGGTGGAAGTGGCTGGCACGCTCCCTGGAGGCGAGGGGCAATCAAGGTGCACCTGGCGGCCAGGGCTTGCCACCGCCCCCACTGGCTCCTCTTCTGAAGCTTGAGGCTGCTATGTGCAGGAGGTTTTTGGACAGAGCACAAAGGCAAGAATGCTCTTTTCCAAAGGCCCTAATAGGATGCTGGCGTCTGAGGCAGAAGCAGGAGACTGGTGTGCTCCCCAGAGGCAAGAGAGAGAAACACATGGATCAATGAAATAGGATGCATGGATTTGTGCCAAGTACTACAACTGGATTCCTGCCATTTCACATATCTCTCATTTTTCTGAGGCCTGCACACAGCAGTCTCGAGCATCTTCAGTGGCATTGGTGGTGTTAAGCCGTGGCTAGCAGGTGCAGCACAATTGCCATCCCCCCCCCCGCAAGCTCTGGAGAGCACGCCAGCCACCCACTTCTGCCTTTGGAATGAAAGAGCAGATGTGCCATAGTAGGGCCTTAAGGCACTTCTGATTGTTTGTTCCAAAGGCAGAAGCAGGTGGCTGGCATGCTCCCCAGAGGTGGGGGAACCCAGTTGCGATGTACTTGCTTTCATGGCTGTTCATGTTACTGTATTAATAGGCCTCTGGGGAGCCCACCAGCCATCTGCTTTGCAAGGCCTAAGAATGCACACCAGGAGGCCTGGCTTTGCTGCTGCTTTCACTGCTGCCCTGGAACCACTTCTGAGTCTGATCATTTTTTTACCAGTGAAAAAGCAATATTTTTTAACATTGTTTCTGCATTTTCAGTCTCCCAAAGTAGCAAAGGAGGTGGGGAACCCAAGAATGTATGCCTCATGGTACACTTGCCAGCCAGGGCTTGCTGCCACCTCCACTGCTTCCTTATGCCATTTCACTTGTCACCCACTTTTTTTGGTATCTGTGAAAGGGTCCTAGAACCAAAGCCCTGCAGATACTTAGGGCTCACTGTATTTCAATTAACCGCAGGTCAGAACCTTGTTACTGCGTAACATTAATATCATCTTACTCTACTTTCTCCAACTATGCAGAACAGTGACAAGACTTTTCTGTAGTAGTGTTTTTTACCTTATGTACTTAACTGCCAGAGCACAGTAATTTGGCTCACGCTGTAAGATGTAAATGATGGAAATGTAGCCAATTCTTTTTCTTTTAAAAAAAAGGGTGGTACATAAACAAACTGCTTATAAAGGAAAGCACAAGTTCTGTATAGTATGGTAGTAGAAGCCTGTCTTCAGGATATGAAAGGACCTTGGTGTTCTTAGAAGCTCAGGCTATTTAGTCAAGTAAGTAGCATGCCAGTCCCTAAAAACTACATTTGTTTTTCCAAGTCCTTTCCATCATGGGTTGCTGTCTTCTCCAGCCCAATAGGATGACTTAGCATGCATTTTGATGGTGGTGAAGTGCCTGTGGCTGCCCCTTCAACTTCCTTACAGTTTGATCACCAAACTACAGTAAGTCCTTCTTCCATTTCATCCTGGTATGGATTTTACTGGGCAATTTACTTATTTTGACACCATACTTCGTGTTTTAGAGATCTACTTTCTTAAAGGAAGAATATCCTGAATTACCAAATTATTTGTAGTAGGCTTAGATCCAGGATTGCATACAAAAAAGAAATTCTCACTGTGGTGTTATTCTGTGGAGTTTTGGATTAGCCTTCTATGTAATACAGGTGTAGCTTGAGCATATAGCCAGAGATGCTGTGCAAAGGAATATTGATGGAATCCTTTCTTATATTCTACTTTAAAAAAACATTCTGCTTGCAGAAGAGGTCTTCTATAAATGAAAGGGCTCATCTGCATCTAACCTAGCAATAGTAACAGTACTAGTAATTTATAACTTTGTTTTCTTTATCCAAGATAAAGACAAAGCAGCTTACAGTTAAAACAGAAGTAAGAATTATGTGGCTCTCCATGTGCTGTTGAACTGTAACTCCCAGCATTCCTCATCATTGGCAACATCAACCTGGAATGCTGGGAGCTAAAGTCTTAACATTTTGAGGGCCACATGATTCTGCTCCTGGTTTAAAACAGCAAGACACGGGGGTGGGGGGAATAGCAAAATACAAACTGTAAGTCACAACACCACCAATACAAATTTATTTTCTGGGATTTCACTGTGGGCTTTCTCATGAGGAGAGTAGGATTTCATCAGGTAGCAATCACTTAAGCCCACGGGGCTACAACCAAAAGGGAAAAGGCCCCACAAAAGCTGTTTGGTTGCATGGACAAGGCTCTTTGACTGCCTATAAGATACCCTTAGTGTAATCTCATGCTCATTGCTTTTACAATAAGTCTGATTTGGATTCAGTGGGACTTGTCTCAATCAACTGCGAGCGCGTGATTCCCATACAGGGGAACAAACTTTTCAGCCTTTTTGAATGAAGTGGTTCCACAATTGAGAGAGCTTAAATGGGTAGTACTCTTGCATTTAACTATTTTGTGTGTGTTGTAAGGTTTGCTGGACTGCTTTTGAATGCAACCGTATGTTTGTTTCGTTTTTGTATCATTCCAAAGGTTCTGCCATCACCAACAAAATGCATTCTAATCTGGGAGACAACAACCTGTTAGAGATATTGTAGTGTGGCCAAAAAAAGGTGTGTCTTCCTGTTACTTATTTTGATATTATTTGTAGTACTTGCAAATAATACTTCTTTGTTTGTTTCTTTGTTTCTTTCTCTCTCTCTCTCTCTCTTTCGCTGTTGCTTAAATGAAGATGCAGTTGGTATCCATAATTTGGTTGGTTGTTTTTTAAAATTGCCTAGCTTGTTAAAACTGAGTTTTACTCAGAAAGAAATTTCTATTTGGATTAGACCTTTGCTGTTGTGTGAAATATGTACTGATGTTGTTGCAGTGAGGAGGACATGTACCGTGATGCAGAAGAAATAAAGAGAGAAAAAGTGTTACTTGTGTGTGGGACAGGCTCCTCAGGTACATTTCAGTGCTATTTGTGTGGGATGTGAGGTGTTTGCTGAATAATAAATAAAACCCACTTCCCTCTCGGAGGGGCTCTGCAGCAAAACCAGTTTTTGATCAAGGAGGCAAAGTTTTACTCCAAACATGACATCATTTCCCCCAAATGGTATTCACTTTGGCTTTCCATGTTTTTACTATTGCTATTGCTAGAACCCACTGTCTTCCAAATGCTACAAGATAGGAGACAATTCTCTGTGCAAATTATCTCCCTGTCAGTCTGTTCCTTGTTTTGAGCTCAGTTTCACACTTGAAACCTTCCCTTTACTAATGTGAAATAAGAGTAAACTCCTTCAAAACAAAAACAAATGGAATACAAAAACTGAATAGATGAGAGGATTTTATGTGAATGGTCTATAGAAAAGCCAATGGTCTTATCAAGTATCTTCCACACAAGCTTAAGCGAATCTCAGGTTTTGAGACCAGATGGCAGAGACAAAAAACATCTTGGGATTTCTGCATATGTATATATAACATTTTTTAATACAGAAGAACTGCACTTCTTGACTTTTTACCAAAATGTAATTGTTTTGTCTTAATTGCAATTTAGATTTTCTAGAAAATAAACTAAGTGTTGAACCTGAAGTTGACATCATGGAATACTGCCAGGAAGAATGGAGAGGAAACACTGCTCAAGCCAATTGTATAAGAAAGGTGTGGTCTTTTGCTTTGTAATAGTACATTATAAAAAGCTGGTATTACTGGGATTAACCTCTTAGGTCATGTGTGTGGCTGTTCCTTGTCTGCATCCCACCTTTACAGATACAAGTCTTTACAGACATGTTACAAGTTTTATATTCCTTTTATTCCTTTTTTTTTCTCTCTCTCTTTTCATGTACACACACAGTAGGCCCACCATATCCATGAGGGATTGGTTCCAGGACCATTAGCAAATGCTAAAGAGCATGCATTCTCACTAGGCAAGAAAATAGTGCAGGGCAGCAGCGAAGATGGCAGCAAGCCATGGCTGCAGCAGAGATGCACTAGTTGCCACTGCCTTGATGAAGCTCCTTGATGCTCTGTGATTGTGCTGCCCTGAACAATCTCAGAGTGGCCATCAGCTTCTGGCTGAAACTCCTTGCTGCCCTGCAATTGCTGGCAGCATGGGTGGTGTCATCCTGGTTGCTCGTTTTTAAAAAACGCCAAAGCTTTCACTTTGCTTCTGTTGGACAGAAAGGTGGGAGAGAAGGGGCATGTGTGCAGCTGAAAGGCTTGGAGTGGCCTGTTTCAATCTGTTTCTTACATTGTTTTAAATTATGTTGTCTTTTAGTATTAGTTTTATTGTGTTCGAAGATTGCAGTGTACTGGCAGTGTATGGGCCTCCATCCAAATGCTAGACCCAGCAAGAGTAGGTAGTTGGATCAATGGGAATTACATAAGTTTGTTTACTATTCAGCAGTAGTTTGGGTCCCATATGAGAGAAAAGCAGAATATTAAATAAATAAATAAATAAAAGTCATAAATTGTTTCAATAGTTTTGCTCTTGTTGGATTTTATTTGTAAATATTGTTTTGAACTGCCTAGAGTCCCAGATTAAGGAGAAAACAGGGCTATAGGTTAAATATACAAATTCACATATGTTTTAACTGTGCTTTATGGTGGTGCAACTCCAAAAGTGACGGCCCATGAACTGATACCACTCCATGAGCCACCAATTACGAGTCCCTGGAGAGTTCTCAGGAAAGAAGAAAAGAAAGAATTGTAGACAAGGAGTACAAATATGGTACTAGTCCCTGTCACACTGTACAAGAAAAAATAACTGCTAATTCCCCTTCCCAGCATTGAAGTATATTTCAGTATAAGTGATTCATATATGATGTTATGTTCAAAATTACTATGTGATATTTTTGTGAATCAGTCCTTAAAATTGGTTCCTGAAGCTTTATCAGAACTTGGACAAATTTACAGAATTGCTGGCTAGGAGATTCTGAATGGTAATCCAGAAAAGTAACTTTTAGAAGTGTTAATACTTTGAGCAACTTTTAAAGAATAGCTCTGTTATTTTGTTGAATTGTGGATTGTGTACATCTAATCACAGTTTCCGTCAATATAGGGCTACGAAGCAGTTTCACACAGATTTATTTCAATAAGACGAGTACGAGGGGACAACTATTGTGCTGTCAGAGCAACTTTGTTTCAGGCGCTTAGCCAAGCTACTCAGCTTCCAGACTGGCTCCAGGAAGAGGACATAATGACGGTAGGCCACACAATTCCAGCACATCTCTTGACAGGCTAATGTGATGGTAACTTTTATTTAGCAGGTATTTCTGTGTGCTAATTCACCAGCATGGTGTAGTGGTTTGAGCATTGGACTACGACTCTGGAGACCAGTGTTTGAATCCTGCTCAGTCATGGGAACTCACTCTGTGACCTTGGGCAAGTCACACTCTCTCACCCTCAGAGGAACGCAAAGATTCCCCCGCCCCAACAAATCTTGCCAAGAAGATTTTGTGATAGATTTGCCTTAGGCTTGCTGTAAGTTGGAAATGCCTTGAAGGTACACAACAGCACAGTTCACCAGGCATTTACTTATGCATTTGAAAAACAGCAAAATATCTGAATGCGATCCTCCCCGCCCCCCAGTTCTTAAACGGTACTCATGGTAAGTATCCCTTCATCTTGAACAATGCTTTAAAGCAGAAATAAGAATCCTTTGGGCCTCCAGATCTACAGCTGCTGCAATCCGTTGGCTATGCTGGATAGTACTAAAAGAAATTATAAGCCAAAGCATCTTCAAGGCCCAAAATTTCCCCTTCCTTTGTTCTAGAGAACCAGTACTGTTACACAACAGCAGAGAACAGGAGTCAAATACTTTGATTCAGTTAAAGCATCAATAATTAGAATTTGTTGCAAAATTAACTCTTTATTTTCTGAAAATTTTAGCTACCACAGAAGCTGATAACAAAATATGATTGGATTGGACAGTGGCAACTCAGACAAAAATGGACTAATAATGTTGAAAACCTGGTGGAGGAATTAAAAGAATGCTTAGTGCTGCTAAAGAGAAAGGTCTGATATATTCATGTTTTTTTTAAAATTAGTTGCAGCCTGGTGGGGGCTTGGGATCTACATTCAATGCAGAAGTGTGCGAACATAGGCCCTTTCCTCACGGGGGGGGCCAAAACGGGGCCGCGCATGCAGGGGCGGAGCTTACCTGCGAGCGGGTTGCTCCGTCCCTCTGAAGAGTGAGGATCCGCCGTTCCAAACGCCGCCGAATTTCGGCGGCTCCCGGCGGCGCCCAAAATGGCGACCGGCGGCTTCCGGCAGCGCTCCGCCAATTAGGACAGAGCGCCAACCGGAAGCCCACCCCCGGGCAGATCTGCAGGGGCGCGCTGCCGCGTCTCTGCAGTTCTTGACTGGGGGCTGCTACGGGGCAGCGCGGGTAAGTTTTATAAAAACCACTTTTGAGGGTGGTTTTTATAAAACTCACAGCGCCAGCCCCGGGTCTGCGCTAGAACAGTTTGAGGTTTAGAACCTCACTTTTTTTAACTGCTCTAGTGCAGACCCCGGTGAAGAAGACCTCCTGGAGAGGTCGCTCTAGCGTGGGCAATATGCCCATGTGGAAATGGCCATAGTGTGCCGGCATCTCATGCAGGTATATGAACAAATGGGTCATCCACTTGCTCTTACTGTACATGTCTAAACCAGGAGATATGGCAGAGGTTAACTTTGGGGCAGGGAAAGGATTTTGTTTTTAAAAAAATTGATACAGACTGTTTTTTTCATTGTATTGTTTCTATGCATGTATTTTGTTATTGTTGTCAACTAAATTTTAAATGTTTTGCAAACTTTCACTTGAATGGTTTTTTGAAAAGGTGGGGTATACATCCATTAAGTAAATAAAAATCCACACAGATAGTAGCATGCATAAATTCTGCTGATACCCATGAGTATAGGGACTAGTGTTACATACATTAGGTGCCGTGGGCAACATAAAATAGGGAGAAAAGGATTTGAGTAATGCAGCAGTCATATGACGTCTATCCTAGGATGAATCTGAGGATACCGAACTGCTTGTACTGCCAAACAGGGCAAAAATTTCCTTTCCATTGGACTGACTGGAGATTGCTTGCGTTTTGGCTTTTTCTTGTGATGTGTTTCCATGCTCACTTGCTTGAGTCATCTGGAACCATCTGTTCTGTTGAAGCCTTGCTTTATAGTAGGCAAAGGCAGATCAGATATCTCTAAAATATTTTGGACGTCATTACATATAATTCCTGGCCGTTGGTCACAATGGAAGCTGAAGTCTAAAACACTGAAGATCTCCCTTCTGTCCACCTGAGCTATATAGTGCCTGCATTCTGCTTGTGACATGGAGTGAATTATGGTTCACTTTGGTGCACAGATGGTTCTGCTTTAAAGCAGAGAGCTGGACTAGGTAGATCTCTAGTAAGATACCATGTCAAAGATTTTTACACTGGAGTTTCAGGTGTTTTTGTTGGCCCCTTATTTGCCTAATCTTTGAATGTTTGCCTTTACAGTGGAAGAATATAACTGAAATGAAAACCCTCATAGAGAGGCAAGCAGCTTGTGATGAGCTTTTTAGAAGTGAAGATGATGAGTACAGACTCTATGAAGCTGTGAAATTTCTTATGCTAAACACAGCTATCAAGCTGTATGAAGATAATGAGAAAGGAAAAGAGGTTCCTGTGTTTGCCTGGCTTCTGTTTGCTCGGGATACATCCAGCAATCCTTCCCAGTTAATGGAAAACCACTTGAATCAGCTTGGTCATACAGGAGGCCTTGAACAAGTAAGCTCAATTGTACGCTAGGAACAAGGAAGGCAAATGCTGGTGCAGCGCACTTCAGAACTTAATTGACTTTTCTGGGCAAGACAGAGCTTGATTATTTCCAGAGCTCCACCTGTCACACAGAGGTACAGGGAGCTTAAAGAGACCAGCAGCAAACTTGGAGCATCACATGTGAATATGAACAGTTTCATCAGCTCAACTGTGTGTCTGAGAATGATGATGTTATTTCAGGGGGAGGCATTTGAGCTTGAATGCTCTGGGGAACGATCATCCTCTTCAGAGAGGACAGGAAATTTGTTTAGGTTTGGTAGATTTGGGAGGAGAATTTCCTGGCTTAAAGTTAGCATTTTAAAAGTTTCTAACAGTAAAGTCTGAAAGTTCACAACACTGGATATAATGGCACTAGTAGTTTGACCTGCATATATTTCTTTATGCTAGTTAAGCCAATGCTCATTTGGTCACTCTCCAAACCATTGCTGCCACATTCTTATACTATTGGGGTAGGAGACTTGTTGGTGATCACCATCATTTTCATACGATATAATAATATAGTCATAGCATAAATTCTAGCAGGGGTGAGGAACCTACAAACTGTATGTTGAATCCAGGCCATGAGAGTTCTCTGCTCAACCTGTAAACTTCTTTGCAGGCTCCAGCCCTTTCCCCTCCAGCATTTAGCTTATCTCCAATCACTGATTTAGTTTATCTCCGATCACTGTTTGGAGATATGAGATAAGAGCTGAGCTTTCCTAACTCAGTGCTGAAGAGATAGAGCCTTTTTTCAGTGTACTGCATTAGATGGGACCTCTTCTCTTTGATCAGTGATTAGAGATGATTTAAAACCATTAATAATAAAATATCTTTGGAGTACATGCTGTGCTTAGTGGGAAAATTACAAAATTGACAATAATTATGCTTAGTACTGCCCACTTTGTTTTGCCGTCTCTCCTTTGCCCCTAAATCTGCCCTTTGTTGGAATGCAGCCTCAAGACCTTTCGCAAGTTAGCACTTGGTCTCTAGATAGGAAAGAATTCCTTATCCATGAATAAAAAGAGTAGATCTATCTCTGATTCAGATCTTACATGCAACCAAATGCATGGGAGTGTGAGGTGGAATAACCTGAAAAATTACTGCATTCAGTCTTCAATCAATTAGCAATTGAGCCTATCAAAATGGAGTGGATATCTCTTAAGGAAGCAAAGAATGGCTATGCATGAAATGATCTTTGGGTTAGCAGTTTGGAAAGGTCACTTGTTACAGAAGGAAGTGTTGAAGGGCTGGTGGTCTGAAATCAGTGATCTAGACTCTAAACTGTTCCATGATCACGTGAAGTGCTAGTTTTGGTTCTCCAGTATTTGTATGTGAGGGAAAGTGGAAGTTTCAGTTTCCTCTTGGGATGGTGTGCTTGCTCAACATATAATCTCATTGGGCACACTGTGCTCGTAACTATGAATAAGAGAAGTCGGAATTGTACTGAATAGTGTTTTCTCAGGGCATATAGAAAGGTTAGCCAAATGTTACATAAATTAATAATAATGTCTGGCATATTAAAGTTCATGTTTTGAATATTTAACTGTATGAGGTGCTAAGGCTGGCCAGTTATCTAAAAGATAAGTTGTATGCGGGGACTACAGTTGGCAGTCAGGCAGGAAAAAGACTTGTTCCTGTTACTTCTGATGTGTTTATGTGCCTTAGAAGATTTACTAGACAGAAAATGAAAAAGAGTTGGATGCTGATATGCTGATAATGAAATACTGTCTTGAATCCTCTTGTTGGCTCTAAATAGAGTAAGCTCATTGAATTAATGGGCTTAACATGAATGTAGTCTCACCATTCAAAAAAAAAAAAGCCCATCAGCAAAATTTTGAAACAGATCTACTCTTGCTACACACCCCATGCATGCTCTCAAGATTTGCTTTGGAGGGCTGGGAAACCTTTTCAAGCAGAGTTTTAAGTGGCATGGAGCAGTAGGGTGGAGAGGGGGAAAGGTTGAACTTGTGTATGGTGGAAGCATCTTCTCTGGGATACAATGATGGGCTTCTTCCTTCAATAGAAGGACTTAACTGGATCCTGGCCTCAGTCTGCACTAATTGACTATTACACATGGGTCAATAGAGCGATAGTTTGAATGTGGCTAAAATGTGATTCGTTAAAGGGTTCTGGCTGAGGAGGGTAAAAAGCCAAGCCACACACTTATTTAATAGCCAGGACTGGTTTTGATTTTAGGTGAACTAATTTAAGTGAGTAGCTGTTTTCTTCAATTAACAGTGCTGTTTTTAGGTAGAAAGAAGGCAAGCTATACACTTAGTAACTCATGATGAAGAAGGCGCTGATGGTTTTATTTTTATAATGTTCTGATCTGTTTGTCCAATGATTATAACTTAAAACCAGCTACAAGTTATGTGTGCCAATGTGATAAGACATTGCTAGAATTGTTCAGTGGTGAGAGAAATTAAAGACAGCAGATATGTCCAGCACATAGTATATACAATCATGTGGAATGGATCTTCACACAGAGCAAAAGGAGATTAGAAAGGGAACTGAGTCAAAACACACAGGATTCCCTCTCTCCTGCAGCAGAATTCACACTTTTTAAATTAGCAAAAATCAAATTAGAAAAAAAAATGCAAAAAAATTAGTCCTGTGACTGACATGCAAACATGTCCTCTAGACTAGGATGTTGTTCTGTTAGTATCCATTTCATTTTTTTTCACCTTGTGGTCTGAGTACCAGATATATTCATTTTCATTTGTGATGTTCATCTACATCAGAAAGTGTGTGTGAAACCTGTTTCTGTGCACATAGCATCTGGCTGTATTGAAATATCCAAATGCTTGTTTGTTATAAATAATGCATTACATGCTCTCATTCTTTTCCTGCTAGGTGGAGATGTTTCTCCTGGCCTATGCTTTGCAGCACACCATCCAGGTATATCGTCTGTATAAGTACAGCACAGATGAATTCATCACCTTTTACCCCAATGAGCCAGAAGAAGATTGGCCAATAGTAACCCTTATAACTGAAGATGACAGACATTATAATATTCCAGCTCGAATGTGTAAAGAGACCAGTTTGTAAAAAAGAAGATCAGTGTGTTTTTCTAGATTTGTAAATGGAATAAATCGTTTAAGAGCATCTTCTTAGTTACTTAAAAATATTTGTAATTCTTGTAATGAAGGGGTTACACCACATTGCACACCACATGGGAGCAAACTTCTGAAGCACAAAACTGTATGAAGTTTCTTTCAAGAATTTGTTTAAAAAAGAGGCAAAAATAATTTGTCCTCTATTTTTGCCGGACAGGTTTCCTGAAACAAGATTTAATTTAAGGAAGATGCATTCTCCTGTTTTCTTCTTCCACAATAGGGAGATATCTGCTTCTGATACCAATTTTTAGAAATGATTCACCATGCCCATCTGCATCCTCAAAACACTAAAACAATTCTTCTACAACCAATTTTTGCATCACTGTTTCTGATTTCAGTGGGTCTGTTCTAAGTATGACTTAATCTCAATCCAAGCCATTCATACCGATTTTAGAAGGTGGTTAGGACTTAAATATGTGCTACATTTTAGTCCACGGCATCCCCTCACTTTGGGCATAAGGACTTTTCCCTTATGTGTGAGTATGTTATTTTTTGAACATTGAAGATATTGTCATCCCCTCCTTTTGTAGCACCCAAAGCTACCTCCTGCTTTTTTAAAGAGTCTCAGAAGTCCTCCATGCATCCATTTTATGCTTTGTGGGGAGCAAGCAGGATTACAGAAGCATCTAGTGCATCCCCATAACCAGACGCAAAATGATAAGACCAGCACTGAGATCCACCCAAATAGTATAATCATTTTGCATCTGGCTATGAGAGTGTATCCAGACACTTTTATGATCCTGCCCACCTCCCACAAAGCACGAAATGAGTGTACTGAGAGCTTCAGAGACTGTTCAATAAATCACCAGTGTTATATGGCTCAGCCTAGCATAAGTCTGCATGCAAACCTACTATGCTGTGATGAGCCATGCAGGATTACAACCATGGTTTGATATCCTCAGAAAAGAGACATCAGAAAGCTTAGCTGACGCATTTAATCTTGAATATTCTTTGGGAAAAATGGATTGGTGTTTGTGTCTTTTTCATTTCTCCACAGATGAAAATGTTCTAAGGATAGAAAATGTTTCTACTACAGACAGGAAAACAGAATGTATATATTTTTAAAAATCCATAAATCCCAAAGCAACAGCTAGATATGTAAACAGGTATTACCAGGGATAACCTTAACACCTCACTCCAGCTGATAATTACTCATTATGGCATTCACCTAGATGTGTGTATTTCACTGCAAGCTAAGACTCACTTTAGTAGTACAGGAGAATAAAGCTAGAAAGATGACTTACTGAGTTTCTTCTGCTGTCACAAATCTCTCCATAAGAAATCTCCCCAACACCACTTTTTCTGTGGTTTACCAGCAGATGTCATTGTAATCAAGAGGTAGTTAAGATGGAAACTTTCTTTCAGGATATTCTTACATCTGATAAAGTAGTAGACTGAGTCTATGCAAGCTTATGCTACAAACTTCTTTCTCCCAGTCAGTATCAAAGGTATAGGATTCCTTTGTTTATACTGGAAAGGCAGCTTTTCCCATACAGTCTCATGTGATTCAATTTGAGATGTAAATAATCCATTAAACAGCATGGATTTATAATGTTTACTGAACTTGCACCCTGTTTGGCAATGCAGGCTTCATATTGTGCCTTTCAAATGCAAATCATGAGTTCTTCCTGAATATGGATGCAACCTCTTTGATAGCCAGGAGATACAGTTCTGAGACTCTCTCTTTTCCTGTTGCTCATTGAAGTTTCCTGTCTGGAAAGTCAGTATGTTACAATGAATATTTGTCAAATGTTTGCCCAACTGATTCCCTTCCAGTCTTCATTGCCTACAAAATCTTATACAGACTGAAACTTGCTAAAACATTAATTTTAAGGTTTTTCTATTTGGATTAAGGCTACCTTGCTGCTTTCTGTTCAAATAAACTGTAACATGTTCCTCAAGCCATATTGCTTGTTTCCTGTTTTAGCGGAGCTTCAGATTCTCATTTAGTTATCTGAGCTGGGAAAAGAAAAGAAAAAACCACAGTAGAGGTGCATTCACATGATAGACCAGGGCCATTTCCACACTAGACTGTTACAATGCTATTATTCCACTTTCAACATCCTATGGAATCCTGGGGTTTACAACTAAGGGGCTCAAAGGCCCCTCCCTAAACTGCAAACCCCAGGATTCCATAGGATGTTGAAAGTGGAATAATTGCACTGTAACAGTCCAGTGCGGAAATGGCTGAGGGTTCTGTGGGAATACTTGCTTACCAGGAATGAGCAGCATACTGGTATGCGATGCTCAGCCTATTCCCATTTTCAGTACAAGAAGCTAAATAACCTACAGAGCTCTCCTTTATGGTTCGCTTGTCATGTCTTACCACAGGGGGTACTATCCCTTCTCTGGTTCGTTCCCCAGCAACAAAACAAAATGAAGCCAGGAGCAAAACTTGGATTCTCTTTCTGCTTTGTTGAGAGGAAACAAACCACAGAAAGAAAGGGGCCCACTGCCAGAGGACATGACAGGCCAACTTTGGAGCAAAGCTCTCTAGTTTAGCTGCAATTGAACAGCATGCACCAACACACTGATTGTTCATTATAATGCAAGGATCCTGTAGCACCTTAGAATTTCATGTTGTGTGAATGCTGTTGTTACCCGTTGGCTCCTGTAGATTTACAAGCTGCATTTTCCCAGAATTCCCTTTTTACACATTTCCAGAATTCAGTGATGGGAGAAGAGAAAATTTCAGCTATAGAAAAGGATTGGAATGGTCTGTTGATTTAGGCTGCGTAGAAGTGCAGTTCTTACATTTCTTAGCAGATACATAAGTTATGAACAGAGCTGCATGCAGTCAGTTCTTCCTAAGCCAAAGAAATCTGAATGTTGCAACTTCTACTGATTGTGTGCTCAGCAAATACTATAAAGTTGTTTAGTTCTAGTGGGGCTAATCATGAGAAAAGCAGAAGAGCTATGCAGAGCACCAACGACATGCAAATCTATTTTTGGGCAACGCCTTAGCTCTTTTGCTATTCTGCAGAAGTCTTGGAACCTGCACATTTTCAGTGAACTGTTGAATTACTTGGGCTAGAAACTTATGCTGGAGTTCTATCTGACCTATTACATTAGGTAACTATGCATATACCTAGCTATGTAGTGGAGGCACTAAGGAGTCCCTTTGCTAAATTGCAAAGATGTGTAACAGGACACTAGCTAGAGTTCTTGATGTGCATTGATGTGCAATGTGCAGCAGGATGCAAAGCACTTCGATAGGCAAAGTTCATCAGTGTGCAATGCACATCAGTGTACAATGCATATCACTGCACACTGATGTGCCTTGCATACAAATGTGCATCCTGGACTGATGCACATTGAACATTTTGCCAGATCTGCTATGTCATGCCATAACAGCATCCCTCTCCTGGATATGGACATTACACAGCTACACAATTCTCATTCCCACATATGTAAGTCCACATAGGAAGATGTAACATCCCAGCAAGATTCCAGTCTTATTTTTTAAATTCATTTAATTTATAGAGAAATTGAACTCTCTCCTTATGTCTCCAAAAACATAGTCTAGCATTCATTACAGGGGATCAGGCATCTAACAGGCCCATTTTATCACATAAATTGGAGTAACTAAAGCTAGAAATTTTGCATGCTCACTGTGATCCCATTGTAACTGAAAAATGTGATCTCATGGCAAATTTGGAGCTCCCTTTCCTGAACAGTGGGTTTAGCTGGACTGTTGCGGCCAGTTTCCTGAATGCCAATCAACCTGTTATGCCAATTCTCTTAAACTATGCCATCTGTGATACCTAATATGTTAAAATTATAATAATCATTGTCTTTGCTCCACCAACCTGCCGTCGCTATGGCTTCCTTATCTGAGAACATTAGAATCCTGTAGAAGATGTACTTGGCCCCATACTAACACTGAAGCCATAATTTCCTGTATTCTAATATTGCTGAAGAATGGCATGATTAAATTACCTGCTCTGGTGTAGACCCATTCCACTTTCTATTATGAAAAGACAAAGTAATCAGCAAAGCAATCTTAGTATTCCCTGGAGGTTGTGGGGAATATCTTGATGACAGATATTATGTGAATTACAGTTCTAGCTTAATTGTTAGAGCTGGGGGAGATATTAAATACTTTTCTCTTTTCTGGGTCTCCCTTCCTATGAGTACAATAAATATTATGAGGGGAATTATTGACAGAAAAAGAGAATCCTAATTTGAGTTGTTAATGAGAAAGAACAATGATATTTAATATTTGAATTTTCACCGATATTTTCCTTATGCATTTTTTTTTTAAAAAAACCCTCCCCCCAGTTCTCCTGTAGCTACCAAATCAGTCCCTACATGCTTGCAAAGTGGAACAATTTAAATTCCTTCTCAAGTATCACATCTGACAGAAAATATGGTATATAGCTTACTTGTAGCATCACCAAAGCTAAGCAGGCGTGGATTAAGCCAAGTTTATACGCGCATCTTGCATGGAAGACCTTGCAATAAATATACTTATAATAAAATCAATATTTTAATAAATACTTTTGGGAAAGGGGCAATTTACGACATGACCATGTGAGTTAAAATGACCTTCCTTTGTCTGAATGTGTGTGTTTGTGCCTTTCAAGTTGCCTATTGGCTTATGGAGACCCAACAAATTTCATAGGGCTTTCTTGTTCATAGTGTTTTGTTTTGTTTTTTTAGGGGGGATTGTGTGTGTGTGTGTGTGTGTGTGTGTTTGTTCTTTTGTTTTGTTTTATTTTGGCAAGAAATATTCAGAGGAGGCTTTGCCACTTCCTTCCTCTGAAATATAGCCTACAGTACCTGGTATCTGTTGGCTGTCTCCCCTCCAAGTACTAATCATAATGCTAAATGGAAATATCCTCCTCAGTATTTAATCATTATTATTGCCAGCCTTTCTACTCCATCTCTCTAAATGAGTAGTTAAGGAAGTTTAAAACATAGCAAAGCTACAAAACATTCTTAAAGCCTCAGTAAAATAACAGTGCAAATCTTTAAGGAAACACTCTGCTGGTTTATGAAGCTATATACGTTTTCATCTTTGCCAAAAGAGATAGAGAGAACCAAGGAGGTCTTTTATACATCTATATTGTTCCAGTACTTCTAGCAGGGCTTGGTTTAATTCATGAGTAAACAAAAATGTAAAAAGATTTTTCCTTTTAACACAGCTGAGCTCATTTTTTGTGTCCTCATTTGTTTCTCTGCACCCATTTTGTTTTGTGTAGCCAGTTCTGTTTCTTTTGCAAAATTTCAGGGAAATAAGCAGCTGTTATTCTTGCTGGAGAAACATTACTAATCTTATCACTTTGCTTCTCCCATACCTCCAACAGAAATATTTAACACTGCAATATAAAAGGCAGCATATAACCATCTGGCACACACTCAGATTTTTTTCTAGAAACATGTTGTTTCTTGACCTGTGAACTTGTTTTAGTTTTGGCATTTTAACTTTCCTCAGTAAATATTAAATACCGATGTTCACACGCATATACATGCCATTCTTCTAAGCATGTTTATTCGTTCAGGGTCGCACTGATACCGATAGATGTGGCAACTGGTTACAATTTTTTTTTCGTTCTTAGAAACTAGCCAGGGACTGGCAGCCAGCACTGGCTCATATACCACCAATTTGAATATCCACAACAATGTATTATGAGGCCTCACTTAACTTCCATTGTTCCATTCTTGCAGCTCAGAAGATGGGAATCACTACTTGCACCACTGCCAATCACAATAAATTATGCACCCAGCCAGTTTAATGGCATTGAGATGAATACAGTGCTGCAATTGTAGAGTGACATCTGCCATCATGTGTGTGACATCAGTTTTCCCCGCAGTATTGCAGTGCCTGATTTCTGAACTAGCACTTGGTTCTTGCAGCAGGCTTGGACACCTACCTGAGGATAAGGGCCTGCTTTAGCCCCTCCCAGGAGACTTTAACGGGCTGCACCTACCACAACAATCATTTTCTTCTGCTTCCATGTATGTAGGGCATATTTTTTGCCATGTGTCCCTCCCTCTAGTAATATCAGGCCCAAGAGAAACTCCCCCCCGCAGCAGTTTACTTTCTGTTTTTTTCTTTAAAGTCCTCTCCTGGGCGTAAAAATAGCCACCCTCCCAAACATGGCAAAATGTTCCTGCAACTGCCTATCTGGGGGCAGTATTTGGAGGTCCAAAATGACCATGGGAACTGCATGCACCAGTACTTTGAACACCTCTAGCCAATGGGATATGAAAATGAACATTAAAAATCTCTCCAGAAAGAAGCTATACAAATTTGGATGGTTAGCCAATGTTAAGAACTGCAATTTACATTTTTTTTAAGATGTGGAAAACTGTACAGGAAACTCGCAGAAAATGAAGTTAAAAAAACCCTAGATAAACCTAAAACAAGAAATGACAAGAAGTAATCAATCCTATAAATAAATACTGGGTTATGGAGCATGGAAATCATTCTAAAACAGCCTTGTAATTAGGGGTAGAAGTGTGACATTTGCCTCTAATGTACTGTGCATATACGTCTGAGCTCTTGCAAAATGCTGAGCTTCATAGTTCCAGAAAACGAACCATCTTCTTTAATCCACAGCCAAAGGCTTCATCTCTGTGCTGGTAGTGCATTTCCTCTTAAGCTTGGATAGTACTTAAGTGTGTATGAGGATCAGTTTTGTCCTTCTCAAGCTTTCCATATTTCAGCTTGTTTCTTAAGAAATTGCTGTGTGGAGTTGGATCCTTTTCTGAGCAGCCTAATGGGAACTGTATTACATGTCTGAGGACAGAGGTACATATTGCAAGGCACAACTAACTGTCTCCTTTGTAAATTAATGTGGGAACTGAAGAGGTATTTCCGTGAGGAATCAGCAAGCATGTGCATATGTAGGAAGGGAATAAATCAATCCCTCAATTCTTCCCTAAAAATGCCACCACAAGACATTATTCTACTTCTTCCCCCTCCCACGGTGGACATCATGAATGGAAACATTAGGGATCCTTTCACACAACACAATTATAGCACTACGATTCCACTTTAATTGACATGGCTGCATTCTAGGGAATCTCGGGGTTTCTAGTTTGGTGAGGAACTGGAGCTGTTTGGCGGAGAATTCTAAATGACTCTCCCTAAATGGCAAAGCCAGGATTTCATAGGATGAAATCATGGCAGTTAAAGTGGAATCACATTGCTGTAATTGTGGAATATGAAATGGATCAAGGACAATTCACACGTATCTGAGGTTGCTTAGAAGTTGATACTCATCTGATCACCACTCCATGGTGAGATGCATCATTTATTACAAGTAGCAGTAGCACAAGTAATGATCTCCCTTTGCTGGGCTACAACGGATGCTAAGGTAGGCCTCATAATCTATTATTATTATCCTGTTCCAATTTTATAATGTAACAATTTCACGTCCTTCCAGAAATGTGTGTGAACGTACCATTCAGGCTGGGCAGATTCTTCTAGCAGAAATAAAGGCAAGGTACATGTGGAAACAAAATCACTGGCCCAAGTGTACATGTTTCATTAATCCATAACATCCCACAATTACCTCTGTGAGAAGTTTGATTCTTCATCATCTCTACACTCTGTATGTATGAACAACATAATACATTGTTGACAAAGACTCTCACTGTAGAATCACCACAAAGAATAAGAACTTTGAGGATTGACATGGGAAGCGCATCCAGGGAAAAGATTAAGAGGATCAACAAGTTGTTTTAACACATGCCTGTGTTTTTTGAAACTTCAGTAGGCAATACTATCTGCACAGCCATAGAGAAGTATTGATGTGTCACTTGCAAGTACAAGCTATAGAGAAAATATTATGGGAAGTTCTTGAAACCGATATAGTGAAGGTCACTTACCTTCTCCTTTGCTATAAAAAGGTAGTGGCCTTTCTCACAGAACCCAATCTATGTGGTTGTTTACAATACTTCTCATGCCTAAAAGACAACATATTCAACAACACTTCTAACAGCCTAAAATCTCAAGTAGTCTCATATTCAAATGTATTAGGTCAAGATTAATATGTTTTATGTGCTCAGTTACTGCCTATCAGTGATAAACCTTTAAGATTGGTTACTGTGAAACTTTATGTTGTCAGTTGGAAAATAGACAAATCTTTTTTCATTTACTCTGAGGTTTAATCTGGCATCTACAAATGCTTGAAAGCTATAAAAGGGAGACAATGTAAAAAGAAAAAGAAATTTAAATAGGGCTGAATTTTGCCAAATTTGGTTTCAAAAGTTCCTGATCTCTGCTTGCACTGTGTGAGAAGGCCATCTTCAGCAAAATGAAAATGTAAGATCCATCTTTCATCAGCTTCCTTTTTACAAAGACAACTCTGTCGTTCAAAATCCTTGAAATGGATTCCTTTAAGAATAGTCAGTTTTGTCTTCAGCATAATTTTACCAGTTCATTCCATCACCCTGAATGGGTGTTGAATTTAGTCAACATCTCTTTTGTCGATTTCATGAAAAGCTGAAATGATGTCTCCCTTAGGGAACTCTATTTAATTGGAAAGTAAAACTGACCGCTAAAGCAGTTAAGTCAGAGTAATTGGATTTAAGCTGATTTGGAGCATCAAGCTAAGACTTATGTAAAGAGCACACATGCGCTTTGGGTAAGGTATAAAAATAGCTAACTGGCATGGGTCACAAAACATGACATAGGACTGACATCATAAACCAGAGCACCTGAATGTTTTGTATCAAGATATCAATCTATGCAAAACAATTAGGGGACTAAAGCTGCCAACTTGTGTTGCTGATAGCAACCATATTAAGGAAGAAGGGTATTCATAGTAGGTATGCTGCTTAGAACAAAAGATATTTGCACCTCTTAAGGACAGAGCCATTTGGTTGAGCCAGTCATTAAACAGGGCAGGATGATAAACTCGGGTGGCCTTTGCTAGGGGGTACCAGTGGCATTCTGACAGAACTCTGTAGCCGTTCCTGTTTTGACAACAGTTATGTACCTTGTGCATCTTGTCCCAAGGACCCCAAGGTAGCCTTCTGTCTGAGATATAGAGGATGCTTAACACATTTCAACTGCTGAAGTAGCTTAACTACCAGTCTTAATGGCTTTTGTATGTGGGACAGTGGGAGGGTGCTCTCTTGTCCTTCACCTCAGAAATCAGTGTCTTAGTCCAACTCTGCCAGTGAGAGCCACAAAAATAGACTTTCACCAGGACTTTTCTGGCTCCCTTAAATTATAGTGGCCTTCCATCTGCCTCAAACAAATCTCTCACGATAATGAGGATTCTCCAGTGTGGCACTCAGTCCTGCAAAGCAGTCGCAGCCAGAAGCAAAAAGAAGTGATCACTCCCTATGTATCTGTATGGATCTATATGGATCAGTCAAAGGCAAAGCTTGGCAAAGTTGTTTTTGGACGACCGCTTCCAAAATCCTACACCCATCATAACCAGTAGAGCTTGCTATTTATTCAAACATCTGGCCACATCAATCTTTTTAGCATCATAATATTAGGTCAATTTCATAAGCATTAAACTCAAATAAATATATTGCAGCAGATGTTCCTGATGACACCAGAAGGACAATCAGAATAAAACTACTTTTCCAAGTTTTGTTTCAGAAGAAAAGCAAATTTGGATTCGATAATGCCAGACACATCAATTTTGTCATGCAGAAAAAAAATGAACAAAATTTGTTGACGTGTGTGAGTGGATACACACCCACCAGGCTATTCTGTACATGTATGAGCACATGTATGTAAATATATAACAAAAACTACACATGATTGATTTCATCCAGTATATTTCTTTAATAAGTAGAAAGCACTGAAGACCTCAGATTTGCAGTGTTCTCCTTTGCTGCTGTCATTAGTCAGCAACCCATTTTAGCTGAGCCACTGTGAAGAGAGGATCATGAGTATCATGACAGGACTCTCATATGTGGGTTGCTGCCAAGTCCCTGCTGCAACCACAGTTTTCCCTTAGACACACTCCTCTTGCCTTTGCATGGGCAAATCAGAGCTAGTTGGTAATCCTCCAGGGGCTGGATTTAGCTCAGGCATTTCCAGTTGTGGATTCCAGCCTAAACTAATTTTCACAATCCGTGCTGGCTGCAAAAATATTCACCACATCTTGTTGCATTTGCATGTGTACAGAACTCAGCATTTGCAGAGATGTAATGCAGAGGTGTAACTTCTTTACAGTTAAGTTTCAGCACACAAGCAAACTTTGTTTAGTATTTGAATTTTTAACTGAATTTTGGAAAAATAAGAAACATATTGCAGTCTAAAATAAATTACACACAATGTACAATATATATATTTATACACATTCACATGTATATATACACATATATTGATAATAGGATTGCAAGATTTCATCCAGTCTAAGCAATCTGCTCCCAAAATCTAGAAAATGGCTTTGTGCAAAATTAAATAAACTTGTTTCAACTATTCTAAAGCTGATAGAAAAATATAATTTCACTAAAGAAACTCTGAAACATTATGTTTCAAAATATTTCCTCTCACATTAAGGTGATGTTATGTCACATGGTTAAATTAAGCTCCTATTTAGGCACAAAAAGCCCAACTTGGCTCATTGCTTTTAAAACAGGCACCTGCATGGCATGTGTTCCTGCTCCCAATTTAGCTCTGCAGCAGAGTTAGAACTGCAGGAAGTTCTCAGTTAAAGACACATACCTCCCCCAACATATTTCTACATCAACAGCAAGAAACTGGATGTATATGTTATACAGCTCCATTAGTCCTACAATACACTCAGTGAACTGTCTGGGAGACCAGCAGAGTTTGAAATCCTGGGCTTGTGTGAATGGTGGGCATCTGTGATGTGAGATTCATTCACAAAGTGCAGAGCACAGAGAAATATTGAGCCCAGGCCAACTAATGACCGCAAGATTAATTGACAGAGAACCTCTTCCTTCCATGGTATTGTAAGATACAGTCATCCCTCCACATTTGTGGGTCTGACCTTCACAGATTTGATTATTTGTGAATTCACTCACATGCTCAGGTGGGAAGGGAAGGGGATGGGACAGGGTGAGTATGGGGGAGGGTGGGCAAATAGAGTTCCCTCAGTCACCCGGGGGGGGGCAAGTGGCCTGAAGGTGATGGGAGACAGGGAGCAGGAGGAGAGCACATTTATGCATTCCCTCCCTCAGTCGCTCACAAGGCTACAGGGAAGGGGATTGATGGGGAGCAGAAGGAGAGAGGGCAGACATGTGCATTCCCTTGCTTGCTCACTCATTCAGCTGTAGGGAAAAGAGATGGGATAAGGAGCAGGAGGAAGGGGGGTACATGCATGTGTATGCATTCCCTCACTCACTCCCTCATGTGGGTGGGTGGAAGGGATGGGGGAATGGGAAAAGGGACGGTGCATGTATTCCCTTGCTCACTCACTCGGGCGGGAGGAGGAAAGGGGCTGAAATTGGGGAAGCATGAGAGGCGAATGTGAGTGATGCATAAGTTTCTGGAGTGGATAAGGACAGGCAGGGAGAGGAGGAGAGAGTCAGAACAGACAGGCTGGTGAGACTGGGGTGACAGCAGCAGGAGAGAATGGACAGTGGGAAGGAGCTGCAGCAGCTGCTCTTAGGGCAGCAACATTCCCTCCATCTACCCTAGGGACCTGTACACCTCCAGCCCACCTCCTCCCACTCTCCTGGCCAGTTCCCTTCCCCTTGTCCACCTGGGTGAGTGTGTGTGTGAGGGAATGTGCATCTGGTTGGGCCCAGCCACCCTGTCAGTACTGGTATGTTGTATGTGTGTTAAATATAGTTTGGAGGGCCTAGAGATATTCATGATTTTTCCACTTACACAGCGGTCCTGCTCCCCTAAACGATGCAAAAGTGGAGGGCTGACTACTTGCTTCTGAACAATGTTCTTCTATTGCAGTTTTGATATACCATTCAGTACTGACAAAATGCTGAAGGGGAAAAAAAACCTATAGAGTTTTCTACATTAAAGGGACGTACCATGATATTCTCTGTGCAGCCTAGCACATAATGTCTATTTTTGAACAAACAGCCATGTCAAAAACTGGAGTAGAACTTTGGTTTAACTACTGGATTCCCCCCCCCCATTTTTGGTCATCTTTTTTTCAACAACTGTTTGCCTCACACTTCAACCAAAATATTCCGCACAGCACTGAACACAGGAACAAAAGCCTCTCAGAGAAAGTGTGTAAGATTGTACACTGATATTCTAAGTAACCCTTGATTTCAGTGTCTACAATTGTTTTAGACAAAAGTTAGAACGTTAGTGTAGTAGAGATGACGGTTCACAGTTGATTAACCAGAGTATTAAAAGAAGAGTACTTTGAATCTTAGGAGATATAATCAACTCTAAACAGAACTCTTATTCTGTGTTTATCAATGTCTATTTAATATATTCCATCTATCATTTATTCTTTTTGTAACCTCTTGTCTTGGTATCTTGTTTTGTAGCAGTATACAATATATTACACTTAACGATGAGAAAGCAAAACTTCAAGAGTTCACCATAGTACAGGTCAACAGAGCAAAGTCATTTTCAAGCAAGTAAAATAAAGCTAATGTCCCCCCCCACAAAAAGATGTATTTTTAAAACCGTTCATTAATAATAATAAAAAAAAGAGGAACGGTGTATATCAGGGTCAGCAGGGGGGAGCACTGGAGATGAAAGGACGGCAGCAGAATTCTTGAAGAAACAGAGTGACTTTGGTTGACAAATGGAGACGGTCCAAGGAAGGGAGGTTCCTTCTACTGTGTAGCAGCAGCAGCAGCTTGCACTGAGAGACAGAAGAAATTCAGTTGAAAGTGGAGAGGGAAAGCAGAGACTGTTCCTTGAAGTCCCTCATCCATGCTAGCATACTCAGTATGCTAGGGATTTCATTATCACAAACCTTTGGAATCAAGGCCTCTTTATTAAAAATAAACAATGGAGTATGAGAGAAGAAATATGCTTCCAGTTGTCCCTGCAGAGAACAGTCAATTCCCATTTGTTACTCATTCTCTTCTCTCATTTCTACGATGTCCGTCATTTCCTCTGTTTGAGGCATGTCAGTCATTGCTGAGTCTTCACCTTCTGTTGCTGTCTCATTATCATTCCTCTTCTTTTTCTAGGTTGAAAAAACACAGTATGGTGGCAGATGGCCTTGCAGGCTTGCAGGATTGTAAAGCAAGAAAAACCATATAATCCAGAAATGTTAAAACCTAATTCTTACTTGATTAATAAACTTCTCTGGGCTAGCCTGCTTAAGTTTACACAAGATGTAGTGTTACATGTAGTTTCCTCAGCCTTTTTTTCCCCCATAAAACTATCCTCGTTGGTGGCAGGCTCTAACAGCAGACTGACACAGAAAGTATACAGGGAAAATGTTCCTTCCTCCACAACTGCATCACAACTCCTGTTGATCCACTTTAGGTATAATAATAAAGAATGTTGGTTTGGGGGAGATACTTTAAGCCTCTGAATGCAGGTTGAAGCTCATGTGACTGAATGCTCCTTCATATAAACATTTCTCCAGACATGTCAGTGAGAAGATTGGCTCGGCTGGAAGGATTCCCCTGACATCAACTATTCTACAGGCAGAGAATATTTTGCATGGGTAAACATTCCTTCATGTGAGTCCAAGCCTACAGGTCTGAAGTACTAAAAGCTCAGAATGCAAGTTTTCTATTTCAGTGAGAACAAGGACTCAGAAGCCAAAATTAAATATTGATTTATTGATTTATTGTGTTCCTCAGATTAAAAAAAAACAAAAGCAAAGGCCTGACATATGCAGAAATGTAGCAGCAGCATGGAATGTCCAATACTGTCATTCAGAGAAATGTTTCTCGCCATTGAATTCATCTCTCTTCTTCAGGACTGAACGGTTGCATACACCATAGGCCTTACACTACTTGAGGGGAAGAAATTTTTAAGTTTTAAATTCTATTTCTTAAATCTTACACTCTACTTTAATCTTACATTCTACTATAATTCTACTGTGATTCAACAGCCACCAACAGTCTTAAGAAACTCTTCTTTCTGGCAGGTATAGACGTAGTTTTGTTGTCATAACTTATCCAAAAATATATCATTATGAATTAATTTGAACATTCCAGATGTTACACATTTCTGCTTCCTAAACCACATTCAAAATTAAAATTATAATAGATCCAGACTATTTTAACAATCTTGCTTCAGCCTTGGTTTTGGCATCAAAGTTATCTTGGTCATCCTCATGCATGACAGGCTGGGGGAAGGACAAGGGAGTGTGATTCAACTAATCTGGCTGTTTAGAGACAACGACATCTTTCTGAATAGGCTCTCTGGGTTGAGGACTAGGATGTAGTATTTTCTTTGATCCGTTATCCAACCTGTAAAGGTTGCCAATGAAGATTGTTCAGAAACTAAAGTTTGCTCAAAATACAGCTGTTAGGCAGCCTACCCAAACCTGATGTCTTCCAGAGATGATGGATGAAAACTACCATAATCCCTACCAAACACAGCCACTGGGCATGCTGGTTGGGTGATGGAAGTGGTAGTCCAACACATCCGTGGTAGTCCAACAGATTGGGGAATGCTATTAAATTGAGAAGGGACATTAGATCACATCTCACCAGTGCCTCAGTAGATCCACTGCCTCCTGGGCTATTTCCAAACACAACCTTCTCCATTGCCCAGCCAGCTTAAGACTGGTCAATACATGTGAGGCAGGCCTATAGAAATCCTGCCTCCAATCTCAGAAAACAAGGATCTCCTGTAAGAGTTCTGGGCTCTTGCGAGAGTTGAGATCTCAAGAGAGCCTTGACATCTCATGAGAGACCCTCCTCTTATGAAACTTGAGGTGGGCCTTACATAAGTCTGCCTCATGTATTCCTCTCTTGGTCACCTGTACAGTTGAGAACAGGAAACATGGGCACCAGCAGCACTTGCAACAGATGGACCCTGTTTGAGACCATTTTGCTATGTACTCATCGCTCTGAGGTTGGTCTGTTGTGAGAGCAGCTGGTGTCTTTCCAAATATGGGTGCAAGCTGGCACTCAAGCTTCTTACTCTCAGCAATACTAGCAACTGGGACAGAAGCACATGAGGCATGAGCTAGAGCTGTTCTGCCACACTGGCCAGACAAGAAGAGCAATGCCACACTAACTGTGATCCCAGCTGGCAGATCCTAATTTAAAGCCATTTTGCTGCATATCATGTACTTGGGGGTTGGTCTGTTGGGAATGCAGCTGATTCCATACATGACGTGGAGCATGCCATATAGCCTCACTATGGGGCTGCACTTCCAGTCCCAAATATAGGATGTCTATAGAAAATGGGATACCTGGAAACTCTATGAAAGGCTTAATATTTATCTTTAAAACTCTACCTAGCTGAGGAATTGAGTAGCTGATGGACTGTCTTCTCACATCACCTTACCAGGACATTGAGGGTGTCATGTATGGCATTCCTCCCAGTGCCACATGAAAGGGAGTTTCAACCAAGGAGAAGGCCACTGTGGTTGTAGCACTTCATCCGTGGAATGCTCTCTTTAGGGAGTGCAAGTTTGTATGTCACTTTGGCACTGAATCTCTTGAGCTTTGGGATCAGAGTGCTCTGAGGTTACACTACCTTGCTAGGGAGGAAAAGCATTTACTGTTCTTCCTTTTCTCCCTCTCTCTCTCCTTTTTTTTAACAAAACTATTTTCCATTCATTATATCCAGACCAGCTCTATGCACGGATTAAGTATTTGCCCATGGTGGGGGTATGGCCAAGGGCTGGGAGGGCTTGGTTTCTGCAGATCCAAAGCCTCAATCATCCTCCCTTCCCCACCTCTTTTAATGTCAGAGAGGGAGAAACACAGATCTTTCTGAGGGGGCACAGAAGACATCTAAGATCAGAGCTCTTCTCTTGGATCCAGTCTATCCTATAACCTGCTTGCACTGCTAAAACAATTAAACTCCTATGGAAATCTTCTGGCTGATATTATTATCTTTTGGACATTTTGTGAGTGGGTTCAAAATGCTGTGGCCAGGCTGTTGACCAGGCTGTGTCCAGAAACAGACCTGGCTAATCCCTGGTCACCAGTCTGTTTCTGGGCACAATTCAAAAGGCTAGTTTTGATCATTAAAGCCCTAAATCTCTACACAACTTGGGTCAAGACCTTCTGAGAGACTGTATCCCCCTGTATAAATCAGCATGCGTGTTAAGATTTGCAGGGGAATGCTTTCTTTCAGTCTCATCACCTTCACAGGGATGTTTGGTGAGCACATGGGAGATAGCCTTCCCCATGGCTGCTCCCAGGCTGTGAAATACCCTTCCACAAGAAGTCTGGTCAGCCCCTTCCCTGGTCTCTTTCCACCAGTAGATGGAGACCTTTTTTATTCAAGCAGGCCTGAGTTTTGAATTATATAGCGGTAGTATGTGTGAAGTGTTGTGCTGTATTTTATTTTTCAAATCTCTTATCCTGGTTCTGCCTGCCCAATCCCCACTTACCAGGCAGCAGCCACTGTGTGTTTGATGGGGGTCTGTTCCTTTGTTGCTCAGGAAATGAAGGGCTGCCATTTCCACCACTTCTAGTAAGTGATCCCCTGCACAACAGCCAGACACATGACCCCTACTGCAATTCCCTTTCACACCAGAGATCGCTTGCATGAGATGATGGGGGGAGACAGACGGGACAGCAGCCAGCTGCTTCCCGAGTGACAAGGGAACAGACTCCTGTCGATTGTAGCAGCTGCTTCCTGGTAAATGCAGACTGGGGAACTTTCAATGGTTCCTACAAAGCCCCTAAATGGGGGGGGGGCTACCCAGAGATCCCAAATAAGAAAAAGTTGCAAGTGGGTAACTCCAAATTATGCATTCATAACTGTGATACAGGATTCCAACCATTATTATTCAATTCTTTTGTAACTTTTGTAAAGTAAGATTTTAGTTTAATCTTATTTCTGTAACCTGCCTTGAATCCCATCCTGGGAAAAAGGCAGGGTATAAATTTAATACTAATATTGATACTAATACTAATGGTAATTGTAAGTATGTTCTGAAGGGTGTGACATTAAATCATCAAATCAAATAAACAAAGCTGTAAGTGAACTATTCAAGAGAAATTTTTAAAGCCTGTTTCTGTTTTTAAAGCAGGGTAGGGTGAGTTGAAGATAAGAACCAGTTACCACATTGTTCACTAAGCTTTCTAGAAATCAACAAAGAAATAGAAATTTATTTTTAATTAATATATGTATTTATTAATAAAAAAAATTAGGGATCTATTTTCTGTATAAACGTTTTGCAGATGAAGTTTCTTAAGCAGTTTATTGCTGTGTGCCTTCTAGTCTGACTTACGGCTACCTTAAGGTGAACCTATTATGGGGTTTTGGGGAGCTAGGAGTGTGTGATGTGCCCAAGGTCACCCAGTGGGTTTCCATGGCTGAGTGGGGAATCCAGGATCGGACCATAAAATACAATAATATAAAAAAATGAACTGTTAATCAGCAATAAACAGAAGCAAGAGCTAAATACACCTTTGTTTCCCCAGAACAAAATAGCACCATTTCAAGTTTAGTTTAAATTAACTTGCCTGGAATTCAATCACAAGAAATTAGTTCTAATTTCTTACCTGTTTCTGATAGACGTAACAAGCTGCTATTGCAACCATGGTAGATTCTCCTACAAAGCCAGCTAAAAGCGATCCGACTCCCAGGGTGGCTCCATGAACCCTGGTAATATTACAAATGGGGAAAAAAAAGGTTGGGGGGGCTTCTGTTATCACCTCTGTCACACAGACATAATCCTGAGTCACACTGTGTTGGTTCAATAAAAGGCATTAAAATGAAGGCTTTCAAATTTTAAAACACAATCATGTTTTATACTGCAATAGGATAAAAATAATTTCCCTGTCACCTATAACAATCCCTTTCCCTATCATTGGCTCTGATGTCATAGAATAATGATTGTTAGCAATGACTTGATGTCATAGAATAATGATTGTTAGCAACTGCCATGCAAACTTAACCATCACTATAGTGATAATAAAAACTGGGGGAGAGAGAAGGTGAGGGGCAGTGATATTGAAAGAGAGAGAGAAATAAACTTTACCTAGGATTTGGGTGCAAGAGGGCACAAATGCAAAAGACATGAGAATAGGAGAAGGTTAGCTGGATAGAAAGGAAAGGGAATTAAATTTATGACAAGGAGTCACAGGCAGTCCAGAAGCCAGAGATGCCAAAGGGACAAAACAGACAACAAAATGAGAAATGGGAGAATGAATAAAGAAACAGCAAGGGTCAAACATCATGTAGGACCAAGCAAAAAGGGCATGTGCTGATAGAAGTAAAACAGCGAAGAAGCTCAACTGGTAGATCAGACTGTTGTACAGAAAGGGTAAAAGAGGCAGAGGGCTCTTAACATCACTTTTTATTGATTTCATATAACAAAACTATATCATGGATGCTATTGTAATCTGAATGGTAATTCTATTATGCAGTTACAAAAAAAAACATATTTGGGAAAAAATGGATGCTTTCAAACATGCTAATGTAACTGCAGTACAAATTCATATTCATACTAAATTCAAATTCATACTAATTTTTTTTCCTGCACTTCAGCCAATCCTGTAGCCTGAAGGGACAGAATGTGATCTCACTTTTGAGAAAATGGGTTTAAAATGGAATTCCTCTTATTCCAAGCACATTGTTTGTAACTGTAAGGAATTTCTGGCAACAAAATCAAACTTTTTTTCCCCCCAGGTAGCAATGCATAGAGGCCCAGAAGAACCAACTGCTTAGTAAATCCATTCTTTCTGCTGACAGGTTTTTCTCCTATTGTCTGCAGCTAAAGGAGGACAGAAGGGAGGGAGAACACATGGAAGGAAAGGGTGCAAGTCAAACTGTGTGCCTAACTCTTTGCCAAGCAGGAAGAGTAATCATCAAATCACAGTTTGGTAGTCAGTTCCTACCCCACTGCAGGAGCTTACACCAATTATCAGCCCTCCTGATAGACAGGAAAGAGCTACCTACATTCTTGTCATGGCAAAACAGATAGAGGTTCCCTTCCCAGTGGGATAAGCCAATCCAGCTGATACAACTGCCATTTTAAGTTCAAACAACAGAACAAGATATTTGAAAGAGAGTTACGGTGGCGGGGAGGGAGGAAGATTTTGAAAAATTCTAGAGAATCTTGGGGAGAGGTTACCTATCAGTGGTAAAGCTAGAGCCTAGAAAAACTACTATGAGAAAACTACAGAATCCCTCTCCTAGGAGAAGCTCCTTCCTTGTATGTCACATTTCCAAGCTGTGGCCAAAGGACATGCTTTGCTTGCAAAAGTTCCTGGGTTTTGGTCCCTGGCATCTCCCTTTAAAGGGTCAGGTAGCAGGTAATAGAAAAGTCCTCTGTTAAGGACTCTGGAGTGCAACTGTTCATAAGAGCAGCCAATACTGAAACAGACTGTTACATACCCTCATCTTGTGCAAGGCAGTTTCCTATGAGAGACGTTTGAAAAAAAGCCAAGAAGTAAAAGCTAAAAGGAAAAGTAGCAGGGAAGCAGGGCTTGGAGAATTTACTTTTTTTAGACTGCAACTCTCCAAATCTCTCAGGTAGTACTGTCAATGGCTCTGCAAAGAAAAAGCTATTGGAAGTAGGGCATGTGTAAATTGGTCAACATCTGATTTTGGATATACCTTAGGGACTGCTGCCAATTAAGAAGGATTTCACTGGATGAAAGGCTCTGTTCTTTGAGGCAGGCTTCAAATCTTGTAGTGGGTTAGGAGGATAGGACGAGAGAAGAGTAGTGAGTGAGAGGAGGTGGATGTGTCAGGAGGCTTGGCTCTTGTCATGTTAGTATTAGAGAAAGCCTGCTTAGCTCCACTTGTAGGAAGGAATATAAAGCTAGCTATTGCTATTGCAGCATTGTAATTATTGCCAATTAAGATTAGCAACAATGTACTGAATATAAATTGCTGTCTGTATCCACGTGTGGGTTCAAAGGCTTCAAGGCATCCAGATAAATGCGGAAGGGCATCTGGCAAGGGAGGGAAAAGATCAGAGGAACGAAGGGTGATATTTCTGGATGGCAGTATGAGAACAACCAGAAGGGTAGAGATAAGAACATGGGAAGAATTTAGGTTCTCAATAAGAAAGTATGTAAACATCTGAAGCCTGGGAATCCTCAGGTTTTGGTGGGCTGATGTGACGTTTATGACCTTCATCAGTCAAAGCTGTTCACACCTAAATTTGTATGCTCTAGTATAAAACCATGCCACTAACCTGTGTACCTCAGTCTTAGCAACTTTTATCAAGCTGCTGTGTTGCTTGCTTTACCTCAGTAAAACACTGCTTCTGCACTCTGAGTGTCTTCTTGAGAAGTTATCGAGCACGTAACAGGATGGGTAGTACTTTGGTTTTCCTTTACACATGGGGACTCTCTGTATCATGTTATACATGCTGTGGCACTCTAGTGGGGGTGGGGGGAAGAATAAAAGAGCCAAACAACATAACTTACCCCAAGTAAGGCAGCACAATCAGACTGGTGATGAGGACAATGATCCGCAGCACTGAGCTCGGGGCCAGCACAAAAGTCTTTTTTAATGTCATCAACCATCCTGTCAAGTGTGCTCTTACAGTGACTGTAACAAAATGCAGAAAGAACAATCAGATACTTGTAGCAAGAAGGAGGCCATCAGTTCAGCCTGTGGCAGAGATCATTCACGTACCCCGCAGACAACACATAGGCAGAAGCTGACAGTAGATATTCATGATGGGGCACTGTTAACAGCTAGAGATCTTCCATCCAGCTAATACACTCACATATGTAGACACAGCACATAGGCAGTTAGAGATACTAGCACATTTGTGTCATTCTTGGGGCATATATGTCATGTCTGGGTGCTGATAATGGAGAAGAGCAAGTGAAAGACAGCAGTTAGAAACAATGCAGCTTTTTCTTGGGCCTGGTTTGTACAACAGGTGAGAGAAGTAAAGCTGTTTCTGGACTGTGCCACTTCAGACTGCAAGGAGCACACTCAGATGAATGTGAAATCTTTCAATAGGACTGGGCATTCTTGTTGCATTAACCCTAGTTTCTAGCCCCAGTGCAAAGTGCTAGCCTTAGACTTTACAGCCCTTAATGCAGGGTGAGAAATATATGGCCCTCCAGATGTGACCAGACTGCAACTTCCACCAGACCTAGCTGGCACAGTGGTGAGTGATACATGGAATTGAGATCCAACATCTGGAGTTCCCCATCTTTCTTTTAATGGCTTGGGAGCAGCTCATCTGAAAGGCCACCTCCTCCCGTACCTTGTACCTAAAGTTGCAAGATCCTCTCCAGAGGATCTGTCACAATCAAATGAAAAGAGAAGCAAACAGCTATTACGGAGAGAACGATCTTCACAGAAGACACTCCTACACACAAGAAGCAAATCTGATGACTTTTGTCAAGATCTTTTCGGTATCATCCAAAAACACTTTTATTTACTGAGAACTTTTAAAAACGACCTTAAAACTGGGATAGTAAAATCTGGGCTCTTAATACCAGATTTATAATTTATTGTTTATTCATGCTGCCATACTAGTTTTATTGTGGTTTTCTGATGATGAAAATAACTTGCAATTAATTTGACTGGGATAGCGCATTTCATTTTAATCAGACATGTGACTCACCACAGAAAATACTTAACTCAGTAGCTTACATCAATAGTTAATAAACCACCAGCAGTAATACATTTTTAAAAACCTCTGCACAGAACACTAAGTATCAGAAGAGTCCTCAAATACCCTTCTCTTAGGTGTGCTAGATTACTATGTGCAGGGAATTCATGAAATGTCATGAAAGAAAGCACTCTCCCATGTGCAATACAAAGAATATTGAAAGACCTTGTACTAGGTAGTTCCAAATGCTGCTTCTTAGTAATGTCACACTGAGTCCTAAAAAGAAAAGCCACCTAATTAAGGTGACATCACTCCAGTTTCTCTCACTAAACTTAAGAATGTAAAGAGCTGTTTATATGGGCCATTTTCGCACTACTGTTATAATGCTATTATTCCACTTTCAACATCCTATGGAATTCTGGGGTTTGCACTTTAGGGAGGGGTCGGCTAGCTGGCCCCTCCCTAAACTGCAAACCTCAGAATTCCCTACGATGTTGAAAGTGAAATAATAGCGCTAAAACAGTCTAGTGCAGAAATGGCCATAGAACAGGGAGGAGCCAAAGGGAATGCTTAGGATTGTTACCTCCCTCCCCTCTTTCCATACCTGGAACTGGGAAGAAGGAGAAGATGCGAAGCGGAATGACACAGAGCTCTGCAAAGGCAAAATCCACACCAATGATGTCAACTAAGATTTTCTCTGACACGTTGGGAGTCCAAAACATCACAAAACAGAGCTGAAGGGAAGGAGAACCAGAAAATGAAAGATTAAAAACTGAGTGCTGTAGTATATGCCTCCAATTGTAGTATAATCTATAATTAGTCCATCATGATGTTTAATTGCTCGTAATCACCCTAACACTTTTTCACCCAAGAATAAAATACAGCTCAGAAATTTCAAGATAACAGTATTCCTTAAACACAATTCAGCCTTATTAGGAAACCCACTTTTTTCAGAATATTCCTATTTGATATAAAAGATATTTCCTGCTCCATGGAACAGTCATCACTTCTTGCTCCCCTACTCCAGTTCTTCCAAAGCAACACAACATAAATAATGCTAAAGTAATCATAACCGCAGCTATCCATAAATAATGTTGAA
Source organism: Iguana delicatissima (assembly GCA_948472985.1). NCBI lineage: Eukaryota > Metazoa > Chordata > Lepidosauria > Squamata > Iguanidae > Iguana > Iguana delicatissima. The sequence continues at coordinate 42,749 of CAOKZL010000230.1, forward strand.
GTATATTTTTAAAAAACAGCTAGTGTGGTGTAGTGGTCTCAGGGCTGCTCTAGGATTCTGGGAGACCAGGATTTGTATTTCTGCTCAACCATGGAAACCCACCGGATTACTTTGGCCAAATCACACCCTCTCAGCTTAACAAGAAGGCAATGGCAAACTCACTCTGAACAAGTCTTGTCAAGAAAACCCTATTGTAGCATTGCCATAGCTCTCAGCTGACTTGAAGGCAAATAGCAACAACAAATATTTTTTAAAGCCAAGTCGAAATTCTCCTGTTATGCTTCTGATACTTGGCTTCCAACGTCCTCTCATTTAGATAGTTTATCTTCCTCATCTTAGAGTACTATGATTGATACAATGTACAGGTGAAGGCCAGAGATGATTTCGCAAATATAAATATGTCAGTCTCATCACAGAGCATGACAGCAAATTTAAATGAAACACTTGTTTGGGAGTGGTGTTTAATGAAAATGCTGGCTGAAGTACATCTCCCCAGAATCACAGCATTCTAGATGAAAGAAAGAGAAAAGGGAGGAAGTCCCATTCTACAATGATGGAGTATAAAGCTCCACCAGCATAATTATGCTGGAGGTCTAAAGAGCAAAGGCTGTTGCTTCTTCTCCAGCTGCAAGCAGACAGTGCTGGGATGTAGATATATATTACAGCCATTGATTGTCTGCAAGGGGTGCCCATGTGCCGTCATGCTCCTCTTGCAAACCAGAAGAAACCTGTTGCTTAAGGAGGCAATGGAAACCGCATTAGGCAATGCCTGGAAAACGCTTATGTTGGAATTACATGCATCCTGCCCCAGTTATGCCAGTGCAAGCTACCAAGAGGACTCTTGGCAGAAGAGACCACCTAAACGCCAGTATGCTTAATGGGTAAGGCCTACATAAGGGACTTTGTAAAGTCAATGATAGGATATGAAGCTCTTTAATCAACCTGATGATAAATTTGAGGCTACTTCTCACAATAAAGGACAACTGAGCAACTACAGTTTGGCAAAAATGTCACTTCATGTAGCTTAATGGGACAGCTGTACAGCCTACTGGAAATGATGAAGATCCCTCAGTGTCCTAGACAATGTCAGTGAAGAATGCCACAATACATGATAAGCATAAATGAAGTAATACTGGCTATGCACCACTGCAATTAATAAAGTACTGTGGCAAAACACAGCTTTAGTTCAAACAACACAGTGAGCTAAGAATCTACATTCAAACAAAATACAAAGCAAACCACAGACGTTTGCTCCATAGTTGGTTCAAGCGCTCCTAACTTGCAGCACAGTTCTCAGAACCAATACATCAGGCTTACCACAGGTCTCAAGCTTGTCTCATCTGAACTGACCCACTCCTTGTTTGTCTATCGTATTCAGCCCCTATTCTTCCTTCAGGGAACTCAGGGAAGCATACAACAGTTCTATAAAGCAAGTTGAGGCTGAGACACATTGGTCCAGTAGTATTCAGGTGGCTTCACAACTGCAGATCTGCACACAGGTCTTTTTAATGAGTTCAATATTCTATCTGCCACACCATGCCAACCTAGCTTGCCAGTTCTCAGCTACAATATCCATGAACTGAATATCCTCCTTCACTGCCATGACCTTCATTATCCAGCAATTCCAACAAAGCTAATGTACTTTTGCTTCTTCTGGGATAGATAATGTGAGACCTCAAGGTGACCTTGCTATTGAAAGAAGGGACTAAGCGATAAAGAAGGATGGTAGCTAATGCAAGTTGAGCACATTATTTTCTAATTAAAAATTTCTCTTGAGAAAACTATGACTTTATTATGTTGAAAATGTACATTGCTATGGAGGATTAAAATAAGTTCAAGGCTCTTTAAAGGCTCTCCTTTTTATGACTCCAAATTGTTGAAGTGATTTATCTACTTTCATAGAGAAGATATTTCAGAGACTGGAGTGGGGAGGATGTTGAAAAGCTATGATTTTAACAGTATTGTCAAATGCAGATTTAAAGCTGCGCACATGGCATGAATCAAGAAACCTGTTTGCCATAAAAAACCAAAATTCTTGCAAAAGCACATTTGCCCGCATACATAAAGAGATTCATTCAAACACCCCAAAAGGGGTCTGTGTTTTGTTTCTGATTCGGTTTTTTGGAGAGATTATTCACTGAGTACCTCTCAGCTGTACAAATTTGTCATCTTTAGAAATCTGAGTATGACAACACCCCAATGAACTCAATACAAAGGTTCATAGCACAGATCCATTTGTGAATTATCAGTAAATTATATTGATATGGCTTTCTTTTTCTTGTACAGAATAATAATGCTAGCTATTCTATTTTGGGAAAATATAGTTCCTACTGAAGAGGCCTCATGTTCCTTATAAACACAGTGGATAATACTCCTTTATTGTATTTTAAACACACTGTGAAGAAAACAGATTTTCTCCTATATTTTTGTACGTTTTGGTCTAAATCCAATTACTAGATTGCTTCCAACTAGAGAAGAATAGAAAATCCAATTACTAAATTACTAACTGAATCAGTAAGTCAAACTTCTGTAAATCCCATTGATGCAATAGTTCTACTCTATTTGGAGCCTGAAATTTGTTTTAAGTCTTCCTTCAAACAAAAAAATTCAATGTGTCCATGAATGAAGTGAGATTACCTCAACACCATTTCACACAGTTAACTGACAGTTATGCCACAGTAAGCAATTATGCACAGTAAGCAAACGAGTATTGGCTACAAAGCTCTTATGTAGAGAGTTTCAGAATATCTGGGGCTGGTGCATATCAATACAAAACCTTGCAAGTGGATCACTTGCAGACAGAGAGAGGGAGGGAGGGAGGGAAAGTAATTTCTCAGGAGAATTTTATTGTTTCAGAGACTGAAGGTCAGGCTACAGGGAATATTAACAATACATTTAAAAAAACCTGGATGCATTTCAACCTATAGTGTCTTCTTAAGGATTTGCATGGAAAACAATCTAGGCAATAGTTATAGTACAGTCTCCAAAGACTGGTGATGTATTGTCTGTGAAGTAAACAACTTATAAATAGATTTATTTTTTATGTTGCAGACTGCATACTGCCAGCCTTTGGAGGCTATTGTCTGTGTCACTTTCCTGCAACTGTGGAAGACCAGACAGATTGAAATACATCTGTTGTGCAGATTTTGGTCCAATCCATTATCTCTAGACTCACAGTGATGCTCTTCCTTCAATGAATGAATAAAAACTAATAAAATCCAATTATGTTCAGTTGGGCTGCTATTATCCTTGCATACAGGAATGCACACCTTGGACTGCATACTTACAGCATCAATTCGTTCAGCTGAGAATGAGAAGGAGCCTATTTATAAAATTCCTCCACCTCCACAGGTTAAAGTAAACTACTCAGATTTTAAAAACACATCCTGCCCTCTCTTACACAAAGCAAAAATGTATGGAAGAGAGAATATCAGGAGATGTAGAAGAGTACACAACCACAGGTGTGCGAAGCTGCTTGCTACACACACCTGTGACTGTCAACTTGTACAAATACAACACCACAATGTTGTCCATCAGACATCTGTTGCTCAGTTCTACTTCTATCTTATCTCTCTTCAGAATCAGAGGAAGGAATGCAAAAAGCTCTGTGATACTAATTGAGCCAACAGCTCTACCTAACTCTGTACAGTCTACATTGACAGGAAGTGGCTCTGTGATGTTTCAAGAAGGGGATCTGTCCTAGCCATATTTGGAGATCCCAGGGACTGAAATTTGGGATTTCTTGCCAGGGCTGTACCAAAGCCTGGAAAGTTTTCCAAGCTTTGATTCTACCACTGTATTATAGCTCGTCTCCTAATAAAACCACCAGTGCTGTAAACAAATCACTGCAGCCCTGGTCAAAAGGAATTGAAGAAGGGAATTCCCCTTTACAGCCAGCACAATAGCTTGTCTCACTTGCTCTGGTGGCTGCAGTGGCCAAACTCCAGACAGATTTTTACATAGCTCCTTTACACATATCCTCTACTCCCTACAAATCTGTACTTTTACTCCAACCTTTACATTACCCAGAACACTGGAGCAAATAGATACCTTTAGATTCTGGACTAAGTTGGTCTTACATGCCTCAGTCTTTACTTGGTAATGTGTATTGTTCCACTTACACGAAATGTGGTAAGCCAACCGTGTGGCATTTGGATGCCCTTTCTCCTTGCCCTGCTGAGTTGGACCCTGTAATCCTGCCCTTATAGGACCACTTCAAACACATTCCACCAATTACTTCCCCTTATCTTTGTTCAGACACTTGGGATAAGAAACAAAAGGAAAGAAACCTGTGCATTTTTTAAATTAAACATCTGTTTCCTAATAATACAGCAAAACCTAAGCACCCTTGAATTCATCAGCAACAAAATGCTACTTCTCCTATGGACTATATCTAAAAAATGTGACTAAGAACAGAAACATACATTGACCTAACTTGAGCAACAGTACATTTTCAGCTCGCGTGCCATGTCTAAGAAAACCATACTTAAACTTAAGGAAGGTAGCTGCCAGTATAACTGCAGTCTTCAACCTAGAAAAATGCAGTGAGATCTACAATAGGTAATCATTTTATGTGTAGGCAATCATTGTAGATATAGGCAACGTAGGAACGCTACAGGCAAATTTTCCAGCTTCAGGAGCCACTAGTGCCTCAAAAGATGCAACGGTAACTTCCAGAAACAGAGGTTTTGTTTGGGGACTTTGTGGGGAGGCGGAGGGCCCTGCAACCATTTTATAGCACACACACTGCTCCCTGAAGATTTGGGGAGCAGTAAACAACAACAACTAAATATTTTGCGATCAGGTGGGCATGAACATTTGTGGGACGGGGGCCTCTAAAATGCCTTTGGAGACACAAGTAGGCCATGCTTTACCCACCTTGGATTATATTAATGGAAGGATACTGATTTTCCAAGCCATTAAAAATTGACTGAAGACATTGGCAGAGACACTGTACATAGCTATCACAGAAACTTTCTATTAGATTAATACAGACTTGACATCACAGTTAGAAGACACAGGTTATGCTGCCTAAGGCCTTTCCTTAGCATGTGCCTGAAAAGGATTTTAAACTGCTTTTTATGGTAATGCACTACATTGCAGGGTGGGTTCATATGAATTGCGAAACTGATTACCCTGCTATCCAAAAGCAAATTCCTCAGGATGCTTCCATTAACCAAGGAGCAGAAGGCAGCAGAAAAACTGAAAGCTCCAGTAGAAGGAGACCATACCTGGTTGGAATAGATGATAACACTGCAACACTTTTTGGAAGTCTCATTTATCTGGTCTAATTGCCCTGTCTGGAATGACCAAAGGCATGAGCATTTTGGATTTTGCAAAGCCACTGGCAAGGCAGGCTACTTAAAAAAAAAAAAAGTAAACATATCTGAGAAACAGCCACAAAAAGGGGCATAACTGGGACTATTATCCTGATCTACTTATATAGCACCATTACAATACACGGTGCTTTACAAGTAAGAGACTTAATAAAAAAAAACCTAGTTCCCTGCTCTCAGACTTACAGTCTAAAGAACATGGCCCTTGCTCCACAAAACAATACAGAGAGAAGAAGCAAAAACCTTTCCAAGCTGTCTAACGGTTACTCCAAAACTGGAAACTGAGTTTGACTCAGAACATATACAACAGGGGGCTTGACATAACAGTTAATCCAGTTCTGGTCTAGGCTAACAGACCACATTCTGTCAAATCTCTGGGAAGTAACAGCTTTTTGTTCTATTTCACCAATTTGTCAAAGAGGAGGAGTAGTTAGCATTTCTTCAGCAGTGAAACCATCATTACTGATACTGCCTTACAGAAGTAAAATCATTCAAACCTAACTTATTACCAAGTTTTTTTACACAAGCAATTTCATTTAGGGGCCATAAAGACATCAAGCAGATAAGAACAGCAGTTAGATTTAAGGATAAGTGAAGAAGGCCCATCTAATTAATCAGATTAATGAGACTTTTGATTAAGAATAAGCATCCAGGCAGTCTAAACTAACTATTTTTAGAAGCCTAGCTCAGTATACAGCTAAATCACAGTTGCTGAAATTGAGGGAGAGGGAGAGAAAAGCCTGATGAGGCTGAAAAAGGTTCAGCTGAGATTTCTTCATAAGCAATTAGAGATGTACCACTGCGTTAGTGTAACAATGGCAGAATGTAAACAAGCAAGTATTTATAGCAGGAGTGCACAATTAAAATCACTCTAAGGGTTCTTTTTATATTTACTTAATTCAAAAGGCTAGTACAGTTCCCCAACAAAACTTTTGGTGGGGAATATTTAAACATATGTGTGTATTTCTCATTCAGATCAGAAGGTTGTAAAAGCATTATTGGCTGAATTGTATCCAAGGACTGGTGCAGATCAATTTTTTACTTCATACATTTTGTGTCTAGTGTTGACTTTATTAATCAGGCACTGAACTCTTCCTTTGCTTTCAAGACAGATGATTGGTGCAAGAGTGGGCAACTTCAATCTTCCAGATGTTGGACTTTAGTTCCCACAAACCCTCATCTTTGCCTATGCTAGCTAGGATGGATGGAAACTGCAGTTCAACAACATCTGAAAGGCCACAACTGTTCACTTCTGTGCTAATGGATGCTGACACCAAGACTGCACCTGTAGTGCTTGAATAGGACTAAAATGCTTCAGCTCAATTGTAAAGATAAAGGGCACATTTTACAAGCAGCAAGCTCAAGATTCTGAAATATTTCTCATCTGGGATTCTTATCTTTCCCAAACTAGAGAGCAAATTATAATACTGAGCTAGATGAAGCGGTGATCTAAAATTTGGCAGCCTTCATCCACTGAAGAATGAGTAGACCATTTTAAATCCATCAAAATGTTTCAAAATTATAGCTGGACGCTCATCCCCCCACCCTTCATATATCAGTGAGGATGAGGAGACACAATATGTAGACACTGTTAGCTTTAGTATCCACTCACTTATGCCTTTTAAGTGATCTAATTCAACCAAAGAAGCCACGGCCCTGAGTCTGCAAAACCTGGGCATTGCTGATGACAGGGAGTTTTCTCCTTCATAGGGTTGTAAGTCAAAGTTGACTTGACAGTAGTTAACAAAAAGCCAGTGGTTGTCACCACATATCACAATGTACTCCTCTCTATACTAGTTTCTTCCAGGCACATCCATCTCCTTGCTAAACACCAGAAATATGCTTTTGCCTCTCAAAAATGCATCATGTGACTCCACAACGAGCAAGAACAAACAGGGAGATGAGTAATGACTGAACTGGACAAAGTCAGCAGATAGTCATTAGCAATTCAGCCTCAGTTCTGAGTTCTCATGCAACCATCTATCATTTCTAGTGTGGGAAGAGCGAAGAATGCACAGATGCTGTCAGTCGCAAGACCAACTACTGAGCCACGATCCACACATTAACAACTTCTGCTTTTAACCTGCTCAGTTACCAAGGACAGAGGATGAAGCAATTGTTATGATCTGCATGCCCTAACAAGACTTTACATTATTCAGGGTTTTTTTTAATTGCACAGGGTGTTCTGCATACATGATCTACATAATCTTCATGGGTCAGCATTAGTGTCCCTACAGTGCAGAGGAGGCTGAGCCAGGGAGACAATGGCTTATCTAAGACTACCCGATTAACAATTGGCTGAGATGAAATGTAAACGTCCTGGCTCAGAGTTTTATACTCTTAGTTGCTCTATCCCATCATATCAGATACAGAGAATCACACAACACATTCATATACACTGCACATATAGAAACACAGATACAATGATGATAAGACAATGTTTGCTGTTTTCCCAGTGAAAGTCCTGTTCTGCAATCATGAAAGATTCCATGGTGCAAAGCCCAATATTTCATTTACATGGGGCTAATGTGCTGCAGGGGTCAAAGTACCAGAGCAGTAGAAGATCAGGATTAAGACCACCACTCACTTGGGAACTTTAACCTAGTTTCTGTCCTTCAGTGTACCCTGTCTCACAGAGTGACGACTGGGGGAAGGGGGCTGAGCTGGGAGTGGCTTAATTTATGTACCACCCTAAATAACTTGTGAAGACAGTGGGATGAAAACAAAATCAATAACAGCACTGATTATACTTATTATTTTCTTACCGTTAAGGACAGAGCCATGCAGACAAAAGTGAACTTTTTGATATGCGTTGATGTGACTGTGCTGTTGCTGTTCACCATTTTATTACTGGGGTTATTCTACAGTAAAAGAAGAGAAAAAAACATTAACGTCTAGACGAGCAGTCACATTTGTCTTTGGCATGACAACGCACTATTGCATCTGCAATCTTACCTCCACTATCTAGGTGTAAGCCCCATTAATTTTTTTCTGGGACTTAATTCTGAGCAAATACGCACATGATTGTGCTGTAAATCTTACAAAGTAACTGATTTGCTGGTATAAGTGCCATCTTAAACAATGATGATAGTGGTGATGACAGAAGTGCTAACTTGACTCCCAAATGCTGCTGAATTTTCAGAATAAAGGAACTGAGGAAAATTGCCTGTGATTCTGTCTATTGTTTCTACTGGAAACAGTAACACCAGTGATGTTGCCCAGTATATACAGTAGAGTCTTGGTTATCCGACCTTCATTCATCTGACATTCCGGATTATTCGACGTCGCGGCTGCCTGGGGGCGTGACTGTAGGCATTTCCACGCCCCCAGACACGCCCAGACATGCCCCCAGACATGCCCCCCAAAATAGCAGCCGCCACGGGCCTCCGGATTATCCGACATTTTTGGGTATCTGACGATCAGCCCACCCGTTTATGTCAGATAACCGAGACTCTACTGTATCTGCAGAGTTTTTCCATGAAAAGAAATTGAAACAAAAATCACTTGGTATTGCTGCAGAAATCTATCTGCCACAGCCCACAGAATAGGCCTTCTGCAGAAAAAATAGATTCAACAAAATTTGATCAGAGAAAGATAAATATTTATTATATGTGGTTTACAATTTTTATTAATAGTACGAATTCACAGCTCTTCTTTTCTAGACAGTAGGATTCTACTGACATATGCATAGGTATTTCATGATAAGTGTGGTTATACATATATAAGCATCGGAAAATTCTGAATGATATTGGAGAGCTCTGTAGCAGATATTATACCTCCCTTATTCTTGGAAAAGGAAGTTAAAAGGGATACAGGACTTAAAGCATGATTAACAACGATGTTACGCCTAAAAGATATTTAAAAACTATAGGATCATAAATAAGCTAACTTTAAGGTTCTATCTATTATCTAAAAACTAGAGAGTGTTTTTTCTTTTTTTGTTTCTTTTAAATGTTGCTTGGAAATATGATCTGTCGTTGATTTTGAGGAACATTATTTAAACCATCTTATTTGTATTTTATTTATATAGTTTTAATAAATATAATATTGGGGGGAAAAAGAATAGGCCTTCCGCAAACGTCTCTAGATCTCAACCATGGACTGAGTCATGGTAATTTAGCAAACAGCAAGTATATAGTACTCAGCTGGTAGCTATGCAATTATATCACACAAGTTTTTGCAGTGTCATATGTGATAATACAGACCCAGTTAGTTATAAGCCAACTAGGTGTGGCTTTCAAACAAAATTAATACAAGAGCCAGGATCTGGAATCTGTGGCTCACCAAATGTTGTTGAACTACAACTCCCATCCTGCCTAGCCAGCACAGCTAACAGCAAGGGATGCTGAGAGCTGCAGTCTAATCACATCTGGAGGATCACACATTTTGCACTTCTAGGGAAAACAATGTTTCCCCATGTCAACAGTCAATGTGTGGGTAGCCTCAGAGTTTATTCACCTGATATGCCTCTTCAAAGCTTGAAATCCCTAATGAGAGTTTTAAAGAAAAAAACCTTGCAGTTTGAGGCAGTGAAATGCTATGGCAGATGCTCAGGGAATAACAAACCTGAGTCTTTTTTTTTTTTTTCATTTGAAATTCTGCTCCCAGGAACAGAGCAGATCCAAATCACTGCAACAGCTCCTGACTCATTACATCTCCAATTAGTAAAGGAAGTACCCTACAGAAAACAAAGTGCTGAACGCCTGTCTTTTATTCACTCTAATGATCTCTACACAATTTAAACAGCTCAACATTCTGTCTTGCACAGAAATTCAGGGTATCACTGTGCTAACAGAAATTCCCCCCACCCTCAATCTATACAGGCATTTCTGAAAAAGCAGAAACCATGCATACCAGGAAGCTATCCCTGTGGAATTCCCTCAGGGAACTGTGAAGTACAATTTTATTTATGGACAAAAGCAGAATGGATATACTTTCTTTTATTGAAAAAGCAGTTTGCTGAGTGTAGTCAAATGTAAAATACTCTACGGAAATAGTCCATTCCATACTTGCTGTTCTTATTGTAATCCACTTTGGAATTTATAAAAACAAAAAGGGGCATAATTCATCCTTAAACAAGTATTTTCTCAGAAATTCTTTTTAACAACATAGTGGAATAGTCCAAAAACAAGGACTAACTATTTTCTTATATCGAGTCTACCATGGGATGGACCTTAATGGTGAAACTGCTTGTGAAATACTGGTCATTCATAAACAGTCGCAGCTTTTATCTCAGTGACATGATGAATCCTCTCTGAGTTTCACTCTGACTTTTAAAGAACATGCTCAGATTGCTGAACCCCGGTTAGGTTCAGCACCCTGGAGAGATCATTTAAAATTTGGACTAAAACCCAACATGAATTCACCACCTCACTGAAACAGAAGCCACCAGATGTCATTGTTTATAGAATCATTATCTTGTTCTGCCTTCTACACAAAGTACACAACAGTTAAGATTTCAGCCCTCATCATAACTAGCTTGTTTAAGCCTATGAGGGGAATTAACTTTTGAAAAATGTATTGGCAGGGGAGATCCATGCCAAACATCCCACATGGAACAGGGCTTGGAAGTGCAACAGTAGGATGTACCTCTCTCCTTCTCCTTAACTCTGTCTCTCATCCATGTTTCTGCCATGATTGGGACTGGCTTGAGGACTGTTGTTTCTCTTGCTACCCAAGAATGCCCTAACCTAAGTTAGTATTCTCAAGTACATTGTAGAGGTTTATGGGGCACATCCTTAATTTGCTTGGGGTACTAGCCATTCTGCAGTCAGTTTCTGGAAGGGAAAGCTCCTGGCATGAATTCAGTGGACCTGGGACAACAGAGAACCCCAAAGGACATGCTTAGTTCATGCAGGAAGCATAGTATGCTGAGAAGCTTCATAATGCTCCAGAATCATGCGCAACTTCTAACATGGGCCTTTAATAGACTGTGAATTCCTATTCCTATTCTCATTCGAAGCTAGTTTCCTGTGGTGAATATCCTTGCCAACAGAAGCTAGCTAAAGGACTTCACCACCTGGCCATTATCAAACCTCACCATAGCCAAAAGATGGAGATGCCAAACAGAGAGGCAGATGAAAGTAAACTAACAGATGTGACTGCCTCACCAGCAGTAGCATCTACTACTACAGAGCAAAAGAAGCAAGACTTTGAAGATTCTACACTTGATCTTAACCAAGAAGTGATCTGAAGTTTCATAAAATCTCATTTTGTCTCATTTCTCACAGGCTGCATGCAGCTATAAAATTGTTTTCCCAGAGAGCACCCTTGGCAAGCACATATCTGAAAGAAAATCCAAGGGTTTGCTCTCATCACAGATAATAAGCTCACCTTGTCAAAAGCAGGATAAACAGCTCGAATCTCTGTCAGCCAGCCATATGGCATGTGACCCACCGGATATGTAGCTGTCAAAATTGCCACTGCCTAAGGCAGGAGACAAAAAAAAAGACAGAAAATTACAGGTCAGATTCTCAAAGAAGTTCATCAAAATTGCCTTTTGCACAATATTCAATTAGCTCTGCTACGGTTACATCAGCAAGACTTTAGATGGCCAAGTAAGCAACCGACTTATGATGATAACATTTGGGGCAAACATCTCGGACTGGTGAGTCTTTGCCTTTTTGATGGAGAAAGACACTTAGGAAGCTACACCACTTCAGAAAAGGTATTTTAAGGTCTCAGTTTCATTCTGTATTTTCCCACCCTTCCTGCTTTTGGCATTTTGATTAGTATTCTGTCGGAGTCTGAAAAAGTGACTCTCCCAAGATTTGTATAATGTACTGGAATACCTCGTAACTTTACAAAGTAACTTTTCCAAGTTCCGTATTGTACTGAAATACCTCATGACTTTATTCACCATCTAGCAATGACTGTATCTGTTAATGGAAGAACAGTTCCTCACTTAAAAGGGTAGGGGAGAGATAGCATAGTAGTATATAAGGATGATTTATAGTGGATCTGTTCATCTGTAAACACAAAAGTATAATTTAACATTGTTGAGTATAAACTGCAAATAATATGAATAAACACTGTGAGAATAAACTGTCATGGGATCACATGCCAACTCTTCCCCTCTCATTCAGTTTACTCTGGTTTAGTGGAAACTGGTCACTTTGGAACCCATTTCATGAAGCTAGCTTGTTTCAACTAACCTAGTTGCAATAAGCCAAGGTGTCAGGTTTACATGACATGTTAAAAAAACTTTGTTATCTTTTAACAGAAATAGAAGCTTCTGGTCTCTTTGTAACTGCATTGGAAGAGAAGAGTGCATGAGTCTGAATACGTGCAATAAAAAACAGTAGTTTAGGATTATGCCTAAACGCAGCTTCTGAATTGTCAAACAGCAAACTTGAGTTATTGCTCCCAAAGTGACCAAAAGGTAATCATAAACCACAGTTTACAACCTCAACTCACAAATTCTGGTGATGTGCAGCAACTCCCTTTTTAATATCTCAGCGAAGGTACTTTTACAGTCACTTGTAAAAACTTTTTCAAAAAAGTATTTTATTACAGTTGCATAGCTCCTCAGACAAAGTATAACACAAAGATGTTAATTCTGCATATAAAACAGTGAAAGATTGAAGAACCCACGTGAGCTGGAGATCATAAGTAAATCTAACGTCATAGGAACAGAGGTCCATTCACGCAATGGGACTTTTTTCTGTTCTCTGTCCCACATCCCAAAGCAGCCCACATCTATCCCATAATCTGCTCTGGTGGGTCATCCAATCCTCCAGAGCAGATTCTGAGGTTACACAGAGGTTGGTGCATGAGGTAGAAATCACCCTCTCCGAGTTCTGCAGATAAAAGTAGTCCCATTAGTGGAAGAACCATACTCGATTTAATTCCAAGAGTTGAGACCTCAATAGCACTAAACATTCTGCATTCCACACTGAAAGGACCTCAAACATATGAGCAATTTTTGTGACACAGCAGCTATTACCTATCGACATGAGACTCAAGTATACAAAATGTTTTCAAAAACATGCAGTATATGACAGAAAATGCAAGCAGATGAGCTCCATATATGGGCTAAACAAGTGGACAGATCTTTAGCAGTCTAAGAAATGATGCTGGGAATTTGTGGGTGGCTGCAAGGATGTCGATACTCCCAGAATCATTAGCAATCAAGGCCATTCGTGTTATTTATCAGCATGAACCTGTCAAGACATAGCATACAAGGATCATCCTGAGACTCTTTAAAAGCAGTGAAAATAAATCCTTTGGAATGAAAATCAGGACTCCAAGGATCATGTACAACTCAACCACTTGATAACATTTTTCTCAGTCTCATCAAAACTGTTTTGAAAAGAATTCTGCATTGTGCTTTATACTCTAGAGCAGTGGTTCTCAACCTGTGGGTCCCCAGATGTTTGTGGACTTCAGATCCCAGAAGCCTCAGCCACTATGGTCAATGCTCAGGGCTTCTGGGAGCTGAAGTCCAAAAACATCTGGGGACCCACAGGTTGAGAATCACTGCTCTAGAGGTTCAGAATCTTTATTTGCTGGATCAAACTCACTAGACAAATTTGAAATAAATCACTTCAACTGTATTAAAAAGAAATAAATCAAGTTATTTAAGGAATAACTCAGGAGTATATTCTAATGAACTCAATGAGACTTACACATGCAGACAATTACTGTTTTAGGTAGCTACTGTCTGTTTTATATGGGTTTTCTCTCTCCATTCTCTCATTCCCTGGCTCCTGCAAAATATTAATAGTCTTGATATGGCATCTCAAGACTGTCCATAATATCTCCTTTGTCTGTGAAAAAGCGAGTTATAAACTGTTAATAAATAAAAAGATCTGAATCCAACTAGTGTAAACCCAGAGAATCAATAACTGTTGTTGACTCACCACTCAGTGGGTCTACTCTAGTTGGGACTACCAACAGGATTCATGTCAAGGACTACAAACAGAGAACTAGTTCAAAATAACATAAAGACTCCCATTCTAAAACTAACAAACAAAATTTAGCCCATCTCTCTTTGAACTATTTTTAATGTTAACTATGGTCAGTTTGAAACCAGAATTTCTAACCATTGTTACAGATGTTGGTTTGAAAAACTTTTTTATTTAAACTATTTCTATACCATCCTTTGCCAAGACTGTTTTCAAAGCAATTTAGACAGTTAAAATATTTCAAGAGGCTGTTTAATAAAATAGTTACCAGATAAAACAGTGCTATCAACAAGATTTAAAATGCCTAAAACATAAAAGCCTTAGAGATTTTTTTTAAAAAAGTTTTGCCTGGCATCTGGAAGAAGGCAGTGTTGGGAACAGGTAATCCTCTCAAGAAAAGACATTGCAGAAATGTGAAAACTGGTGTACAGACTTATTTTATTCCATTTATATGCTCCTTTTCTCCTGGAGTGGCAATTAAGGCAGCTCACAAAAGAAATCAATGCATTGACCATGTGCTGTGGCCAGCCTCAGAAAAAGAAGGGGGATTTGCACACAAGGGAGCCAGGGCCTGAATCTTCTACCCAGGGTCAGGAGATGAGAAGTGTGACCTAACTACTTGGCCAAATCTGAGCCAGATAAAATGCCAGACAAGAATATCCAGGAATCAAGCAGAACATGCAGCCTCATTAGTTCTCACAGATATCCTTTTCCCCTCCTCTTATCAAACTCAAGTTACTGGTAGCATCATATATGGAAATCTGAAGTACACTCAGCCAGTGCCTTGGCAGGCTTTTCCACCTCTTGGATCTGCCAGTGCTTCCTCTTTCAGCAAGGATGCTTTCAGAAACAGAAGCAAAAAGAACAAAACGAACAATAGGCTCTAATGAAGTCAGCTGATAACAGGAGAAGCATTTGCTTTCAAGAGGATGCATTCTTCCCACTTGGCAACCAAAAGCCACGTACAAAATGGTATTTTTAAAATATTAATTGCACTAATTGCAGGCAGAAAGCACAAACTGTGCAATTATCTTTCCTACATGCCTGAACAGAGAGACTTTAATACGTAACACAATTTTATATAGCTCCTCTTATCCTGCTTTTGAAGTACAAGCAATAATGCATATACAGCCCCCAAATATCATCTCTTCAATAATGACAGCGAGCTGTAGGAAATGTAACCTACAATACAAGCTATGTGCATCCAGTGATTCTCTAAGTATGGAATAATTTGACACTATCTATAAAAACCAAGATTCAATGGGTTACATCTGCTGCTGATGTAACCCCAAAATTAGTATAATACTTTAGGCAGAATTGAGAGTGGAGGTGGTCTTCCCTCCACATTCCAAACCCTGAAATAGAAAATTTGCCAAAGGGGATGATCAGACTGATTGACACACACTTTCTCTCTACGTGAAAAACATTCTGCTTTATACAAGAATGCTGGCTTTTGGATTAAATACAATATACGCCTTCCTTACAGCATAACTGTGGCTGCACAGGACCTGCTCATGTGGCACTGACAGCTTCAGGGAAAGCCAATGCCACCAAAAAGTTCCATCCTATTAACCTCATTCATTAACACATCCCTAAGCAAGCATATGACCCTTCACTATGGGACCACACCAGGCTCAAGCACCTCTAGTGTTGCAAAGCATCTGTGTGAGGAGGCCTCAGAATTTTTAGGGGACAGCACCGCTTTCTTCTCATTATTGAGAATGTCATAATGTTCAGCTGTTGTATTACTTACTAGATATAATTATTCACTGTAAAACTCTAATGACTAAAGTTATTTATTCATGGGATGAATAAAATTTCTGAGCTCCATCTATTGAAGGCAGCCAGGTACAGGTCTGTTACATCTAGGGAGTGCAAATTCTTGATGGCACAGCTTTGTCAATACACACTGCAAAAGTGGACACCCTGCCACGACCTTGATGGAGACATTCAAGTTATCAATTAGTAAGTACCCTGGCAGGTCCAATTTCCTTGCACTGCTCTTAAGGAACGTTCCTCAACTATATAAAGGGCAAGCCTATATAGCAATTTCTCAACAGCTCCAGGCCAGTGTTTTAGCAATAACTGGAGACAAGTCCAATGTCAAACTGCCTCATTCAAAGGCAAACATTTGATCAATTTAGCTTGGTATTGTTTAATCCAACAGGCACCACTTCTTCAAGTTCTTAATGCAGAGATCTTCCACAGTTCTATTTTTCAATCCTTTTGAGTTGGAGATACCAGAGACTGAAACCTGGACCTTCTGTGTGCAGATGGGGGCGGGATGCTGTCCCATTTTTTTTTTCACATGGACCTAAAACCTCACACTTCTCTAACCAAGTCTAGCCTAATTTGAAACAAAACCACTTTACTTCTTTCATCTTCCTTGCTCCTATTTTGATCATTATCTTAAAAGGGATTCAATCCAAAGGCTCCTTGTGCAGCCAATTCTTTGCTCCACTGCAAGCATATTATTCCCTCATATTTCTTGATTTTTATGGGGCACTGGTGGCTGTAGCATGGACAAAAGCCTGGTACATTAAGCAGAAAAACGCTCACAATTTTCTGGATCCAAGATGTGAAACAACAAACTCTTAAATGAACGTGTGTGCAGGTTTATAAGATCATCACCAAATACATTCTTCAAAATCTGACAAACTGATAAAATCCCCACAAAGCGTGGGTAAGGGTCTAACTAAGTATGAAAAGGGTTTCTGTGTTTCGTTCCCTTTTTGTAATTTTTTGTTAACTGAAACCCATCAGCAGCTTAGTATCCCTCAAGCTGTTTTTCCAGCCATGAACAAAGACACACAAGAGTCCATTTACCATCTTGTCCAGTGGGAAGAAATGTGGGGTGAGGAAGATGACTTTGGAGTGGGAAAGTTGCCTTTCCCAAGGTAAATTTGGGAGAAAATGTGGTTACCAAGTTCATCAGGAAAGACGCACAAGTTTAGAGAGCATCTGCAGCTTTTTTGATCCGTGGTGAAAGTTAACAAATCTTCCACAACTTAACAGAAAAAGTTCTAAAGAACTGTGAAAAAAATACAGAAACTGTCTCATAAAGATAAGTCTAGGCTGACATATGACCACAGCAGCATGGCTGTTGCATGCACAGAAATGGAAGAACACAGCAAAATTGTGAGCTTACCCGAAATGGATAAATTGACAATACAGATAAGAGAAAAATCAGTGGTAACTTTTGTGAAAAACTGGGAACCGTCAACTTTCTTTTTAGAAGAAAAAGTACTGTGCAGTGACAGTAGGATTTGACAATTTATATTCCTGGAAAAGTAGCAGTTGAAGTATTTGAACGGTATTAGTAACTAAGACTTTTTTTGTTTTACAAAATTATCTATAGTTATATATAGTCTGTTTTAGGAAAGCTGGAACTTACCTCTTAATATTCTTCTTGTCTCTAGTTAATGTTTATTATTTAGGATTTTTCTTGTTATATTCTTCTCTTTTTGTTTTTCATATCTATTTGTTCCTGTACTTTGTTGTCCCTTTTTGTATGTTTTACTATTAATAACATTCAGTTAAACAAAATAAAGATAGGTCTAGGTTCTCTGCTTCTCTGAATAACTACAAGGAAATCAGAGGTATTTGCTTTTCTAAGACTCATACCTCTGTGGCTGCTGAGCTGCCACCCAGATCCCGGGATACAAAGAGGTTGACAATAGGCCGACTGATCCTTTGAGTGGCTAAAATTAATGCCAACGGCCACCAGAAACTTAGCATCTTTCTTATTGTAGCATCTCCCTGTGGGTAGAATGAGAAGAGGAAGTCTTTATGAGCCAAAATATCAGAATACAACTAACAGAATAGGTAAATATATTTTATAAAAGCTGAACACAATAGGAGCAAGAAAAAAGACAAAGAGGCAGTCGTTCATGCCTGTATATACACACATTCAATAAGTCAAAAAGGAGCCATACATTCTTAACAGCAAGCCTATCTGATCTGGATTATTGCTGCCCTGGACATTTAATTCGAGCATCTAACTAAACACTATATAAATCCATACTGTTGTAATACAATACCTTTTCTCTAGAGTAGCATTTAAAGTATTAAACTTTAATACTATCACGTGAACTGATTTTGAAAAAAAAAACTTTATCACCCCTACAAATTACCATGTTCTTCATGGAAATGGATCTTCTTCTTACCATGTTTTATTATGGCATTATTGGGATACAATAGTAGAAGAAATTTTCATTTGTGTTATCAATTTGTTTGTTTGCTTTTTAACATAAAAATATGGGCAGTCAAAAAAGTTTGCACTACCAAAAAGAACAATTTAAAAAAAAAATAACACCCACACAAGTGATTTACTATGAAGGTTGCACTGCACATGTGTTGAGCTATGAGAAGTTCAGCTGCCCAGCAGGTCATAACAACCCATAACAAGATCATGCTTCTTAAAATGGGTTTTTCCAAGGGCATCGGCACTGTGGAGACCTTCTTGCTCATCTGCACTTCTTGTTAAAAAAGAAAACACAATAACCCAAACAAAATAAAAAGTCCAGAAGGCACAGGAGGAATTACGAATGAATGGTGACATGTGGACCCTGTCACATTCTCCCAAAAATGTGACTGAATGAATCACAGCAATTCCACAATAAACTGATAATCCAGAAGCATTCCTGGTCACAAGTAATAACAATCTCCTTCAAAAATTTTCTTATCTAGTTGCCTAGAAACTTTGGAAGAGTTGGCTTCTTTTCCTTTCTACTTTTTAATGTGCCACATTAGTATATGCAAGCAAAAGAACCTATTGGAACTACTAAGACATTTTTCCAGGCTAGTGATTTCATGGTTCTGGTTGCAAGGTTAATGGACGGGATTAGATTGAACGTTAGAGTTACATTTACTAATGCACAAAAACATACCCCCATCTCTGGCCCACTCCTGTCGGGAATGATGTCGTGTATGTTTCTGTAGTAACCCAGGCATAGAGTGGTACATCGAACAAGTGCTCCCATGTACAAGGACAATATAGGGATAAGCAGAGGTTCTCTGCATTCCAAGTGACTATGGAGCAAAATGGCTACAAAAACAACCTGTCAGAGAAAGGAAAGCAACAGAAAAAGAGGTTGGTTACAAGGACATAATTTCAACTTCCTGTTAGAAAAATAAACCACTTCAGACACAGCCATTGTCTCTAAAGGCGTCCTTTAATTATAATTCAGAGGTATTTTCTGCTAGAGCCTGCATGGTGTAGCAGTTTGAGCATTGGACTATGACTCCAGAGACCAGGATCTGATTGGCTGCTCAGCAATGGAAAACCACTAGATGACCCTGGGTGCATCACACACACTCAGCCCTAGAAAACCCATGATAGGGTCACCGTAGGGCTGCCAAATGTCAGAAATGACTTGAAAGAACACAACAACAACAAATTTTCTGCTAGTTCTGATCAGCAGAAACTGTGTGTAATCAGTCTTAAAAACTTCCAGGGCTTTCTCCTTTTTTTATCTTAGTCAACAGCCTTCACAGCTGGTGGCAGAGCAAATGTTATGGTCACAGTGATTACAGCGCAGGGACACTATTTTTTAAAGAAATACTGAGGTTTGTAGAAGAATTTCTTTCTAAGAATTAGGTGGAAGAAAACAGGATGCCAGTGCTGACACAGGACAAGAGTGGGCAACTTCAGTGAGTCAGGGGACAAATTTGCCCCCTAGGACCTACTGTGGGTTGCAACACCACTGCTACCACCACCACTGCCACTCAAAAAATGCTGTGAAAACTCAACACCCACCCACTGCAAGCAATGTAAAGCAACAAAAATGCTTTCTTTAAGTAGATTTTTTTTGGCTTGCTGCTAATTTGTGGCAGCAATTTTGGGGGCCAAAGGGCAGGCAATGGGACTGCAAAAATGCACGTGGCCCATTCCTAATGTAGGAGTAAACTTGGGGAAGTAGGCAAGAAAAAAACAACTGTTTATTACAGTACAGTATAATACATCTTGCCTGGTAGCAAGCATCAGTTTGTTACAAATGCTAGCAAACATCACTTGAAATAAAACAGAGAAATTCAGGGCAAAAACTCAAGTTAAATGGTCTACATTCCACTAATTAGACCCAAGTAGAGTAGAGCTATTTTATCAAGTTTCAATTGAGAAGTCAATGTGTAGGTAAATGTGGTTCTAGTTGTGACTACCAATATGATTTAGGTAAAATGTCCAAGGCAGGTATAATGTTTGGATAATTAAAAGACAAACCGCAAGCAGTAATGACACAGGAAAAAGAAGGGTAACCTCAATGGTTTGTTTAAATTTTAAAATTTTATAAACACACACATATTCCTCATTTATACATACACTGAATTTACAAAACATTCTCCCTCTTCTTACTCCCCCTTATCTTCCATATGAATATTTTTATCCTTGAATTTACATTTATACATTTACATTTATACAGCATTCCAATACCTCTTCATTATAAATAGAGGTTATATTTGAGAAGTTATTTGAGAAAATAATTTTCTCAAACTTTCTACTGTTTCTTCTTAAAAATTGTTTTTGAAAGTTACCCTCTTAAAAAGAAAACTGAAAAATAATGGACAACATAAATCACTATATACAAGCTGTATAGCCATATTCTTTTCACTTCTTGATTTACATAATCTATTACAAATTTTTGTAATGTCTTCTTGTTGATTAATACAGTAAGTTCTTCCATGCCCATCCTACCTAACAGCTTAAAAAGCTAATCCTTCAAACTGGGTACCTCTTACATCCTCCACTTTTGTGCAAGGACTATTCTTGCTGTGGTGATCAAGCACAACATTATTTTATTGTTCATCTTTGTTTCCAATTGTTGGTCTATCATGTTAATAAATAAGTTTCAGGATTCATCAAACACGAAATCTTAAATATGTCACTGGATTTTACTCAGTTGTTTTAATTCAAATTTACTCACTGCAGTACAGTGGCCAGAAAGTTGGGGCCAGAGACACCTTGATTTAAATCCCTTCTCATTCATGAAAAGATGAGTATGTTTCAAACAAAAATTAATATAGTTATGCCCATCTATTCAGTAACAGAAGCATAATTGTAGTAGCATATGTGGGACAAAAGTATCCACAATTAGACACAGCTTATAAAATTAAATGTCCATAACATTTAACATATCTTTCTTGTCATGTCAGCAAGCACAAATTTCAACCCTCATTTGTATGTAAGCTAGCAAACGCAGTCTGTTGTGGGTATGATATAGATTTAGCTACCTCTTTCCAGCAGTAGAAAAAACTGTGACTGGAATGAATCCTTACCTGAGCAATGACATCTGAGATGGAAGCACATCCCACTAGAAAACTATATTTGTGTTTCAGAAGAATGCCTGCATGGGTCCAGGCCTGAGGTGGACAGAAAAATGAAGTAATGAAGTAATAACAGGCTGATTAAACACATACCCCTTTTAACTACAGAGTGCTACTAATATTAATGGAGATTACACAGCCAGTATGTAATGGAATCCCTTAGAGCAGCCTTTCTCAATTTTTTCACTCTGGAGGAACCCTTGAAATAATTTTCAGGTCTCAGGGAACACCTACATAAAATTATTACATCTATAATCAAAGAAAAAACTGTTTATTTCTTTTCAGTCATAGTCTTCCTCAGAACCCCTAGTGACCGCTCATAGTTGAAAAACTCTGCTCTGGAGTGATGTAAATCATCTCTCCCTCCTCCATTACCATCGTCCATTCTAGCTTAAGGCAACCTGATCTCAGGCATAGATTCACCACGGAATGTAAAATGCCTTCATTTTTCAAAATGTTGTATTTGCCAACATTCTGATAAACCTCTTTTTCCCAATTCTAAATGGCATGATGTTGTTGGATTTAATTTCCATCACCCCCAGCATGGTAAGGTCTGATAGGACTAGTAGCCCAACAACATCTGGCAACCCAAAACTGAGGACAAAGTTAGAAAGTGAGTGAAGTAAGATTCTGTTGAGATCATATAAACACATACATTTTATCTATGACAAAATGAACTATCGGTAAAACACGAATAAATGGTGCATCATCATTTAACCAATTATTGGATGGGAAATAACTTGGATTTTCAAATTGAGTGGCAGAAGAAACTGAGTTGCACTCTGACTGATGGATCTCCTTTTTAAAATATGTTTCTTGAGGAACGACAGGAGAAGAGTATGACACTAAGAGTCCCCTCCTCTGCAAGTTCATGAACTCAAGAGTCCATGTGTTGATAAGACATGTAGAAAAAAAAATCAGATTCACAATCTAGGCTGAAAGGGCCATATAAATTAAAAGGAAAACTGTAAGTGTAAATGGTTGCTGTTAGGACGACAGCATCAGTTAAGAGGACAGTTACTACAACCAGCTGGAAGACTTTGGAACTGAGAAATGCATCTGTTTAATTAGCCGCTTTAATTACAGAGTTCACGAAGCTAGATTTTACTAGTCATTTGGATTATGATGCCTCAAATGTTAATTTATGTCTTTCCTCAAAAACAAAATGTATTTTATTGTTTATACTTATATTTTTTATTTAATAAATGATTAAGTTTTAACATAAATACCCCAATAAAAGAGGGAGGGGAAAATAATAAAAACAAGGTTATACCGAGAATGTCATCATACTATTGGGTAAAGAAGGTACGCAAGCTGAGGCCCTTTTCACACGGGGTAATTCAAATGGTGTAGTGCGACCTCTAACGGAGGTCATCTACACCGTGGAGTACGCTGGGTCGTTTATAATTTTGAGGTTCTACACCTCAAACAGCTCTGAAGCAACCGGAAGTAGTGGCGCTGCGTGTTTTTTAAAAACCTCTTTTCAAGAGGTTTTTAAGAGGAATGGAGCGTGCAGCCCCGTACAACTCCGTTGCAGTGCCCTGGTGTAGATTTGCAGGCACACGCAAGTGCGTGCCTGCAGATCTGCCGGGGCGGGCTTCCGGCTGGCAAGCTTCTCCGGTTGGTGGAGAGCCTCCGCTAGCCGTAAGCCACCATTTTGGACGCCACAGGAGTGTGGAGCAGCGAACTCACGCTGCTCCGCGTGGCGATGGACTTACCTGGCTGCCGGTAAGCTCCGTTTCAGCGCGTTTTCCCCATTTCTCCCTCCATGTGTGGAAAGGGCCTGAGTTACACATAAGATTTAGTAAAATTCAGGTCCCTTGGCACAAATGTTATATACTATGATGCCTTTTTAGAAACCTGGACAGAATGCATTGCTAACCTTCCACACCTAGGAACTATTTCCTAATGAGGCAGGAGTAATTTATTTTCATTTTTTTTTAAAAAAGACTTTTGAGGTTTCATACTCAGAGGTGTACTTCGAATAAGGCTTTGAGAGATGGCAACAAAGCATGCAGGGAGAAGTTGGCAGGGTAAGAGTCAATGATGTCCCCTTCCTGAATCCATTACTGGGGCAAAATATACAAATGTAACTCCTGTAAACTATTGGTTTGGCCCAGTGGATGGGGAAATCCTAAAAGAGAGGCTGTTTTTGGTAACTAAGTTCAGAAGGAGAGCTGGACAGGCGAGTAGCAGTAGATGCCACAGATAAGGATTAGGGCCTTTTCACCATGAATAAGGTAATAAGATTCTCATTTATGTATTTAGGTGGGGACAAAAGAGTAAAATCTTCATGGTGAAATTTTTAGTATGTATCTCCACCTATTTATATCCTTTATTGAGGGCTTTAAGATTTGTGAATATGTTGGCAATATTCATTTATGACTGACCCAATAGAATCCAGAAGAGGTTCATATGCACTGAGAAAAAGGCTGCTGTTAATTTCCCCCATTCTCTAAAAGCAGCGAGCATAAGTTAAGTTGCACTCACCATGGCATCCATAAATGGGAAGGCTGCAAGATAAAGGAAGGCTTTGCGTGTTTTACTTCCCACAGAGTCGTCCACATGATGCAATTTGTTAATAATATAGTACCCCAAATCGCTGTATGCTGCAAAACGTAATGAAGAAATAGTATAATTTAAAAACCAAGTTTTTAACACTTTAAGCCCCCTTCAAGATAAAAAGTGTCAGAGTTCTTATTAATACGATTGCCTTGATGGGTGTAACTGGTGTTGAAATTATTTACAAGCAATTCAACTTAGTGATGATACACGCAGGTCTATTTACACAGTAACTTGTTTTAAATCACCTCAACTGCTGCCAAACTAGTATCAGTAACCTGTATCACAAGGGGGCAACTGTCAGGTGTTAGGGGCCACAACAGTTCCCCAGGGAGCCTGGACGGACACATCCTACAGTCACCCCCCAAACAAGCTTTGGATGATGATGATGATGATGATGATGATTGTTGTTACTGTTATTACTGGCCACCAAATATGGGCCTAAAATAGCACAGGGAGCCCCCTCGCATGGTCTTAGGGGACATCTGGGGCAGTATTTTTGGATTCAGGGGGTGGCACAAAAACATAAACTGCATTCCCCCTTCCTGTATTATTTCCTATCAAAATTATATACTGCCTAACTGTCCTGATTTGGAAGGACTGCCTTGATTAAGCTTTTGCCACTCTATCTTTCATCTGCTTTTTAAAATATCCCAGTTTCTCTCTCCTTCTCTCATTTCCCCCTTTGTCCTCAGCTTGCTTCAATAGCTGTAAAGTGAGTTCAAACACAGTCTGTACTCAACTGAGCAGGCAGAAGAGGAGAGGAGGAGGCAGAATCCTGTCCTTGCCTGCAGACTTCAGCAAAAGGAAATTGCTGTAGCCTTTCCTAGCTTATCTGCCCTTCCTCATTATAAACTTTTGCCATCTTGACTACACTCTGATGTTGCTTGGCCACGTGTCTTCCAGTTTTCGTCAGTGAAATGTTGAAGGATAGGAGATTAATTGAGTAACACAATGCTCTGAATAGTTTGTCATAACTACAGATCCCATTCCTAGTATACCTATCTGTGCCATGTCTCAGGCTGCAGGAAGCACACTATCTGTTCCAGGGCATTATGTTTGCTTGTTTTTGTCCTGCTGCTCTACCAAAAAAGGCTCCCAAAGCAGCCTTATTCCCTAGTATAGGATGCTAGAAAGCTGCAGAGCTCCAACATGGAAGTGATAATGCTATTTCATTAATGTTATTGTTAATTTGGAAATTACTCATCTAATGAGTATCTTTTTAGCTAGAATTGCAACATTTATTTGTTATGCTAATTGTTCATGATTCATTACTAACACATTTTAAAAAAAACTATTAAAATTACCTAAAAATGTTGCAAAAAAGAAAAACAAAGTTCACTTCCAAAAGTAACAAATTAAAATAACATGGAACATTAACCACTGTCATCCAACACTTTCATTAACTTTAAAAACTGTTGTTTAAAAGTGTAGCAAAAGGAGGGGGGGGATAATGAATTAATTTTCATGGAATTACTGCCAAGCTCTAGTTTGTTGTTGTGTTTCTTCCTTTCTCTCCACAGTGACATTCTAAAGACCTTTGGCCTTTTCCAAAATCTCTTTTCCCACCCCCTCTTTTTTTCTCACATCTGAACAGCTCTCAGACTGGCTATGACCAAGCTTTTACTTCCAAGGTATGAAAATCACTGAATCAGAATTGCAATTTTGTCTTTGTGGATAAACACATTTTCCTAGATGATGCCATTCTGCACATTATTTATGTTTATGCTAGAATATTTCAGGAGCTAATAAAAGCACAGTAGCACTCCTATTTACTACACAGCCCTAAACTCTAATGTGGCAAACTCCCATAACATGTGCCAAAAAATGTAATTTCCTTTTTTGATGAAATACTGGCTGGTCCTGACAAGCAATATGAGATCCAATAAAACACTGAATCAGACAGTATATTAAGTATGATTAGCAGGCTTTTACAGTTGCATGTCCCACTACTCAAGCTCATGAATACACATGCCATAATATACAATGCAACACCCAAGAACCATTATAAACAAAATGCTAAAAATCACAGATACAGCTTTCCAAGGATTGCACTGGAGGGCCCAGGTTTTGTGCTAGGAGGGAGAAACAGAGCCTCAATCTCCCCAAGCCTCTGGTACGTGTAGGGAACCTACAGAAGTAGCAAGGTCATTTGAGATTTTTTGCCAGGACATGTGGGTACTTGGAAGCAGCAAGAATTCTTCTTGCAGCTTTCAGATGCCATCAAAACAAAGCACAGGCTGCATGGATTATTCACTTTGTACCATGCTGAGAAGGCACTCAAAAGTGACAAGAGAGATTCTCTCTGCTTCCAAGTACTTGCAATGCTCAAAAATAAATTGAAATAGCTTACTCCTTCTGTATGTTCCCTGGTGAGTAGCAGGGAGAGACAATCATCTAATTATTCCAAAATCATATTTTGAGGCTCTAAAAGATACCAATGGTATCCTTCCTTCTCCTCATATTCTGACTAGGAGAGAAAGGCTGATATTTTTTCTTATTCCTCTTCATCTCCCAGAAGACTTTGAGGTGGGGGAAAGCAGAAACAGTAGCTGGCAAGCAAAGCCAGCCAAAATTGTTCCACCACCATTTAAAATGATGAGCTGCTAATAAGCCTACACTTGGTTCATGTGACTATCGCTATCAGCAAACGTCTTCCTTGAATAACATACTATTTTTGTTCTAAAGGTCTTATCAAATAACTAAGCGTAGCTCTCTATTGTCTAACCTCTGCAGCTGACTCTGGACAAAGGTTGTATTTTCTAGCCAAGCATCTACAATCCTGGTGGCAATTTTGGAAACAAATGACTATATAGTTACTTAATAAAAAAACCAGCAGGTCAGAAGTGTGACACAGCCTCAAGACTACCATCAGCTACTCTTCTTGAAATAATCTAATGTGAGGAAATGTATAGTATAGTGTATAGTATATCAACACATCATTAAACTCACTGGGTAGCTTCAATGACTTTAAGGCAGTACTCCTACGCTCTCTTACCTGGAAGGAAGCCTAATGAACTCAATAGAATATACTGCTAAGTAAATATATATAGGATTGCATTGTAAGGCATATTTGTACAAAATGGAGATATCCACTAAAATCTGAAAGACCATGCTGACTTTCTCTCAATCACACAGCACTGATCACAGAAATTATTACCCTCCTACACTTGAGAATACTGTCATTATGTAAG
The DNA here is from genome assembly GCA_948472985.1 of Iguana delicatissima. Taxonomy (NCBI): domain Eukaryota; kingdom Metazoa; phylum Chordata; class Lepidosauria; order Squamata; family Iguanidae; genus Iguana; species Iguana delicatissima. The sequence continues at coordinate 70,067 of CAOKZL010000230.1, forward strand.
GGCATGGATTAGCCAAAGAGTTAGAAAAAGTATTAGTGTAGTCATTTTAACGATGAGGTAAGTGTTTGCATCATTCTAGGAGGATAAGAGAGCCAGCACAGCGTCATGATTTGAGTGCTTGACTAGGATGCTGATTGATCAGGGTTGGAATCCCTGCTTAGCCTTGGAATCCCGTTGAGTGAGCTTGGGTGCGTCACACACTTTCAGTCCGGCAGGAAGGAAAATGGCAAGCATTCTCTGAATAAATCTTGCCAAGAAAACCTTATGAAAGGGTCATCAGATACTAGAGTCAAAGGCACATAACAACAGACAACAAGAGGATACTGAGGCAGGCATAATAACTGTTCTTCACTGCATCACAACAACAACAACATTTGGTGTGCTAAATTTCAGCTTAGGAGACCTTCTCTCCTAATATGGTTCACCAAGTAGTCTAGAAGAGCTGTGATTGAGTTGTGGTAGGCATGAATCTTATGTCCTTCCTACAACTTCTACCACTTGAAAAACACTCTGTTAAACTCTTCCCTTCTGGGTACATCTAATGTCGCGCTTACAGGTGTAATACACATATATTACCACTCTGTATCCAAAATATAATATTCCCTCTGCTACTATTGCTTTACAGTATTATTTTTCTTACTTTTCCCTTGAAAAATATCTATTACACACCCACCTGCACTCAGTACATTCCCCTATACTACAAATCACGATTTCATGAGAACTCTGGCTTGTCATGAATGCTTAGCAGGCTGGCATATGCTCCTCAGTGACTCCTCCTCGGAGCGGGTGTGGATAAATAAACCCTAGAGCTTAACTCCACAACTGGTTTATTGTGTCATCAAGCAGGAGACATCTTCCTTTCTCTGGCTCATTCCTCTGCTCTCATAACAAGCAGAGAATGAAGCCAAAAAACCAAACCTTTCAATATCTCCCCGGCTTCCTGGGAGAGGATAAACCAAAAAAGGGAGAGAGCCCAATGCAGATGACACAACAAACGAATCCATACCTTTATTGCAGTGAACAGACCTGAGGCAACACATTGAATACCTATTAGAACAGCACAATAAAAACATTTGTATTAAATGTGAACACTATGAAAACAATTTAAAAGAATATATATATACCATATATCGAATGTATTAACATTAAAAGATACAATAACCACTCACAAAGTGAAGCTTCATGTTTTGTTTACTCCCACTGCAAGTGACAGCAACTGAAGAGAATACCCATTTAAGACATGAAAGTGCCCATGGATCCCTGGCTTCTTGTTCCATGGGAATCCCCCTCCCCAATATTTGGTATACAATCCTTTTTCTCAGTCTGAGATCACAATCTCCTTGAAAAGTGAAAAAGCTCAAATCTGGAAATAGTACCTCAATGCCAAATTATTCCAATGTACATGAAACAGATTCAGAGTTTATGTTCCCAGTATCCTTCTACCAATGTCACCAATGTCCATGGATAATAATCTGTCCTCCCGCTTTTCCAAAGGTTCCTCTGGGGTATGTATAAAGCACACCTTCCTCCAAGCAGAAGAATTTTTACACAAAATCAACTTAAGTTTAGGGTACATCTGAGAAGCCAAAAAAATTCTCACACCTCTAACAAAAGGCAACGAACTACTCCGTTCTTTATGGGGAAAAGGGTATTATTTTCTTTTTTTTAATGCCTGTTTTTTTGTTGACCACAACTGAGCTCCTTCAGTTGCATTTTTCTATTTTTCCACTTCTCATAAAATGTCCATTACTAGTAGATGAAGGAGTAGTAATGAATAATTTTGTCTAAAAAGTTCTCTTTCTGAATGACCAGCTGTTTACCTTACACAGCTGTCAATCTATCACTAAGTTCTTTGATACTTCTGCAATCTTGATTACAGCCTGGAAGCCATATAATGAGGTGGTTGTTGTTCTCCTGGTGAAGACCTGCAAGTTTCATCAGTCAACCAACAGTATTTTCAATTAATGGGCAGAAGTCTAGTTGCTCTAACTGTAAGACCTTTCTTAGTTCTTTCAACTGTTACGTGGAAAATGTACATAAGCAACAGCTGTCACAACATCAAGAAGAAATGAGTCAACCAGCCATATAAATAAAGCGTAATTTCAACCAAAACTGGAAAGAAGGCTTACCTATTAATGTGTGAAATATGGCAGCTACAGCACCAGCCACAACCATACACAAAACTGCTTTGGTTCTATCTCTCTTACTGTTGACAAAGACCAATCCCACGTTCTTGAAGTCGCTCATTGGACCCGTGAAAAACTTCATGAGGGAGTAGGCCAACCCATAGCTGGCTAGCATTTCCACAGCATCTTCCTTAACAGCTGCAATACCTCTATTCAAGGCCTAAGAGGAAGGAAAAATGAGAAAGAAAGGAATACAGAAGTTAATATATACCAAGTATCTTTAAAAACTATGAATGATAGAACACAATGTTTATACATGAAATTGTTAAACTCGCAACACTTGTCACTATTTTAATGCCAGCATTCCTATTATGTTGCTAATATTAACATGAACAGAACTACCACAAAGGTCTGACATCACCATTAAGTTGTTCATCCTCTTCTTGTTCGTCCTCTTCCATTAGTAATGCTCCCATATTTTCCCAGTGCTTCCACTGACCAATCTGTAACAGTGTACCCTGACTCCAAGGCTAGTTACCTCCACCCTCTCCACAGTCCAATCGATTTATACTGATGAAGCATTCCATCCTGAATGTTCCAAGCCAAAGCCACAGGATTCCAGCACAAATGTTGGGAATACAAAATGCAGTATTTTACCCCATTGCCAAGCAAAGCAGGCGTGGTCATTCGGAATCATGCTGTCACACCAAGTACATGCTTTCCTTAGATAAAATTCAACCTCCTAGAACATCTTTGTTTGTCCCCTGATATATGTAGTCAAATATTTTCTTCTGTACAAAATTCATAAGGATGAGTAGATACCATCTGTCCACTTATCTAGTGCTCATTCCCCCCCCGTTTTATCTGCTTTAATTGCTGAAGAGTGCAAAATCGATCATAACCTATTTTGTGAACTGTATTTTGGGCCTTAAAGGAAGAATACAAAGTAAAGTCACTGAATCTCTCTAAACTTTAGAACCAGCAAAGCTATAGTCTTTTCCCTTGGTAAGTATGTTTATTTATTTAAAACTTTTTTTTAAAAAAAAAAAGTCTTCTCTCCTAGGCACTTTGTCTATGCTATTACACATGGTTTTCCCCTTTAAAAAAAGTATTAGGCAATTACTTGACTCACTAAGAAATAATTAGGGTGTTTTTTTTTCACCCTTTACAACTATTTTCTCTGTGTGATGGTGGTCAGTTTCACAGAGGGAAAATGATTTGCAGCATTTCCCCCCACTCCGTGTCCTAAGATTTCTTTTGACATTTGTTAACAAAGCTGTGTTTATTGTACTAACAATTTACCCGTACAGACTTTTGCAGCCTGTCAGAAATATAATTCAGTGTCAAAGCACATCACTTGAGCACACATGCACACACACAGAGGGAAGGAGGGAGAGAGATTTATTACGAACAGGATGGCAGCTTGACACTGGCTGCACATTGGTATGACACAGTTCTTTCAGTTTCTGATTGTCTGGATAAAAGGATGATTTAAGAATAGGTCATAAAACAACAGAAAACCTCACAGAAACAACAGATTCCATGTTTTACCTGCAGGAGAAGTGTCACTGAACTGCAGAGGAGGGAAACAATAATGCAATGGAAGAAAGTAGAAACTGTTGCTTGACCATGACTAAGTTATGGCCACAACTGCCCTGCTGTGCAGACACTGCTGCTTTTACCTTTTACCTTTGGCTGCCCCTGAGCTTTGGAGGAGGAGGAGGAAGAAGAGGAGGAGGAGGGGAAAGAAGAAGACACCGCAGTTGCCACCAGTCAGCTTAGAACTGCGGCAAGTATAAACTCTCAAGTAAGCAAGGAAAGGTTATCAGAGAACCTCCTCCTCAAGGAAAGGCTAATGTGCTGGGGGTGGGGACTTTTAAACAGTAAGTGAATACATAAAGAGTTACTTTAAAAAGAAAGGTTTAGAAAATTATGAATTGATAAGTTAAAAAACTCCTTCTCACACACCAATATACTGGCAAATGCTCAGGTCACACTGATGAAAAGTACTTTATGCAAGACTAAACTCAAGGAATTCTCTGGTACAAGGACCACTAGTTTAGGTTTCTTTAGAGATTACTAAGTTGGTGTTTATTACCTATGATAATTAGCTAGAATCTCTATGTCCAGAAGTGATGTACTCCCAAAGACCAGATGCTGGAAAGAAAGAAGACAGCAGGTTCCCTGCCTTTACATTTTGTTTGTAAACCTCCTGGAATAGGCTAGCTTTTTGTTGTCATTTTGTGCCTTCAAGTTGTTTCTGACTTATGGTGACTCCAAGGCAAAGCTATCATTAGGTTTTCTAGGGCTGAAAGCGTATGACACACCCAAGGTCACCCAGTGGGTTTCCATGGCCAAACCCAGTGGATTTCCATGGTCTCTGGGGTCGTAGTCCAGTGCTCAAACCACTATACCACACTGGCTCTATATGCTGGCTAAGTGCTAGGAAACACTGTACTGGCCTAGATGGTTCCTTGGTTTGGTCTGACAGGGCTCTTCCTATGTTCTTCTGCCAGCCACTCATACTGAAAGAAAATCTGAATTCAGTTGTTCCACTAAGGAGGAACAGCTGACTGGATAAACTACTGGAGGGACGGCGCTGTGAAAACAATCACACCATGCAAAAGTAAGTTGGCTCCCAGTGGGTGACCACTGCAGAAAACTAACATGAATGTCGGCTGCTTAGTTTAATTAACTACTTCCAGACAAACCAAATGTTTTGACTGATTGACCTGGTGTTTCCATTTTTAATGCCAAAGAAGGCCTAATAAATCGGGACTTTCAGATGTTCACTGGTGTGTTTTCAGGCTATAAATCAGGGCTTCCCTCAATTTTTGATACTTGGGGAGGTCCCTCCACCCATCTGGAATAAACTTGAAGACCACCTTTCAGTCTAACAGATACCCATCAGGACCTGCCAGGCCCTAAGGCACCATTGGGTTTTGCAAATCCTACAGCAGACATGAGGAAATGAAATGAAGGGAGCACAGAAAAGTAAACATCCAACCCTGTACACTCTCTGAAGAAGCCAGGAAAATTACTTGTGTATCAAAGTGACTTGTTCTGCTGAAACCAAACAGTGATCACCAGCATATAACCTTGGGACCCGCTGATAATGAGAGTAGTGGGATAATAATCTGAGGAACATCTGCAGCACAGGGGATGCCACATGCTTAATATGTTTGGAGGAGATAATAGCAGCTGTCTAGAGAAAGGCACTGGATCAATAAACCACTCAATCTGTTCTTGCTACAATTCTGAGTCTCCGGTACTTGTCGCTGGTTCAGCTTTATCCACTGTGATGTAAACATGAACTAGGATCAACAGAACATAGTAAATTTTCAGACACAAGTGAAAACTTTTAAATAAATCAATATACAGTGTATAGCGTTGACTCATTTAGGCAACATGGGACCCAAAGTTTTTCAAAACATCATTCATTGTTCACCTTTTAGTAAATTAAGGCACTGAGTTCTGATATCAAGGCCAAATGTCAAGTCCTCTGAAGTCATTCATTTACCAAGAGAATAACAAACAGGAAGAAGATAAATATCTTCAGTTTTATTGAAACCCCTGAGATTACTTCCTTTGTCTGAATTGTGTAATAAATGGATTTATGGTGATGCAATAAACAAGAGCATTTTGACTTTCATTAAAGAAACACTTTAAGATCTCTCATTAATCAAATGTGGCATAGTATTTAATGTCGGCAATACAAATATGGTCTTGTTTTCCTAGCAATCTAGAGAGCGTTATATCCTGGGAAACATGCACACTTCAAATCACATATTTTAAACATGCTATGGACATTAGAGTTATTTCTAGGTGAAGCTGTTAGTGAAAGAGATGGACAGGCCCTGCCTTCTTTTATTAACATTGGTGGAGGTGGGAAAAGGACATAACATGTACAGAAACAAGTGCACACTTGCTGTATCAATGGCTGTCCTCATCAGCAACCTGTGCTGAGTTGAGCATCCCTTCAGTACTTGCACTGTGCTGGTGGAGTTGCCTTCCCCTTTCACCACCATCATCTTGTCTTGGAAGGAAAGGTCAGGAAGACCCTTCTTCTTCTGTCTCCATTACATAATGTTCACTGGTGGTTCCATCCAATGAACTGTCTCACTGGCTCTCTATGTATGTACACAGGTTAGTCACATAGCTTTATAAAGAAAAGAAAGGAAAAGCAAAGGAAAAGGAGAGGGGAAGAAAAAGGAAGAGTTTCTGCTTGGAAAGATGGTCAATATATTTATATAATTCTGGTCAGTGCAGACATGTTCTGTGTCACCAACTCCTATTGTACTTCTGGCCTTTAATGAGAAATGGCAATGTCACAATGACACACAGCAAAGTGCAATCCAGTAGCCTTTTCCTCTTCACATTCAGTGAACTTACCACACTCTCCAAAAGTTCAAGCAAGAAATTAATGCCAAGGTACCAAACTGAAAACCAAGATCATTTCAAACTAGTCTACTACACTGAATCAAAAATCAGAGAATGATACCAATGTTTCTTGATTCAAGGTTGGGAAATCATAGAATAATAGAATTGGAAGAGACCACAGGGGCCACTCAGTCCAACCCCTGCCATGCACAAACACACATCAAAGCACTCCCAACAGATGGTCAACCAGCCTCTGTTTAAAAGTCTCCAAGGAAGGAGACTCTACCACACTCTGAGGCAGCATATTCCACTACTGAATAGCTCTGTCAGGAAGTACTTCCTGAGGTTCAGGTGGAATCTCTTTTCCTATAGTTTGAATCCATTGCTTCTTGTCCTAGTCTCTGGAGCAGCAAAAAACAAGCACACTCCCTCTTCCACATGACATCCTTTCAAATATTTAAACATGGCTATCATGTTCTTCTTAACCGTCTCTTCTGCAAACTAAACATACTCAGCTCCCTAAGCTGCTGCTCATAGGGCATGGCTTCTAGATCCTTCACCATTTTGGTTGCCCTCCTCTGGACACACTCCAGCTTGTCAATATCCTTCTTAAAATGAAGTGCCCAGAACTGGACACACTATTCCAAATGAGGTCTCACCAAAGCAGAACAGAGTGGTACTATTACTTTCCTCGATCTAGACACCATACTCCTATTGATGCAATCAAGAATCGCGTTGGCTTTCTTGGCTGCCACATCACACTGCTGACTCATGTTCAGCTTGTGGTCTGCTAAGACTCCTAGATCCTTTTCACATCTACTGTTGTTCAGCCAAGAGTCTCCCATCCTATAAATGGGAAAGGAAGATAATGAAATGATGAGGAGATGCAACCAATTTATCATGCATATGATGAAGTGAACTGAAGTCCACAAAAGCTTCTGCTGGGATATAATCAATCTCAAAGATGCCGCTAGAGTCCTTATTTCCCCTACCTTCACTCTCATGATGCAACCAAAATGATTCAAAGGTACTTGGCACCAATTCCTATAACAGTGGTTCTCAACCTGTGGGTCCCCAGATGTTTTTGGACTTCAGCTCCCAGAAGCCCTGAGCATTGACCGTAGTGGCTGGGGCTTCTAGGAGCTGAAGTCCAAAAACATCTGGGGACCCACAGGTTGAGAACCACTGTCCTATAAGGATAGTTATGAACTACAACGTCACATTTCTGAAAATTAAAATTCAAACAAATCTTTTACAAGGAGGTATCATTAGATGAGTAGATGGAGTTGATAGGTAGGGCCTAAATACCCTAAAGGCACCAAATCCTGTCTCATCTTGGAAGTTAAGCAAGGTCAGCCCTGGTAAGTACTTGGGTGGGTGATCACCAATGAATACAACATGCTGTAAGTTCTATTTCAGAAGAAAGAACTGGCAAAACCACCTCTGAGTATGTCTTGCCTGAGAAAACCCTATGAAGCTCATAGGGTCACTATAAATTGATAGGCAATTTGAAGGCACATACACATACACTAAGAACCACCACCTTGGACTGGCAGAGGGAGTCAACCATTCTGGTTTAATTCATATGTGTAGTACCTCTATTCCCAGAGATCCTTTTAAATGGAGTTGCTGGACCTAGGAACTTCTGCATGAAAAACATGTGCTCTTCCACTGAGCCATGGCCTTTTTTAACCTAACAGATGGCCAAATTCAAACAGAAAGAGTCCCCCCACCATAACTGTGTGGATCTGGGGATGTTGGAAGATGAGCAGTGCTGTAGCTTAGCAGCCAGCAACAGAATGTAGAAATTCTTTTACCCATGCCCCTGCAGTAATCTCAAGAGGGGCCACTCTCTTTTTAAGAATAGTCATTATGGGCATCCTTCAGCCCTTGTTACCTGCCCTCCTGCAAACATGAACATACATCCTATCTCTGCTTACACCTGCCCTGGAAGGAAGAATAGTGAAAGACTGTAATGGCAGCAGGAGTTGCAGCCTGCTTACATGCTGACAAGAGAGGAGGAGTCAGGTGTCAGAGTCTGGCTATGCTTGGAGGAGTCAAGCAACTATGGCAGGGGAGCTTGGGAAAATCTCTTGTGTCACAGCACAGGTAAACTGCCTGGTTGCCCCCTCACAGTGCATTTGCTCCAGCAGAGGTTCAAAAAATAGCCAGAGTTTGAAGGCTATTACAGTTGCCACCACTGCCACCATGTTCTTCATTCTCCTCTCTTCTACTTTCCATGGAAAACACTGGTGAAGGGTGGAACAGGCAGTGTCCTGCAGTCCAGGTAGACTGGCAGTCCAGGAGTTTTACCCCCTCTCAGATTGGCCTAGCTAAATCACAGAAGATGAGACTTGTTGCACAGTGATGACAAATACCGCACTAGCTGAAATTTACCTTTCATCAACTCTTGCATATAGGTCACCTCACAAAATAAAAAGAAAGGTATGATAACATTCATTTAACAAACAAAAGACCTTTCTCGCTGGCTGGATTTCAACATCGTAGTAAGCCAAAATTCTCAAAAAATGTGGCCTAACATGGACAAGACAATGTATTGGTGAGCGCTGCCCAATTATTTCCACTGCAAGCATGAGCAACTCTACAAACCACAGACCCTCCATCTGTGGTTTGTTGACCATGACAATTCAGCTTGTCTCTTCCTCAAGACACTTGTTCATGGTAAGCCACTATACTCAAGAATTCTGGCATAACATGAAATCCAGATGTCCTCACTGTTAAAAAGTAATCTTTTACACTTTGTTTCTTCATTCTCTATTATAGTATCAGATACGTTTTTGTATCATTTTTTTCTCTTCTAAAGAGCTCAGGGTAACACACAATTCTTCCCCCTACCTCTCCATTTTATCCTGAGGTACAAGAGTGATTGGCTTAGCATTGTTAGGTTAGCCAGACAGAGAATTTTGACAAGGTCTCCCTTGGCTTAGTCCAGATCTAAAAATCATGCTCCAGCTCTTCTTAGGCTAAAACAGAAACAAAAACAACCTCTTCATTCACAACCTAGCTTATTAAAACTGGTATCTATTGTAACTGATTTTTCTATTAATTAAAGGAGTGATTCTCAACCTGCAGGTCCTCCTGGATGTTGGGCTGCTGTTCCCAGAATCCCTGACTCTTGGTCATGCTTTCTGGGAGATGAAATCCAATGATATTTGGGGGCCCAAGTTTAAGAAATACTGTATTAAACCAACAGAAGCTTGAAGCAACAGTGTCTAGCTTTTCTGTTTTTTAATTTTTTCTACATACATATATTTTACACAAAAAAAATATTTCTTGAGATTTAGATTAGGTGTCACAAAGTCAAACTGATGACACAGGTTAAAGAAACTATGCAATTATTGTCTGGGAAGAATGCCCAGGCAGCCAACCAGCCGGTCAGAGGAAGTCTGTAAGCCAGGAAAAATTAATGTGGCAAACATCTTCCTCCGCTATTGCCAAAAATAAGATATTATCCCAATGAAGTGAATGAGTTTGAAGAATATCCTTTAAATCCAGGTAATACAGAACTGAAGAGTAACTTTTTATTTATGGATACCTGAAATTGGATTTCTATATATTGTGATATAAGAAATTCAAACTGAAGAACATTAGTTCAGCAAGACAGAAAAGTCTGGGAAACTTCACTCTTTCCAGCAAGGGCCAAAGGACAGAGGAAGAGGAATTAGAGAATGGAAAAGTTACTTTTTTATATGACAACCCCCAGAATCCTCCAGCTAGCATAGCAGTTACACACTGGGTATGATTAAACCCAGGTCAACCACTGGCTATGATTTATGTCAGTTATACAGCTCCTGCAGATAAAGAGTCAGTATTTATTTATCTAAGTAAAATGCTATCCTGTTCTTCAACAACAACAACAACAACAAAAAGGCTACCAGAAAAGCTTAGAAAATCCAGTATTTATAAACAGTGCTTGCCTTTAGATTCACAATCTAAAGACACAAAACATAGGAGATGGGAGGAAAGGACAAATGCATGATGTGGTGGTTGAATTTGGTCATCAAGATGAATGGACCTGATTGTACTGACTGACTGCATTTTGTACATAAATGAGCCTCTAAACACCTCTTCCTGAGCTACAATAGCAGGAGAGGACTCTGAACTTTTAGGTTCTCTGGAAGTTTCCAGTTGGCCAACATGGGAAGCAGGATTCTGGAAGCAGAACATTTGGTCTGAGTAGGACTCTACGTGAAATGTTTTCACAAACAACTTTGAGGCGGTAACATTTTACATTTTTAGACATGAATCTAAAACCTCTTAAGTGTGTGTCCAACATGTGATGAGTGAAGCCCCCTGTTCTACTTGACAGAACAGCATTCGGGGACAAAGTTTCACATTCAAATATATCAATGAGCTACTGTGAAGAAAAACAGGCAAAACTACTATCTCCATTTTCCCATTCTATTCCCTACCACCTCATCCACCATTTTGTTCCATTTAGTTTTGCTATAATCCATTGGTGTTTTTGGACATCTTATCAGGCATGCATTTGCTTGAAGTTCTCCATGGTCCTGGAGACATAAGTATCTAGCCTCTCTCAAGTATTCCAAACTATGAGGAAATAAAACAATTCTTACAGAATAAAATTTCTTGAGAAAAGGATGAAGTATCCCTTTCATGCATATTTTATAAAGAATCCTAGAGTATGTTTGACAGCTCTGAAATTTTTTGCTAGTCTAGCATGACACCACCCACTTGTAATTTTGGAACTATTTTTATCAGTCACCATCACTCTTCTGTATACTTTTTCTAGCAGACGTCTCAAGTTTATTAAAACTCCAGACTATTACTGCACTTTAAAAACCTTTTCAAAACAAGTACATTAACACCCGCAGACTAGGCTGTGGTTTTCATGAAACAGGAAGAATATTAAATAAAGTCTCAAATGGACACAACAGGTACTTAAAACACAAATGGATGGTACATGACACTATTGAGACCATCCAATCAGAAGTGCAGAAAAGCAAAACATCAGACAATACCATGTGGGTGTTTGCATTCTCCCTCCATAGTAAGGTCTACCATCCACATTCCAGCCAAGATTCACCACACATTCTGTGTAGACCGATAGGATGGGAATCAAAATCTGAAAACAGGAGGGATGGTATTTCATTTGCAGAGGTCAGATTTATTATGCCAGTTTATCTAACACCCTGTGTAGAGATGCATATGCTATGTATTTCTTTTATGCATCAATGTCCCATCAGAAGATGTGATAAATGGCCATTGTTACTGAAAACAGATCAGATCTGTACAAATTGTGACTGCAACAAGCTAAACACAGCCATATATATTAATTTAGCAGATGAATCCCAAATTTGTGAAATCTGCCTGGAAACTGCGAAATAGATGCTTTTGTATGTCAAGCACCTGGCTGGTCATATTATTTAGTGATAGGTTGGATATGAGAGCCAATGTAGTGCTGCGGTTTGGGCATTGGGCTAGGACTCTGGAGAACGAGGTTCAAACCCCTGCTCATCCATGGAAACCCACTAGATGACCTTGGGCAAGTCACAGTCTCTCAGCCCCAGAAGAAGGCAAAGGCAAACCTCCTCTGAAAAATACTGGGCAAGAAAATCCCATGATAAGGCCACCAGTGAGAAATGAGTTGAAGGTACATAACAACAAGGCTGGTTATGGAAACTGCTATATGCTATACACTCATGGCAAAAATGTCCAAACTACAGATGAGCCAAAACACTGGCCTGTACTTTAAATAACAGTGATCCACCATATTAGCTTGATGTATAGTCACCCTCCACATTTGCGGGTCTGACATTCACAGATGTGATTATTTGCGAGTTTCTCCAACCTCTGCCCTTCCACCTCAGGTGCTTCTTTTTTGGGGGAACGTTCCCTCTCATTGGCTCCAATCAGGCTGCATAGCCCTTTAAAAACCCACCTCTGGTCCTTCTCTTCCTCTGCCAGTCTCTGCCTGGCCAGCTAAGGATTGTTCTCTGCCCAAATTCTCAACACCACCAATCCTGTACCCATGCCCCATACACACCCAAGGAAGGAGATGGGCAAGAGAGAGGAAGTACAGGACCACCATGCCAACCATCTCCTTTCCCTGACCTGGTTTAGAACCTGGATGCCCACTTTCCCCACCAGTGCCTCAGCCCCCTTCCTACAGAGACACAAATTTTGTTATTTGTGAATTTTTCACTTTTGAGAGGGTCCTGTGTCCCTAGCCCTAGCTAATATGGAGGGCCAAGTGTATTAGGTGCAGGGGCCTTACTTTCAGAATACAAGAATTTTGCTAGAAAACTGACAGGCAACAGAATTTTAATGGCACATTACAAGGCATTTTTGGAAGTAGCTGTTTAATTATATTGCAATCCTTTGCATGTTTCCTAAAAAGTAAAGTTAACTGAGTTCAATGGGACTGGATCCATTATGTTTTGAATTTCAGCCTTAGTGGGGGGTTTTAATTAGCCACACTTATACATTTATAAGTAAATGAACTAGTACAATTAAAAAGAGCATCTTCCCTGTGTGTTTTGTTTTAAATGATTCCTAAGTAGCCTTTATTTTTGTAGTCATTAAGCAGTACCAATGACTTGCACACAAACAAATCAAGTAACCTCTGTCTATGAAAGAATGTACAGTAGTTTTCTGACTAATCAAATCAAGGAAAACAATCTTTACCTCTATGTAGGATACTTCTGTGAAGTATGGTTCCATTTTTGTACACTTTTGACTCCATATGTAGGATCCCATTTAGCAACAGCAAAGCTACATCAACATACCCTGTGGATTGCATCCAAACTCAATCATGCTTACTGCAGGTCCAGTGAAATCAATGGAATTTGAATTGGTCATGATCCATCCATCCCATTGATTTTAGGGGATCTACTGTAAATATGATTAAATTTGGATTCAACCCAATTCTGCTGGAATTTCTGATCAACTCAGAATGTGTGATTCTACCACACACAGACTAGCTGTTCTTAGCAACATTTCAACAGGTCTGTGGTTAGGCATTTCAAAGGCATCAACACCTCACCCTCGCTTTCTGAAATTATGCTTAGAAGAGTCACTGTCTGATCTGTAATGTGTTAAGACCATTACCATATTTATTGTGATAAAGTAATCACAAGTTATGTTATTGAAAGACAAAGCTTCTTTGCATTTTAAATATTCAATATATTTAAAATTGAGCCTTTAAAATGATGGAGTTTCCACTGCTGGCCCTGAAAAATCTGCCCTGTTTGCTCTTGATCTTCCTCATGCAAACATCTAGAAGTACGGTTCCTATCTTTAAACTGAACAAATTATGTTTTTTTCTCCAGTCCTTTACTGCCTTTCAGCTGAGTAAGACATCAAAGGGTCAACTGTAATCAGAGTATTGTCACAAATACATAACTGCAAACAAAATGCAAGTTATTAACTTGGAAAACATCATTTCAAAAGCACATTAACAATCCCTAGCAACCACTGTTACCCTATGTTTTATCACATAACAGTTTAGTTGGCAATCCTAGGCATATTTACACAGAGTAAGCCTCATCAAATATAGTGGAATTCGCTTATATATAAATGTGCACAGGGTTCATCTCGGTGAGCGCAGATGGTCAAAAGCGTTATCTGGATTGTGAGAAAGCTAGGACAGATACAAACTGACTCAGTCACACCCCCGTTTCAACTAAAATTCTCATGAGCACACTTCCTGAGATATGAGCAACCCATTGAGAACTATGAACTGGTATTAAAAAACCATTTCTCTAACATGCACTCAACACAAAAGTTACCAGAGAATTCTCATTTCCAATTCTGAGCTCACTGGCTATGAAATATTTACAACTGAATACAACCACGCTAACCCTTGCTTGGGCTGCAAGAATAATTAACCAGCCTCTTTAACCCACTCAGTATATCCTGCTCCTAAGTTGTTATTAACCTGCTCTGAGAGATAGATTTTCCCCTCAGAGTCATCTCTGATACTCCAGCGTTTTCCCTGAAACCTTCCGTATAGCTTCCTTTTTATTTAGCTAATGCAAAGAAATAGGGAAGATACCAGTTCATCCACTACTGGTTGTATAAAGACAGTTTGTTAGGTGTGAGAGGCAGTGGAGCCACAAGATTAGTTCATAACCTTGTTCCACAACCATTACAACATGAACTAATTCTGTGGCTTCCAAGTCTCTCACACCTAACACAGTCCCAGACATATCCCCTAACATACTCATTTCCATAAGACCAGAACTTCAACTGCATCAAAACAGGTGTAGACACACAATAACTTATCTTTTTAACTTTTGCCTTCTCTCTGGCTATTAACTATTTCCACACCTGTACATATTGTGGTGTCAGACTGAAGAATAAAAGCTTTTTCTCCCTATTTAAAACTGTTGTTCCTCTTTAGAGAACTGATACACTCCAAAGAAAGCCAAGCATGACCTACAACAGCCAAGGCTTAATTCACTCCAGAAGTGCTTTGGTCTCATGTGGTTGTTCTTGATTATGATAATGCTCTGCGCCTGCAAGCTGATTCAGACTTATGGTGATGCTATCATAGGCTTTTCTTTACTCAAAGGAAGCTTGCCTTTGCCTTCCTATAAGACACATGTGTCAAACACAAGGCCCGCGGGTTGAATCCGGCCTGCCAGGCCATTTCACGTGGCCCTTGTACCTCTCTTGCAGCTGCGGCACCCCCCCTCCACCGCCCGGCAAGCCTGGGGGCAGAAAGAGGCACAGAGAGAGTCTGGGGAGCAGAAAGTGGCACACTTTGGATATACTGACCAATTCTATGTCACTTTACAGAGGAATAAGGACCATAAACTAGGATCATATAGCCCCAAAATGTCCAAGGAAAGAAAAGTTGATGTAGAAGGAAGCCAATTTAAAAACCACTAATAATCAAATGCAGAGGAAATTATTTAATATGATAAAATAACAGA
Source organism: Iguana delicatissima (assembly GCA_948472985.1). Taxonomy (NCBI): domain Eukaryota; kingdom Metazoa; phylum Chordata; class Lepidosauria; order Squamata; family Iguanidae; genus Iguana; species Iguana delicatissima. The sequence goes on from CAOKZL010000230.1 coordinate 85,494, forward strand.
CACATTTATATAGTCTTACAGATACAGTGGGCCCTTTGAGAGCAACCATAATGCTTATGTGACCTAAGGTGAAATTGAGTTTGACACCCCTGCTCTAAGGCTAAGAGTGTGTGGCTTGTAGATTGAATTAGAGGATTAGGAAGGAAGGATCCCACAAGATAGATCCATAAGAGTTACATGGTATAAAACTGCTATAAGTTGGCATTATAGATACAACCCTAGTTATAACCCTAGGTGCTTGCATGCTCTCTTATTATCTTCTGCGCCAATTTCACAAAAAAATAAGTAAAAATAAATTTAAAAAAGGCACAGTGACCAAGAAAAAAGACCAATCTCATTTGCAAATCATACACAGGGCAGAATGGTTCCTCTAACATGACATATTGATGTGCCCATTTGCTGGGTTTATGAAATCAATGTTTGCAGTCTGCCTGTCTCATCTCTTTCAGCAATCTAATTCTATAAACCAAACAGGAAATTAAACCTCTCTTTTCCACCCTCGCTGTAAATTTTTCAAACCTCCATGAGTACAGGCTGATCCAAAAATATTTATCCTGCTTTGCTCAAGAATGTTGAGTGACTGGTTTAAAAAGCAAACGCCCAGATAGTGCCACTGGTTTGTCGAATGGCAAGAACAAGTGAAAATGGAACTGACCCTTTTAAATGTTTGGTAAGAATGACCTTACTCACTGTGGTAGCTTATCAACCTTATAAACTCTTATATTATTATATCATAATGTATTAGCATTACTTTAATATTATCACTGGATCCTCCCTCTGCTCCCACTGAAATGCAGATTTAAAATAATATTAATCCTCAAACATATTCTTACACTGAAATTATTATTATTTTTTAATAGTAAAGAAAAAGTGAGCTGCAAGGCATGAACTAAGAATTTACACTGAATAAAAGACAAAACGGTAAGAGGAAAGAAGGATTGTAACAATGGATAGCGAATTTAATACTGCCCCTATGAAAATGCATACCGTGTTACTATGAAACATCATTTGTTTAATATTGGTTTACAGTTATACCTTCCCCCCAATTCAGGCTGCTTACATATGCTTACCTAAAAGTAAGCTCCACAGAACAAAATAGGATTTACTTTGGAGAAGAGGTGCACTGGCCTGCCTGAGCAGTATTTTATCCTCATAAGAACTCTGCAAAATACATTTGGCCAAGAGATAATGATTAACCCAAGGCCACAGAGACAAATTGGAAGAGAGCAAAGCCACAATTAGTTATGTCTACTTTGGGCTCAGGCTGTCAGTCCTGCATTCATACAACCCATTTGGACTCTGCTAAGTTGAGAACAGTAAGAAACCTTCCCAGGTACTAAATTCTCACTGTTGAGATAATCTGCTTCAGCAACCAATAGCTGGTATGGAAACACCTGCTACCTCCTACTGCCCCATCTCACAGGCCTCTCATTTCTTCCTCCTGCAGCAGCAGTAACTCACTGGCTAACTCATGTTTTACTGTGTTTTACTGCAGATACAGGATCAATGAGAAGCTTGCAGTGGTCCAAAGTTCTGCCAACTCAGCTCACTACCGGGTCCACACGGACCTTTTGCAGACTCTTACTTCAATGGTGACCCAAATAATACTCAACATTAACCCAAGTTCTTAGGAAAGCACTTAGCATTCTCTATCATAAATTCAAACTGATGCATGCCAACAGATGTCCTGTCCATCAATGTGATGTATGCAGCTAAAGTAAACATCTTCAATGGACTCTTCATTATAACAGAAAGCATTTTTGCTCTTTTATCCAACAGCATGGCATCTAAACATTAGCAAGATTCATCAATAGTTTGCCAGACAAGTAATGAACGGTGTAGGAATAACAAAACAATATTTTATTATCTTTAAAGTGCTTTGATCAATAACCATGTGTTTGTAATAAAAGGATAAAAAGTCTAATTTAAACACAGCTCAAAGAAACTTCTATCAAAACGCTGACAGTATCTTTTTTCCACTTGTGTCACAAGTGGACCTGGAAATACACTGCCCTGTACCACACCTGTTACCAATAAAGTTAAACATCAGCAAAGGCAGTAGTACTGTTAAGGCCTTGTTTTAAGTGTATTACAATACTAGTTTTGAATGTCCACCTAGCATTCAAGTATGGTTCATTTTACAACAGGAGTAAGAAATGTGTTATCCTTCAGATCTTGTTCAATTCCATCTCCCACCATTCCTCATTATTGGCTACACCAGCTACAAAATGGCAATCTAACACCATCTGGAGGGCTATATATTCTCCACCTATTCTACAGTTCAAATGTTCAGTCTGAGTCCTTTCCATACTACACTGTTATAGTGGTATTACTCCACTTTCCATATCTTCTGGAATTCCAGGGCTTGTAGTTTACTGAGGCCAAAGAGTGCTCTGGCTGAGAATTGTAAATGCCCCTCCTTAAACTGCAAACCCCAGGATTCCATAGGATGTTGAAAATGGAATAATAACACTATAACAGCGTAGTGTGGAAATGGCCTGAGAAGCAATCTCTACTTCTATAAAGTTGCAAAGTTGATCAACCATGAGGGTCAGAAACTCTGCACCTTTTCTAGGGGGCTGTGGATTGCTTTTTGCTTTGCTTCTGGGTTAGTCTGGTAACCTACGTCAAATTTCATACCAAACTCTGAATGCAATGTTGTCTTTAAAATAATATATATGTAACTTTCTACATGCCAGCACTGTGAAGTCTCAGAATGGGTCCTTGTTCATGTCGCCCTAAAAATGTCTTCCTCTTCAACAACTTGGCACCCTATGAATAGGACAGAAGGCAGTGGGAGTAGATTTCCTCTCAGCACTAGAGGCTGACAGAAAGTTTCTTCACTTAAATAGTGATAAGCATCTCAGGTGTTTACATAATCCTTTTTTAAAAAAATACTTTGAACATGACAGATCATTCTACAAAACAATTATTAAAGTCAATTCTGTTTAATCTCTAGGATTTTCTTAATAACACTTCTTTAAACTTCCTTTGTAATTGTTGGGTTTCCACTTTCTACATTTGCCTTTCAAAGTGGGAATATTATCTGAGAAGTTGTTGACTAACTGCTAGCTTACTTCAACTGCCAAATGGAATATGTCTGCTGTCTCCATTCCAAACACATATGGCAAGCTCACGAAACTCCCTGTCTTCCTGTTTGGCTCTGGAAAGACAGGGCTGGTTTGCACCTGGCTGTTATGCATTTGATAAATTCTGCAAGCCGGATTTTGACTGCAAGTGGAAGAGGACAAAAAAGTGCCACCTTGGCTTTCTGCAATTCCTTTTATTCATCTTTATTTGGCTCTGCATGTTCGTCTAAAAAGGCCTGTAATGTACAGCAGACAGTGGGCTGGATCAAAGATCTGCCTTCTGCTTACAGAGAGTTCTCCCATGGGATTTTTTGCAAGTTTCTCTCCTCTTCAATATGCTACAGCTCACCCCATCCAAAAGCGTTGCACTGTTTTAAGGGGATGCTGTGGGGAAGAGAGTATGGGAAAGTCCACCACTGTCAGCCCAAATGCATACAGCTAAATTAGGCTTCATCTTTTTGTTTTTACCTTCCAGGATACATGGCATATGGTTTTTTTCTTAGTCTCAGAATATTATTAAGAACATTCCTCTGCTCATACATCCTGGTTGAATTCACCCCTTTACATTTACATTTACAGAGAGAAACTTCTAGCCTTTCAATCTAATGTCTGTGCACTACCCAGGGCAGCTTGCGACAACTTGAAATCATGGTGTCATAAAATCTAACAGAAATTCATAAAAAATGCAGCACAGACATAAATAATACATAACCTCTACTTAAAACAGCCTGCCAATATAAAAATATTTTTTTTATCTACTGGTGAAAGACAGCTGGAGATGAGACCACCTTATACTACATGGAGCAAGATGTTCCACAATACTGGTGCAGTTACTAAGAAGGCCCTGCCTCTCATTGCTCAACCATGCCTCCATGTGAAGTAGTACGCAGGAAAGGCTCCTTCCTTCTGATCTTAAACGAATGGGCAGGTTAGTAATCACATTCATTAAAGCAGTGGTTCTCAACCTGTGGGTCCCCAGATGTTCATGGACTTCAGCTCCCAGAAGCCCTGAGCATTGACCATAGTGGCTGGGGCTTCTGGGAGCTGAAGTCCACGAACATCTGGGGACCCACAGGTTGAGAACCACTGCATTAAAGGAATCTGGATAGCACGGCTGAGGAAGTTCTATACCAAGGGCCTCGTAGAGCTACTACCAATATGCACAGATATACTGAGCTAGATGAATAAAAGCCCTGACTCAAGTGTCTGGTAACTTCACAAAATCCAGTCTGTTCAAACTGTCAGCATGCAACCTGAATATTCTCTTTTTACTTTTAAATCTGCTGCTGAAAGAGGAGACAGAGTGAGTAGCTCTGGCTTCTCCCACGTTTCCCTGTCTTTTTTTTTTTCTGTTTTACCATTTTGTTTTCTGTTTTTCCCTTTGGCATACAGGGAGGTCTACCCGGTATAACAGGCAATGAAGAGGAGATTATAAAATAGTTAAGGAAGGGAAGAACAGACACAGAACCCAAAGCTGCTTCATTGCCTGATTCAGCAGCAGTAGATCTATATTTCTGCGACTGTATTTATTTTTCAAATTGGAGAAACCTCTGGAAATCTCTACAGCCTGTTGATTTCAACCAAGGGATAGGAAGAATATTTGTGATTATTTCTTCTCAGTTTGAAAAATTGTTTTCCCAATAGTCCAGAAAACCAGTTGAGACGAATAACAGACCAACGAGAATTTTGTGCAATTTTCTCCTAGTATTTGAAAATCTCAAAGTGCTGTGCAGGAAATATTCTGCAAAGAAAAAGATAATTTTTTTATGCAAAATTCTGCTTTCTGCCCCCAAAAGTGGGCTTCCTGTACAGAAAACAGTGTTCTTCTCCACAGATCAATTCCTCCACAATATCAAAGGTGTCTGAATACGGAAAGAATACTGTGGAGGAAGATTAGTTTTTATTCACAGTGGAGTGAAAGCAACCATAACTCTTCATTCATGAATGGGAGAACAAAATAGTTGAGGAAGTTTTATGTTCCTCTTTCAACCCTATTACATCCCTGCTTTGTTGATATGCCAATTTAAAATAAGAGCAAATGTGGAGGTTACCATCTGACTGACACCCCACTTCATAGCTATCATGCCCTATCCCACAGAACAGGGAAAGCTGCTCTCAATGTCCCTCACAATACTAACACAGCATAAAGCTGCAAAACTACAACAGCAAATGAGTTCAGAAGACAACCACTGCAACACAGTAGGCATGTTGCTGGAGGGGCTAAACAGAAATTCCAAATCCATGCTAAGCCAGGAACCATCCTAAATCACTGGGTTGTTGTGAGGATAAAATGCCATAAGGATATATCATAATTTCTCCTGCTTCCAAACTTTACTCAAGCGACAGTTTCAGCTAAGCCTATAAAGCAGCACCCTCTAACTCTTGCTCAACAAATGTGTTAGGCAATGTGAGATCCATAATTAGCCAGCTTTCTTCCCACAGTAGAAACAGCCACATCATGTATAGCCTAAAGCATTTTTACATGCAGTCTTATAATTTCATACGGGGAGCTCTGAGTCCTTGATCACCCCATTTCCTATTAAAGCCTCACTTGGCATAAAAAGATGGGGCTGTTGGGTCAGGCTCAGCCTACTTCCATGAACTCGCCACATGGAAAATGGAGAAGAAACAACACAAAAAAAATTGTATATGTGAATGTATCCAACCACCTCACTCTGAGAAATTATCTGTTGAATTAACACTGTTCCCTCGTCTAAGGATGTTAGGGAAGGACTGTGGCAATATTAAATACGAAATGAAGTATATTCATCTTCTATAATGCCACACAGTGGGAAAGCCCACAGCTCTGTGATAAAGGGCATGCTTTTCATGTTCAAACACAAAAGTTCCGTCCCTGATCCCTCCAATTAAAAGGTTCTCTTATAATAGGATTGGAAAAGGAACCGTTGCCCAAAACATTCAAAAGACACTGCTAGGCAGAGCAGACAACACTAAACTCGTTGGGTTAGTGGCTTCATTTAAGACAATTCCATAGGTAACATGATATGCCAGCCCATGTTCCTGGCTCAATGTGGCATAGTTAAATTTGCCTTGTCCGTGGAGATGGATGCTTCCAATAAATATTATTCAATGGTCACTGTTCTGTACATTTATAGGTCACCAGCATGATGCAAACAGTCATTTTGATCTTTCTTAATTATCTGGTGAGAGCAAAGTGACGCTCCTGAATCAGGAAGGCAAAAATAACAGCTTACAGAGGGAAAGCACATGGTATCTCTTAATTATCATGCTGTTAAGGTAGTTTATCATAACAGAACATCCTGAAATAGGATCTCTCTTCTCTAACATTTAATTGCTAAACAAGCACAAGTACAAACACAATTAATAAATTCCAGATTAATTAACCATTCGCACAGTAATGTTCCCACAGTGGTACACATAGGATCACAATGGGACACGTCCAGGAACTTAAATGGACTGTAGAAGTTACAGATAAATCTAGTTAAAACAAGACTATGGAGAACAGCACCTGGGACACTGTTTACACAGGTACTAAATGCCATTTCTGCTTCATCAACCTGGACAACATTTGGTCCCTGAACAAATAATCACACTGAATAACAAATGGGTTAATCAGCCAGGATGACGAACAATGCAGTTCAAGCAGGCACAGTAACAAGTGTTCTCCTTCCCTATGAAAATAAACTCAAAGAGCAGGCAAATTATGCATGGGAGTTAAAAGCAGTGTATTTTTAGTAGTCATGGGGTTCAGCAAAACCAACAAGTTGTTTACCTATAGCTGACATTCTTCAAATGCTCACTTTGCAATTGTGCATGTAGAACATACACAGTCAACTCCATGAAAAAATCATGCCCTAAAAGGTGGGACTGCGCACTTTCCTCCTTAGTTACTTTGCAACCACAGCACAATACGTTTATAATCTACAATGAATAACTCTGTGTGGAAGAGGTTCATAGCAGAAAGTAACAGCAACCATAAGCTATCAAAGCAATATCTGAGGATGAGCTGCAAGATCTTTCTTCATACACATTCAGTATTTTTATAGACATTTTGCTGCATGGTTGAGCCCTGTTAAAGGAGACAGCCAGTGTTCCATGCTCTTCTGGGGCTTGTAAGGTGTATTTTTAGATTAGGAAAAAAAGAATAAAGATAACATCCTGTGACAGATGGAAACTGAATGACATCTTCTGGCGCTATACAGATTGAGCCATAATACAAACTTCCCTCTATGCATATAATGGAAAGATGGGTTGTAACAGGGAGCACATGGTTCACTGGCCCATTTGGCTGATATACTTGCTGCACACAAACTGTCTTTAACATGAAATGCCACAGATCACAGAAAGTCATGGGCTCAAAGGTTTTGTATGTACCCTGGAAAGTACACAAGGAGTAGACATGTGATCAAATGGGGAAAATTTATAGAGTTGTTTAAAAATACATGAGTAAATAATGAAGAAAAATCAGATAACCATGGCTGAGATTGCAAAACAGCCACTACTGCTGCATCAACTTGTAATGAAGAAACAATAAATATGTTATCCATGCAAAATGTAGTCCAGAAAAAAATTGACTGAAAGGAGCTAAATACAATGGAAAGAACAAGTACACTCTCTCACGAGGAAATCCTAATACAGGTTGAGCGTCCCTTACCCAGAAATCTGAAATACCAAACCCTCCAAAAGCCAAAACTTCTCGCTGCCAGCTGCCAACTTTCACCTTTGTGGTGGTGGCTATGGTGCTCCTACTCATTTCTCTCTCAGATTTTCAGTCTCTCATTTTTTTGCCAACAGCTTTCACCTTCAGAGCAGGGACTTCTGTGCTCCTATTCATTCATCTGTCAGGTCTAAGGAGCAACACAGCTACTGTCTTGAAGGTGGAAGCAGGCCGCTGGTGGCAAAAAGAGACAGACACTGAGGATCTGAGAGATGAATGCAGGAGTGCCATGGATACCATCTTGAAGACGCATCAGGCGGCAGGTGGCAAAAAGCAGGGAACATTCTTACTGGTATGTCTGCTTTATTTTTTAATTTTTGTATGCCTTTTAAATTATTTTATACAGCTTTATGTGATGATCTGAATTGTTTTTAAATAGTGAGAAGGTTTTTAAGTAACTCTCTGGCAGCCACAATATTATAGCCAAAACAGTTATCTTGCACCACAAACCAGATTAATGTTGCTACCTTGAAATTCCTTGAGGTGAATAGAAGTATCAAAGTAGGATGTTCTGAGGTATGTGGATATGAACCCAACCTTGAAACTGAGAAATGGAAGAATATCTTCTAGAAAACCCAACCAATCTCCTTGGCTTTATAAATACTGGTCCTATTTTCTGAAAGCTGATGATCCCATAAAGACCATCTTCTCCTCGGGAATGATGGTCTAGTAGAAAGAGAATCCAAGATAAAATTGGGAATAGTCTGTTGCCCCTTTCTGTAGGAGCAATACTGATCTCTTGCCAAAGCTGTGCTTCTAAATACTTCCAAGTATAATACTTTGCCTTGAATTATGAATCTAATAAAACCTTAAGTACAAACCCTCACGTGGTACTTCAAGCTTTCTTCATTTCATTAGTACAGTTTAGCAGTTAGGTTGTATTTGATCATTTTGTTGTTGGTACTATTGAACAATCAGCCACCAGAAACTCTTGCAGATTTATTACAAATCACACTGAGATCTACCTGTTGATCCAACCCTGTATTTCTGTCCACCCTTACTGTAGGCAACACAATCAAGTTCTGATTCACAGTTGTGCGCAGGTGACTGCACATCTTGAATGTTCAGTCTCCTGTTCTGGACATTTATCAAGTGCAGGAAATATGCAACTTTCTCATCAAAGCATTATACCATGAGTTATCTGGATCATTTCTGACCACTGAATAAGAAAAAAAATGTTTGGGCTTCTTTCCTGGGCACATCTTTCCTACTTCACTTATTTCTTTTAAATCAAGGCATCATTCTTCTAATTACTTCTAATTCATGATTAGAAACAAAATGCAGAGGTGAGGTAGAAAAACCCGCAGCCCGTAAATGACTTTTAAGAAATCTGCTGCCAAGTATTCTATTCTGTCTGCCTCGTGCATTACTTGTTTTCTAGAGAATATTACAAAGCATCATGGAACACCACCAAATCAGTGGGATGCATGACTGCTTCTTTCAGTTAACAGCAGTCTGAGTATTCTGTGGGTATCTTTGAACCAGTATGTGAGTGGGTTTCTGGAATTAATACTTAAATTACATTCTAATGCACTACATATTTTACCCACATAACAAGCAGACAATTACATTCGTTCAACTGAGTAATAAGGTAAAATAACAACAAAAATAAGCTTCCAGTGGAAAATGTTCAAATTTCAGAATTTTACAAATCTGAAAGGCACAAAACTCTTCCACATGAAAATATCTTTCTTTCTCTCCAGGCAGCAAGAGAATTGTAGGTACTCCATTATTTTATTCACTCACTTTCAACCATCACAATTCACTGAAAAAATGAAGTTAGCTATAATATCTGCCTTTTTGCCTTGCTTTTACTCCTTTGTTATAAGAGGTCAGTATCTCAGTTGGAGGGATTTTTTCCCAGCAAATACCGGATGCCTTATAAACACATTGTTTACCTCCTTCTAACACTAATCTGTTCCCATTAGACAGCAGGGTCAAGGAGTACAACATGCTGCAGAGTTTAATTTTTTTTTTTCAGTAGTCTCCAAGCTTTCTTTTTATAGATGTTTATCTGCCTGTCTTTCTCTCCGTTATGGCTATGCCTTCCTCCTCTGTTTTGGTTTTTGAGGTCTTGACGCCTACCTCATGAGTGGCTAAAATGTGGCAAGCCCTTTGGACGAAATCCTAAGAGAAAGGTCTTAATTACATGGCTTCCTTTTCCAATAACAGAGGAGACATATACTAAGTATTTCTTGCCTAAGAAAACTCTGTGAACTTCATGGGGTCACCATAAGTCAACAGCAGACTTGAAGATACACACACACAGACACATTTACCATCCAGCTACTGTAATGGGCTCTAGGTCACTTTCTATTGATTATGAATGTCTACCATGGCTGTTTACAGCTCCTGTAAAGGTAAAGTTCTTCCTGCTTTTCTTTAATGCCAATCACCCTTTTATAAATAATGTTGATATTGTTATACTGTCACATCATTATACAACGGCATAAATAACTCAGAAAGAAAATACTGTATTCTCACCTAGATTTCAAAGAAAGACCTATGTTTGACTGTTTCAGAATAAAAAAGCATAAAGAAACCCAGAAACACCTTTGAGACTAAATAGAAAAAATACATTGCTAGCATACGTTTTCAAGAGCATAGTTGAATCTGACTGTGTCCACAATAGTTCATGCTAGAAATTTTTTCTTCCTTGCTATTCTCAAAGATGTTAACTAGGTTCGTTCATGTCTTTCTGTATTTTCATCTATTTACTATAAAGCACTATAATGCACTTTCTTCTTTCCTTTAAATGCCTCTTCAAAAATAAGTTTTGTTTTCTTCCTTGAAAAGTGTATTTTGTCAACATGCTGAATTCACATGGATTTTATCTCACCATTACATGTAGCACATACACATAAAACACATTTTCATAACATATACGACAGAAGACATAACAGTGGATACGGAAGCGAGATCCACGTAGAACGAACATAATGCACAAAGAGATCCTAAGGAAAATGTGCATGCCTTTGACAATAGACACTCTGTGTTTTGAGGCAAGAAGAAAGGGGCTAAATCAGTTTAAAACCTGAGGAAAGGATCCCTACAGAATGAGAAATAAACCCTCTTATGCAACACTGTTCCCAGAGGGTCCCTCCAGCGTTATCTTTTATGTGCCAAGTTAAGATACATCTCTAGTTTCAATCACTGACAGGATGAGAGTGGCCAAATTTTAAGTTATAGGCCTTAGGCCAATAGATTATCCCTATTTGCTGGAGGTGGGGGGAGAGTGCTGTATTACATGATACATTGTTTTTAACTTTAGAGTGCTGTATCTGTATGGTGCCTAGACTTGAGTTTTAGGAAAAACAACAATAATGCAGTAACTCTTCTGCAACATGCACAATTAGCCTTTCCCATAACACACAGTGAATCATCTGCCTAGCTTCTGTTTGCACAATGACATCATCCGCTCTGACATGGTAGGAGGTAGAGTCTCAGTGTGAAGGGGAACGGTCAGTCTGCAGAATCATATACCCCCAAGCTTCTAAAGACCAAGAAGTAATTACTGTTACTCCTCCACAAAATTAAATATAGTTGAAGGTACATTGGGAAGGGGGGCAATTACTAGCAGAACAGCTGTCAAGATAAGAGCCTGAAGGAAACAGTTGAACAGTATCCCAATATACCTAGCAGGAAAACAATCACAGGCCCCAGAAGGGGATTTCTGGAGGTATTTCAGGAGAAATTAAATGATGACTCTAGCATTGCCAGACAGGCAGTCAGCAAAAGCGAATTTCTTTTCTTGTCAAAGATTAACCCAAATGCAACTTTCTGCCAACAAAGACATTTCCCCAAGTTGCTTAAAAACTATCTACAGCTAGACTGTTACAGTTGAAATGTAATAAACACTTGACACTAGTAACAGAATAGTAACATGGTACACCAGTACAGAACAGTAACACACTTACACTAGAACTGGGCAATTTCTTGAGGCCCCCTGCAGCACTAGAGGGTGGAACCCCAACTCAATTTTCATCTCATCACCATTAAAGAAAAAAGGGGCGAGTATAAAAATTGTTTTGTTTTGCCTCCAAAGTGGCCAACATATAGGTGAACAGAAACATTTTGACCCTTCTGAATGTTAGTGTCTTCAAGCCATCTGTCGACTTATGGCGGTCCCATGAATTTCATAGGGTTTTCTTGGGCAAGCAACGCTGAGAGGTGGTTTTGCCAGTTATTTCCTCTGAAATATAGCCTGCAGCACCTGATATTCATTGGTGGTCTCCCATCCAAGTACTAATCAGGGCTGATCCTAGTTAGCTTCCAAGATCAGATGGGATCTGGCACCTTTAGGGTGTTTAGGCCCCTACTGTTCCCAAAGTCTCTGCGGGGGTGGGGGTGCATCCCACCTCTGTTTAATATCTGGACAAGCTTTACCTCCCAATAGGAACTGACTAGATAATCACATCCTGTTTCGGTGAAAAAGCTACATATGGGTCTTAAAAAGGTGAACCTCCCCCTGCCACTCACAGTGCAGGATAATGGCTGGCAGCATTGCCTGAGAGGCTTTGCAGACACCATTGGTTATGGAAGGGAGAATAAAACTGATCCACAAAACTTGGGGCATAGTGTGGTGGGCAGGGACCCATAGAGAAGCCCACGCAGCCCAAATGCCAAACTATCCCCAACCTTGATTCATATGGCACTGCCTGTTGGACTTATTACAACCAGCCTATGGAGAAAGTACTTCCAGGGACTGGGGGGTGGTGTCTGAAGGTGAAAGAACAGCTTACATAAAGCAAAATTCTGTAATTTTATGGTAAGATTTGATCCAAGGGTCTCCTATGTTATACTTCAGACCACTGGGCACTAGGCTACACAAGATTCATTTTATTTTTATTCAATTTATGCAACGTGAAATATATCCTCAATGTAGTTAGTTACTATAAAATAGACCTAATTTTTGCCTTCTAGTAGCACTTCCAATCTTGATATGGACAGCACCTAAGTGTGTAGGTCAAACTTTGTTGATGTTGTGTGGCTTCAAATAATTTCTGACTTATGGTGGCCCTAAGGCAAACCTATCATGGGGCCTTCTTGACAAGATTTGTGCAGAGGGACGTTTGCCTTTCTCTCCCTCTGAGGCTGAGCGACTATGACCTGCCCAAGGACGCCCAGTGGGTTTTCGTGACCAAGCAGAGATTCAAATCTTGGTCTTCAGATTTGTAGTCCAGCATTCAAACCACTACATCACGCTGGTTCTCTAAGTCACAACTGTGTCCCAAAACTGGACATATATTTACTACCTGGAAAGCATAAGTGCCTGTAGCTGAGGAAAGATAAAACAGCACAATGTGTTTCAAATAATACAAATACTAATAATCTGAATACTGCCAACAGTACCATGTCAGCTGCTTTATATATGTAACATTTCCTTCACTTGATTATATTTGGTGTGTTGAAAATACATATTTGCAACTTGTATCCTTCTTTGAAGGTTGATTGTGCAAGCAAGGCTGTGCATATCCAGGGGAATGTGGGAGCTGGAAAATGTCCTCTTGAGTTCTATTAGTTGATAAATATGGCTTGGGAACAGGTGTAGAAATGTTTTAGAAATCAGCCTAGGTTACTTTTGGATGTAGAGCCTCTAACTTAATCAAACCCATCTGCATTTCCTAGAACATCATGTCCTTCAATTATCACCTCGTTTTTAGACCCTGATGGTATCTGAGCTGACAACCACCAAGTATAAAGCTATGATCATGGCTTGGAAAAGTTACATTTCAAACTCCAGTTCCTAGATGCTTTCAGCCAGCATAGCCAATGACTATTATGATAGAAGAACTTAGGAATTTGAAATCCAAGGCCTAAACTCAGTTACTAATTCAAACTAGCATAAACCCACTAAATCAATGAGAGCTTGAGTTAATCAATATTTACATAAATTCCAGCTCTAGTTGCAACCATAAATGGGACTTAGATCCCCCCCCCAAAAAAGTTAACATTTCCCAAGTTCTGGTTTTTTATTATTATATGGTTTTAATTGGTTTTTGTTTGTTCTTTGCTTCAGGAGCCCTTGTAACCTGGGAGGCGATACAGAAATACTTTAAATAAATATGTAAAATAAATAAAAGTAACATATTTCACAGTCCATGGAATACTACAGTACCAATTCCACTGCTGCTAACTAGCACAGTACTACATTTGTTTATACAGTCTCAGTTTGCTTCAACTGATACTTCAGCATCACTTTCTCAAATCAGTACTCCATCATGCATGGAAGAATCCTCAAGTAATTTACCCACATGTCTTTCTGAGACAACAGATGGAATCTTTTCTCTTACTATCCCATCATATCACACGTGAGACAACTGGTAACAAAAGCAAGGGCATTCTGGACTGTGCAACACAGTTGTGGAAAACGTTCCCCAAGGAAGCATAACAAAGGTCTTTTTGTTACTGTTTAGATGTGAAGCTAAGACTTTTTTTTTTGGTCCCCTACAGGTACTGTCAGTTGATTTTAACTATGGTTACCAATTCTCTGGATACTGGCAGAAATCTCATGAAACTGCTGCGTTTCTCTGGTTCAGCAGGTAGGAAGACAAATCCCAGCTGAGTAGCACTGGAGGAGAAAAGTTGTATTTTTGTCAGTGAAGTGGTTTTAAAACTGGGATTTCCATCTCCATTCATTCTTGTTCACCTGTGTACTGGAGACACAGCCCAAAGCCAACAGCAAGGGGAACAAACGGGGGTGAAAGATTATGGGCACTCGTATCATGTCAGCCGGAGCAAGACAGTAAAGGGAGCACTGGCATTGAGACTTGGGGTCCTACATCTTCTACAAACCCTGGCAGCAGCAACAGACGGCCTGGGGGAACTCTTTGAAGGCTGAAAGTGAGTCTTCCACAAGCCCCAGCAACAGCACGAAGCCTAGAAAAAAACTGTGTGATACATGAGCTGCAGGCAGCCATTCTCCCCATTCAATCAACCTCTGATTGACATATTAATACTTAGGCAACTCCCAGTGATTCAGTGGGTAATTGAGCCTAACCATGGAATTTAAGACAGACAGTTAGAACATTTTCAAATTTGAGATGTATAGCTCTTGATATTTTTCTTACAATTTAAACACCTCTAAAATAGATTCCAAAGTGGCATCTGCCTTTCATTTTTCAGTGTTTCACTCCTTCCATAATTCTCATCATGGACATCAACAACTGTTTAAACAGCACTCTAAAGGAGGATGGCTTCTAGGCATGTTTGTCAGTTCTACCAACTGCAATGATCTTGACTGGAGTCCCATTGCTCTGGGTGGAATTTAACTGCAGAGATGACAGGAACCATTTTTAAAAAATTGTATTTCATTATACTCAGACTGCAAAACACCCATTACTGAAAAAAGAAGTGGAGTTACTGCTGCTGTGTTCAAAATAAACTGCATTCCATCAAAAATGGTCCAAATAGTTTTAAATGGACTTTGAAAAATTAATTCTCTGGGGCTTCTGGGACCTGTAATCTAAAAAGTAATTGTTCCAAGTCTAGTTTACATGGAGAAGATATCAACTCCATTTGTATGAATGCCTGTTTTACATTGTTTGAATCAGACAAGCAATCATAGTAAAGTAAGCCACTCTTCTGAAGAGTTAAGAGTGGAGAATCAAACTGAAAAACAACATCAATCATTTTGTTTGGATTTATGAGTAACCATCACTGAAGCCAACTTTTCCACAAAGGACGCTCTCTTGGTTTGTGTGGCCAGGATGTTTTGCCACCAACACGAAGGTGGAGTTAAATAAGAATTTGTTCTGAGGCTTTTGTGGTACATTAATGTGTTTTCTAATTTTAAAATTTTTTTACTGGGTAAAATGCTTCAGTTCCTCTAGACGCAAGCAGGCACTTGTATTTTTCTGTTGTTTATGCCAACTCAACCCAGACGGAAAGGATGCCTCCTTGTAAGACTCTTTCATTGGGATGAAGCCTTCAGTAGGATAAGGTTATGAATCAAAGTGATTCTGGCTTTGCTTCATGTCCAGATGTATGTGTCAAACTGAACTAAAGCTACTGCAACAATGCTTCTGGCCTTATCTTCTGCTCCGTGTGTGTGTGTGTGTGTGTGTGTGTGTGTGTGTGTGTGTGTGTAAAATGAGAAATCAGCAGAAATAGGATCTCGTCTCTGATGGACCCCAGAAGAGCAAATTTGTGTCAAGAACTTTTATCAAGCACAGCATACAGGCCCTCCTGATGAATTTCCTGTCTTCAAGCCACCAAGAGACTCAAGCAAATCTTTAACTCTCATCTACTAAATTAGACTTTCAGAGCAAACCTAACAACTCCCTTGGACATCCAAAGGGAAGATGCATGTATGCTGTACAGTCCTCTGCTATGCCTACTGAAAGCTCTCCAAATCATTGGACGGATACTCCAAAACAGGTTGTTGAGGAAATGGAAGAAAGGCAGCTCAGGTTCTGTCAGATCCGAAAGAGACCACACCGGGTGATTGTCAGCCACACTAGCAAGAGCTGTTGTAGCTAATTTCCTTGGTATCCACTGACATATGAAGGCACCCTTATTTCCCATCTTGGCTGCTGAGAGCTGACTCTGAAAAAGGCAAGCAATCTTCCATTTTATTCTTCTCTCTCAAGCCATCTTTCCAGTTAGCACTGGTCAAAGCTTAGAAAAAATACACTTTGGGATAGAACTCTCAGAATTTTTCAGCCAACTTTACTCTGTCTGCTGGCTGTTTGCCATAATAAATGGGGGGGAGCATAACTGTGGGTTGCTCCATCTATATAGTGAAAAGATTCACTCCAAACAATTCCTTCCCCGTCTCCAATAAAACATTTGTAGATTTGCCTCTGTTAAACATTCAGCAGTTAAACAGAATGTGTAATACATTTAGAAACACAGAATTTTTAAAAATCTTCCTAAAAAGCGGCAATGATATTGAGAGGAAAAATATGATCTCCAGACCAATGGCGTACGGCATGATTTCTGCCTTTACTTAAATTATAAGTTGCCTTGATCCATTCTTTTTACATTTGAACTGGCTCACTACTTAGAAGCTTCTGGGGGTAAACACATTTAGCAACTAACCTCATAAACGTAAAGCGACAAAGCCTTCACTTATCAATTTGCTAACAAAAAATTCAGTAAATAAAATTCACTACCTACAGGTAAACCATAAACTACTTTTCTCCACTTTCTCCATTGCAATCTTGATCATTTGAAGTGTTTTCACGCTTGTTTACAATTTATTTTTAAAACGGCCTTAGCCAGTCAGGAAATAAATATTTCTTTTGCTCGAAGCTTTTACCACATAATCTGTCTTGTGCTTCATGTCTGAAGTGCTGCTGCCTTAAACCACAGTCTTAATTTGCCCTCTGCTGCTTCTCCCTGCTCTGTGTCTCTATAGCAACAGGAAGTCTAAAAGAGAGGAACAGAAGTCTGTTGCTGCCATGTAAAGGATGGCTCTCAGCAGTCGATACTGCAAATGGGTTTTTCTATAAGTCCCTCTTTTTTTTCCCCCTTCTCTTAAATGTATTCAGGCAGAATTGCACAAGACCTATCATGCTGATTTTCCATTATTAAATGTGACATATTCCTGGTTGTTTCTTTTCCAGACCACTGAAGTATTTTAGATTTTTCTAAAGCTCTTGTTCTTCGCCTACTTTCGGCATTAACCGCCCTGAGGACCGAGAATACACCCTCTGATGGAACTGGAGAGATAGCTGAATGCAGATTCTGTACAAAACCATTTCACTTCTATGATATGCTGCTCTTATGTCCCCATTTGGCAGG
Source organism: Iguana delicatissima (assembly GCA_948472985.1). NCBI lineage: Eukaryota > Metazoa > Chordata > Lepidosauria > Squamata > Iguanidae > Iguana > Iguana delicatissima. The sequence goes on from CAOKZL010000230.1 coordinate 103,029, forward strand.
ACTCATATGCAGCACGATCAACATAAGAAACAATTACTAATCACATTCCATACAAGAAAACATCTAACTTGCAGGATGGTAGCAGAATGAGGAAGTAATAGGACTAAATGAAACCATTACCCTTGCCTTCACCTCATCTGATGCTCAGTTCCCCTCTTGCAACGTAACATAAGGCTAAATGAGGCAAGTCACAGAGATCTCTGAATACGGATTGCTGGTTTTGTTTTCAATTAGTATCAAGTACTCCACCCTTAATTCAGTTCTCCCCCTCCTCTAATCCCAGATATATAAAGAACTGTATTTACAGATGTAGTGCCTTTTAAAAATCATTTTTTAAAACTGTCATAATTAGAAGTTCTTAGAGGTGCGTTTTACCCTTAGATTCAAGCACATATTTTTCAAATGTTTACCAGTGCTATCCTAAAATATTCTGCTGTGTAAGGTGGAATTCAAACAGTATCCCTAAAGCTTACAAGTCTTGCTGTGTCAATCCTAGCTAGGGATTCGGGGGGGGGGGGTGTTATAGCTTAAAAAAGTAACTTTTCCCATTCCAGCATAGTTTCATTTCCATGTTTCTCTCTCTTTTGCTCACTCTAACACAGATCACTCAGTTATTCTTCCTTGGTGTGACGGGAAAACCTCCTGGAAAAAGGTGGCAGTCCAGGCTACAGATTTCAAAGAAGTTGAAGTTTGCTCCCATCGCCCCCCCATCTTGAAATATTTCTTTCCTAAGGATCATTGAATGAAAGGCTGGAACTATGAAATCTTCCATCAGATCTTGAGATCTGTATGCATCTGTTCCAAATGTAGGATGCAGAACCAAGACTGTGAGACTTGAGAACAGCCATATGTTCTTAAATACTAAATGGCACAAGTGAGAGAGACAAAAAAAAAAAAAGGGTCCTTGATGGGTTGGAGAACACAGTTTTTCCTTTCATCCTGCCAACAGTCACTGTTTTACATCACTCCTCATTTTACTCACATTCTCACCATGTCCTTCCCTGCAAAAGTATGTGTGTTATTTTAGGGCTACTTCATGCAAGTGTGAGGAAGGGCCAGGCAGTACAGTGATGCAGTGAAGCAAAATGAAAACAAGGTAAGATAGATGGAACTGAGCCTACACAACGACAGAAATAACCCTTTTATATCACAAAAAATAATCACCTCTCCCACACAGGCTGCTCATGGAGAAAACATAAGGACTCAAACCTAGTTCTTGCTTCTTTTAAAAAGAAAAATGAACCATTTGTTAAGAAGGTTTTTTTGGGAAGCATGGTCTTTCCATCACTCAGATTATGCTTATTCAGTTTGGGTGTGATACAGTGGGTGCAACTGGCTGAGAGAGGTATTTTTCTCTTCACCCACTTTCCGGGGGGAAAAGGAAGAAGACTGGTTCACTTTCCTACCTCTGAGAAAATGGGCCAATCATGAGCTGCCATGAGACTTCCCCTTTGAAACTCTGTGCCTATGACCCGAATGCTCTTTGGCACCAATCTACCCTCAGCCCTCTTGAGTTAGTTTGGTCCATCAGTACTGTTCGGGCTGAATAAGAATTTTGAGGATACATTATAGAGGCACACAATCTTTTCCTATTTTGAGAACTGGTTACAGAAAGACATACTGGGCTTTTCGCAATCTAATTCAGAGTCAGGCTGTTCTACACCATATGATGGATTGGTCCCAACAACATTACTCAATACTCACCTGAAACTTTCCTGCACTCTTTGAAGTTAGGCTTGTTAAACTTTAAAGTGTGTTAATCAGCAAAGTTGTGCACTTCCCAAACCTGCAACTGCCTCACATGTATTCATTCCTGGTCAGAAGTCAATGTGTTCTTATGCAAAGAGGGAATCACGCTATACTTCCAACCTAGTACTCAGTAAGATGGTAAAACTCCGAGATGCATCACTTAATATGCCATACTGTAGATACAACTGCTAATCCATACAATCCATCAATTGATCAATCCATGCAAGCTGGTTACTACTAGAAATAGTCCTAGTCTGGTCTTGCTGGCATACTTGTTTTTTATCTGTATGACTCCTTTTTGTGCAAACTCCCACCTGCAGCATGAAATTGTACAGCCTGGATAAAGGTTCACAACCTACACACAGATTTATAACCTTAGTTAGAGCCAGAAATGTAAGCATTTTTTCTGTTGTAATCTTTTTTTCCTTCACTTTCATGTTTATCACCTTAAGTATTTTGTGTGTGTGTGTGTTTTCTTCTTTTAATTAAATTAAAAAAAATAACCTTAGCTAGGCTCAAAGTAAATGAAATATGGGAGATCCATGATTCATAAATAGTCTTATATGGGTTTTTTAAAAAGGCTTTTTGTTAATAATAGCTATAGAGAGGAAGAAGTCAAAATCAGATCAGGCCCATTAGCCCAGGTAAGGTTTTTCACAACAAATATTGTCTCCCCAAGGAGAGAGGGAAGAAGTAGAACAGGAATGTTTTCTGCTGTGAGGTGAATAGCAACTCAGAGAGCAGCCAACTTAAATCATGGATCTCCAGTAACAATTTCTATAACCACTCTCACAACACATTGCCATAGACTTTCTTGAACAGAGACTCAAAAATGCACATCCAGAGCACATCTGACATCCATAAGTCAAGTCACATCCATGACTTCATGCTGATTTCCTCTGTAACAAACTGCAACCTCCACTTGATATATTGGCTGTAAAAATGTCAATTCCAGAATTAATTCATGAATCAAAGACAGGACTGTGTACAGCTGCCTTAGCTGAACTCTGCCCTGCTATAAGGAGGCAAGCTGATGCCCAGAAGAAGGGGGAGTTGATGAGAATGTGGGGAAAAAACAGAAGATTCACTAGTAAAAGGATTTTTTTACAGTCAATGCAGAAGTTAATACTGAGTGGCTCACTGATTTATGTGCAGTCAGAGGGGAGGTGGAGGAAAGGAAATTACTTAGGACGTTATCAATCTTAAGACTCAGGGATGGAAACTCTAACATGGAATGCTGTGACTAATAGCGGGTCATAAGTTGATCAGTTGCTACTGTGTTAGGATGAGGAAAGGGTTGAGGAGGTGGTATACTCCAGATGTTCTAGCTTTAAGAAACATATAAATGAAGCCATCTTGGAGAAAAGCAAATCAGAAGAAGGTTCATTCTGGAGAAACTCTAAACTTGTCCCCTTCTCATTCCATACTTTACTCTCAATTTCTCATTAATTAACTGTTCCTTGTATATTCTGCCCTATTTCATTTCAGTGTGTACCATCCCCAGTTACTTTATATTTTGATTTGTTTGGTATTGATCCTTTTTTTCTTATTATAGTGAAAAAATAACACATCTCTGCTTGTGCCAAACAATTCACAATTTCAGCAAACAGCCAACGAATGGCTAGCGTAGACTTGAACATACCTATGTGTGCTATGAACCAATATCTATCTGAAGTGACAGAGTCAGGGAAGATCTCTGCCAAGTGATTCTTTCAGAACTATTAGGATGGCTGTGAGTGATTATGATGAAGACAGGAGGTGGTGACCTCACACACAAACAGGCATGGGCAAAGCCTCTGAAAGACAGACAGGATTCCAATAATTCTTACGCAAGGCTATGGAATGCAACAAAGTTCATCTCCAACCAAGCAAAATGCTTAAAAGATAAACATCACCTCCCCCTTGTTTTAATGCAGGATGCATCCATAATGCCCATTCATTACTGTTTGCTGCTGCTGTTGCCCTTATGAAAGCCTGAAAAGAATATTTTAATGGGCATTCTGCATCCTACTTTAACACTTAAAACATGACATCAGGCTGCAGAAAATAATTTAGTGACAGTGCAGCAGATTAGAATTCTTCTGTGAGCAACAGGCTGAGGTTAATGAGAACGATGCTGTCACAAATTCTGCACTGCTAATCAAGGCTTCAGCCATTAGTTAATGGAAAACAAAATGAAATCCAGCAGAGTGTAATAGTCTGAGCATTAGACTTAGGCCAGGGAGACCCAGGCTTTAACTGCTACACAGCCATAAAGATTACTGGGTGACCTTGGGCCATCGGACCCTGACTCAGCACAATACACAGCTGCAGGGCTGATGTGACAATAAAGTGTGGGAGGAGGCCTGACATGCCACCTTGGGCTCTTTAGAGGAAAGATGGGATCAAGATGTTTTTAAAACACACAGCCTGCACATGCTGAAGAATGACAATAGGTTTTGGGTCTTGTGTACACATTTACTCTGTATGTTCCTCTCAAACGCAGGTTGGAGTTTGAAAGTCACTAGAGCAGACCCATCTAATTAATTGCTGAATGGTGACTCAACATGTAAGTAAATCCAACTGATTCAATAGTTCTAACAACTAACAATAGTTTACTTAGACCTTATAACCCAGAACAGCAGAACATACAAGATATTCCCAAAAAGGGCAATAGTATATACATATGTTTCACAGCATAAGAGAAAAGATAATCCCAACATTTTCTCATTGACATCCTGCATATTTCTCCTTTCCCATCAATCTTTGGAGTTTGTGTCTCCCTGCCTTTCTCTTTTGGTAGTATTTTGCCTGAGGAAGAGATCAGATAATATTAAAAGCCTCTGCAGATATTTTTATGTCTTTTGGCCTTTAAAAGTATTACCACTCTATAGTGTCTGGGAGTGACCACAGGGTACATGATGCCAGGGAAACAACATGCTTAGAGTATTTCCAAGAGACTCAAAAGAGAAAGTGGACAAATTCACTGCCCTGACTGTGAAAGTGAACTGCTGAAACAAATACACAACCTCACTTTCTCATGATGGGATGGCACATCTAAGAGAAGGTAAACTAAACCACAGCACATGTGTATTAGCTGTGAAAATCTATAGAAGATGCTTATCACCCAAATGGGACAAGGAATTCTGGAGTAAGAAGAGTAAGTACAAGCCTTTGAGGAATGGTTATTGTAGTTGACAGAAGGGCAAGTGCAGAATACTCTCTCTACTGCCGTTTTGCATCATCATAGTTAAGGGAGTGACAAAGGAAAGGTTTTTTTTATTTATGGTTGTCCCACAGTAGATAAAACCTTGGCGGAAGCACAAGATACCCTCCCAATATATTATCTTCTTGGTTTCTCTATAAAGCCAAGACAAAGTACAAGGGACTTCAGAGGCGCCAGCTAACTTTTAAAAACAGTATTAGTTCTATAAGACATCAAAAGAATTAATATAGTCAGTGGCAAAAAAAAAAAGATTCATGATATTTTTCTTACTTTTGACAGAATTTCAAGTGATAGAGTGGTTATACTGCCTGAGTAATTCTTGTAGTCCAAAAAAGTTACTTTTCTAAGCTCTGGTAACTGCCAACACCCTCCTTAATTTTTTAAAAAATAGACTATGTTAGAGCTAGGTAATCATTACAACAAAAGGTTGGTTGATTAGATACCATCCAATTCCAGAATTTGTGGGTTTAATTCTTGTTTGGTTTCAGTAAAACAACACCTCTATTTATCAGGCTAAAATAGTCTATGATGGCTAGAAAGACAGCATGTTTCCTTCTGAAATAGGGAAACTGATGAAGTTTGTTGAACACAGAATCATAGGATGTTGCTTTACAGTGAGTCAAATGGCTACTGGTTCCTCCAAGCTAATAGTGGACACACTGATGGACTGTGGCTCTCCAGTTTTGGACTATTATTCCAGCTTTATCTTGGGCTGGCATGGAGCCTGCCTCTCCACTGTGAGAGACATTGCTACAATGTAAGAAGCTCAAGAGAACGGTTTGTCCCATCAAAACAGCTGAAAGTGGAAACTCAAAACGTTTCCCAATAACTTAATCCTTTCAAAGGAAAAAACACAATTCAGGCACCATTCATATTTTTTGTTCTGAGATAACTGCACCAGAGTACAAAACGTTACATTAGAAACAGTCCATGACTGGTGGGGCCAATACAGCAATAGATGTATCTATATTTGCTACCAAGATTTTACATTTTTACATTCCCACAACATGAGAATAATAGTATACTTAATGCACAAAGAATAGGCCTGCAGCAGGTGTGATTTGGTTAATCAGTTTCTAAATAACATGAATTCAGTTAAGCTGTAGAAGCTGCGTTTTCTTCAGAAAATATCTACTGGGATCAATAGTACAGCAGACACAAACATGACCTCGTCACAGAATGTCTTGGTGAAGAACTTGGCCAAATAAAACACACGGTACTCCTGAGAAAGAAAAGAACTGGTTCAGCAAAAAGGTCACTTGAAGATGGTGGGAGGCATACCTAATTTTATTCCTAGAGATCTGATGTCTTTTGTGGAGGTGGGGATATAGTAGCACCAGGTGGGGGGAGGAAAGGGTGTTGAATTTGTTTGTGCACTGCTATTCCGTACCTGATGTGTAGCATTACTTGTGAGAACTGCAGAAGACTGCTGCTTGTTCAGCAAAGGCAACCATATTGGAAAAAAGATTAAAGGCTCAAATGGTTGAAAGCATCAACAAGGAGAGGATTATGAAACCAAGCAACACTTAAGTTAAAGATAGACAGAAAACAGCTATCAATCACTAAAAACATGTAAAAGGCTACAGCTGGAATCCTCTTGGTGACTCGATTATGTCAGTGTATATTTTTTGAATGGATGGAAGAGAAATCTGCCTTCATAATCAGACAGCTTTCTTTCTTGATGGAGATGGCTTCCTATACTATTACCACAGTGCCCATAACCATTTAACCCCTGCATTGGGTAAATCATGCAGACCTAATAGGATCTCAGTCCCTGAAAGCTTTTCCTCAGCTAGAATAATTTGATTTCAATGGAAGAGAAAAGAGAATAACCATATTGCCACAAATCAATACACTCAAAACATACCAGAAGCCTTGCGTAGTCTAGCACTGTCCCCTTACCTCTCTTAAATCAACTGTTTGGGGATTTCTTTCATTTCATACATATTTGATTAGATCACTTGCTCATGGATGCCTACATTAGTAATTTCATACAGAAGGTGTGAAAAAAAAGAAAGAAAAAGGAGACAGGAGACAACTGTTTCCCTCTTTAGAAAAAATGTCTTGGTCACCTCAACCAGTGGCAATTCTTACTCTTTCCTGGCCCCTGGGACGAGTCATTTACAAGCCTGACTAAAAAAAAATAAACTCAACAAATGAACACCTCTCTCGAGAACCTCTGGCTCTACAGATGTCATTGGACTAAAATTTTCATCAATCCTGATCACTACTCATGCTGCCAGGAGCTAATGAGAACTGCAGTCTTGTTAAGATGAAGAAGGCCACATGGTTCCCATCCCTGCACTACACAATAGAGGCAAAACTGTGCAAAAACAATACATACAGTTTCTAGAATCATCAGTCAAAAAGCACTGGGTAGATCTTCCATATCTCCTTCTTAACAGATTCTTCTACACTAAGAAAAGTAAAATCAAAAGAAGCAACAGGAAAAGACAGAAGGTTTACAAATGCAAAACAATGACGTCTGGGCAGCTCTTAATATTCTAAGGATGAGATGTCATGATTACACCATACATCCTCATCTGCAAGCATTCCATGACTCAGTCTGCAGCCTTAAAATCGAGCAGCTCTTGATTCCTTCATATTCCCTTAGCCTTCACGACATAATATTGTACATTAGTCTAATCTACTGCTCATTTAATAACCACTAAAAAAAAATGCAATTATATAAATTAAAATCCAGCTTTTTGCAGTAAACTGCATACCTTATGGGCCATTGTGCTGTTTGTTTTTTATGATTTATTCTCAGATTATCAGCCACTATCATTTCTGCAAAGTACATCTAGCGCTGGACACCAAGAAGTAACAAGAAGTTGTTCTGATGCACAGAAGAATATGGAGCACACCTGAATGTACTGAGATAAATACATATCCTTTGTCCTCATGCTATGTACTCCCATAGCTCCATCAGCAACAGACAATATAAGCAGGGGTGGGGGCGCTCTGGAAAATACTCAGGGTAATGACTTCAGAACAAGATGCACGCTTTCCTGCAGTTACAGAGTGCGAGAGTGCTAATTCAAGACACGACATTTGTTTTAGTGTCCACTTTGCCTCATAAAATGTGTGATCTCAAAAGGTCTGTGTCTTAACTACACCACAGTAATACCAAGAATTTATTTCTGTATAGCATCGGCAGCTGTGATCTGTAGGAAAAGCAGACCTGTAGAATGCTCTGGGTTTGTAATACATACAGAGAGCTTCAACAGAAAATTTTCCCTTTCTCACTAGTATATCACTATTTAGGACTACAAAGGCACCATTAGGTTCTCTCTTTGCTGCTATATACAAATCCAATTGAAATTTATAGGTTGTTTATCACACACAGTCTCCCTATTTGTCTTCATCTGATCTCTTGCTTCCACAGCTTGCCACAATGTATTTTATGATGCTGAGTCACTTGTCTTTGTATTTCTCTTCAATACAGCAAACACGTTTAGAACAGCAGTGGGAATCTTGTGGCCTGACTTAGAACTAACCCGACAACAAAACATAAGAGAACAGGGACCGATTCCTTTACACTGAAAAACTGAGATTCCCATGAACAGCTCCAGTATTTGAAAAAGTAACAGATCTATGTTAATAGCATTAAATGGAAAAATAACAGTAAAAAAAGTTGGCTCCAGTTAAACTCCTTTGTCTATATAACTATTATCTGTATAGGAGTCATACTCTCCGGCATCCATCTAATCATTCTATTTATAGTGTAGAGTTGTGTATGTAATTCAGGGGGATTTTTTAAATAACTTTGATTACATCATCCCCATCATCAAACCCACATCAATCATGTACATCAGCACATCAACATTCAATATCTCTTAAATTCAAAGAGAGGCTGGAATGTAGCCTTTAAAAGGCTGAGTCCAAATTACAATCGAAATACAGTTAATTTACAAAAACGCTTGTAAACTCTACTATGCTCTGTTTTCTTCCCAGTTTTCACTTTACAGAACAAAATCCAGCAAAAATATGTTTCCCCATTACAATAACTGCAAAAGAAACTCAGTTCATTTTATTTTAGCCAATCAAATGATATCCTGAACAATTAACAAAATATTATTTTGAAAGAAGGTTACAAAAACACAATTTATAAATGGTCACCATATTAACACCAAATACCAGTGAATTTTGACAAAAGACCAGAACATCACATACACTAATGAAACTCACCTATTATGTTACACGTTCAATAACAGTAATTTCCCAAGGATACACAGAGAATATGTAATTTAGTTATAATATAGAGATGGAACAAAAATGTGTTTAAATATGCTAGGAATAATAGAGTGGTATGAATTTTTTTAAATTCCAGAAATAAGAGACTGGACATAGATAATAACAGCGTTAAGGAATAGTATTATCTTTGTATCACTGGAAATCTATAAGGTGAACATAATTTAGCTTGATGTACTTCCCCAAATTAAGCAAGCTGTCATGTTGAATAGTGCCGATCTTTAAACTGCTCTTTTGGAAATATTAAGCATACTCTTCTAGGTATCTGCTATTTTCACACCATCTGACTAAAGTAAAATAGGGTTGCTTTCTTTTGTGATCTGTTTGACGTCAGCCTGTGATTTCCACCAGGTTTACTAGACAAGCAATGCTTGTCAAATTTAATAGCCCAGAATGGGCAATAAAGCACTTAAATTATATAAGCAATTTAATGATTAACAGTAATAGCAATCATCACCAGAGTTCTTCCTCACTGATGCATCTGTCCTGTTGGAATATCAGGCTTGAACGTAGCATAGAAAATGCCAAAGCTCATGAGTGTTACTTCTCCTTCATCTTCAACTGCAGCACCTGTTTTCAATAGTGTGCTTGAGACTATGTGACTTTGAATATCTGAAGAAAAATTAAAATGGATAGCTAGTAAAAAAAAAATATATATATGAACCCCAGGCCTTTGACAAACATCTTATTACTGGCTATTATACCTGTAACACTTATTAGTTGTTAACTGGGCTTATTAATAAGTCTTATGTTCAATTAGACTTAGTTGTTGCTTCTCCAAGAAGATGCTTCCCTAGCCTTGCAAGGAAATTATTTATCAGGAAATGTAACTATTCCTCTTGCTGCAATACAGGCTGCAGAGAAAAATGCAGCCTTTACTGATAACGACTTAAGACACTCAGCAATCAGTTCTCTCTTTTCCCCTGCAACTGTCCATCCCATAATGCTCAGCAGTGTGCCCTCATGCTCTGGAGCAGCTCTCTAGGATATGGGTAGGTGCAAGATGAAAGACAGCACAAGACACATTCCTTACATGAATGTCCATAAGTTAACTCATAATTTAGAACAGTGGTTCTCAACCTGTGGGTCCCCAGATGTTTGTGGACTTCAGCTCCCAGAAGCCCCAGCCACTATGGTCAATGCTCAGGGCTTCTGGGAGCTGAAGCCCAAAAACATCTGGGGACCCACAGGTTGAGAACCACTGATTTAGAATATCATCATCATAAATGTCTCCCTGTAATAAACTGTGGCAGTTTATAAACTCCCTAGAAAAACTGTGGCAGGTCTAGGAGCCAGGATCCTCCAAGGTGCACAGGGAGTCAATAAATGGCAGTGGAGGGCTGAAAGTAGCCAGAAGTCAATTTCTGGTTTTGAAAATAGAAGTTTCATGCTAAAGAATGCAGAAAGGCTCTGCAATCTATTTTAAAATCTGGGCAATCTGAAGAGGTCAAAGGTCACAAAACCAACCTTACAGGGCTGCATGATGCTCTAGTCTAGGCCCACACTGCGACCAGCCTACCATATAAGCACACATACACACTTGCATACATACACACACTCCCCCTCCCATTTTTTGGGCCGAAGGTGCCATTTCCCCAGATTTTAAGAAGCAGTTAGCTGATAGCTCTAACAAAGGATCTCCTTATAAATGACTGAGAAGGAAAGCTGCCTTTATTTGAGAGATGATGCCATTGCATTTAAAATGCAAGCGCCAGATCAAGCCCTGTACAATACACTTTAACACATTCCCTGGGAATTGAAATTCAGAATCCTGCTAGATCCCAATAGACACTGGACTTGATTGTGGAGATTTTGGCTCCTTAGGTTGTTAACACTGCTTGGTAGCTCCCTCCTAGCCAACAGGGGTGTACAACTGTTAAATGTATTGTGATATGGCACTTGAATTGACAAAAGAGTATTTGCTTGGCTGAATTAAACATATTGTTGGATTTCTGTGGAAGAATAGGTTCACACTGAATGGTAATATAATACAGAATTTAAGACAGCAGAATCCCACAAGAAATCTTCAGTGATTGATGATTCAGCAACTGAAAATCCAGCTGTGTCCTAATCTTGCAATTTTTAAATTTTTTTGGTGTTTCACTGATATACTAGTGTATATACTCAGTGTTGCTTGGGATTTTATTTTCTTACAGGTAATACTTGTTAGAAAGATTTGAAATTCTGTGTCTCTAATTCCCCAAACTGTCTTGTCCAGTACCTGTAACTTTTCCCCATATTCTCCAATCCAATCTGTACTCAGAGTTATTAACATACAGAGGTCGGGTTCCTGAGGGAATACACTGCCCTCCCCCTTGTTGCTAGGCCTCATCTCCATAGCAACTGGCCAGGCCCAAGAGCTCTCTGCCTGAGAATTCTAAAGGCCCCTTCCTGAACTACCAACCCCAGGATTCCATAGAATCTTCACAGTCAGCCAATCATATGAGATCTTCTTGCCTCACACAGCCAATCGTATGAGGGCTTTGCCTGCCTTACGCAGACAGACAAACTCACTCACAAACTTTGACTTTTATACAGTAGATTACGCTTTTCCACACACTTCTGTGTATCTTCTTGCTTTCATCTATCTCTGTCCCTTGTTCTTCTTTACTCTTTCCTGCTTATTTTAGAAGTTATTCACACTTCTATTTTCTTCTAGATACTGCTGGATTTTTTTCTATCATGTAAATCCTTTTTCAATGAAAATAACTTACTGGAAACGTGTCACTAAAATAAATCCATTGTTAACTCCTATCTAGAGTAGACTCATGTAAATCAGTTGGACTTACATTAGTTGTGACTAATAAGCCCCTTTTCTTTCAAAGGGTCTACTCTAGGTAATACTAACACTAGATTTAATCCATTATTATCATCAGTGTTCCCCTTCTTTGTCAGGAATGTTTGAAAAACATGAGCTAGTCTGATCTCCTGCATAACTATTATATAATCTTCCTTTATAAACATTCATGAAATGATGTGATTTGTTTTCACAGTGCTTTACATTTGTTCATGGCCAGTTAATAACTATGGCCAGGCTGACTTTGTTTTTCAGGTTTTAGGATCAGCTGCATAACTATTTGTTAATATTAAATACAGGGCCAAACATACACACTTCAAAGTCTTGTTTATTCCAACACGCTTAACTCTGCTGTTGAAAGCAAACAAAGTTTTAGAAGTCCAGAAGTTTGTAGATCAGATCACTCATTTCTTGACAAAGCAATCAGAGCTTGTACTCTGTTCTGCAGAAATGCTAATCACAATTTTACTTTAGTCACCACAACTCATGGATTACCCCTTTGTGATGGAGAAACCACATGTTATCTGATTTTAATACACGAGCCACCTGGCTAACCCCAGGACTGTCACAACATAATGCTGGACCTGTCACACAGCCATTGTCTACACAATGGTTATTCCCATCCTGCTCCCCCATGACACGCCCACTCACACCCCAGGGTCATATGCTGACAAATGCCAAGTGCCACACACTCCATAGGCATTCACAGATATTCCTCAAGATTTCCACTGGCTCTTTATCACAGACATATCAAACTTGCAGGATGGGGGAAAACTGTTGCATTATTACCTGTTGCAAGCTGTTCAGTTTTACATTAAACTATCTGAACAATATTAATGGGTAGATAGTCCAATGCTTTCCGAGCATAATGTTCCACTAACATGCTTACACAGAGGGCTGTAAGAGTGGCAGCTAGCAGGCAGGCAATAGTGTAATGGAACTCTCTTGGCATACGTGTTCCAGTCAATCAGTGGTTGCTTGGGCTGTGGAGTGGAGCCGCAAGCAGCACCATTATCTGTCACTGAGTCGCCTGGGTAAAACAAATGCACAAGGAGGCAGAGGTACACTAGCATAATCCCTAGTGTAACGTGTCAAGAGGATTCCAGTAATTGTGCTAGTTTTCCTGAAAAACTAATCAGATAAGTAAGGAATCGTGATCACAGGATGGCCCAACAGGCTGCAGTGAACTGCTACTGTGTTACCACTCCTTACACCCCTATCATGTGGCACAGCATGATCGGCAAGAAATATCATTTAATTGGCATTAAATATTATAAAAATTGGACACTTATGGCTGGGAAACATATGGCAAGCAGCACTCTAGCTATACACCTGGGCTAGTTCAGCATGGCCAGATCATAAGGTCAACAACAGTTAAGCAAGAAAGCCTGGAGTAAAAAGATTTCCAGTAACCCTGTCAATGACCTGACACATGAATACAATATTATTATCTTTATTTTTATCCTGCTTTTCTCCCCGAGAGGACTCAAAGCGGCTTACAGTGATTAAAAGAAACATAATTAAAAAATGTCATATATAAAAGTTAAAACAAAGATTAAACTACAATAATTATTAAAACACATTAAAATACATATAAACAGCATTAAAATATCAATTAAATAACAATTAAAATGACCAGCACTGATAGAAATTACATATAAAATGCCTGCTGGAAGAAGAAAGTTTTTAGCTGTTTCCTGAAGGTAGGCAGGGAGGGTGCCAGTCTAACCTCTTTGGTCAGGGAATTTCAGAGCCTGAGAGCAGTCACTGAGAAGGCCCTCTCCCATGGTCCTACTAAATGCACCTGTGAGGGTGGTGGGACCGAGAGAAGGACCTCTCTCTCCCACAGATCTCAACGCCCAGGCCGGTTCGTAGGGGAGGATACAGTCCTTCAAATAACTTGGACCTGAGCCATGTAGGGCTTTAAAGGTCATCACCAGCACTTTTAATTGTGCCTGGAAACAGACTGGCAGCCAGTGGAGCTGTTGCAGCAGGGGTGTTGTATGCTTCTTGTAACCAGCTTCAATTAACAACCTGGCTGCAGCTCTTTGGACCAGCTGAAGCTTCCGAATTGTCTTCAAAGGCAGCCCCACATAGAGCACATTACAGTAATCCAGCCAGGATGTGACCAAGGCATGTGTCACCATGGCCAGGTCTGACATCTCAAGGAATGGGCGCAGCTGGTACACAAGCCTTAACTATGCAAATACACTCCTGGCTACTGCTGAGACCTGGGCTTCCAGGTTCAGAGTTGAATCCAGGAGCACTCCCAAGCTGCGAATCTGTCTTTTCAGAGGGAATGTGACCCCATCAAACACAGGCTGAATCCCTGTTCCCTGATCTGCCTTTCTACTGACCAGGAGCACCTCTGTTTCGTCTGAATTAAGTTTTAATTTGTTTGCCCTCAGCCAGTCCATTACTGATGTCAAGTACTGCTTTAGGACCAAGACAGCTTCTTTGGCTTGTGGTGAGAAGGAGTAATAAAGTTGGGTATCATCTGCATACTGATGACACCGAACCTCAAACCTCCATACAACCTCTCCCAGTGATTTCATGTAGATGTTAAATAGCATGGGGGACAAAACCAAACCCCGACGGACCCCACAAGCCAAAGGGTAGGAGATCGAACAGGAGCCCCCAGCATCACCTTCTGGGTTCGGCCCTCCAGGAAAGAACGGAGCCACTGTATAACAGTGCCCCCAAATCTCATCCCCGCAAGGCAACCCAGAAAGATACCATAGTAAATGGTATTGAAAGTCACTGAGAGGTCCAGCAGAAGCAACAAGGACACACTCTCCTGGACTAATTCCCAGAGTAGGTCATCCACCAAGGCGACCAAAGCCGTCTCAGTCTCATAGCCAGGCCTGAAACCAGATTGAAATGGACCTAGATAATCCATTTCATCCAGAAACCCCTGGAGCTGAAAGACCACCACACACTCCAGAACCTTGCCCAGAAATGGAATAACAAAACTACCCACTCACGCACCCCCTCTATGCACATTTCCTATCAAAACCTTCCTATTCGCATTACCTAACCAAGACATTAAGAGGCTGTCAGGACTCCCATCAACATTTTGTCACCCAAAGTAAGGCAACCAGTCTATCCTGGACTCCTTTTGTTTGCTTTGCCAGAGAGCAATTAACAGTCGCCCCTTCTCAGTAGGAAAAAGGCTATAAAAACTCAAGCTCCAGCCTAGGGAATTTTGCAAAACAGCAACAAGTTAATTGGTCAATCTTGGTAGCTGCTATGAGTGTGAGGTATAGCCTTGTTGGGGTGTGTCTTCAAGTCATTTCCAGCTTAAGGGAACTTTAAGGCAAACTTATTATGGGGCTTTGTGGGGCTGAAAGTGTGTGATGCTCCCAAGGTCACCCAGTGGGTTTCCATAGCCAAGTGGGGAATCAAACTCTGGCCTCTAAGGTTGTAGTTCAATGCTCAAACCACTGAGATACAGCATTATTTCCCCTTAATTTGCAATCTAACTGGTGTTAGAAGAGCAATACTACACTGATACCACTCCTGTCTTTATCTTTTCTTTGGCTCTTCTGCATGATCAGAAATCTTACTTGCTGGCATATTCTGCATGCTTTCACTGTATTCTGTATCCAACATAATAAAGCCTTTGTTCTAAAAAGGCTTGAAATGTGATGACTACAGTGTTAGACTTTTGACAAAAAACAAACCCTGCAAAGAGTTTGAGCTGCTTGCCTCAGTGACTTGTCTCCAATTGCAAGATACCTTTTCTTCTTCTTCTTGATCTTGTCCTCTTTTCCAGTGAAAGGGCTTCCTCTCCAATTCAGAAGTGGACACAGCACCTTCCCCTCTTATCTCTTGAGAGAGAAAAACACTATTGAGAAGATTAACTGGAGTGTTCTGTTCTCAATGAGTATTCGAAATGATTTCATGAAAAGCAAGTGCTTTTTCAGAGAAAACAAAATGGAGAGGTTTTTCACCTGTATAAAGATATGTGACACACTATGTGGGTGCAGACTTCTCCTCCTCCCTCAAGGTCTCATTGATCAAATTCACAAGTCTTGAACCATCATTATTAATTGAACACTATGATCAGAAAAAATTATGTATGTATTGTAAAAATAGTCTACTTAGACATGAACTTGACCTTGGACATGACACTGAACCTGCCACTGACATTGAAGTTGACCTCATGGGGGCTCCATGATAGCAAAATACCTGATCCCAAGGGCAGACCCCTGATCCTGCATTGCCACCTTGATGACCCCCTTTGGCAGCTCCAGATGAAGCATGTAAGGACTTCAGATTTAACACATACACAACAACACAGTGGAGGATGAGGCCAGAAGTACAGCAAGCAGCACACTGACATTTTCTTATGGTTCTCTTGTGATCAACTTACAGTCCAAAATTAATTTCGTCCTGTATCTACCTGACGATCATTTTTTAATCGCTAACATTGTGTACTACTTGTCACCATGAGCATGGATCTCAAACAAATCTAATTTCTGCATTGAGTACTATAAAATTTAATTGCACTCCTATTCTCTAGGTCACTAATAAATACTTCTTAGTTTAGGGTCATCTCCCTACCACAGTATGTTATCAAACTACTGAATAAAATAGTTCCAAGGAACTCCACTAGTTACTTCCATCCAGCTAGATGGTCTGCTTTCCAGGACGTCTACTGAAATTCTTTTCATTATTTGATGTCTCAACCATCTTATCACATACGCATAGCTGCTCCTATTTTTTTTCCCTTTTTCTTCCAGCAGGAAGAACAATTCCCTCTGTAAAACTGTAATGAATATTTTGCAAAAATCTAGACATGACAGATCTACCTTATATTCTTGGTCTAAAAATCTAGTTACCTTCTCAGAAAATCCTAGTATTTTCTCTTGTCATGTTGATAACAATACCTAGTGGGAAACCAAGCAGTATAAGTTAATTAAGAGAGAGAGAGAGAGAAAAGAATTAAAAAACATTTTATGTGTAGGATTTTTCTAGGTCAGGACCAGCAGCAAATGACAAAAGCAAACATTGAAACCTGTCTTTGACACCCTGTTAGCATATGACCCTAAATACATAAGCCAGCATGAGAAACGTGATTGAAGGGTATTATTCTTTGTATATCCCCCTTCCAATGCGTATTTGTGCAACTCTTCAAACTCTCTCCCCTTGTTAGGGAAAAAGACAGTCTTACCCACTTCATTTTGACCATTCCTGCCATTCCCCTGATGCCACCGAGAAGCCCCCTTGCCTTCTGCTCTCACTCATTCTTTCCACAGAGGAACAGAAATCTGCTTGTTTATCTGTCTAAGCGTCAGCAGGGAGAGCAATCTAGCTGAATGAATGCAGCAGCCTCCACAGCTCTGCGTGAGAGAACAATCTGCAGTTCTGAGAAGCAAATCAGTTATTGGCAGGCTATTTGCTATTATAATGTAAACCATAATAAAAAAAAATAATATAACTTTCTTACTTTTTTTTTAATGGTGATAGAGTTCAAATACAAGACATAATTTTTCCACTACTTTGGGCCTGAACAAATTGCCAGCTGAAGCTGATCACTTGTCTTCCTGGACCACCATGATTTTGCAAATCATAGCAACTGGGGTAGAAGTAGGAAGAGACAGTTGATACAGCCTCTTACAGACCATCATGTAGGACCGATGGATCGTGTTCAGCTAAGTGGTTTACAAGATGAGCAAGCCTACACATTAAGATATCAGGCCCCATTCTGGGTGGTTGTTTGATTGCTGTTCTCCAAGTCAGAAAATCAAAACTAAGTCAATTTTTCTTTGCATAAGTGCCCTCTGTTATAAATATACCTTCAAAGACATTTGCTAATCTTCAATATAATTTTCCTCATTCTGTTTTTCTCATTGTTTTTTTCCTATAATCCTTTAATCTATTTATTTTCCCCCTATTTATTATCACCCTCTACAAACAAAGATACATAAAATACATGAAAGTTCACTGCACAGTTGAATTTGGTGATGCTGGATCATGCTGTGAAGCCTATTTATTATTGTTGTTATTGTTGTTATTATTGTTATTATTACACGTGTTTCCATCAAGAAAGGAAACTGGATGCTGAAGTGACAGGTCAGACTTGTTCTTGTTTGCTGGACCACCTGTTATCTCCTCCTTCTGCTGCTGGGAAGCAAAGCCTCCTGTTGCCAGTAGTTGAAAAAGAAGCCTGTAAATGATTTAGCAAGTTACTTGTTTTGCAGCTGGAGATGATGGTAACAGTGGTAATCAAGACTGTATCCACACTGCACAATTCAAGTAATTTGATGACACTTTACCTGCCATGGTTCCTTCCTATGGAATGTGTAGATTGGTGAAGTACTTAGAACTGTCCAGCAACTACAAATCACAGGATTCCATAGGATGCAGCCATGGCAACCAAAGAGATATAGAAGTCCTATAGCTGTGTACGCTACTTCCTAGATAGGGAAGCAAACAAGGAGGGCAAAACTGATGCCACCATTTGACTTGAAAGGCAAGACTACCTTTCTATATCACATGCATCTTAACTTTTTGTTTGCTTACTTCAACAAAGTCAGATCTTGGAAAACTTTCATGTTTGGAATACAAGTCCCATAATTCCATAGTCAATAAGCCATCCTGGCTGGCAAGTTCTGGGTGCAAGGGTCCAAAAAAGGAATGTTCAAGTCTCTGGACAAATCATAATTTGTACTGACACAAGTATTCATTAGTACAAGATCATTTCCCACCATTTCAATCCATGAAAACATTTCCCATGAAAACATGGTAGAAAGAAGACTGCCTAAAGATATTAGTCTTGGTTTTTCTTAGCTATGATTTCAGGACCTGCAGCGGAGAGGGCAAACATGGGCCCACTTCAGAAATTGCCCTCTGGTTTCCAGGGAGAAACTCCTCTGAGTATTGTTTCACAGCACAGTAAACATATAATCTGGAGAAGTACAAGGAAAAACAGTGTGAAGCACATTCTGTTTTATAGCATGATTACACTGTGGCTGAAAAAGAGGGTGGATTCAGGAAACACAGTGACCTAATTAAGAAATGCACTTCCCTAATTGCATTCCAAACAATTCCAGTAACTCAGTCAATCTCTCTTTAGTGCAACAGTTCACACTGCTGTCACAAAGCTGTAGAAGCTGGTGTGAATCACATGGGAAACTGTGAAAAGTTCAATATCCGTAAAAAAGTGTCAGGCAAATGAGACTGTAAATGGACAAAGCACTTCTAATAACCAAATTTAAATAAGTGAATTCCAATGAAATCCAGAGCCCAACAATAAATGGGCTTCACCACCCAACCAAATCTCTCAGATATGTTGGGAACACCCAACAAATGTAGCTACCTAATAAAGTATTTCTTTCTTAATGATCTTGTGGCCTTCATTTGGAAAGACCAAGTCTAATTTTATCTTCCTTTAAAACGATATTTAGCTTAACAGATATACAATCTCCTGACAATTAGACCCCCTGGATAAGTGCTCGAGCTGTCAGAATCACAGCCATGGACAGGAGGGGGCCAGACACATTTTCCTGCAAAAAATCAACTGGTTTGCTGAATGGTAAAACACTGCCAGTCAGGAGATTCCTCTCCTGTTGAAGAAACCCTGGTGGAGCTGCTCGGACCACTTATCTCATTCAGGAAGCTACAATAGCTAGAGGAAGAGAACGCTATTATTGAGTTGGACACACTATTATTGAGAATGCAATGCAGCCATTTTCAGGGGTTTTTTCCCATCTAGGGAGCTCTTTTTTCTTTTTACCATTTTTCAAATATTACTGAATATTCTTTCCATCCTTACACAGGGAGGGTCACTTCCACTGGTTCCCAGACATGCAGACAGATTAGGCACAACAGAGCATCTGGTCTGCACAGCAGCAGCAGAAGTGATACTGCTTTTTCTTCCAGTACCTTAGCTGAGCTGCGTGTGCCTCCCTCATACAAGGAGGCCCCATCATGAAATATATACTAGCCTTTCTTCTCACTGGTTGACTACATGAGTGGAGGCTACATGTTCAGGCATCTATATACACAAGTCTCATTTAATATCTCTCCATGTGATAAAGAATTGTGATGAAGTCTAATGTTTGCTCCCACAGTGCACCAATGGTGTACTGGGATGTTTGTAAACTGGACTTTTGACTTTTTCACTCCACTCTTCACAAATCAGGACACTGAGTGTATAAGAGCCACTGTGTTGTAGTGGTTAGAGAAGAGCTTTCCACACTGTGTGTCATGACATGTTAATGTGTTGGCTGCAGTGTGTAGGTTTGTCACGCGAACCTAATGAGTGGAGGGGCTGCCTTTCCTGCCGCTGCAGTGGGCCAGGCCCGGATGAAGGGTCTGCTGCCGCCGCCCCAGGCCAAAGAAGACCCCAGAGAGTGTGATGGTGGGCCAGGCTTGGATAGAGGGGCTGCCTCTCCCCCTAGCACTGCTGCCCCAGGCTAAGGAAGACTCCGGTGAGGGAGGCAGCAGGCCAGACTCAGGTAGAAGGGCTGCCTCTGCTTACTGAATTACTTACTGAATTACTGTGTTGTGAAATGATGCAGGTCTAAAAAGTGTGTCACCAACATGAAAAGTTTGGAAAGCTCTGGGTTTGAGTGTGAGACAAGGACTGGGTGGCCATGCTTCCAGGTCCCACTCAGCCATGAAGCTTACTATAAACCTCAAGCAGTCACTCAATCACTATATGCTTTAAGATTATATCATGTCAAGAAGGCGCTGAGGATAAAATGAGGAGACAGAGAAGCACTATATACGCTGCCTTGAGCTCCCTGGGAAAAAAGTCAAGATGGGTAATATATACAAATAAAAGATTAGGACCACAACCTAATCACTCAGAAGAGAGGAGACTATACATTTCTACGTATAACCTTTGTCTTTTCTTCATAAATGCCTTGAAGAGTTTTTCTAGACTCTATTTTCACCATAGCTAAGAAATCCATTGAAAAGCAGGGAAAAGAGGAATATTTAAGTCCCAAGCATTTGAACATTTATCATATATATCTTGTTTTTTTATTTCCTCATCCTCCTTCAGCTACACAGAGGTTAGGCTGGAAGATTACACTGCTTTTGGAAAGCAACAGGATGATTAGGTATAATTAGACATTCTTAAGGTAGGTGGAAATAGATGACCTTTATAGAAAAGCTTCCATCTCCACAGTCTCATAATAAGTTACCAGTGAGCTGCTAAAAAGCTGCAAAAAGATAATGCCTTTATTGGACATGTATCAAAGATAACAGCCTAATTCTAAAGAGTTACTTAGTTTCATGCAAGTCACTCTTCTACAATAGCATTTTCTATTGTCTTCCAAAATCTCATCCCTGTGTGCTATCAGAAACTGGTTTCGAACTATGCTCAGTCTAAAAGTGTTTCCAGGTGGTATGTGATGGGCATCTATTGCTTAGGAAGATCAAGTCTTGTGGGTTCACAGAAGCAGGGTTTAAAACACATTGCAGTATTATAGGCAAATGGTATGTTTTGAAATATAAAAACCGTGGGCTGGATCCAACTGGGACACACTTAGCCCTATAAAGAATAAGTGGTTCACCAAGAAGCAGTTCACTGAACAAGTGCAGAATTCTTTGTACTTTACTTCAGTAATAAATGGAGGATTCTTTATATGAAGCTGGGAAAAATGTTAACAAAATACTGATGGGAGTTTTAGATCACCCTTAGTATCATAATTGGAAGTTCAATAGCTACATTTTGAATCTTCTACAGTTTCTGAATGTCCTTCCAGGGCAGCCTCAGGTACAATGCATTAACACTAGTAAATCCCCTATTTCTTAACAGAGCAGTTGACCTTTCAATTATTTTCTAGAGGCACCATCTATGAATGTGACCATGGGAAAATACCTGTGGTCTCCTTTTCATTGTCTTTTTGCAGAGATCAAGAAATCCCCTAAAGGCATGAACAGCTCTCTTTTATCTTCATATCTCAACAGTAGCTGCAAGGGCCCTCAAGCTTCACAGACTTCTTATTGCATATAGCAATGATAACTTTTGTTAGAAAGATATGTACTGTGTGTGTGTGTGTGTGTGTGCGTGTGCTGTGTGTGTGTATACATACACACACACACACACACACACACACTCTGTATATACAGTGGTCCCTCCACTTTTGTGAGGGTTCAAGGCAAGAAGCCTCGTGAAAGTTGGAAGAACTGCAAGAACTCTCCCTCTGCACAATCCCCCTCCCATTCCCTTCCAGGGCTCCCCCTTCTCATTCCCCTGCCTTTTGCCTCAGCTTGCGTTTTCAGTGCTGGGGCCAAAGGCAAGGGAATAGGAGGGAGAAGCTCCAAAGGGGAGAAGGAAGGTATATGTGTGCCTTCCTCCCCCTCTTCCCTTGCTTTTGCCTGGGTGTGCTTGCCTGCCTTCTCCTCACCCAGCTAAACATAAGGGAATGGAAGGAAGAGAATGGGGGGAGGCATGCACATACCTCATGAATAATCAAATTTGTGAGGGTCAAACCTATGTATGTGGAGGGAAGACTGTAATTACACTGTATCACAGCAGGTATAATTATAGCTGCTGCAACTGTTGCTCTTAAAAGCACTCACACTTTCATATATATCAAGAATAAAATTAGCTGAGTTTATGGGCTTGTGCCTTAACAAACCTAAGCCTATAAACAGCCCATGCATGAATACACAATTTGAAAAGTTAATATCTGCTCAGTAATGAACAACATGAATATTCAAGAGACTAGGGCTAGGTTTAGAAGTGACAGTGACTTTTTCATGCAGATCCCATTTCTTTAATACTGCTTTTCTTAAAAATAGATGGTGGTTCACCTACAGAGCAGAACAGAATTGGACCAATCTCCCTAACCAAGTAAGCCTCACTGGGTTCAATAGGGCTTACTTTCAGCTGGGATGTGTATAGTGGGCTGGGCTACTTGGTTGGCAACATTTTGAACTACAAGTTCCTCAAGTCCCAGGCAAGATGGCGACTGGTCAGGGTTGGGCGCATCCCAAACAGCAGGAAGGTACCAGGTTGCCTCCTCCAGGTGTAAAGGACAGCAATCTCAGTTAAAGGAGAAAAGATGAATGATAAAAAAGAGCCAACCTCTATGTTTTGGGGTAGGTCCAAATAGCAGTCATCATGTGATGCAACTGGACTGACATGATTTACAATGTGAGTAGATAACTATGGCCCTCCAGAAGTTGTCTGAATGTAACTCCCATCCATCTTAGCCAGCAAAGCCAATGATGAGAGATTGGTAGAGTTGTAGGTCAGGAAACTCCGGATGTCCATAGCTGTCCATGCCTTAATTCTGATTACCCCCCTGTTATAAAACATTGGAAGGTGTATTGTTACTGGAATCACATAATAGACTCCTCCAATACTATTTTTATGTCTCTTTCAAACTACACAGATGCCACTAAACGTCTCAGAATACTAGAAGAGTTTCAGTGTATTCTCCATTACCTCTACAAACCCAAAATATGTTCCTCCTTCTCCCTTGTATGTCTCTTATTTCAGAACACTGAATGTAATGAAAGTCCACATCCCTGTCCTTTAGTTCTCTCTTCCAGCAATTAAATTGGAACTACCATCACAGAATCAATTCACCTGCTCCCGTCATTTTAAATTAAGGGTTGAATCCAAATGTGCAAGTGGCTATGTTGACCTCAAACATTTTCTAGCAGCTTTCATCTCTACCAGGAACAGGTCTTTTATACAGCCACCTCCAAATGAATTAAAACCATGATAGCTTGTAACTACACACATTGTTGGGAAAATCCATTTCCTCTTCAATTACTGTGAGGATTGCAGGCAAACTCAGAGAATAGGGGAATGTGGGGAGAGACAATGCCTAGCTTTTGACCGTGCAAGACCTGGATCCACTGCAACACCTGATGAGAAATTAACCATTATATAATTATTTCTTAATGTTGCTGGTAAATTTATAAATGAGGAGAGCATGTGACTGCTGAGCCATCAAGCACACAATTTCCCCCTAACTTTCCTTCCCAGCTTAATTCTTCCAGAGACTACCTGGCATAAAGATTGATACAATCAGGAGGCATTATCTTCTGCCTTAATTTAAAGAGCTGGAGAAAAGGAAGGAGCATTCCCCCTCCCCATTTCCCTGCATTTTTCCACCCCTACCATGCAGGCTAGTTGTCAGTTTTCAAGACCATCATTTAGCATTCATACCCTATAGAGCAATCAACTTTTCTCATTCCAAATTATCTAATACTTCTTGAAGCACTAATACTTCAACTCTAAAGAAAAGTCCATACTATAAATAAGTTTTCTGAACTTTTTGCCACGGCAGATCCCAGCTAACAAATCTCGAGAACTGTACTTTTGTGAAAAGTCTAAGGACCAAACATTCACAGCACTTCTACAAAAACAAAAATTCCTCTGCATTCTTTCTGAGAAATCATAGTGATTAAACCAGTTTGAGATTCAACTTTCAAGTGGAAGGACAAATATATTTTAAAATACTGGAGCAGGTTGTGTCTTAACCTTTTCTTTTCATCACCAACGTTTCCTATTGCCTCTTCTCCATCCTTCCCAAAAATAGCCAAGGAACATACACTATGGTAGCTCTTTCCAGAAAACACAAATGACCACAGACTCCAACAAACATCTCCACTGCCCAGAAAGGCACATAATAACCTACAAATGTCAACCAAGTATCTGAGAGGGCTCTCCCTGTGGAAGTCCTGCTGAAGAATGGCCATGTGCAAAATAAAAATCCTCTTAGGTCTGCGCAACCTTCCCTCAATGATTCTTTTAAACAGCATGTTACAATTGCTGGCATCAAGCCTGACTAGTGGTCCATTGTCAACATCTCACAAGCCTCTTTAAATAAAACAAGACAGCAAATGTAGGAAAGTCGTCATGCTTTAATGGCTTGGAAGAAAGGGTCCAAAAATAAAACAGAGACCAAAAACGCAAGTCTATAGGGGATATCTATGAAGTCATAATTCATTCATTTAAGGACATACTCTTCAAAGCAGGGACAGGAGAGGCTTGAAGCATAGCTGGACACTAGAATATGAAAGAGAAATTCCTTGGACTGCAAGCTAATTGCCTGTATAATAGCTATTGGTTTGTGTACCTGTTTAGAAAGCACGTCAGTGGGCTATTCTGTCATCTATCATATTTTTTGCTGAATGTTCATATAACAGCACAAATGGGCAATTGCTGAAGACACACTCTGCATTTTGGAACAGCACTATTTGACCATTCTTTTATACCGTTTTGCAAATTCTAACGTAGGGAAAGCCTACTGGATGTAGTTAATATATTAAGCCAATCAGTGCGCTTTTGTTTTATATCTGTTGTGCACAGAGTTTCTATCTTCCCATAGGATTAAACTTCTCTTGAAACTAACTAATTAGTTAGTTATAGCTCTGAGTCTCACAGCTGTTAGAGTAACTACCAACTGCTACAGTTCCGGTTTTTCAAATCTAACTTTATTTTCTTATTTCTCAAAAGTAACCCAAATAGATAATTATTAGATTATAGATCTAATAGATAGTAAATTAGATTATTTGCTTAAAAAAAACCCCTGAATGCTGCAAATAACTGGCCTCAGGTATGACATCCTTCATTACCCATAATATAATGTGGCTATGATTTCACTACTGGAAAACAGAACTAACTACCACCTAATAAGTTAGGTATTTTATCTTCTGTCTCTATTATTAGAGAGCCAGCAAGGTATAAAGTTTGAGCACTGGATTAGACTCTGGGAGACCAGGGTTTGAATCCCCACTTGGCCAATGAAACCCACTGGGTAACCTTGGGCAAGTCACATTCTCTCAGCTTCAGAGGAAGGCAAAGGCAAACAAGTCATGCCAACAAAACCCTGTGATAAGTTCACCTCATGAGGATATAACTTGGAAATGACTTGAAGGCACACAACATTGTTAGATTTATATCTCATCTTTCCACCACTCAAAGTGGCTAACAATAGCAATCAAAGCTCTGGCAAAAATCCTATAGTGTCAAACTTCTTGTATGTTGAATTGATATATTAGCATTTTTGACAATTTGATGTGCATGGAGTGAAGTATCTGAAGCTTCTTGAGCAAGCAGAACAGCGGTAGTAGTAGGGAGTCCTAGCTACCCACTCTACTTGTACACTCCTGCTAGAGAAAGAAGCAACCATCCAGAATGCATCTTCTGACACAGGCCTAGCTCTATCCAGAACTGCCTATTTCTTCAGTGCCTGCCTGAGACATCCGCAAAACCAATGCACTACAGAAAGGGTGGCTTTGCAAGCTGCCTGTGAAAATGACACGGACACTCTCCCAAGCCACCTTTCCCATAATGCCCTGGCTCCAAGATGGCTTGGAGCCAAGTCCAGAAGGGACAAGCAGCTCTAGATAGAGCTGGATTCTGTCAGGAAGTGTTATGTTGGGCAATCTAGTCAGCAATTCTGAATTCAACAGGATTTGAACTCTGTGTGGAAATGCTTCATTTTGCAAGCACTCAAAAGAGCAGAAGTTTTGTACCAGAGGAAACTGCAATACTTCCCTCAAATATAAACCTCAATGTTGTTTTGACTGCTGTGTGCTTCCCACTGTTTTAGTTCACTGCAAGAGTGTTCAGCTAGAGATGTTTTTTTAAGTAGCAAAGAGCAACAAGGATGCACACACAGAGAGTGTGATTTTTTAAAATTCTTTGAAGATAGTACACTCCATGTTCTATGCTGGAGAGAATGAAACAGGCTTTGAAAAAGAAGAGGTGACATACAGCACCATGGCAATCTCCTCACAACAATGCTATAGTTTCCCCAGTTTGCAACACACAGATAAGACAGGACCTTCTTATCACAATAAAAGATGGCTGTGCAGACCCAGTATAAAGAGACTTACTGGAGTACAACTCAGGATAAAAACAAGTAAGGGTACACTCTGGCTGACTTCTGCAAAGCCCCAAGATAATACATAAAATTTAGCAAATGACATTGCCTGTTCTTCTATTCCCTTAGTGTCTTCTCCCTTTAAGTACTGGCATATTTATTTTACTTCCCTATCTTCAACATGATGAAAGCTAAATCAACAGAGTGTTGGGAAGGGGGGCGGTTTCTCTCCCAGATAATTTAAGCAACTGGAAACATTCCTTCTTTCAGCTTTAAAATGGCTCTTTCCCTCCAAATTTACTTTCATTTCTGCTAAATGTTTATTTTTATTTTTTTTAATTGGCAAGCATTCAGAGAGTTATAAATAGCAAAGAGGCTAGCCTCAATACCCTTGGTTTAGGAGCTGAAAGAAAGGCTAAAGATCAAAGACTCTACACTGTCGAAACAACCTGTTATGCTACAGATTATTTTAAGAGATAAAATTAATCTAGAAAGGAGGCCGAGTGCACTGGGACTTCAGGAACACAGCAAGAGATTCAGCCAACAGTGAATACAAAGCCAGCAGCTGCTTTCTCCCTCATGGTTTTCCTTATCCGCATGACTCTGGCAGCAGCAAAAATTATGGAGCAGATAAACAAACAAGGAGAATGAGATCGTGTCAGAGATATCTTGCAAGTATAGGTTACAAATTTAAGTAATCCATAGGTGGAACTACCTGTTTCCAAACCTAATTGAGTTGTTTAAACTACCTCCACTCATCCTCAGAAAAAGGACTTTATAGAGGATGATTTACAGCACAGAACTCACAAATGGGAAGTGCCTGACTTTGAAGGACCAGTTTTTGTTGTTGTTAGCTGCCATCAGCTTTACACCTACTGTTGGTTACAGAAAACAAAACTTCAGTTACTTGCTAGGAGAAACTGGGTGTATGGATCTGCTGTAAAAAAAAAGTGATAGGGTGGAGAAATAGCTAACCACCACTTCCTTCCCTTCCCCTCATGCCACCAAATCCAAATTATGAATCCAAACCTTCCTGGTGCTGTTTTGCAAAGAAACAGAGACCAGGATTTATAAAGAAGATTTCTGCATAAATCAGAAAAACAATGTAAGTCATAACCGTCCATTCCCTCCAATATTTCAAAGATGAAAACTGGGACACATGTGGCCAAGCAACAACAGAGTTTGGTTAAGCAAGAATAAAAAGGCTAGGAGAGGCTGTAGCAGTTTGCTTTTGCCTGAATCTAAATGGAAGGGCAAGAATCTGGCCCTCCTCACCTCTTTGTCTGCTGAGTTAACTGAGCGGAAACTAGTTATCTACATCCAACTCAGTCTGCACCAACAGAAGAAAGCTAAGGACACAGGGGAAAGGGGAGAAGGAGAGAAAGACAGAAACTGGGATACTTTAAAAGCAGCTGAAAAAGTGGGATGGCAGATAATTAATTTGGATTATCCCTGCCAAACTGGGACAGCTGGAAGGTACACCAATACAAAAGAAAAATTCTAAAAACCACTGTCAAGACAATACTTTTATGAGGAATCAGAGACGCACAGAACTGTTGGGTAAGCAATCACCTTCATCAAGCAAGAAGAAAAGAGACCCAGAATACTTGAAAGCCTTTCCACAGTTCTCTGTCTGTTAGTCCTTATAAAAATACTGCCTGAGCATGGCTTTTCTGAAAACTTATTAGTTAATAGTGTTCCTAAAATTGAGATATCAGTTACTTCTTGCTACAGTCACAAATTTTTGGACTTTTCACCTGCTCCATACAGTCAGCTAAAAAGGAGGTGGCAAAATGTGGCCCATGGGAAGGAATGGCCACTGGTCCCCACACAGTGCCCAGTCTCAAGCCAAGATGATAATCTATCACACCTGAGCTAAAATTACAATTTAATACAATTTTGTCAGACTGTCACACGTCCTAAGACAGCTACCCTTCTGGAAATAATTTTAGCTGCTGCCAGTATTATGGCCAAGGAAAATCATTTGGGAAAAGTATACAGTTCTAACCTATGGAATACCGCCACCACAAAAAACACTGACAACAACAAAAAAAAGCTGACTGGCAATAGATTCATAACAGAAAAAAGTACTTCTTCACAACAAACACAATTAAAGAATTCACTGCCTTTGCTTGCAATCACCACCAGCTTGTGTGTGCGTATGTGCCTTTAAGCTGCCTGTTGATGTATGAATTCCACAGGGTTTTCTTGGGCAAGAAATACTCAAGAGATGGTTTTGACAATTCCTTCCTCTAAAATACAGCCTACAGTACCCTGTTTTTTGTTGGCAGTCTCCCATCCAATTACTAAAGAGGGCTGACCCTGCTCAACTTCAAGATGAGACAGGATCTGTTGCTGTCAGGGCAGTGGTTCTTAACCTGGGGTCCTGCTGCTGGACACCAACAACAGTGGTAACAACAAGATGCAGCAGTGGGGACTGGAGGGGGGGCTGAGTGCCAAAACTGCTCTCTAGTTTGCAAAGGACCTGTTGCTGTCAAGGATACAGCAGCAAGGAGTGTGTGCACAAGGGACATGGCAGCAGGTGTGTTCATGCATGCAAACTATGACTCTGGAGACCAGGCTTTGAATGTCCTCTCAGCCACAGAAACCCACTGGGTGACGCCAGGCAAGTCACATTCTTTCTAAGCCTCAGAGAAAGACAAAGCAACAAATCTTGCTAAGAAAACCCTCATGAGAGGTTTGCTATAAGTCAGTTTTGAAATGAGAGAGACAAGAGGGCTAGAAAGAACCCTCCCGTCAGTAACCCTCCCCTGTCAGTAGCATTTTGTTGCTGTGTGCCTTCAAGTCACTTCTCACTTATGGCAACCCTAACTTGAACCTATCATAGCATTTTTGGCTATAATTTGTTCAGAGGCGGTTTGCCTTCGCCTTCCTCTGAGGCTGAAAGAATGTGACTGGCCCAAGGTCACCCAGTGTCTGAACAGGGATTTGAATCTTAGCCTCTGAAAGCTTTAAATAAATAAATATTTGAATATTTAAATCTAAATTTGAGTGTTCAAATCTTGAGTTAAGTCTTGAGGATCCCCAGCAACAAATTACATTTACAGGGGGGCCCTGGTAAAGAAAAAGGTTAATAACCACTGCTTTAAAGTATTTAGGACTTCCAGCTTAAATGGCTGCAAACGGGGAATGCACAAATTCATGGAGAATGGGCCTACCAAAGACTGTTGGTTATAATGGGTACAATGGTTTGGAAGCAAACCTGAGGAAGAGCTAGAAAAAAATAAGCTTTGAGGGGCAGAACCCCCTAAAACCTCCAGCCGGCATAACTATGCTGTCTGGGGGATTCTGGGAGTTACAGTCAAAAGAATAAGTCTTCCAAGCTTTGGTTCAGAAAGAGCATGCCACTGAACACAGTTGCTGGGCAATCACCTTCACAACCTACATATGGGTTTCTTACAGGCATCTAGTTGGTTACCATGGAGACAGAATGCTGAAATAGGCCTTTTGTCTGATTCAGTAGGAGTTCTTCTTATGCAAATAAATTTAGACATAGTCAGCATGGCTCTGCATTCCCTCCAGCTGTACGGTTCCAAGACAGATTGAAGAATGCTTCACTGGAATGTTTTCAATGACCCAAGGCCACTGCCGTGCATACTCCTCTACTTTACCTGGGCTTTACCACCTCAAACCAAACCATATCGACCTCTGAACTAATCCAATCAAAATATTATCCCTCTCAAGCGGAAATAAATTCTGCAAGGAAGGAAACTATCGGACCCAAGCTCACAAGTTCTATGCAACAGTGAAATCTCAGTCTTCTGTGGGGTTATATTAACAAAAAAAAAAAGGCAAAAAGGAGACATCTCTGCCACAAAGTGCAGGATATAAATCGTTCCAAA
The DNA here is from genome assembly GCA_948472985.1 of Iguana delicatissima. Classification (NCBI taxonomy): domain Eukaryota; kingdom Metazoa; phylum Chordata; class Lepidosauria; order Squamata; family Iguanidae; genus Iguana; species Iguana delicatissima. The sequence goes on from CAOKZL010000230.1 coordinate 133,707, forward strand.
ACCTTTATGAGATAGAATAGATTTCTTCTACAAACATTAGTGATCAGTGTTATAATCAGTGCTCAATGCAATATCATAGGGATAGGAAGAATATCAGAAAATATTCAGAAAATGAAAGATGAAAAAAATGTTACTCAAGTGTCATGAAACCTGACCAGGAGACTCTGGTGCAAATGAGAATATCTGCAGATGAACTTGCACTTATTCTGTGCAAATTTCATATGTGAGGATGAGGGGACTGCACAAAAAATAGCATTTTTTTTCCTAGACAGAAAACGCTTGTCTGTGGGGGGAAAAGTGAAATTTGTGCAGAGTAATTCCTTACTAAAGCAACTTCTCCATGAAAAATAATGTTTCTGCACAGAACAATTATTTTATGGGCAGAAAATGTTATTTCTTACATAGAAAATACTATTTTCCTCACCAAAAAAAAAAAACAATGTGAAATTTGCCCAGACTAAGTCCTGAAATGAAAATTATCTTCCAAAACTGTAAAGTTTTTTTTTTCAAAGTGGTAAAATCAGTCACTGCTTCCTTCAAGAACAAAATTAGCAAAAATTTGCAGACCTACTATACAGTATCATCACAACAAGCTGTCACATGTTTCTGGAACTTGTGACATCAAGCATTGAAGGGAACAGCAGATGGGACAACTGAGATTTTCTCCATTCTAAAGATACTCTGGTCATCCACACACCCTTTTATGTGGTGGCAACCATGGCACAATTCCTGTCATAACAGCCCTGCATGTAGCTGGCTGCACAGTAAGGAAGATCACCAGTTCCGCAAACCACTTTATGAAGCAAGATGGCTAGACAATGGTAAGAATGCGAATCCTTCACAAGAAAACACAGTTCTTCCATCACATAGTAAATATACAACTCAGTGGCATAAATCTCTTGGTCACCGGAAATGATTGAAATCAACAGTGTTTCCCTGTTTCTAAGGTAGAATACTGTACTAGCAACTGTTGGCAAAACAATTATTTTATTTATAGCATCTCCTCTTCATCTTCTATGTAGGCATCTTGAAGGCAGAATTAGATACTGGTATTGGGGGGGAGGTTTCCAGCCTAGTGTTTCTGTCAGAATGCTGACAAAGTACAAGTATTTGAAGAGGAAAGAGGACAAGACACAGGATTGGAGCTTAACTGAGGATGGAAAAGAAAATTATATTAAGTGAGAGTCGTCACAAATTTATCTAACATGAAGTCTGTGACAACAAAATGCACACATATCTTTCAGTTCCTATTACTGGGAGGAAAATACAATCATTAAATTTTCCTTCTTCTCTCCTGTCCCCTGTGCTGAGTAATACACAATAAGCATGAACGGCTAAAAATGTGTAGAGTTAAAGCATTCATTTAAACTTTAATCCATGGAGAAAATGCATGAAAGTGCATAAAAATCCATATTAGGAATACATACATAAACAAAGATTTCACATTTGATGGGGGTCTCAACATCTAATAAGGAACTAATAAGGAACAGGATGAGAATGCTGGCAGGATCTTGAGAAACACAGCAAAAATAAAATAAGATAGATTTTCACATCCACTGACTTCAGCACCTGTTAATTTTCCAGTGTAAGTACGTAATAAGCATTTTTGAATATCCTCCTATCCCTACTCTAACCAAGGTCCAAAACCACAACTGGGCTTCTTCTTGTGTGCCTTCAAGTTGTTTATGATTTATGCTAACTCTAAGGAGGACCTATCACAGAGTTTCTTGGAAAGTACTGGTCAGAGGGACTTTAAGCCTTAGAGGAAGGCAATGCCAGAGTGTGATGTGCCCAAGGTCACCCTATGGGTGTCCATGGCCGAGCAAGGATTTGAACCCTATACTCCTAGGGTCCTAACCCAACATTCAAACCACTATACCACTTGGGCTCCTGCAGAGGAAAAGACAGTCTAGGGGAGACATTTATAAAGAGGAATCAGGTATGTAGATATGAATCAGTATATCCCCTGGCAGTTTCTTCCTGCAAGTCCCTGTCCCCAGTCTTTCAAGTATCTGAACAGCTGTGAGATTGGCTCCATATACTTGTCCATCTAATATCTAACTCAGTCCTCAGTTTGGAATGTCTTCCAGTTTCCGGTCCAAAATTCTAACTATTATGAACAGGACCAGGAAATTATTACTTTTAGTATAGTATTTGCCATGACTGTTAGGCATAAGAGCTCTACTGGCTGCCAAGAAAAATTCCACTGTACAAAGCACAAAACCTTTCTAATTTTAATAAAAGGGGAAAGATTTATATGATCTGAAGAGAAACCAGAGAAAACATTTCCAATTTGTCCATTTGACCTATGGTGCCAGAGGTAGCTCTCTGTCTAGCACCATGACATACCTTCTGACTCAGGCTGGACTAAAGGTGGCTAGCTGTTGCAAGATCAAAGGACTTGACAAATCAGAACTCTTCATATTCTGAAGCCAACTACCATTAACATGGGCAAGCAAGACGAAGGATGATTAAGTGATAGAAAGTACAAACAGAAGGGAGAACCTTGCTGGGTCAAACCAACATTACGTCTACACCAAAGTGGGCAACTGTTGGGGGTCAGACAACCACAGCAGCCCCCAAGGGGTCACCAGAGAGCTGTACTCCCTGTAAAAAAATCATTCTCCCCCAATAACCTTAAGGAGCTTGGGGAAGAGTGCTACAATTGTGTAGTGTGAATGGGCTCAGGTTCTCACGCTCTTTGGGCAAAAATCTGCCTATGACATCACATCCCAAATGCATATGTGTTTACAGGGTGTTTTTCTGTTGACGTCATCCCTTTCAGACATAGCACATCATCTCTGTTCTTGCAATTAGAAAGAAGAGAACATCAGCATTAGCCTTCCAACATTGGATCCATATCCCACTGGTCATTTGTAGACTGGCTTACACTAATCATATTTGAACCCCACCTTCTCTTTTTTAAAAGAGAGAGTCTTTTCCAGGACAGATTTTCTCTACCTTAAGACACTGCTGAAGAAGAGGCATCCTCTCCCTGACCCTTTCCTAAAACTGCATGCTTTTCTGCAGGACAATTCACTCTTCTCCCACCTATATTTTTGACTCCCTTTTTTGGAGGGAACAAGGCCATTCTAGGCCTAAGATGTCCTTTCTCACAACAATAAGTAATTCAGAGGTTCACTTTTCCTTAGGCTTTCTCCTGAGCCTAAAAGCAGCCTGAGCGGCAGAAACATGATGAAATTGCCCCACATCCTCTAGAGGGCTTTTGAGGACAAAAAATATTTTTTTCCATACAAACCTTTGAACTTCAGTGGCCATGACAATGGCTCTGAGAGCCACACGTGGTCTATAAGCCACATCTTCCTCAACCCTAACCTTTGTCACTTATAGGCTGTTTATAAAGTGGAGTGAACATTCCTCTTACATTGTTTGGCCCCAGTATTCAAAGGAAAACAGCTCCAGACCAAGGAAACTCTATTCACCCAGTACGGCTAATAGGTGTTGACATATCAAGCCTTCATGAATGTGTTGTATCATTTTTAAACAGCTGTATAAACTAGCTGTGTGTCCATGTACACCCACATTCAGTAACACAAGTTCTGCTCCTCTAACTGTGATACAGCACCAATTTATCTATATCAGAAATTGGCCCAGGGAAGTCATGCTGGGCAGGAATCCAGAATAACACAATGATGGCTAAAGAACAGCAACAAAAAGATTAGAATGTTTAAAGGAAAAAAGGTCTGCAATGCAGACTTATAAGAGTACAACCAAATGTCTACAAAGATGTAGCAGTACTGTTTCAAGAAAAGGGATGAAAGAAGCTAACCCAGAAAAAACATGGGAAAAAACAGTCAACCCATCAAGAACTGGGCTAGTTCCTAACACTCTCATTGGCTCAACTTAGCTAATAGTGCACACGGTGATCTCCTTTTCTATCCATGGCCTAATTTCTGTTCTGTGCTTTCTTTCTAGCTCCCCCACCCACCGCAAACACATTATCAGGAGACACAGCAACAAAATGTAACATTACAGTTGAGGGCCAAAGGAAATGTAATCAAGTGACCTAGTTGCACATTATCAAAAAGTCCTATTTCACTATTTCAAAGGATAAAATAACAAGAAACTCGTAATTCCTTGGAGGACTGCAATGGGAAACTGCAAAGTTCATTACCTTATTATTCCAAGTGACAAAGAAAAATCTTTCCTGAGCTCTAACTGAGCCACATGAAAGGCTCTCGAAATGACCTTAAATCATAATCAAACCAGTATCTTTCCCACTGGCAGCTAATTCTGTTTACTAATGCATTAGAGCCGTCCTTTCCTGTAGGCATAGTGAATTAAAACTAAGCACATTTTTCAGACACCAAAAAAAATGTATATTTCCAGAATAAAAATGACCCACTCTCAGAGGGAACAACTGCCTGGCCTCTTAGTACAGGGGTGGGAATACTCCAGAATCCACTTTCCCATTCTGGCCCACTCCAAAATTCTGCTAGGTGACACTAAGATGTTGCAGCCACAAAATTTTGGTGACCCAAAGAGACGCTGCTGAAGGGTTCGAGACATCCTAAAACCAGGAAAACTACTTTCCAGGACATTTTAAACTCATTTTAACTGTGCCACTGAGTACCAGATACATTGTGATTCCATGTTGGAAATAACTGATTTCTCTACCAACTGTTGATGTTGTGCACCTTTACGTCATTTCCAACTTACAGTGAACCAAAAGCAAATCTATCATGGGGTTGAGAGTCTGTGACATGCCCAAGGTCATCCAGTGGACTTCCACGGTCGAACAAGGAATCAGACCCTGGTCTCCATGGTCATAGTCCAATGCTCAAACCACTATACCATACTGGTTCCCTCTCTACTTATACCAGATACAAATGCAAAGACTGACATAGCCCTGGCCAGATGCTGACTGTAAATAAATAATATCCAAATAGCGAATTAATTGTGCTGGGATAGAAGGTTGCTTCTTGAAGGGGAGGGGCTTTGGTCTGGCACATACCTTATGTTATTTCTCACATGACATATTACAAGCACTCTCCAAATAGATCAGAACTTGGGAATTACTAGATTAAAAAAATCTGCACACAATGGGGGCGGTGGTTGCGGGTGGCTGCTAAATTATGCCTCTGCCGAGCCACTCCTAATAACATGGTGTAAAATGCCAAGTTAATACTCCCTTATCACTATCACATCTTAAGATTCTAATTGCAGTCTTGCGTCATGTACTATACAGATGTGTATATCCCATTACTCTTGCATCCTATAAATCTACCAGAAGGGACACTCAAAACATTTCCTCTTATAAATTGGGCAGTTGCGGGGGGAGGGGGAGAGATCACCAACATCTGTGATATCTTTCTTAGTCAAAGTTACCTAATTAAACTGTAGTGATGGTAACTTTTAGGCTGAGAATAAATGCAAGAACAAATGCAGTTACTTAGTTTTTAACTCTGTAAGGGACTTGCACAAATATTTATAAGGAGGCCTCTGCAATGGGACATCTCATGGCTCAATCTTACTAAACCAATGCAGCAGGGAACTTTTTTTATTCTTGTTCTGGAAGGGGGTACAGTGCAGGTCTGTAGATGTTGTTGGACTGCAACTCCCATTATCTCTAGCCAGCAAAGTCAATGGTGAGGAATGCTAGGAGGTGGAATCTAACATCATCTGAAGATTCACACTTTGCCCACCCTGTTCTAAGCCAATACACTAAGAGGCTGCATCACTAGTAAGCTCTACTGAATAGAAAGTTTTCCATCCCATCAGTTTCACTCTGCCCTACACAGTTTCTCTGAGATGCAAACTGTATTCCTGACAGCAAGTCATACTAAACACAGTAAGATTTACCTCTGAGTAAAAATATGAAGGAATTTGCTGATGTACACCAAGATGCACAGGCATGCATATATACACTTGGAAATACATACCAGCACAGACATACTCAATGGCATCAATCCTCTGCATACTTTCTCGAAAACAAGTCCTATCAAACTCAGCAGGAGTCACCCTTGTGTGAACATCGTAAGACTGGGCTGCATCCTACCCTGAAGTGTAAATCTTAATGCTTCCATCTGTACATGAATGGAATAAATGAGAAGTTACACATATCCAGAAGTCTAGATACACTGATCAGAAAACAGAGCTGCTGGCTAGAGGATTCTGGGAGCTATAATCCAGAAAGCTACTTTTCCAGGCTCCGCAGAAAACCCAAATCATAATGTGGCCTAATGAACTGGGACCTTGAGGAAACTGTAAGAAGCATATGAGAAACTCAGAACAAAGAACCTCACTAACGGTACCACAGCGACTTGGAAACTTATTATATGGCTGTTTTAATCACATAAAGCCCCACACTGCTATTTGGGATAGGTCAGCAACTGCCTTTAGTATAACAAACAGTCCAGTATATGTCTAAATCTGACACACTTTCACTTGGTTTGTCCTAACATCTTTGTTCTTCCTCTTGAAAGTATTCTATTTGTAATAGCTCCTTCCAACTACCCCCTTATTCTATCAGCTTCTCCAATTCTTTTTTCCCCTTACTTATCTATGCCTGCTTCTTCACTTTCACTTAGATTGCTCAGAATACCTGAAAAACTGATGAAGCAAGCTTGTTTTCCCCACCCAAAACTTTTAGTGGCCTTCCACTGCAGCTAAATCATCAGTTATTTCTGAGAACTCACATTTTTCAATGTTCAATTGTGAGCCAAATACTAACACTTCAGCTATTATTGGATTCATTCCAGAATGCCTTCTTGTGATCCATTCCAAACTGGCATAGCCGAAATGAAAGAGAGCCTTTTTAGAATGAGTGTGTGTATGAAAGAGAGTTTCATCACAGTAATATACTCATGACATCACAATGACAGTAGTCTTGCTTATTCAGCAGAGGCTGATGTTCTAGGTCTAATGCCAACTGAATAATCACACCTCCAATCACCACACATACAACCCACAGTGAGCAAGTAAACACAGTTTCAGTACTAAGGAGGTTGTTTCTGTTTTCATCACTCTCTTATTTTGGGTTTACAACCACACATTGCCTTTGGGGCATGCAGGTTTCCTCTCATTTGATTAACCTAGTCCTTTTCCACTGTCCAGGTGATTACTGTTGGGAATAGCTGAAGAAGAAAACACAGAATGGTGTACTCCTCACTTGTTCCTAGCACCATTCAGCAGAGAGGAAAAAAGAAAAGCTCAAGATGGACCTCAGCAATCCAAACATCAATCAACTGGGCTATGATGATTAGCAGAGGGAGGTGAGATTGTATAGCTACAGATACCACATGTTTTTCTTCTTTCCTTCAGATGCATGAAACAGAATTTAACCCATTGTCCAATGAAATCTGACAATTGTACTCTTAACAACTCATAAGTTAAAGAAAAACCTGAATCACTGAGTCATTGCAGTAGTCTTTCAGTTAGTCCACACAAAAACACATTTGAAGTGCAAAAGAGTATATGAAACCATCATCTGCCTAAAGCAGAGTTGGGGAACCTCGCCTTCCAAATACTGGTAATTTTGATGCCCATCCCCCTACCACCTGGTTAATAGTGAGGATGATGGGAGTAGCAGTTCAACAGATTTTGAGGCCAAAGAGTCCTCATTTATGAAATAAAGAGACAGAGTGGGAAAGATGTTAGTTCTGTAACCAGCTTTCCATGTAGTAACTCTCAAGCACATATACCCTTTATTATATTCCAGAGATATCTATCCTGCCAAAAGAAAAAAGAGGAGAAGGTTTACATGTGGTATACACAAGTCTTAAGCTGTAAGTCTTAACCTTAAAAAAACCCATGTAAAACTCTTCTACTGAAATCCATTTTGAACATATTGTCTCAGCAATATCTCCAGCAACACCCACGTAATGCTACATAGAATTTGTTGGAAATTAGAGCAGAGTTCACTGATAATGAAGTAAAATTCTTTTCCTCCACTGAAAATATTCACATTTCTAGCACTTTAACCATCATTCTATAATTGGGCTGGCAAATGTCTGGTCTTTAGCACTTTCCATGCATCTTTTTATAAGTAAAGTGGTTCTAATCTATATCAAGAGATTGTAGCTGCAACCCTACACCCGTTTACATAAAAGTAAGCCCCAGTGAAGTCAGTGGGGCTTACTTTTCAGTAGATATGCATAAGGCTGCACTGCTGATTTAACAATTTAGGAGGAGAGTAGCTGTTACCTGGAAAGAGTAATATTGGTAGTAAAGACTGAACTGTTATGTACGTGGTAAACAGTCCTAACTCTTGGATGGGAGTACACGCATGATGTGATAGGAAGTCAAAGTATTATCATGCTTCTAAAACACATGCTTTGTAGGAACTGTTTTACTTATCTATCCATTCATGCGGAGGAACCAACCAACTGTTGAGTATGACCAACCTGCAAACTGCATAAACTACCTTTGTTATTTCATGTTTGCTAATAACCTCCACAGAAACTACTTTATCCCAATTTATCACACACACACAAAACCACAAGTATTTGCTCTGTTCAATGATGCCACTCTGTCCAATTGAGCCAAGCGCTGTGCAGCTCAGCAGCAGAATCACATCAAAACTTGCATAATGTGAATATCAAGAAACCTGAACAAATAAAACACTACGAAGATTCCTACAAGCATAATGTATACTTAAAAGTACCTTCATGTGTTTAAGTGTCACTTACTTCCAACTAAGGGTATATAAGATAAACTGCAGGTGGCCTTTGTTATCGGTTCAACAAAAATCATCTTAATATTTCTCAGTGCTCTACTATTTATTATATTTCTCATGATTAATTCCTGAAGATGCTTAAGAAGTCTTAGTAGACAATTTTGCTAGTCTAGTTTGGGAGAGCTCAAGCCCACCTGCTCTCTCCAATTCCATGGTCTATGCACATATCCAATCATTAAACCTGCTAGATCTTAGCTATTCCAAAGTAAAAAGTAACAGTTAAGGCTATTGTTAAAAATAGCAAAAGTCACAGCTGTATTCTACAGCCCTACACTGAAAAAGCTACTGCCTACAGATATTACTGCAAAGAAGAACTTGCTCTTCTGAGTAGGAGCAGGCGTTTAGAAGCAGGATCCCTTTGCTGTTTTCCTGGCCACTCTCACTCACACCCTCCCCTAATGCCATTACGCAGCATTTTCAGTCATCCAAGGACAACTTAACTGATACCTAAGAACTGCAGGGACTGACAGCTTCCTTCTACTGCTTTATTGGCAGCATTAGGGGGTTCTAGCAGCAGCTGCTTCTTTGTGAGACTACACTAGGAGAAGGAGGCAGACATGAGTAACGAAAACAAGATATGAGGTTAGGGTGCAGAAAGTTTAGAACCTTCAGTCCCCACCACAACAGTTAACTGCTAGGAATGGGAGGAGAAGACAGGATTACCAATCTCTGAGTCTGTAATACTTATGTAGGAGTAAGCCTTGCTTGAAATCGGTGGGGTTTACTTCCACGTAAATATAAAAAAGGTTCAGCTACAAATTAACACAGTCGCCTGTTGTTTCAGATGTGCAACACCAATAATTGTCACCTCCACATTGAGAATTCCCGACATAGGCCTAATTACAGTTATAACAACAATAATAATGGTGCCTCCAGTCTCCATCTGGAGACACCAACCCAGCACAGGTATTCTACTAAGTTTATATACATGCAAGGATTACTTAATGGAATTCCCGATTACATAATTCTTCTGCACAATGTAAGCAGCCTTCCCACCACTTAACTGCATTTTGAGCAACCCTCTTGCCGCAAGCAGCAAACAGATTTTGGAATGAAAAGCACATGTAGTCAAATGCAGAGGGAGGGGAAGAAGAGTCATGAAAAGATCCCCTCTCAAACACATAGCGAAAGCAAATGGCTGCTTACATCTAGAATGATGTGCTGTAAGTAAAACTCAGAGCAGGTCTGATATGCCTCTATCTAACTGTTTTCTCTTTGGTTGCCTTGTTTCCCTTCATTCTTTCTGCCTGCTTCTTTCCAATCTGGGTCCTTCAGTGGCAACTTCCTTGAGTCCAGCTGGGTGCCTGTCCTCTGTTCCTTGCACCTTTTGCAAAAAGCAAGCCGCCCTGACTCTGACATTCAAATCTCCAGCCAGCTCTTTGTTGCCATCCATCACCGATTCTGGGCTCCTCGGGGAAACAGAATAAAAAAAAAAAGCACGTCCTGCGTTTTGTCATCACTTCACCATTAGGGAGGCTAAAAATAACCTGGCAAAGCTACACAGTAGCAACCTTGCAGGCTATTTGCATCCCTCGGCGACGGGTTCCTTTTTCCCCAAGGCAGGACCTAGGAAAGAGTTTTAAATTAAAGAGAAAAGGTGTGCGCGCCCGTCCGTGCGCAGGGCTGGCCCCTCTTACCTGCTCGCCAAAGTCGATGGCTATGTTGGTGATGCCCAGCGGGACCAAGAAGCGGATCAAGGGCCAGTAGTTAGTGAGCGCCGGAAATTTCACCATAGTCCCAGCTGCGCGGTGACCCCAAACACATCTGCCGCAGCGAGGAGGCTGCAAGGTGGGGAGGAGGAGAAGGAGGGACGGAAGGAAGCCCCTCTTTATAACGGAGTCTTTCTGCTGGCTTTGCAGGGAGAGGAGGCGATGCGTTAGGCTGGAGCAAGGCAGGGCGGCGGCGGCGGCGGCGGCGGCTCCTCTCGCGTCTGACTCCTTTCTGCTCTGGCGCGCTGGGTGTTTGTGCGGCTCCCTTTAGCGAGACATCCAAAAGCCCAAGTCCATCCCTGTCGCCGCCGCCGCCGCTCCTGCCCGCCTCCCACACAATAGGGATCTGCTGCTGGCGGTGAAAAAAAAGAGGAGGGACGCCGCCGAAGCCACCGCCACCATCACCGCCAGCAATGGCCGGGGGCATTTTTCCCCCAACGGGAGAGGTCCAAAAAAGCAACAACGCGCCACCCTCTCCCCGTCCAACCCCAACCCCCCGCCCAAAGGAGGCCGCGCCCCGCCCGCCCCTCGCTCCCGGGGGTGCCTCGGCTTCAGCGCCCGGGCAGCGGGCAGAGGAGGGCGGCCCGGAGGAGGGGAGAGAGGAAAACAAACCGCAAGTTACCGGCATGGGGCTCAGACAGGATCTGCCCGGCTGCCTTTCCGCTGCCGCCTCCCCCTCGCTCTTTCCTCCGCCTCTTCTTTCCCCGGGATGCGGGGGCAGAGAGGAGCGAGGCGAGGCGAGCGGCAGAGCGTTAGCGCCGGGAAAAGAAGAGGAGGCGGCGGAGGCCGTTCGAGGCGGCGCTTTCCTGGCAGGCAGGCAGGCAGGCAGGCAGGCAGACAGACGGAGAGCGGGAGATCGCCTGAACACGCAGCACGTGGCCGCTGGCGTCGTTTTCCTTTCTTTTCTCTGCCTTCCCTCCGCGCGCTCTCCTCAGGCAGGAGGGGAGGGCACCGAGGAAAGAGAAGAGAGGCTTCCCCGCTTCCCCTCCCGGCTTTCCGCGGCGGCGGCGGCGGCGGCTCCTCCTAACGCCGGTGTCGCGGCACAGCAGCAACCTCTAGCTGCTGCCCGCCTGCCCGCCCTTCCTCCCGCTGGAGGGATGCGCGCAGTAGGCCTAGGCCGAGCTGAAAGCGGTCAGGACCAAGGGAGGGAGCAGAGGGCAACCCGGCTCCGGGGTCGGAGAATGAAACCCTGCCGGGATTTGTCCGAAAGGACGGCACAGAACCCAACAGCTCTTGCTCTAGGAATTTCAGTCAGGGCCGGCCCTGCCCTTGGGCACTGGGGGTTAACAGGTTTGGAGTGTCATGGGAAGAGGGGACATTAGTCCCTGTATTTGCTGGCGTGTAAAACACAGGGCGTATAAGACGCACTCCCATTTTCAAACTATTTTTTTTGGGGGGAGTGAATCTTGGGCCATTTCAACACTAGCCTGTTATAGTGCTGTTATGCCACTTTCAGCCTTAAAGACCCCTCCCTAAACTGCAAACCCCAGGATTCCATAGGATATTGAAAGTGGAATAATAGCGCTAGAGCAGGCCGGTGCAGAAATGGCCCCGTACACCAGCACATACAGTGATCAAGAGAAGAAGGCGCCAGAGGCTTTTTGTAAATGGACAGCATATTCAATCTACAAACAAACATATTTTACGGCATGTCACCTATGCACATAATTTTAAAGAGTACAAGCACAGAGAAATATAGACCCTAGGCAGCAGGAGAGGAGAATCTCCAGCCAGGTGGCCCAACTCTGCCCAGAGGTAGTCTCAGTCTAGCCTCAGGACATGTATAAGGAAAAGGGGAGAAATCCCCCTATGGGTCAGCTATAATTTGGGGATTAGCGCCCCCACCTGGCCATCCCAATTGAGAAATTCCCAGTTATAAAAATTGTTCCCTCTCCAAAAAGTTCTCAAGTCCTAGTTCCAAGGGTGTTTTTGCAGGTAATACTAGAATCTTCATGGTGTTTCCCTTCAATCCGTTTTTTGTTAGAGGTGAAAAGTCAGAGAAATATGTTCAGCCACTGGAAACAAACTACTATCTGAAAGGAACATCTTGAGAGGATCAAAGTCCCAGTTTCTCACAAATACAAGATTGGTGTGAGGGAGCTAAGCTGCAAGGCATGCATTTCAATTTAGTCTTTTTCTTCATCTTTTTCAGACAAAATTTTTTTCAGCAGAAGGTCTTGGTAGATGAGGAAGGTGACGTTTGAACTAGCAGCTAGGGTAGTGTAGTCAGAGGGAAAAGAAGCTTCTGTACTTTTAATAGTCATGTAGAAGCAAGAATTTCAGCAGGTGAGGCTTGAAATGCCCTCTATTACCACAGTCAAAGCTGTTAAAGGTACAGGAGATGTACACCTCCTTTTACAACTAGCCAGCCTGTATCAGGTCCAGAATGCATGTCCAAACCAAGAATACATAATAGATGCCTTTGAGCATGCAGAGTGAAAATGGGCATCATGTTGCAGAGCAGTAAACCTCACAGGTCAAGACTGCCAAAGAAATGGCTTTGGTAGATGAGGGAGAAAATTTCAGAAGACTGTCTCTTCTCCCTTCCTGTGGATAAAACCTAGCAATTTGCTGTCTCTTCATTACATTTAAAATAATCTTCCTGAAGTGACATGTTTCTATTACCTAAGACTAGTGTTTTAATTTTCATTTATTTATATGGGGTGTAAAACTAAGTGCAGGTTGGGGGACAGCAATGGGAGTGGGAGCATTTGCAGAGGAAAATCAGTGGACAAAATGGAAATTAAGAATCTATCCCACCTGCCAGCCCTCAAATTCAGCAAACATGTATTTGGTACCTAAAATGCACCACAAAATTTCTTGAGCGTAGAACTGAAAATTGGTGTTGGTGGCGTCAGTAAAGAAAGGCAGAATTCAGTTGTTTTCCATCTGATTCATTCTTTTACCTGGTTCAATAAATTTGTGCTTTGCACAAATGGTGCTGAAGAGTTTACATTAGGATCCTCTTTTTCCACTATAAAAAGGTGATAAGCACAATTAAATTATCTGTGTGGAGCTCGAAGGCAAGGACAATTGCAAAACCAGAATACAACTGATATTTACATTTGATTGCTATGATTAGTCCATGTTCCAGACCTTATTTGTTGTAATACAGATAAGGTTGTCTTATTGTAATCCTCTCTGCATTGGAAGCTGAAAGTCTTATCTAAGGAATGAATATCTTTAAAGAGAGGGAGCCTTAAGCCCTGGAAAAACGTTTATTTCCCAACAGAAAGAGGGAATTTGTCTTTCTAATCCTTTTGGTTTGGCTTTTAATTTTTAAAAAAATGGAATAGTGCAGAGAGAGATCACATACAATGGCTTGATCAGAGAAAATAAACAATGCTTAGTCCTTTTTAAGTCAGTAGACTACATCAGTTGCAAATAAGCAAATATGTTTAACGTTAGTGACATATGTGATAGCGCTAGTAAGCAGCCAATGGAAATATGTCTATAATTCATGCGTATGTGCACACATACTTTATCCCACAAGCATCTATCAGATGAAGAGTTTTCATTCTACATTGCTGATAGCCCAGTTACCAGGATGAGAAAATTTGTTCATGCCTAGATACATTTACACAGAATGGAGATTAAAAACCACTTCATTTGCAGCAGTGATTGCAAATACTAGAAACTGTGATAGCCTCATTTCTGTGGTCCTACTCCATTTTCTAGCCATATGAAAACCTGTGTGCTTAGGACCCCACAGCCTTTGACTGTGCAAACAGCCATGGCCAATTCATGGGTCTGGGCAGGGGCAGGGATACAGTCAGACACTGGATTGCGTATGGCACCTCTTCATTCATGGAGACTTTTTCACATGAAAAATGTGTGAACGCTTGTAAAAGAACACAGCAAACAATATCCATGTGCCTTGTTGCAACATATCTCAAGTCCATTACAAATGTTCTTTAACTATTTGAAAGACAGCATTTAGTTGGCTTCTTAGAAGACCTATTTTTCCTTGGAGTCAATTCATCCAATGGTTTTAGCAACAAAATGTGCTTTAACACCACTGCTAAATCTGCAGTAAAGTTATGATCTGAAAGCTCCACCACATACCTACAGCATAGTTCACTATGCTACTTCAGTCTTCCCCAAGAGGCTTGGTAAGTGGAATGACAACTACTTCCCCAGTGATTCAGTGCTTAGCACAGCTGACCCCACTAAAAAAAATTACCCATTAAGTGGCTTACAGTTTACAATGCCACAAAAGGAGGTGTTTGGTTACCTAGTTTCCACAATTCCATAGAAATTGGGTCACCTGACAGCAATGACAGATCACTATGAAACAGACACCATGCTATATCTTAGGTTTAAGGATGTTTCGAAATTTCTTTCATCTGAATTTCTCCCTGAATTTTAGTTCTACACTAGCGTATATACCAGTATTGCCCAGGATTTTATTTTCTCATAGGTAATACTTGTTAGAAAAATTTGAGATCCTGTGTCTTTAATTCTTCAAACTGTCTTGTCTAGTGCCTGTAACTTTTCCCCAGTATTCCCCAATCCAATCAGTATTCAGAGTTATTAACATACAGAGGTTGAGTTCCTGAGAAAATACACTGCCTTCCTCCTTGCTGCTAGGCCTTGTCTCTATAGCAACTGGCCTATTCAAGAAAGACACAGTTGACTGAGGCCCAAGAGCTCTCTGGCTGAGAAGTCTAAAGGCCTCTCCCTAAACTGCAAAACCCAGGATTCCGTAGAATCTTCTCAGGCAGCCAATCATATGAAGTCTTTGCCTGACACAGCCAATCATATGAGGTCAGGTCTTTGCCTGACACAAACACACAAACTTTTGACTTTTATTTATTAGATTATATGACCTTGTTTCCAAAATGGAGGCTGTACATTAAAATTCACCACCTTTTGGGTCTCTTTCAGATTTTTCAGGGTGCTGCACATTCATGTTTCCAGCTGCTTTCCCAGTCTATCTGCAACTTTCCCATTTTCCTACTTTACTGATGTGTGGATTGATGAAACACTCCCAAAAAAAGGAGCAATCAATTCACATGTGTAAACATTCCTTCTGTGTGCTACTTTTTATTGCTGCAACACATATTTTGCACTTGTATGAAGCTTGCCTTTTTTAGTAATGGCGGGGGAGAAAGAAAGAGTGGCAACAAACTATGCCTTTTCAAATTTTCAATAATAATCTTTAGAAATTATCCTGGTTGTGTAAGTATTTAAGAGCTGTGGGACACAGGGCCAAGCAAATCTTCAGAAGAATAAAGGATAACCATGGGGGTCAAGAGAAATGCACCCATCCTTTTTTAAACTCTTGTAGAACAATACTTTTGAGTGCTAACTCCAGTTCAGTAAGTTATTGTGCCAAGACAGGGGAGGGCAAGTGAATGGCCTCAGTGCTTTGCTTGTAAGCTTTAAAGGGGTTTTAAAAACCTTTTTGTTCCAGGCTGCTTTGAAATGAATCTATGCTCATCTTGTATAATGAAATGTTTGTTGCTGTGGCTGTTTTAAATGTTGTATTTAAAATGTTATGTTGTATTAATTAACTGTTTTTTTATATATTTCATTGTTGTGTTTGTTTTTTACTTTGTGAACTGCATTGTGGAGGTTTTGCTTCAAAAGGCAGCAGGGAAATATTTTTAATAGTAATTACACTACTTCTAATTAAAATATTATTCATTAATGGATAAATCTGGCTCGCTACCTTGGAAAACAAGACAGTGAGTTAAATAGGACTTGGGTCTGACAAAATTTATTGTTGCTGTGTGCCTTCATGTCATTTCTGACTTAGGGTGAACCCAAAGTGAACCTGTCATTGGGCTTTCTTGCCAAGATTTGTACATAATGGGTTTGCCATTGCCTTCTTTTGAGGCTGAGAGAATGTGGTTTGCTTAGAGTCACCCAGTGGGTTTCCATGGCTGAAAGAGGATTTGAATCCTGGTTTCCCAGAATACTAATCCAATATTCAAACCACTAGACCACGTGTGTCAAACACAAGGCCTGCGGGCTGAATCTAGCCCACCAGCCATTTCATGTGGCCCTTGTACCTCTCTTGTAGCTGCGGCACTCCCTCCACCTGTTGAGCCTGATCCCCACATTGCAGGCCCCTGGCTGCTGGTATTCTGAAGAGGGGACAGTCTGGGGAGCAGAAAGTGGCACACTTTGGATATACTGACCAATTCTATGTCACTTTACAGAGGAATAAGGACCATAAACTAGGATCATATAGCCCCAAAATGTCCAAGGAAAGAAAAGTTGATGCAGAGGGAAGGCAATTTAAAAACCAATAATAATCGAATGCAGAGGCAATGATTTAATATGATAAAAGAGTAGATACATTTATCTAGTCTTACAGATACCCTTTGATGTGGCCCAAGATGAAAGTGGGTTTGACACCCCTGCACTAGACTATGCTCCCTGTTTTCTGATAACGCTAGGATTCTTATGTCTGTACTCCTGCCAAATTTGGGACAGAGAAAGAGCTCAGACCACATGGTGCCCATCCTGTTTTTCACATTCCAAGTCCTAAAACCACAATCTGAACTGCTCCCATAATTGTCAGAGGTCACACAATCCTGTTTCACTATGAGTACATGTTACCAGTAAGTTTGGTCTGTTTGACTAAAGTGAAACTTTAGGCAACTGCCAAGGTTGCACCTCAGGCAAAATATGAAGCATTTCAGGGGAAGCCAAAGGAGTTGCGTACAAACTAAAAAAATCATCAGAGAGATGTCTTTGTATTTTCAGCTTGAGTATAGCAGGCTAAAGTTAAAATCATTTCATAAATGGACATAGCCACTTTGAATTTAAAGAGATTTTATAATGAAACCTGCAAAACTGTTTTCATGTGTTGCATCACCTAGATATCTCCCAAAATAACTAAATGATGAGTAGAGGGGAGCCAACTGTAAACAACTCCCACTCACTCAATTTCAGCCTTTCCTAGGTTTTCAGAAGCCACTGTTTCTTAATCTAAGTCACAAGATGAAACAGCATGTTCTGTATCTGCTGCCTCAATTGCTGTGTTTATAAAACTGTTTTTCTCAGTCAAGACTTCCCTTCAAGTCAAGATAAATAAGTAGGTTATGGAGGACCACAGAAACTCACTCTGTAAACAAGTGTACCCATGTTGTCATAGGCAGGTTTGCTAAATTACTGGAACATGCTAAGCCTTTTGAACTCACAAATTAATAAGGGTGGATTCTAATGTTAATTAACATGTTTTTTAGAAAGGTAAGCAACCTTTCAAACCTGTTTGTCTAGCTAGGCTTGTGAGATCCAAAAGGCTATGTAGGAGCAGGTTAGCGTGCCTCACCATTGGAAACCTTCCCTCCTGCAGTGCTTAATAATCCCTCCCTACACTCACCAGAATAGCTCTTGCTGCAGAACAAACTAAGGAACTGTGATCTGAAGCAAATCCCAGGGAGCTCTTGGGTCTGCCTGTGTTTTGAGATTCTCAAAGGTAGCTGTTTTCTTTGTTCCACCAGTCTCTGTCTGGTGGGAACATGGGAGAAGGCCTTCTCAGTGGCCGCTCCTAGGCTCTGGAATGGTTAGAGTAGCAACATCCTTGCTATCTTTCCTCAGGCAGATGAAGATTTAAAAAAAAAAATTTGCAGGCCCTTGAAGACTGACCGCTCAAGGGGCCTGAGCTTTACAGAATTGTGCCCTACTGTTTATCTGTGTTATCTATTGCTGTTTTTAACGTGTCTGTTTTTTTAAATTTTCTAACTGCTCTTAACATTTTGGAATAATTTAATTATATTTTTAACTTTTGTGCTTGGTATATTTTTCAACTAAGTTTCTCTTAATTGTTGCAATTTGCCTTAAATTCCAGACTGGGAAAAAGGTGAGATATAAATAAATACTATCATCATCATCATCATCATCATCACTATCACCATCATATCATCATCATCAACCTTGACTTACATACGAGCTCATTTTTAATTTTTTTTTTAAAGTATTGAATAAGAAAAATAGCACAATCCAAACATACAAAACAACAACAAAAAAGACATCCATGCAAACGTTAATAGACATCTACACATAATTAAATACTAACAAAGCTTAACTAAAATTGGCTCCGGACCTTGTTGCAAACAGTTTATATTGCTTTAACATTTACACCTAGCTATTAAGTCATACATTTTATCCCATAATTATTAATTATTGCTTATTCCTTATTTTAATTACTTGCTTAATTTCTCACGTTCATAATTACTTCTTAACTTATTCTAGATCACATTGTACTAACGATCATCTAAAAATAATAATCTATATAAAAACATTTTAAGACAACAAACAGGATACATCTTCTAAATCTACTTTTACACTTCTCATTTAGTAATATCAATTTTAATTATCAAAACCTATTGTCATCAGATCACCTTCACTCTTTTTAAAGAAATCAGTCAGACAAAAATTCATTTTGTGTTCTGTCTTTTAGCCTGTGCACAAGCTTATCAATTTCAACAATTTTCATCAGTCTGCTTAGCCATTCATCCACTGTTGGTAACTCCAATTTTCCCAAAACTTTGCATATACTAGTCTTGCTGCTAATAGCATGTGCTGTACCAGTGTATGTTCCTTTAATCCACTATTGTATTGCATATGAATATGTTTGCAAGTGTCCAAGCAGTTCTTTGGATTTGTATCAATATATGACGAGATCATACGATAGCAATGCCTAATGTGTATTACATAAGACAAACATGCCAGTCCTACACACACAGAAAAAAAACCCATGGACACAAATTTGATATCAGAAATAGCCATATTTAAAAACCAAAAACCATTTCAGTCTTATTTCAAAGTGGCCATCCTTTGGCCATGCTTGAAGAAAAGAGCATCAAACACATCCAACTTGTTGCATGAGGATTTATCAGGAGATTTAGCTTCATCTCTTGTGGTCTGAATCAGAACAAAGGCTTTTTATCACACAACATAACATAACATAACACCTGAATATCCTAAAAGCACCAGATCCTGTCTGATGTTGGAAGCTAAGCTGAGTCAACCCCAATTATTACTTGGATAGGAGACTGCCAATGAATACCAAGTGCTGTAGGCTGTGTTTCAGAAGCAAAACCACCTCTGAATATTCTTTGCCTAAGAAAACCCTATAAAATTTGTGGAGTTGTGATAAGCTGACAGGCAACTTGAAGGCACAAACCTGTGTTGATCAGTTCAAAAATGTCTTTTGCGAACTAACCACGATTTGCTACTGGTCACTTAAAGGTAATGATCACTGCTGGTACTTTTGGCATTTCAATTTCCTCTAATGTCATTAACTGTCATCCATTTACCCTTTGTCACAAGCATGTGTATGAATAATCTGCAGTGGAGACGATACTCCATATGTAAGATTAACTGAGACTGCAAAAGCTATGCCCAATAAAAAAAATTGTTAATTTTTAAAATACCATAATGATTTTTTCTTGCAATAGGTTAACGTGACTGTCCCTTCACTGCCAACATTGGCCATTTCTGCACTAGACTGTTACAGTGCTATTATTCCATTTTCAACATCCTATGTAATCCTGGGGTTTGTGGTTTAAGGAGGGGCATTTAGAATTCTCAGCCAATTCAAGGACTGGGAGGCTGTATTTTGCTTCGTGGGTCACAGTCCTACATGCCTACAGCAGAACAATATTGAAGGAAAGAAAAATGGGGATTTCCCTGCACTGATTGAAGTAAACAGGATGAGTTAAAGTCATAAATAGGGCAATTTGTCAGCATATATTTTAGCATGTCTCGCATGAGAAACACCACAAAGCAATCCAGTATACCAGGTTCTAAAAGATGACCTTATTAACATCTTAATCTCCTTAAGTCATCCACATACAGAAATGGTTACTTTGCTCTTTACCTTCACCATAATCACATTTCCTGTGTAGATGGTACCTTACTGTTTTATTCTCTCTGTTTTATGACTGTTATAGTTAATGCCTCCTTCCTGGTGAATCTTAACACCACTTTGTGAATACTGACAATTCCAGGAGATGACTTAAAAATACACAATAACAACATGGTTGTAAAAGTGAGGAAAGAGCAATCTGGATCCACGTTTAGAGTAGATATATTGAAATTAATAGTTAAATTTATTTTCAGAAATCCACAACTTTTTTTTGGAGATGGTCAGCATTTGTTTGTAATAGACAACATTCATCAAAGTTCAGACATTAATTGTAGTATATTTCACCCATTTAATCCACTTTGGCAATGGATTTATTCATTTTCTGGAAAAAATGTTCCTGTAAAGTTGATACACAGTCAGCCCTTCACATTTGTGGGTTTGACTTTCATGGATTTGATTATTTGCGAGTTTCTTCAACTCCTGCCCCCCCCCTTCAGGTGCTTCTTTTCTGGGGGAACCTTACCTCTCAGTGGCTCTGATCAGACCATGCAGCCCTTTAGAAAACTGCCTCTGGTCCTCCAGGGCACCACAAATCCTCTCCCAATGTCCCCCCACACCGAAGGAAGGAAATGGGCAAGAGAGAGGAAGTACAGGGCTGACCATCTTTCCTTCTTCTTTCCCTGACCTGGTTTGGACCCTGCATGCCTGTTCTTCCTACTGCGCCTCAGCCCCCTTATGATAGACACACACACAGACACACACATATATTTTGATACTTGTGATTTTTCCACTTTTGCGAGGGTCCTGTTCCCCTAACCTACCGAATGTGGAGGGCCAACTGTATTGGAATAAATGGTACAATCTCAACTAACTGTTTCAACATTCTACAGTAAACTGTGGCACCATGGTTAGGGAATAACCTGCCCAAAGAAGTCTGCTTGCCACCTAACTCTATAATACTTTCAGCATCAAGCAAAGAACATTTTTAAAAAATTTTGTAGGCCTTTATTTGTGGTAGCATTTAATTCAGCTGTAGCTTAGCTGATGTTTTTATCTAAGGCACCAGATTCTGTCTCATCTTAGAAGCTAAGGAGAGTCACTCTCATTGATACTTGGATGGGACCCTACCTAAGAATATCAGCTGCTGTAGGCAGAGGTGTATCCAGGGTGGGGCAAGTGGGACATGTGCCCTGAGTACCAATGCCAGGGAGCACAAAAAAGCTGAATCCCCCCTCCCACCTGGGCCTGGCCTGCTGCTGCCCACTGCCGCTGCCCACTGCCTCCACCCCCCTGCCCGCGTTGGGTCCTTCCTGGCCTGATGCAGAGGCAGTAGTGGCAGCAGCAGCCCTCCCACCCGCCGCCACCCACTGCCCCCACTGGGGTCCTTCCTGGCCTTGTGTGGAGGCAGCAGTGGCAGTGGCAGCTACCTTCCTGTCCGCTGCCATGCCCCCACCCACTGCTGCCCCCTGGCCCCACCAGGATCTTCCTTGGCCTGGGGCAGCAGTGCGGTAGAAGCAGCACCTAGAGGCAAAACTTCCATGTTAGCCCTAGGCACTGTTGACCATAGATACACCACTGGCTGTAGGCTATATTTCAGAGGAGGGAAATGCCAAACAACCTCTGAATATTACTTACCTAAGAAAACCCTACGAAATTCATGGTGTCGCTATAATCCAACAGGCAACTTGACGGTGTGCACACAAACACACACACACACACACACAGAGTTTAGCTGATGTTTATTGTCAACGCTATTTTATAATTTGCCCCTCATTTTAGAAACTGTTGTTATAATGCTATTAGATTGTCTTATTATGTTTATATTGCATTTTTGTGCCCTTTTAATTGATGTTTTGTTCTGAAGTTTCCTAAATAATTTTGTCCTGTGGAATGACCTATAATGCTAATGAACTATAATGCTAATAATGGTTTTAAAAAACAACCAAATCAATAAATAATGCAGTAATTTATTTTAAGACTGGTCCAAGATGTTCACTAAGGCCACATCAAGTGCCCATGGAATTTTAGTAGCTTTGACAGTTGCCTACATTATGTCTGTGCTTGGAGCAGCACCAAGAGTCCATAAAAAGTCTTTGTGAAGATTAGTCTTGATCCTAATTACATGATAACATGTGGGAGGCAAACAGAAAGTAATGCCGTAATCCCAGATTTCGGGGTCAAGCTTACAATGATGCTTAGGTCCCAAAATGCCATGTTTAATTAAGGACATTTCAATAACTCAGTGGGTATTATTTTTCCTTTTCATCATTTCACTTGGCTTTCTCTAATTTGCTGTATGACTAATGGCTGTGTGTGCACTGAAACAGAAGATAAGATTTCAACCATCATAAATGAGCAATTAGGCCTTGAATTACCTAAACAAGCAAGCTTAGGATAAACCTCAGACCACACATATTTCAGGAAAATCATAAAAATACTAAATTGTATTCCTTTAAAATACAATTAAATAAATCATAAAAATATTTAATTGTATTCCTTTAGAAAAATACATTCCAAATTCTCAGTATTTTTACAGCTCAGGTTTGTTAATGCCTGTGCCAAAGTAATACATTAACAGAAGTAACTCTTAGAGATCTTCAGGAACAATCCCCGCATAAGTATTCATGAGAACTTATCAAGAATCAGCTATTTCTCAAGTGGGGACACTAATAATGACACACACACACACATACACACACACACACACACACACACACACACACACATATAAATATAAATATATGAGAGCAAAAGATGTTGAAAGAACAAGTTGTTATGCTATTTCTTCAGTTAAAGCGGTGGAAGCTTCATGCTACTTAGGTTAAGATGTGAGTCCCCTATAAAGACACTGGAATACCAAAAACCCTATTTGGGCATTAAGGATAGGAACAATTTGACTATATGAGCCAAGGGAGCAGGCTAGCTCCAGTCACTCGACTATTGCTCTTTTCACATGGAAAATGGTAGTCTGAAAAAGAAAGCCTGAGTAACTAAGGTTTCCAAACCCAGAGAGAGGTTCTATGAAGACAGGAAGTTTGCTTCTCTGAACTATATCCATTGAGAAAAGAGCAGTAATGGAGAAAGAGGAGTTAGCCTGGTCTCCATCCTTAGCTGTTCAGGGTAACCCCCCTGCTGGACACCTGAATAGGGCTAGAGAAAGCAAACATGGAAGATATATAGTCAAGTTACGTAAAATGAAGCTCAATTGCTCAGTTCACAAATAAAGAGGAAATAGGACAGTCCATAGGCTAGCCCTAGTACATTTTGCTCAGATTTCAGAAGTAATAAGTTACAATAACCATATTTACCCAAAACAAAATATGAAGGTTTGGAAACAAACACATAACAAATTGTATTTCAAAATATTCCATTGGTGTTGCAAGTAATGTTTTCTAGTTACTTTTAAATGTTAATTTTAATGGACATTTTCATTGGATTTTTTACAAGTTTTATGCCACTCTTACCAATCCTGCTGCTTCTTTTTATTTTTGAAAATAACGTGCAATAACAAAAGCAGCAACGGACAATGCAAGAAGTAATACAAAAATGTTGGACATAAATGGATTTCCTAACATGTTAACAAGTGATAACAATGAAGTACTTAAAAAAAACCTGTTACCATGTAATGGAGAAGAATTAATGTTGAAGTGTATTTGCTGCCTGAGGCAAAGAACAAGATGACACACCCAATTGGCTGTTCAATCTGTCTTTAACACTAGTGACCCTGCAGTAAGCTAGTTGGGGTGGGGGTCAGGACAAGTAACTTAGTATACCTTGTTCCACCCTGCAGCAGAGGAAGAAGGTGGTGGGGTTGTGACTGCTGCCTTGTCCGTATAAATCTAACAGTTGCCACCTG
Source organism: Iguana delicatissima (assembly GCA_948472985.1). Lineage (NCBI taxonomy): Eukaryota > Metazoa > Chordata > Lepidosauria > Squamata > Iguanidae > Iguana > Iguana delicatissima. The sequence goes on from CAOKZL010000230.1 coordinate 157,796, forward strand.
AGACAACTGTCTAATTTGGTCTTTCCTTCTTATATAAACAGAACCATGGATCTGAAAGGATACACATACACACCCCTTCATCCTTCTCTTCTTTGATGCTTTAAAGAATTTTCTCTGAGCCTTGTTCATTCAGATACAGACACTGAACTAGGGGGAACCTGCTTTAAAGCAGCACAGTGGTGGCAAGGCAAAATGAAGACTCTGAGTTTCAGTTTCTTCCCCTGCATGCTTTTTGCATAAATGAAAGATCATAGACACACCTCGTATATCAATAAGGGAAACACATATTTCAAAATCATGCAAGTGTCCTGCATGTCTAAATACATTAGGTGCCAAACCGAGTAGTGTTACCTCATGGCTAGAGGGTCGGATGAAGTTTGCCTTTAGACATCAGTGTAGGAGGCAGCCTGTCTGGTTGGCTTATTCTTGGCTGTTTTCTTCCTCTAGGTCTATAAAGCAGATGATGTGTCTGCAGAAAAAAAACAAAGCATATGGAAAACAGGGAAATAGTAATCCTTTTTCAGATCTGAAATCAGTCTCTGAAATAACAATGTGATAATGTTGGAAAAAGTTTGGTGATGATAGTTCTTTATGTGATTGACTTTTACTTAAAGCAGTTGGATTACAGATGAGTTTTAAGAAATCTGTGGACTTCATGATAGCTTCTTCAGGGAAACAGATATTTCAGAAATGTTTTCCCGTACTGTTACTAATTAGAACAAACATATAACACCTCTTTTTTCAGGAAACTCTCCAATGAACCTGACAACAATAATTTCCTGTTTAATGATGGCATCAGATCCCACTTGATCTTGGAAGTTAAGCAAAGTCAGGCCTGACTAGTACTTGGATGGAGGACCGCCAAGGAATACCAGGTGCTGTAAGCTAATTTTAGAGGAAGATCATGATAAACCATCTCTGAGTATTACTTGCCTAAGAAAAACCTATGAAATTCGTGGGGTTGCCAGAAGGCAACGTATGAGCTGAAGTCACATACACACACATCTTAGTTTAGAAAATAATCCTTTGGGCATCTACAACATCTCCATATTGCAGCTAGGTTGAGGGAAGTAGACGTGTTCTTCCAGAATACATGCAGATAACCCTTTACATCCTTTAAAAAAAAGAAAGAAAGAAAGCACCTATCTGTATAAAATCACTTCTCAAAAAAAGCAAGATGCTCTGTGTAGGAGACTGGAAGCTTTTGTGAATGTATGAGAGGACAAAGCAATGCACAGGGAGGATAAAGCCGATTTCCTAATGTTCTGAGACACATAAAATAAAATCTTCCCATCAGTCCCTGAAATAACAAATGTGGATTGTGGAGTATCAGCAGGACTGGAACACAAAATGGGGCTACAACCAAGAAAGAAGGAAGTTTAACTATATTTCCATGAACCAATGGCCAGCCCTCTCATTAGGAAGATTAAATGGTCATATCAGGAAACAGACTCTGGGAAGCAACAGCAAGAGGTTGGAGGAGAGAACCACAGGCTTTATGGCTTGCTCTGCACCCCTCAGTTAGCCGTCTGCTGTCAAAAGTAGGTTCTTCCATGCCCAGGGTTACAAAAGGATTCAACCACCATGCCAATCAGCTTTGTATAGTGGGAGGAACATTATCTTGTTCTTTGCCCAGGTAGCCAAATGTCTTAGGTCTTGATGTGCCCCAAGATAGGCATGATTAATAAAAACATTTTAAAAATCTAAAAGGGAGCTAAAAGAAATCAAAACAATACTGGCTTCTAGGAATTATAATAGGCCAAGTGTTATCTGGAAAAGTGAAATAGAGAACGGCGAAAGGAAAAAGTAGAAGGGAGACATAGGCCATTCCCACAAGGGGCGAGGGAATCGCCCCGCACCGTACTTACTGGATCTTCTGGCGGTCCGGTGCGGTCTGGGTTGAGGAGGAGCAGTGCATGGTCATCACTGCGCACTGCTCCGGCATCCAAAATGGCAGCTTCCGATTGGTCGTGGGTCTCGACCAACCTGTGAAGCTCACCAGCCTAAAGCCTACCCTCGGCAGATCGCAGGCTCACATTGGTGCGAGCCTGCGAATCTGCACAAGGGAGCAGGCTCACAGTGGTGTACTCCGTGCTTTTGAAAGACAGGAAAAATCAGGTCTTTCAAAAGCACGCTGGAGGACCACTTGGGGTCATTCTGGAGCGGACTGAGGTGCGGATCTATGGTAAGTAGTCTGAACCCAGTCCGCTCCAAGGTGCAGACATCCTCTGTGGAGGACGCACTGCACCGTTTTAAATATCCCGTGTAGAAATGGCCATGGTCTGCTCTTGAGCCCTTTACTATGGTATCCTGAATGAGGGTGTCAGTTGCCACACCCCAAGCAGGAGCACCCTTATGGACTAATGTCAACATTTTTGTTGCAGGTTTAATCTGTATTTACATATTTCCCAATAGGTTTATGTATCATATCCTTGAATTGTCCCGATTTAGCAGGGACAGTCCTGTTTTACCCTCTCTGGTCCCACTTTTTCAACTGCTTTTAAAATGTTCCAGTTTCTCTTTCTTTGTCCTCAGCTTTGTTTCCACTTTCTTTTTTGTCCCCAGCATACTTTAGTTGCAGCAAACTGAGTACAAAATGCAAAAGTTGTTTGCAGTTAATTAATCCAGCGGGGGAAGCAAAGATGGCATTCCCACTAGGCTCAGGCAAAAATGAATGGCTGTATTGCTTCCTAGCTTGTGTATTTTTCCTCATGAGTAAGTTTTGCCATCTTGAACCTTGTCTGATGTTGCTTGGCCATAAACGTCCCAGTTTTCATCTGTGAAATGTCTAAGAGTATGTTATAATACAAAATGTTGGAAACTCACGTTTTATTCCCAATGCATTGTTAATAAAACATAACCGTTTAGGCCTAGACGGTTGTATTTTGCCATGTGAACAAACATATTCAGGAAAAATATACCTCATATAGTTTGTTGTTGTGTGCCTTCAGGTTGACTCCATCCAGCTTATGGCAACTATCTCCTATGTTTTTCTTGGCAAGATTTATTCAGTGGCTTGCCATTTCTTTCCTCTTAGACTGAATGTGACTTGGCTAACCTCAGCCTGTAGGTTTCCGTGGCTAATTGGGAATTTGAACCCTGGTTTCCCAGAGTCCTAGTCCAACATTCAAACCACTACACCATGCTAGCTCACTTCGTATAACATAGTCGGCCCTCCACAATTGTGGGTTTAACTTTCACAGATTTGATTAATTGTGAATTTCCCCTGCCCCCCCCCCATCAAGCATTTCATTTCCAGGAGAACCTTCCTTCTTGGCCACTTTGATCAGGCCCTGCAGTCCTTTAAAAACCCACCTCTGGTCTTCTTTCTTCTCCTCCACCAGCTGCTGTCCAGCCAGCTAAAGATGGCTAGGGCCCCGATTTCTTAACACCATGCACCCTCTCCCAATAACCCCCACTTCCAAAGGAGGAGATGGGAGAGAGAGAGGATATATAGGGCCACCATGCCAACCCACCCCTTTCGTCTCCTTTCCACAACCTGGTTTGGACCCCAGGTACCTATTCTGTTCACCGTGCTTTGGCCCCCTTCCCACGGACACACATACATTTAGATATTTGCAAGTTTTCTAGGGGGGGGCAGCAAATGAAGAAGACTGGCTATATATACTGGATATTTCTCAAAACAGCTGGTACATTCCTCATTGCTTATGCCCACAGTAAATTGTCATTTATTTTTTAACTTTTTAAAAAACATTTTTTGGAAAATACCATGTCAATCTAGACGAATATGCTCTGGCCAGTCTCTGGGTTTCTTGTTGTTTGCTTGAATTAGTAACAGTCTGGTGCTCCTTTGAGTGTACAGCTGCCCTCTGAATTTGAATAACCCATGCTTTCAGAGTGTTTGGGTATGTAATAGAGAGCCAGTGTGGTATAGTTGTTCGAGTGCTAGACTATGACTCTGGAGACTAGGGTCTCAATCCCCACTTATTCATGGAAACCCATTGGGTGACCTTGGGCAAGTTGCATTCCCTTAGCCTCAGGGGAAGGCAATGGTAAACCCCTACTGAAGAAATCTTGCCAAGAAAACCTCATGATAGCTTCACCTTAGGGTCACCATAAGCCGGAAATGAGTTGAAGGCACACAACAATAGATAAGGTAGAAGTTGACCTGAGCATGGTGAAAAATAATGGAACTGGAGGAAATTTAGAACTGCAGAGGAGAAAACAAGTAGTACAAGAATGAATGTTTGTATGTCCCTCTCCACCTGCTAATGGTAGCTTCATGAGAGAGGTGACTGGTGATGGTAGGAGACTAAATTGGCTCCCCGCGCCCTAGCCTAATCCAATTACCCTTCCATGTCCACTAAATTGCTTTTACTACAAAACAGGCTGTCAGCATATCCAGTCATGGCTCTTTGCCATGATATGTAATTTGGCCCAAAGAGCACCTTTCAGTTTGTACTAGAAGAGATGTGGATGCCATTTCTGCACAGCAGGAAATGGGGTGGCATGGGGAGCCATTAATAAATCAAATAGTACATTCTAGCCAATTCAGATTTTATATCCCAATAAGAAGTTAAGGCTGGCAAATGTAAAGTCTGAGTTAAACATCACTGGCAATGGCTCAATATACCACATCCCCTGGAAATAATCTTTCAGTCTGGTTACAACTCCCAGTATGTCTAAAGGAGTAAGATATTATGACTGTCTAGACCTAAGACGACAGCATTTTTTCCAGAAAGTGAGCAGACAGGAGATGTGGCTCCTAGTGAGTTCCTACTAACAATCTGAGGTAACTAATTTTTCCAGAAGAGTCACCATTTGGTTAAGTCTACCCACTCTCACATCTTTCTGTAAATTTAGTTTTAATGTTGCTTTCTCTAATACACAGGTGGGGAACCTGTGGTTGTCCAGATGTTGCTGGGCTTCAACAATATTCAGCCGCAGCTAGCATGGCCAGTACTTAGATACTATGGAGGCTGTTTATCAATACTATCTGAAGAACTTTAGGTTCCCCATCCTTGAGCCAGTCTAAAGAATTCTACAACTCTTCCTTCAATATCAGCTAGGACTGGGAGCTGTATTTCTTTTTCTTATTCAAAAGTAAGTATTGGAGTGCTGAGGCTGGATTGCGAAGCTAATAAGGAACTAGTACTTTCAACAGATTCTTTTTTGGCAATGCAAATGGCAGATGTTACAGGAGAGGTAATCCACACTGGAATCTCATGAAGGAACAACAAATGACTGAACCCTATGCATGCATGTACATAGACAGACACACATACATACACATATCTCAGTTCAGAGCAGTAAGTAGGGAGGGATGTGACTATCAGCTATGCTGCCATGCATTCTTTGGGATTATACAGCCCTCTAAATGTTGTTGGATTGCCACTCCCAACATCCCTAGCCATCATATCCGATGGTGAGTTCTGGGCACTGCATCCCAACAACATCAGGAGGTCTTTGTGTTTGCCACATCTGCTTTAACAGTCAAGCAGGAATGTGGCAATAATAGAAGACTGATGGCACAGGTAATCCAAGATGCTAATAGCAGGATCTCTACTTTGAGAATCCCTCTCCTAGCACTTTATAGCTTGAGTTCAGTTTGGGGGGAAGTTGTCACAAGTTGTGTTGACCTGTAACTGGAATTAATTATTGTTTGTGATACCAGTTTTGTTTCATTAAACCCCAGAAGTACCTGTTTAGTTCTTTTATCATCAGGGATGGGAAACATATGTCACTTCAAATTTGTTGGACTGCAACTTCATCAGCATAGCCAATGATGGGAACAGCGCTGAGAACATCTAGAGGGTCACATTTTCCCATCCCTGTTCTACATGATGGTAATATGTAGACACAGGAATTAACTAGTTAATAAACAAATTAAAAGGTTTTCCACATTTCTCCAGAATCAGCATAACCTCCTTACTCTTTTTTAAAGCTTATTTTTATAGCTAGCTAAAAAGCTAGTGAAATACTTAGCTGCTAATGTTAAAGGCTGCTAATTTTAACTAATATATGCCTTCAGTTATTCATCAGAAGTCACATACTGTATAAGACCAGGGGGTACTTATTTATTCATTCATTCATTTATTTCCATTCAGGGTGAAAGAGTTCAGTTTTTAAACATACTTTTTAAAGATTCTCTCACATTTGGATTTTTCCTCCTTCAGGATGTACGTTTATTCTCATCTAGTTCTGTAAAAGCAAACAAGAACAGGACAGAACTTAGTCTTCGTTTACACCCAGTGTGGTTTTGTCAGTTACAGGGGTTCTGGACAACAGTCCAGAAAAAACAAACTTCTTGGAATTGATGACCCAGATATACAGGAATATTGTCAATATTTTAAAACTGGCAGTTTTAAACGCACAGTTTTTCTCAATTTAAGAAGGCGGATTCAGCCCCAGAAACAGGCTACCATCCGTAGATCCTCTTGCTGAGATCAATGTATTCACATATAGCAGTCTGCTTTTTTGTATGTGGGCGTCTGCATTCATCTTAGGTTTTATGGTACCAGTCCAATGCCTACATTGCTCATTGGTGCTACACAAATACACATGGCACTATTTTAAAGAAACTTGATCGGTCAGTTTCTTGTGTGTCTTTCGCCCATGAATAAGGCTGAGTGTCCAATGTGAGGCTCCCTGTGGTTTCCCATCTCTCTGCTGATCATATTCATTGTCCACCCAGTTTCGGCAAGGCAGCAGCATCCAGTACTGCCACATAGGCCATTTCTGCCTTAGACTGTTATAGTGCTATTATTCCACTTTCAACATCCTATGGAATCTAGGGTTTGCAGTCTGGAGAGGAGCCTTTGAGGTCCCTCCCCAAACTGCAAACCGCGGATTCCATAGGATATTGAAAGTAGAATAATAATACTATAACAATCTAGTGCAGAAATGGCCATAGTTCACTACTCCCTGGCTCAAAATAACCAAGCCAAAGCTCTACTCCAACCACTACAAACAGGAGAAGGAAGTATACTAAAGGGGAGGAAGTATCCTTCTTGCTCACATTGCTGTTTTTCTTATCTTGGCTGTTTGTTTTATTGGTCTTTGAGGAGACACCATAAATACTTATGTGAAACAGAAAACAAGAAAGCCAAGAAATTAAAACTAGTATTTCTTTTCTCTTGCGAGCCAGCATGATATAGTAGATTGAATGTTGGACTATGACTCAGCAGACAAGAGTTCAAATCCCATTCCTTGAACCAACCCACTGGCTGACTTTTGGCAAGCCATGTTCTCTTAGTCTCAAAGGAAGGCAAAGGTAAATTCCTTCTGAACAAATCTTGCCAAGAAAATGCTGTAATAAGTTTGCTTTAGGTCACCATAGGTCAGAAACAACTTGAACAGCTTGAAGGCACACAACAATAAAAACAATGTCCTTTCTCTTAGACATGTGTGTGTGTGTTTGATAATTGTGGGAATCATGCAGCCCTCCAAATGTTGGAGTGCAACTCCCAGCAGCCTTACATAGCATAACCATTGGGAAGGGCATGAGAGCAAGGTCTGGAAGGCCATACTATTCCTTTCACCCACCCTACACAGTCTAAGAAGACTACTGTTGAATGAAATCAACACCCCATTAAGTCCAGCATTCTGCTTCCAACAGTGATCAAAGAGCTACCTTTGTATATCTCACAAACAGGGCAGATCCCAATTTAGTTGGCACTAATTGCATACCCTCCACGTTCCAAAGATGAAAACTAGGACACGTCTGGCTAAGCAACATCAGAGTGTGGTCAAGATGGCAAATATTATTCATGAAGAACACACAAGCCAGCAGTTTGCTTTTCCTGAACCTACTGGGAAGGACAGGATTCCATCGCTCTCTCCCGTCCCCCTACAGATTTAATTGAGAGCAAAATACTCTGGCACTTTGAAATCAGTTTGCAGCAATTTAAGTAAGTTGAGGACAAAGAGAGAACCTGGTTAATTTTAAAAACAGGTGGAAAAGTGGGATGAGAGAGGGTTAATTGGGACTGTCCTTGCCAAATCAAGACATTTGGAGGGTACGTAATTGGCACTACCCTGCCTCTGAATCTGGTCATGACAAGTAACGATTGTAGACTTTTCTTTCTTGAACCAATCTCATCTCCTTTTAAAGCCATCTATAATAATATAAAAAGAGATGGAAGAAGGGAGAGACAGACAGATAAGACTTTTTCCAATTGCCCTTCATTACAGTGAGTGTCCTAGAAACAGAAGTCAGAGAAGAGCTATACAGATTGGTTCTCATTGTCTTGAATGAATTTTATCAGACAAAGCTGTACTCCTGTGCTTGAGACATTAACAAATGGAACACCAAGTACAGAAGGATTTGGATTAACTCTTTATACTCCTCAACCTATTAAAAATGATGATTTTCAATTAAAAAAACCCCAGCCCTTAAGACTCATTGTAACATCTCAAATATGAATATATATTTTTCCGTAGGAAAAGTTTCAGGCATATGCCACAAATTTTGATGTACTTATGACAACTTTTTTTTTAATCCTTCAGTACTTTTTACAATGACAAATAAGATCAGCCTGTAAGAATGGCAAAAGTATCTTCTTTATCTGTGATTTCAGTATCACAAAGTTAATTGTTTGCCAAATGATAAATAAATGAACAGTATTTTCCAGTTGTTCTTGAGACTCAGACAATCCATTATTTATACGACATTTTATCTATAGCTGGTAGCTCTCTAGAGTACCTAAAGTTGACATGATCAGTTGTAATTATCTGCCTTTATTACTTACCAGTTTTGTTGCTGTGTGCCTCCAAGTTGTTTCTGACTTGTGGCACCCCTATGGTGAACCTATCATAGGATTTTCTTGGCAAGATTTGTTTAGAGAGAGTTTGTCTTTGCTGTTCTGTAAAGATGGGAGACAGTGACTTGCCTAAGGTCACCCAGTGGTTTTTCACAGCTAAGCAGGGATTTGAACTGTGGTCTCCAGAACTGTCATGCAGTGTTCAAACACTACACCATACTGGTTCTTCACCACTTTTACATGGTGATTTTTGACAATGCTTTCTGTTGTTTTGTACTTCGAAATGGGAGTGTGAGACAAAGCCAGTTTCCTCTTTCTGGATATATTTTGCCACCTTAGTTCAAAATCTGCTGAAATATACCACTGAAGTAAGAAAAACACACCATTCACAAAATTTTTGATTCTCAGAATCAAAGACTGATTCACAGACAACCAAAGAAATTGGCATCCACACCTACTTGAATGTAAAGATACTTCTAAACAGTGAATAGTCATAATCACTGCAAATGGCAGGATGAGCCATAGCAGCTACATTATTGATACCAGAGTATGGAAATCAAGCCACATACAGATCCTTTAACATTTAGCTGTTTTTGCCCATAATGTTACACTGTGAAGGCATCCTTTGTTTGAACAAACCATTCCAGGAAGTTTCAAGTCAAAACACAACAGATAGGAAGTATGTGGGCATGTGGGTAGAGCCAAAGCACGTAATCCTAAAGACCCACAATCCCATCACTCTTTTCCTGTCACAGTCAAATGACAAAGTCTACCTCACTCTGAAATTATCCTGAGGCAAAGCTCAAAAACCTTTCAATTTCCATTTTAATGTGGTTTCTCCCTAATTGTTGTGTTCTGTATAGCTGGAACGTAACAGGATTTAAAACAAAAACAAAGAGGGAGTCTTGTGTTGATATTCTCTTTCTGACAGCCTCTGATTTGGAAAAGTTGATTTATTCTTATTCTAGCTGCAAAATTGCTTCATTTGCAAATTAACCTTTGCTCCACAGGCAGTGAAGAGTAAACTGTTAGTATGGTAGAACTATGGCTGTAAGCACTCAAAAAAACCCATAACATCAATGTTTTAAGATTTTATTCTGAGGCAGAAAGAAATGGCCCATTTCCTTTCTCAGGTTATTCCATGAAGGGTCAATTCACACTTTACATAGTAACACTGGCAAGAGAAGCAACCACATCACCAGCTCTACCTCTGTGATCCACTTCCTTAATGCATAATGTGAGAGCAGCGATGCCACAGTGGTTCCTAGCATCCTGCTGGTTCATAAACTACCCTGCCAGAGTCTGCTCTGGCAATGCTGTTCTAACTTCCTGTGCAGAAAACAAACATTTACCTTATTTGTTGTCTACAGAGGAACCCTCTCTGTATGATGCATAATATCTAGCTGTTATTGCAGAGGTAAGGACATGCTCCTTTTGTCCAGGGGCCAAATTCCAGTTTGGGAAAGGTCTTGAGAGGCACTGCAGCACAATGGGTGGGGTCAAGGAAAAGATGGGGCAGGCAGGGGCAGGGTTAGAGCAAAGTGGTGGAGCTAGGTGGAATTCTTAGCAATCTGGATATTTTCCTGTCAAAGATAGCACAGCTTTGTTGAATTTTTAATATGTTCACTCAGGTGGGAGCCCCATTGCTACAATTTCTCCAGTTGTGATACAGTTCCATTTCATGCACCAGCATTCAGGTTGCATACCAGAACCCAGTTCCATCCAACGGGTGGACACGTTTTAGAGATCCTCTTAACTTCAAAACACTGGTAGAGGAAAACTTCAGGAATCACTTGTGGACTGATAGGGAAAGTCAGGAAGCTACATCTGCTCTGGGGGGCCAGAGGATCTCCTTGTGGCAGAAACTTTTGTGCTTCATTTGGAAGCACTTCTAAACATGCATCATGAGGGTCTATTAGAACTTACTCTTATTTTCCTTGTTCACACTACATGGTTATAGCACTTTGATCCCACTTTAACTACCATCCTACAACTTATGGAATCCTAGGATTTGTGACACCATGAGGTATTTAGAATTATCTTGCAGAGGGCTCACCAAACTATAAATCTCAGGATTCTGTTGGATGCAGTCATAGCACTTGAAGTGGGATCAGAATTCTATAATTGTATAGAGGGAAAGAGACCTATTATTATTGTTATTGACCAACTTTTATTGAGCACAAAGAGTACATCCTAGAATGTAAGGAGCATTATTCTGCAGATGTGAGATTGGGCTATGATGAATACAAGATGAGAGAGAAAGCTGGGAAGACGGGCTGTTATATAACAATCTTGTAGTTAAAGTTGTGTTGTCTCCACTCAGCACAAACGCAAAAGGAGACAAACATTATGATTCCCGGTTTATTGCTAGGGCAGTGCTGCAGTGGAATGGATAATTCCAAAGAATCCTGAGAATTGTGATTAAATGAAGGTACTCAGAATCTTTTCAGAGATCGCCCTGTGTTGCAGCCAGGAAACACTGTAATTATTAAACCAGTTTTAGCATTGTGGTGAGTGGATCTATGTTCTGTGTGTCTCTCCTAAAACTCCTTAAAGTCAAGATTTACAGAAATTGTATTCCAGACCTTGTTTTGGATGCCAGGATTTCCTCCTGAGATACGTAGATGGATGGATGGGTAGATGGATGGATGGACAGAAGATAGAAGCTTTTGTTGAAAAGATACTTGAAAACCTTTATTTAAAATTAACATCATTCATCAGTGTTAAAACAACTGTAGTACCATCAGACCAACAGGGAAGGAATATAAATAAAAAGAGTAAAAGGGAACAATTGAAACTATTCCCTTGCATTCACAGTGGTGTACTGGACAGAGCCAAAGTAGTGTAATGGTTTGAGCATTGGACTACAATCCTGGTGGCCAGGATCCAATTCTCCACTTGGCCATGGAAACTCCACTTGGCCTTGGGCATGTGACGTACTCTCAGCCCCAGAAAGCACCATGGTAGTTATGCCTTAGGGTTTAACTGCCATGGCTGCACACTATGGAGTCCTAAAGTTTGTAGTTTGGTCAGAGGAACTCTGTAGCTAAGATATCTGAATACCCATCCCTAAACTGGAAATCTCAGGATGCCATGGAATGAAAGCATGGCAATTAAAATAGAAGCATATTGCTATAATTGTCTGGTATGAAAGGTCATCAGATACACTTTATACCAAGAATGTAAAGACAAGGTATTCCATATCAGTAGCTTTCATGAAGACTTTAATAGAAGTACCTTCTTTAAATACAGGTGCCTTCTCACTGTAGTTCTCATCCCAAGCTAAAAATTTTTAAAAAATTAAAATAGGTTGGGGGAGACTGACTGTTGCATTGAATTAAGAGGTTAATAAACCAGCTTGTTTTCTAAGAGTAGTTAATCTGAGATTTGTTGTTGTTTGTTTCTCTTCATTATTGTTAAGGAAGATGTCAATACAATAAAGCTGCAAAGGAAATAGCAGGGAAATGCCTCATATTATATGTTAGAAGTTTCAACACCTTCATGAAAAGAAAAGAAAGTAATTAAATGTGTAACTATGGGGCATGTAGATATTGCAGGAACACGAACCCATTTGATTAAATTTATGAAAATTATATGAACAAACCAAGCCTGTGGAAAGAGTCCTTTGCTTCTGGAGAAACAAAATTAAAGGTTACTGCCATGTTCATTTTGAACAGAAACTGAACATTCAAATGGAACAGAGAGATATAGATAGGTGGGTACGATTTAGAGAACATTCAGACTGGAACAGAGGAGTGGATGTTAGGATGGGGATAACACAGATACTTGGTCCAGATTGGTTGAGTATCATGATGATTTTAGTAACTGTTGGTGTTAGATGTGTAACACAGAGATTAGAAAAGATTATTTTAATCATAGTTTGTAGAAGCACTTGAGAACTGTCTGGCATATACTCCAAAGTATGGTGCCTCCTTTACATCATGACACCACTTTTTTATCATATGATTCATAGTACATATAGATTTTCTCTTTGTTAACTAGAGATGCCATAAACAGTGGTGCGTCCTCTCTCAAAAAAAGGAGTCTCAGGGGTTCATCATTCCTTCTTCAAATAGGAGACAAACATTATGATTCCCAGGTTCTTCTTTGGTTCAGATTTTAATGGGAAGAGAAGAATTCTCATTTGTACCTGTTCATGCCCCAAACCTCACATGTCTAGCCTTCCTTTTCCCCAGCTGCTGCTATTTCTCTGCTAGTGGCAACTAGGAGGGGGAGACTAGGCCCATTTCCGCACGAGATTGATACTTCGTAGCAGCATCAAATTCTTACCCTCTCATCTGCACGTTGAACCGTTTTAGCTTCGTAGTTTTCCTCATGGTTCTGCACATTTTCAGCTCCTAGAACGGTTCACGGTGGTTCATTACAATGTGAAACTGCGGTATGTGAAAACTGGAAAAACTCCAATGTAAATCTCCCAAACCAGTTCTGCTTTGGTTTTCACCTACATGCAGAAGTGTTAGCATCGATTCACATCGCAGAAGTGGCCAGCTGTGGGTGTTTCCAGGCTGTCCCTTCCATCATTTCCGTCACTATCTTTCTCCGCCATCAAAGGACAGTCTGCCGTCATTATTGTCTTCATGCATTAAACAGACAGTGGGAAGAGAGTGGATCTGGTAGTGGACTGTTAAAACATTTTTTTTTCCATGCATCAACAAACATACATCCCTACACACAAACGTAGCAACACAGAAATGTGTTAAAAATGTGTGTTTTTTAAAAAAAACAGACTAATCAGCGATGGGGGGGGTTGAGGGAGGGGAATGGGAGTGGCCAAGGACTTGCTGTTGTGGATGCAGTAACCGCTGTTCTCTGCAGTAGTAAGAGGTAAATGGGGGGGGGTGCAGACAGCACAGTTTCTGAATTTCTGAATGCAGTTTCCGAATCGGAGTATAAAAACACCTCTCTTGACACGCAGTGAACCGCTCCTCCCCTCTCGTGTGGAAATGGCCTATGAGAAGGAGAGATGACCTTCTCTTTTGACACCCTTTGCCACAGTGCCTCTAGACAGTGGCTGAGATGAAAGATACAACTGTGGAATTAAGAACTGAACTGTATCTAATTATGATGTAATTTTAAAGCAATGAGTATAAAATATGGAGATAAAACACTGTGTCACCAGATAAAGAAATTGTAAACATGCACACATACACATCCTTGCAGAATTTAAATCCTTGCAGGATAATACAGTCCCCTTAAAATATATGTTTTTCCTATAGGAGGTATTTAAGCTATTTGCAGAATGATATTACAAATAAAATTGTTGCCACAATCAGAAAATCGAAGAAGAAATAAAAAGACAAATCAGTGACTGAATCAATAACTCATAAACAATAATTAAAATTTTTGGACAGAAGTTAGTTTTTATTTATTAAGCAGAAAGGTTTCAAGTTTGGAAATAAATCACAGGGGAAAAAGAGACACGTCTGGTTAAGCAGCTTAAAGGAATATGCAAATTTTATGAAACCAAGCATAAGAGTGATTAAAAGAGAAGGAGAAACTATTTAAACGAAGTGTATGTGTATGTGTGTGTGTTTCGATTTATATTCTCCATGTGGAAAAAAAATGAGAAGTTAGAAGAGCTTTTAAGCAGGCAAAGATTCACAGCTACTGTCTTGACTTACCAAGTGAACAGCATTTTTCCTGGCCATCTGACGCTTGCTGTTTCTTCTCCTTTCCATATACCAGTATGCAGAAGACTTTACTTTTGTACCTCTGTGCCCTCAAACCTATTATGGAGGGCTGGAAGAACTTCCAGACAAGACTTTTGGCTTACCTCTTTTTGGCGTACCTTTTTTACCTTCTAGGTGAGGCTTCTATTCTGAAATCACCCAGAGTTATTCACATTAATATCACTAAGAGTCCAGACATGGTCTTCTATTTGTAGCAGTCCTGTGTTTTCCCACTGGAAATTTGGAAATAGAAATTTTATTAGGGTAGCGAAAATAGAATAAGTGCACCATGTCTTTTACCTGGCAGTGTCATGAACTTCCAGAAGCACCATGCATCTCTAAACTATTTCTAACACTTTCTCAAATTGCTGCATGATAGATAGATAGATAGATAGATAGATAGATAGATAGATAGATAGATAGATAGATAGATAGATAGACAGACAGACAGACAGACAGACAGACAGACAGACAGACAGACAGACAGACAGACAGTCAGTCAGTCAGTCAGTCAGTCAGACAGACAGACAGACAGACAGACAGACAGACAGACATCTGCCCAATAAATTAAGATGGCAACCCTGGGAACATTCCAAGCTCTTGAACAGATACCAGACTTATCTTGATTCTCATGAAGTAAACATTCTTTCTAATGTGCAGGCTCTTTGTTATGTTACACTGACAAATGAATACTTCAAGACAATGCCAACCCTTTTTGAACCTGATATTATGCACTGGGTTGTATGAATATTGTTTTTATTGATTTTGGAGAACTGAGCAAAGACCATGAATTAAAAGAGAACGGTACAATAGAAAAATTCTGGTTTTGCATATGACTATCTTGTTAGATGCTAAAACAGCATTTGACAAATTTTTTCAATGTTGAAAAAGTTTCCCTTTAGAAAAAAAGTTTTTCTCTCTCAAGTTTTGTCACCTCATTGTAAACACTCAGATGTTACAATTAAATGTAATACTTTTTAAGAAAGAGGTACAAGGCGAAACTGATCTGTCTTCTGACTTACCGCCTATATATAGAGGGCAAGACTTTGACTAGTGCTCTTCCAGAAATGTTTGCCAGGTTGCTAAGCACAACATGATATTGTTTATGGCAGAAAGGTGAATTCCTGCAATCCATCAGGTTTCTATTTACTTATACAGATACCCCATCCAACAATGTACTAAGGTTGAATGGGTTGTATCCAACAGTATCCATTCAACGCACAACACTGGCTGAACCATGTCCCCTTACTCTTGTTGCTCTGTGTCCCCAAACCTATTATGGAGGGCTGGGAGAACGTCCAGAGCAAATCTGAGGAGGGATAATGAGTGCATGGAGAAGATGAGAGAGAAGAATCTAATTTCATGAGCTGAAGTTTGTTCATGCAGAGTTAGATGTTGACCAATATGTCTGTACTTGATGCTAGGAAGGAAATGAGGCCAATTTGGATCTGGGTTAGTGGACCTGCTCTACCTCACTCTCTCCCTGCCAGAACTGACATGGTTGTCACAGAGGAGAAATTTAAGGACCCCCCAGGCCTCCCTTTAACATTGGGAGACTAAAACCACCTCACTTGGAGTAGCTCAAAATTAATGGATGCCAGGACAACATTCAAATTATGTCAGGCTTGACATGGGCCTAGGCATTCTGTGTATCTGCTTTTCTGTACTAGATTGAATTAAGTGAAATTGTGAGTACAAGTGCCACCAAATAATCTATTGATTTCATCTGATCTGGCTTACATGCTGCTTCTGAACTCCACAGAGGTGGCCAATCAGAGTTAACAGCCTGTTGTAGAAGGACTAGGGAAGTGGATAGTTTCGTGATGTCTCTAAGGCAGTGATTTTCACAAATTTTAGCAACAGTCCTGGTGAGTCACTGGTTTCTTCCTTGAATGAGGGTACCTAATTTCAGTTGATCCCAAATGTCCTCAGCCTAATTGCAGAGCCAAAACAATTCCTTGGGATCTTCAGGAGCTGAAGATAATTCAAAAATTGGTTGACAATCCAAGTGTACAATAAAATCAGTTTAATCAATATAAAAATATAAAACAGTTTAAAAATACACTAAAATGTAAAACAGTTTAAAAATAGGCTAAAAGCATATTAAACAATTCGACAAGTTAAAATGAGATAGTTAAACCAGTTTAAGTAGTTCAAAGTATTTTAAAACCAAAGTGACTGTGCAGATTTGGATAAAATCAGTTGAGCCCCAAGGGCTATAATAAAACAGCAATATGATTTTACTTGAACAGTGGAATGACCCTAGTGTTGATGTCCATCCAACATCGAAGGGGAAACTATTCCACAAATAGCAGAAGACTTAGGACAAACTTGATCAGACACAGAGCCCATTTTAGAGACCATTTTGTGGCAGTCAAAGAGGTCAATAGAGTTTATTCTTCTAAAAACATTGCATTTGTACAACATTAGCCAGTGGAATCATTATGTTTAGTGAAGAGCCAGAAGGTCAACTGGTGAAAACCTTGAGGTCCAGTGCAATCAATTTGCTTTATATTCTATAGACAAAATTATTCCAATTGAATTGTTCCATGCTGAATTGCATGCCATAGCTATTGCAGTCAGAACTGAATGTAGGCAAGACAGTACACCAGTAATTAGGAGTAGATGGAAGGCATGAGCAATCTCAGTAACCTGCTGGGCTTACTCGCTAGTAACTTTGTTTGGAATTGTAGACAAAATCAGATGAAAGAAATAAAATGACTGGATTCACAATTACGATTATGAAGGCATAGCCTAGAGTTACACATTTGTGAGTGGTTTGTTTTCATGGTCCCTACATATTTAATAGTGAAGACAGTAGATGAGCAAATGGAATCTGTTCTCCTGTTGATTGAGCAGATTGACATTTCCATCCTGCTTCCCTGAGCAATCTCCAGTGTAACATCGAAAGGAGGATCCCTGTCATAATTGCCCCTTGAATTGGAGATTCCTCATGGGAGGGGACTGGAAATGAATCTACTGTGTCCCAACTGACAGGAGAACAGATCTCCGTCACTTTCAGTGGCTGCTCCCTCATAGGTCAGGATCGGGGAGTCAGGCTGCGAAATGCTACTTAGCTATGTAATTCAGGTAGTTATATAACTAAGAAACTGATCTAAGATCTTGGCCATTGTTTTTGTGAAAAGAATTAGCTGGAAAGAGGAATAACTGACAATTCCTTACATTTAAATTTGCTGGTTAAGGCAAAAAGAGCCAGTGTGGCATAATGGTTTGAGCATTGGACTGTGACTCTGGAGACCAGGGTTTGATTCCCTGCTTGACTATAGAAACTCACTGGGTGACTGGGCATGTCACCCACACTCAGCCCCCAGAAAACCCCATGATGGATTCATCTTTGATTCGCCATCAGTTGAATATGACTTGAAAGCACACAACAAGAGCTAAGGCAAGAGGAAGATAAGAAATTAAATGGGCTTTGTTTGAGGACACAAACCAAGAAAAGCATCTTTAGGCCAAAAGGGTAGAAGGAAACCATCTGCCAGAGATTTCTGCAACATTAGTAATTTTGCCTTCCCTCTTTGAAATGGGAGAGGGAGAATGGCCGTGGCATCAGATGCTGATGACCCCTGAAGTGGGGAGTCTTTCTATAAGCAAATGCTCTGTCCTCAGTAGAATTACACCTTTCGATTTAGCCCGACACAGACAGGTCTTCAAACAGTTATTTGATATAAATCATGTCAAAAAATGGCAATTATTGTGTAAGGTGGAACAGCCGTCTGGACAGGGAGCTTACAGAAGAGACTTGAAAATTTGCATAGGCAGTGGGCATGAAGATACTGCCCTGAGCAAATTGAATAGAAAATTGTCTTAAAATCTTGGAACGGGGTGTTTGGCTTTGACACCAAGAAGATTAAAATGATTTTATTCCTATGCTTAATCAAAATGTTGGTGCTTCAGACAGACGTGAAAGAGCAGGTTTTATTTATTAACTAAGTATTTCAGTACTGCATTTCTGCCAAAGCATTCAGATTAAAATAATGGTTGACTGCCTATGACATATACTGCAAATTTAGAAAAAGAAAGAACAAGAGAGAGAGAGAGGAGAGAGAGAGAAAGAGAGAGAGAGAGAGAGAGAGAGATGTGGACATGTGAAGCATTACCAAATAGAGGCATTGACTTTTTAACATTGTTGCATAATGACCAGGTGGGAAGGATCACTGCCTGCAAGAGACTATTGTAGGATGGGAAGAATCAGATGATAGTTGGTCCCAGCCTGGAAATGTTACTTTTAAAATTACAACTCCCAACATCACCCAGTTGGCACGGCCAGTGGCCTTGCCATAGCTGAGGGATTCTGGAAGTTGCAATTTTCCATGCATCTCTGGTCACAGCTAGACTGAATGTGAGGACCTCAAATTTCTACTCGAAGTACCTCCCTAGGATTTTTGCCAGTGGATTTTGTACATAAGCTCCAGTTCTGCGAGGGTTCTTCTACACCTCTCATACTATCCAGTTATAGCACTGTGATTCCACTTTAACTGCTATGACTGCATCCTGTGGAATTCTAGGGTTTGTAGTTTGGTGAGGCACCAGAGGAGGACTCTGGCTGAGAATTTAAATTCCGCTCCCTAAACAACCAATCCCAGGATTCCATAGGATGGAGCCATGGCACTTAAAGTAGCGTCAGAGTGCTCTACTTATGTGCTTGGAAGGGCCTTTCATGGTCCATGGATACTGGTGACCAGTTTTGAAATAAAATGTACCAGGATTGGATTCTTCCCTTACAACTCTTGCATTGTTGTCAAAACTATAGGCAGAGCACAGCAGAGGTGTGTGGTATGGATGGGACTATGAGATAGCTGTTTTTCCAGCACTACAGGTGAATTGCAATTTGTGTTGCCCCAATTTACACGGTTTCACATTTACAATGTTTCTCCAGAAATGAATGAATGAATGAATGAATGAATGAATGAATGAATGAATGAATGTCTCATCCACAGTGCTTAAAGGTAAAAGGAACTGTCCTCTTGGCATTGCTGGAAGGAAGGAGTTACCTTTGCCTGCTTAGGAGGGGAAGCATAAGCAGGAAGAAGAAACTTACTTCGTGCAGTTGTTGGCGTCCTTTGCCTGCTTAGAAGAGGGGATGTGAAGGGGATACACAAACTGGAATCTTGGACTTTGGATGTGGCTGGAAGGAGTTTCCTCTTGCTTAGGTAGTGAGCGAGCAACTGGAATGGAGGAGTTTCTCTAGCTTGGAAAGGTAAGGTCAGATATTTTATGCTCTGAACCTTTTAAAAATTGGTGGCGGCTTGAATAAAATCCCTAATTTGTGGCTACTTCAGCTCTGTGAGAACACATCCTCCTGGTAGTCAGTGATTCCCTATGGAACTGGCTCCCTCAGTTTATATCAGTCTGAATTTACATAGCAAGTCCAGGAACAAAACCCCAACAAAAATGGAGAATCACCATGGCAGTATCTAACAAACCAAAAACAAACCAAAGTGAACCAAAAATGCAAACAAAAAACTTTAGTCAGTCTTCACTCATTATATTTTCCTAGCCCATATCTATTCTTTCTGAAACTTTGCATAGACCTCTATGATATATGCCATTTTCTTTTTTTATTTTTATTAAAATCTATATTAAAACAAACATATAATATTTATCACATATAAAAAATTTTAGCTGTTAAAGAAATGCTTCTCTTATAGTTGTCTTTTTTTATATAAATACATTTTCTACATTTTCCATACATTCATACCTTTTACATTCATCCTGGCTTCCCCCGAATGAGAGGTAATATAGTACCTGAATAATAATACAATTGCCTGTAATCACATGTTACTTTACTATTCCCTGCCTTAATACATCCTCAATTTTTCTTCTTTTTCTTTTTTTTAAAAATCAATATTAACCATCTTAATATCTGGCCACTGAGTTCTGAAATATATTATTACTCTTTCCCATTCTTTGACAGATTTTTCTACGTTAACTCCTTTCGATATATTTGTAATTCTATCCATTTGCATCATATCGAATAATTTCAGTTCCCAGTCAATTAAAGAGGGGAGAGTTTTTTGTTTTCAATTTTGAGCTATTAGCATTCTAGCTGCTGCCAACATATAGAATAACAGTTTCCCTGCTTTTTTTTCCCTAGCTCTTCATTGATCATTGATAGTAGGTATAGTTCAGGTGACATTTCAAATTGAAATCCAAGAATTTTTTCTATCTGAGTGTGTATTGTAATCCAGAATTTTTTAATTTTTTTACATAGCCACCATTGGTGATAAAATGTGCTGCATTTCCAGCATTTATTTGGGCAACTCGGATATATTTTGGATAGTCATTCAGGTGTTAGATACCACCTATATATCATCTTATATAAGTTTTCTCTAACGTCCTGACATGCTGTATATTTCATTCTTTTAGTCCAAGTTTTTCCCCATTGATCCATAGTTATCGAGTGTGTGATATTTTGTGCCCATTTTATCATTGGCGTTTTGATTTGTTCTTCCTCTTTGTCCCACTTCAATAACACTTTATAGATCTGTGAAATAATTTTGGTTTTTCCTGTTGTGAGAATTGATGTTAGGTCTTCTTCTTTTACTTGATATCCATTTAAATTTAAGTCGATCCTCAGTTTCTCTCTTATTTGCCTATACAAAAGCCAATGACAGTTTATTCCTTCATCATTCAAAGTTTGTTGGGATCTGATTGTTGTTTGTTCATTTTGAATTTCAACCAGATCTTCATATTTAATCCATTTATAAATGGATATATGCCATTTTCATAGAAACTGCTTTTAAAATCCCCCAGAGGGGAAGAAAAGGGAAGTGACTCACCCTAACTGTCAGGTCTTCCCTTCCAAATAAATTGCTGTGCCTGTCTTCCTGAAAATGTCCAGGTTAAGTACTTATGGATACAATTATCCACTGTCTGTTGTTTTCAGGTAACTTGCAGAACAAATGCATCATTTGTTGGGCTACCTGCCCAATGTCAAAGTTGCTCTTAACACCTGTCTCATTCATTTCACTCAGAAGAGGTGACTATGTCTGAAAACAAGATCGAATTCTAATAAAAAAGGAAGTTGATTTGATTTCCAATGATAGTCAATGGGAGACTTGACCCTTGGGAATTCCAGATTTCAAGGACGTAGCTGTGGGAGAGAGCCCCTGTGGTGTAGCAGTTTGGGTGTCGGGCTATGATTCTGGTGATCAGAGTTCAGTTCCCTGCTCAGGCATTGAAACTCACTGGGTGACCTTGGGCACATAACACAGTCTTAGCCCCCAGAAAACCCTGTGTGTGATAGGTTCACCTTCACATTTCAGAAATGACTTGAAGACACACTACAACAAGCTATGGAGTGTCTAAATGAGGGCATTGTTGCCCCCATAAGAATCCTGCCCTGAAAAATAGTTTAGAACTATAAATGTTTTTTTTAAATAAACAGTTCTAATTGTTTTTGTGTACAATGAACAAAAGACATTTTAAAAAAAATTAAGTAGAAGTTTATCACAGCTCACACTAAAAAACTTCTGTGCATTTCAGAGTGTGCTGCAAAGGAAGGAGTGACTGAGGGCATTTGAGCTCCACAAGGGAGGGCAAAAGTGAAGGGTGAAATTTGTGTTTAATGGCTGATTTTATTCCCCTTCTGTTTCCGACTCATTGCCGGGATGAGGTGGTGTTGCCAGACATGCAACCACATCCTGAGGATGAGAAGTGAAGGGAGTATTCAATTTGTGCTTTACAGTCACCCAGACAAGACTTATTTTCAGTGCCTTTGGCTTGGTTACATTTCAGAAACTTGTATGTTTTTTTTTCCCTCCCTCTCTTTTGAAAACCTCAAGTTATGAACTTAACGGCCTTTACAGCTTTATTTAATTTGTAGAAAAGGAGTAGGTAACAAAGAAACAAATATTTCTATGCTTTTGTTTTGTTTTATTTTGAGTTAAATTAGACCAGGTGTGGGGAATCTGGCAGCTTGTGGTACGTATGGCCTTCAAAGCTCAAGCTCCCCCCCAAAAAAAACCCTCCCCTCATTTGGAGGGATTTATTTTAAAAAAAAATTTCAGTGGGCCCTCCATGTTCATGAGGGTTCAGGATGCAGAACCCACGTGAAAATGAAAAAAATCACAAATACCTCCCCCCCCCAACTCTCTCCCCCAATCCTCTGGGGATCTTCTCCATTCTCTCACCTTTTGCTTTAGTATGCAATTTCAGTGCCGGGCAAAAGACAAAGGAATGGGAGGGTGGAGCACTGGAGGCTGAGAAGGAAGGTGTGCGTGCTCATACCCCATTCCCTTGCTTTTTGCCCTGGCATGCTTGCCTTCCTTGCCCACACCTGGCAAAATTCAAGGGAATGGAAGGAAAAGAATGGGAGGGGAGGTACAGGTACACCTCTTGAATAATCAAACCTGCAAATGTGGAGGGAGGATTGTAGGACAAATCACTAGAGTGTGTGATTCTTTTTCAAAACAAAGGAGGGCATATCTAGTTTTAGCAAGAACTTAATAAAAGAAGAACTGGGCTTTTTGAACATGGAAATGACTTTCTGGTCACTTTCTGTTTCAACAAGAGGAGCAGGTATGATCCCTATGGTGCCCTGGATTTGGAAACACCATCACCTCATGTGAATGAGACACTATGTTAAATACATCTTTCTTGGAGAATAATTATTTTTTTCAAAAATTTTGCATGTAAACATGTGGGCCCCCCACTTTATATCACAAAACTTTTGCATGGGTAGGAGAGGTTTCAATTTTTCCTTCAGCCAGTCCTCATATCCCTTTGGAGCTTACCTCCTCACAGAGGCCACATAACCCCATCTTCCATTAGTCCTAATGGAGGTTTAATCATAAAGCTTCCTGTGTGAGAGCAAGAGCAAATTTATAAAAAGAAATTAACTGATGGGGGGACTGTTCTCCCAATCAGGGTACAGTGGGCCTGATCCAAAGCAAGCCCCTGTATGCTTAAATTAAAGTTCAGTTGGTCCTTCACATTTTTAGGTTTCGCTTTCACAGATTTGATTATTTGTGAGTTTCTCCAACCCCTGGCCACTCCACGTACTTCTTTTCCAGGAGAGGCTAAAATTTCAAAGACATTATGTTCATCTAGATCAGTGGTTCTCAACCTGTGGGTCCCCAGATGTGTTTGGACTTCAGCTCCCAGAAGCCCTGAGCATTGACCATAGTGGCTGGGGCTTCTGGGAGCTGAAGTCCACAAACATCTGGGGACCCACAGGTTGAGAACCACTGATCTAGATGAAAAATAGATACTATAAAGTCAAATGACACTTTGAAAAATGAAGGCTTTTTAATGGAATAGTGAACATTAAGTTAAAGAAAGATTTTTTTGTCCAGTGTTTGTTTCTAGTTCCTAACTTTGGTCCATAGCTTGGGAAGTTACTCTTAAGAAGAAATATAATGCTTTGCTGAAGTGAACTATCACTGAGCAGTAGTAAAATTATACTGTGGTACTCAGATGATGCTCTAGTCTGTTCTGAATCACTCCCTGTATTTAGTGGGAACAGCCAGTCTCAGCTGTCTGAATTTATTTTCTCCAGAGGGTGTACACTGGTCAGGCACAGTTGATAAACAAATGAAGAATTCTACCTTCACACACAAAACAAATAACCACACCGTTACTCTCTTCATAATTAATATTACATAACGGGAGAGAATCAGCATAGTGTAGTAGTTTGAGCGCTGAACTGCAGCCTTGGAGAACAGGGTTCGATTCCCTGCTTGACCACGGAAACCCACTTGATCTTGGGCATTTCACACACTCTTGGGCATTTCACACTCTAGGGTCACTCTTAGGGTTGCAATAAATTGGAAATGACTTGAAGGCAGACAACAACAACAACAACAACAACAACAACAACAACAACAACAAGAAGGGGAGAAGCAAAGGGTCATACCCCTTTCCCTGTCTGCATATTTGCATGTTTTCCTCCTCTCCCATTGCATGCTGCAAGCATTGGGGGCATATCTGCAATGAGGAAGGCTACTGAATGCACATAGGTTCTCCCTTCCAAGAACAGCCCTGAATTTTCCTCCACACATTTAATAGGATTTTCTGTTACACTCATACCACCAGTATATACACAACATTGTGATGTAGTGAGCGCAGGATAATATGGCAGAAGAACCTAAAAAGGTGCTGATCTGGTCTCGGTTTCCATGAAGCCTCTATCACTGAGACTACACTGAGGAGAACTAATGTATGATGACACAACCCAAGATTGAGGGGAATGAGACAGAGTTAGAAGCCTAGCCAGAGGTGAGCCAAGATTATTAATGTTCCTATTTGTTTTTCCTATTGTCAAAAAAACATTGCCACTTGTCAATGTATTTTGACAGTTCTCTCAAAATGTTATCTGTCTTTTGTATTTATCTGTGTTAGAAAAATAAACCACCATGAAGCCGTCCAGTTACATTAAAATCTAGGCATTCACAGCAAGAAAGATAGGGAAAACACTACAATAGGCAAAAAACAAAAATAGCTCTAGGCTATACCTTGATTCCCAGAAAAGATTAAGAATTCTACAAAAAAACTCCTGGGTGCTTTCCTTCAATGGGCAGAATCAGATTTGGGCAAGCTGAAGGTATTCTGAGAATTCTGTTTCCTAAACCACAACATTGCTTTGGACAGATTCTTCTACACCAGTTTCCAATGCCTTCATATGAGCGGAAGGTGTACCAAAGGTGAATTTTTATGGTTACAGAAAAATAATCCTCATTCATCCCAACTGTTGTTGTTGTTGTATGCCTTCAAGTCATTTCCAACTTATGGTAACCCTTAGGTGAACCCATTACAGGGTTTTCTGGGGCTAAGAGTGTGTGACATGCCCAAGGTCACCCAACACATTTCCATGGCCAAGCAGGAAGTTGAACCCTGTCCAGTGTTGTGGTACAATTCTCAAATCATTATACCAAGCTAGCTCTCAGCACTCCCCAACGGTACATCCTAATTTTCAATATATTTACAGATTTAATCAGACTCCTGCCCTCTCCAAGGTCAAGTCAACTTGTAACATAACAAAACAGTAAAGAGATCGATAAGGTAGATCCAACAAAAACAATCCATATACATAATAAAATCAGCCTCAACAGAAGGCTACAATATGTATTCAGCACCCAGAGGTCACATCACTTCTTATCACCATTTTGAAGGAGAAATGGAAGGAAAAGAGGGCTTTTAAAGGGGGCCGGGGGCTTCTGAGATGGTTTTAGGGGATTGAGGGTTGTGTGTTTGCCTGCATTGCAGCAATTTTGGGGTGATTTTTGCTCAAAAATTATGCTGACTTTTTTTAAAAAAAAAATGGGTTCAATAAGCTTTGGGGGAGTGGATAGGTTTCAGGGGCCACAAAAGTAGTATCCAGGGGCCACTTGCAGCCCACAAGCCAGAGTCCCCCCAGTGTAGAAGATGTCCAAACAGCTGGACTCAAGATGGTTGGCCACAGAAAGCCCATCTGCTAGCATGCCATCCTCTTGAGGGAGGTGGGACACTCACTAGAACCCAGTGGCAGCAGCCTTCAAAATGGGAAAACTTAGTGTGTGTGTGATGGCCCTGACTCCAGCCATCACCAGCCCCACCTGCCAAAGCAGTTCACAAAGGATTCTCCAGCCACCAGTGGAGTCCTCTACCCCCAAAAATGTCACCCAAGCCCATTCTATACTATTTACTTGAAAGTAACAGTCACTGAATTTCCACACAAGTAAGTGTGCATAGATTAAATAGCCCAAGCTATTTTAACATACTAGATTTTTGCAGTGTACTTCTCTTTCCTTTCAGACTACCCACGGGAATGCTATTCCTGTTCACCTAATTGCCCTTAGTCTTTGCTTTTATTCAGAATTTAAATCTGTGACTCATTACAAGCCCTCACTCTACATTCTGCGCAATGCAGTCACAGGAAGTAATCTCTAGAGATATTCAGAAAGCTGTCCTTTTGGTCTCCAGAGACACTCAAAAGGCCACCTCTTGGCATCAAAAGACAGCCAAAATCTTTTAGAGAAATTAACATTTTACCTCTTTATTCTTGTCTCTGTGAGCTGATGTTTTGTTTATTGCTGTTCTGAAAACACCCTATTAGAAAAGTTTGATAATTTCCATTTTGTAATGCTTTCATTTGTACAGCTCTCCAATATATTACTATTGGAAAGTAAATGTGTGTGTGTGTGTGTGTGTGTGTACATATATATGAAGTAAATAAATAAACAAAAATCATCTTAGTTAAATGAGGGGAAAGATACATACATGTTTCTTCTCACCTTTGGTGACATAATGGAAACAATGTGGGTAGAGGCAATGTCTGTAGGGCTGGAGCTGTGTGTGTGGGAAACAAGGTTTACTCTTTTTTATCCCCTGCTAGTCTCCTGGAAAATTCACTCTTGGCTTTCTCACTGGAGTCGAGTTGAATTCTAGAGTTCTAGATTCAGTTTGTCTTTTTTTTAAAAAACCCTTCAGTGTATTATGATGATTAAGCTTTATTGTTGTATGTTATCAAATGGTTTGTTATGCTCTTTTGTGCTGTTTCCTGACATTTGTGAGGATAAAGTGTGGTCCAAAACTATTTAGATAATAAATAACATTATTAGATGCAAGATTGGGATGGGGCCATTTGCAGCAAGGAAAGGGTTAAGAAAGCACATCTGCACTTGGCCACCATTTCTGCCCTACAAGTTCCCTCTTGCAACCCACTCCCTATCTTAATTTACTGGGAGAAGAGAGAAACTGCATGGTTAATAAGCAGTCCAGAGGTCAAGAAGTCAAGGATTGTCCTGTAGCTGGGAAAACCAAGACAGGCAGAGAGATGGGCAAAGGACAGTCAGGGTCTAGTTCCAAGGATCCAGAAAGCAGGGCAGAGTCGCGAAGCTGGCTTGGGTGTCTTTTCTACCAAGTGAGTGATAGATATTGTGTTCCAGCAGCTGATGAGTGTTTGCTGCCTGATTTACCCGAGCAGGCCAATTCAATAGTGAGATCAGCTAAGGCAGCACCACCTGAGCTGATGATGTGCCAAACAACCCTGTACTGCTGCTATCTCAGAGGGAGTCATGATATTCCCCCACACCAATATATGCTTCTATGGAGCAAACAGAGATACATTCTCTATCCTTGTAGTATAGAATTCTATCTTGAGAGCATATACAGAATGCAGCCTAATCTCCCAAGTAGTACATAGCATCCATCTAGGATAGACCTCATATAGTGCTTTATAGAAGGTTCTTCTTTGATGTTCCACCCCCACTTCATGTTTTTTTTCTGGAAGTCAGCTAATTAGAATGCTGTTTCCCACTTCCCGGTTCTGTTAGCTATGTACACATTTATTTTAGCTTGAAAAGACTGATGCCTCTTTGGGGACATCTCCTCACCCCCCACACCTCCCACTTAAAAGAGGATGAAACAAATTATGGTAACCAAGAAGAGAATCTTTCTTCAAGAAAATTGTTGCTTGGTAAGTCTTTAAAAGAGAAAAAAACAACAACCATCTAATGACTCAGAAACAGAGTTCTAATTTTATCTGAAGTATTAAGAGGATCCAGATGTTGATGTAAAGTAACCTCAGAGGATCAAGAGTCTGCAAGGAAAACTCATCTTGGTCAGAGGAAACAGGCAAGGAGAGTAACAGCTCATGATGTGTGTGACCGAACACCTCCTTCTAAGTATCAGTGGTAAAGCTGTAGGACTGGAATCTCCTGTGTGGAAAGTAAACATTAAGTTTTCCATACAAAATGAAATGAATGATTGCCTTACGTTTTAAGAGTCTACAATAATTTCTTTATGATATGTCTTTTAAATTGCTTCATAGTGTAACACATGGACTTCCTCTTTTAATTTAACCAGAAGATGACTCAGGGCAGGTACCTAGGGCTAAAAGTTGCCTCAGAAATTTCTTATAATTTGAAAAATAATCTTCATTTTCTTACAATTCAGAATAAGTAAGTATTTCAGTCTTTAGTAAGACTTTCCCAACATTCACTAATTTCTTCATATTTGGGGATATAATTCTTAACAGTCCAGGCCTGAATTCCTATGCATTCAACCATATTGGTGCTGAATTAGAGTTGTCATCTCTTTTTCTGAGCAGTTCTTCATTTTCAGTACTTGCTAGGTAGGCAGGTACAGCATAGTCCTTACTAGGGATAGGATGAATCCAGAATTTTCTGAAATCTGAATTTGGATCCGAATCCCTGGAAGGTTCTGGGAATCCACAAATCTCACAAATCACGAATCTTTCAAATCCTTTTTTAAAAAAGGATTTAAAAAGCAACTTTTTTAAAAAAAAAATTGAACTTTTTAAACCTCTTTTTAAACAGAACTTTTTTTAAAAAAACTATTTTTTGACTGGTGGATTTGAAAGATTCGGTTCACCTATTTTTGCACAGGGATTTGGATTCGCGAATCTCAAATCCTTATTGAGGATTCGGTTGGCCCATCCCTAGTCCTTACATAGCATAGTGTAAGAAATAGGTATAGCTATTGAATTTGACCCTGAAAATGAGAGTCAATTTTATTTCAACCAACTCATATTTGAAGAATCCAACAACAACTGTAAATTACATTTTCAAGACAGCAGAAATGCAAAGTTTTAGAAAAATGAATGCAGGACAAAGTGAAACTGGGAGATTTCACCATCCTTAGTCCTCTTCAACTTTTATCTCATCTGGTCTCCCTTCCTACAGGGTAAGTGAACCCTGATCTTGAACAACTTTCTCCAGTTTCCTGTAAAAATTTATCAGTATTTTGTATGAGGAAAACCAGGAAGTTATATTTGGATTACTAAGGGACCATAAGGATCATTAGAGATTGGAACATTGGACTATGACACTGGAGACCAGAATTCAATTCTTTGCTCAGCCATGGAAACCTACTGAGTGACCTTGGGTGTGTCACACACTCTCAGCCCCAGAAAATCTTATGATAGGTTCACCTTTGGAACGCCGTAAGTCAGAAATGATTTGAAGGTACACAGCAACAACAACCGGAAGCAACAAGCAACAATATCTACACAATTTAAAAGGTCATTAAAGGTGGCTACTACATTTACTAAATATGTACATGTAATAAATGGCAAATTATCCTTATGACTTGTGAAACAGGATGACCAAAGTAACATAGGAAGAACAAGTGCACTGTGGTTAGTGGGGATCTGTACTAATACAATGGCTGGATTCATGTGTAACAAAAGGTTAAGTTATGGTTTGTTAAGTTAAGACTTGTCCTACCCCAAACCATTCCTACAAATGAACCATTTTTTGTTGGCTAGCCACAATTAGATCTATGGCTTCTTTTTTGCTTTTGAACTGATTTATTTAGACCGTGGCTTATCATTATATTTGCGCCCAAACTTTGCCTTGCCCTTGGCTTGTTTGCCAGCTCCATATTCGGGATTGGCAGCTGACCAAAGAGATGGGAGAGAAACAGATTAGAAGTGGGGATAACAGATTGTGGCAGAGTCTTCCATGTAACTGTGTTAACAATCTACAATTTATCTATTAATAAATAACTGATACTCATTTCATTTTTGTGGACCATTGGACTCACATTTTTCTAAATGTCAAATAAAGGCCTTCTTATCATGCATACATTATTCTCTTTGTTTGTCATATCTCCTCTTTATTTGCTGAGATAATCTGTCAAAGGTAGGGCATTCTTGTTCCAATTTAAGAAATGAGGAACTTAATGATAGTGCTGCTCAGAGCCCCCAAGTGACCTTGGCTGCCTGAAATTTATGAGCAATCCATGCTGCCTGACGTGGCTAACTGGCTAAAGCCAGACAATTAGGAAGGTACATGGATTAGCAAAGCATTTGTTTGAATTGGCTTTGAAGAACACGTTACTTCATCTGCAAAATGTTTGGTTCATCATCCATTTCTGAAGTGGATTTTATGGAATTGAATGGTTCCCTTCCTTTTCTGTTTGTACAATCTAGGTTTTGGGGTTAGTCTCATGCAGATGAGTACATGATCACTTCGCAAAGTGGAAACATATTACAAAAAAATAGGACACAAAAAGCATAGATTTTCACATACTAATGTCTATATATACATGCATGTTTAGAAATACTTACTGTATTACTGTATAGAAATTCAGTATCATTCATCATAATAGGAGGAAGTGGTGTGCCCAATCAGTCTGCTGTCCAGGGCCTAAATCCAATTACTAGAAAGAAGAAAGTAGGCCCATTGCCTCAATGCAACAAATGTTGACTTAACATTTAGTATTTCATTCAATAGCTTTATTCATGTTGAAACTAACAACTGTATTTAGGATCAAGTACTGACAGCTGCTCAGGCAACTTTAAAGTCCCTGGTCTCCATTCTTATGCTTGGACTTAGACTGGACAGTCCTTCAGATGGAAGACATCTGCAAATAGAGGAGATGTGAGATTTCAATTCCCAGTTCACAGCTCTGCCCAGACTTTTGACTATAATATTCTGAGCTCAGAATGAGGATAAGGCTGCACTGACTTCTGAGGCTTTTCTGGCCACTTGTCCATACCATGGCCAGGTTTCTTGAGTTCAGATCTGATGCTGGACTATAGTTCCCACTATCCCTCATCATTGGTCATCCTGGCTGGAGAAAAAGGGAACCAGAATCCAAGAACATTTGAAGAGCCAGAAGTTCCCCATCCATGGCCAAATTGGGTGATGAAGAGGATATATTAAAGACTCCTGGACATGTGGGTAGGAATTAGCCCATTAGCAAAGGCACAGAGACTGCTGTTATGACTGCCTCATCACACTCAGATGAGATATTAGGTCAAGTGGCAAGTCATTTCTACCTCTGTCAGGTGGAAACTGCTAGGTCATTATTGTTAGCAAAGCTTTGGGGGAGAAAAAAATACCACAAACATTCTGCTGACCCTGACGGAACAATCTTCTGACTGTCATGTAATCTGCTCCATAGTTGAACGGTGTGAGTGAAGGGTCAAGCATCAAACGTCTATGAGAGGAACTACTTGAACACACAAATGGCGGACTCCCATCAAGAAATCCCAAATTGCTTTGAAATACACTATCAAGGCACTTCCCTGAATGCAAATCCATTTTCCTGTATTAATTGACACTCATATTAGCCCTTGACAAACACTAGCTAGAAAGAAATGCATTGGTGCAGCTAGTTCAAGTACTTCTCTCAATGTACGTACGTACAACATTTGGACTAGGAAAGATTCTTATTCATATGTCAAAAAGTAATTTTTTCAAGCTTGACTTGAAAATTATTGCTTTGTGTGGTAAATGCTTTTAGATTTACTATGCTCACTCCTCCTACTCTATCATTGACACCTGTGGTGCCCTTGAGTGCATCTAAGAGCCTATTCAAGGAAGAAGAAAAAAATCTGTGTGTCCCAGGTTTTCCTCGTGTACAAACTTATTTTGGAGATCATAAACATGAATAATGAACAGTTATAAATGCACAAGTCTAGCTTGAATGTTTTTAACTGCCAATAGCAATAATTTTATAAGACCGAAAACACATCAAATCATTTATCATCTAAAACTAGACAATTTAAAACCAGTTAAAAATATTTAAAATAATATTTTAATATAAATATTAATATGAATATCATCCTGCAACATGGCTCACCAGCAGAGCCAACTTCCATTGTTAGGTGGGGCTGCTTAAGAGATAATAATAATACCAACTATGACACACGTGTAAATTGGATAAAATCAGTTAGACCCTGAAAGCTTTAATAAAAAGCCATGTTTTGGCCTGGTACCAGAAAGACAAGTTTGGTGCCAGTCAGGTATTGAAGGGAAGGGGCTTCCACAACTAGGATGCCACAGCAGGGAAGGGTGTGAGTGAATGCTTGTCACTTGGAGCCACACCAGATGTTGTATTTAACATTTACAATTCCTTTTCCTATTGCAGCCATAGGAGTGAAGCAATTAGGATTAGGTCTTCAGCCATGGGGAGAGAAGACTTAAGCCTTTCTGCTCTTACTGCAGTTCTTATGAAAACCTCTTCTCCCACTAGCATGTATGAGCACTGGAGGGAAGTTACATCAGCACTGTGGAAGTTTTCCTCCCAGAACTAAGTCCAGTTTTGGGAGGGGGGGCAATTTTCACCGTCTGTGGGATGAGCAACTAAATATGTTAGATGTATGCATATGAATTCAATGCTACATAATTTAGCCTTCAATCTTTTGAAGAAAAAGTAAGAACAGGTTGCTTACCTGTAACTGTAGTTCTTCGAGTGGTCATCTGTGCCCTCACACACTAGGAGCTTTCGCGCGTGCACGGTAGAGTTCGGAAGATTCTAGAGCTTAGTAGCTTGGTGGGAACCCCTCTCCCATGCCTCTACTGAGCATGCTCAGCCCGCCAAGCAACGGTCGCTCCTCAGTTCTGTAGTCCACCAATAAGGGACCTGAGAAAGAGGGGATGGTTGGGCGGGCATGTATGAGGGCACAATTGACCACTCAAAGAACTACAGTTACAGGTAAGCATCCTGTTCTTTTTCTTCGTGGTCTCTGTGCCTCATACATTAGGAGACTGTGTAGCTTACCGGTAGGATGGTGGGTCAGGTCCTAGAGAACAGAAGCCAGTACAGCATGTCCAAAACAGGCATCCCTGCGGGACCAGCAGTCCAGCCTGCAGTGGTGCATGAAGGTCGATGGTTGGGACTAGGTCGCCACACGGCAGAGTTCCTACAGGTCGACTCCTCACAGGAGGGCTGCAGATGTAGCCACGGCTCTGGTGGAATGAACCCGGAGAAAAGCTGGCAGAGGCTTCTTGGCAAGCTCATAAGCCAGCTGAATAGTCTGGACCACCCATTTAGAAAAACGTTGGGTGGAAACCTTGTGGCCTCTCCGACGCCTGCCATAGCACACAAAGAGGTGCAGGGTCTGTCGAAAATAGCAGTCCTGTCCGTGTAGAAGGCCAGGGCCCGGCAAACATCCAGGGAGTGAAGGGATAGCTCCAAGGGCGTAGTCGGGTCCGGATAAAAGGTAGGCAAGATGATGTCTAGACTCAGGTGGAAGTTAGACACCACCTTCAGCAGGAATGAGATGTCAGGCCGGAGGACCACTTTGTCCCTATGAAACACGAGGTACAGCTCATCAGATCGTAAGGTAGTCAACTCTCCCGCCCGCCTGGCAGAGGTAACAGCCACCAAGAAGGCAGTTTTCATGGTGAGCAGCCTGTCATCTGCGGTCGCCATGGGCTCGAAGGGCAGTCTCGTCAGCTGTGACAGCACCAGGGAAAGGGACCACGGTGGTAGCGGCAGCGATACTGGTGGATAAAGGTGCTGCAGGCCCTTCAGAAACTGCTTCACGGTACCATGACGGAAGAAGGCTGCCGATGGAGATCGTGGAGGCTGGTATGCCACGATAGCGGCGAGGTAGACCTTCAGTGACAGGAAGGCCAAGTCCTGCTGTCGAAGGTGCAGGAGGAAGTGGAGCACGTTAGGCAGGCTGACAGGCGATACTGCCTCCCGGCGTTCCTCAGTGAAGACAATGAAGCACTGCCGCTTGTAGTGATAGTTGTGGTGTGTCGACTCCTTTCTGGCCATGGTCAAGGCATTACCAATGACGGGAT
This sequence comes from Iguana delicatissima, assembly GCA_948472985.1. Classification (NCBI taxonomy): domain Eukaryota; kingdom Metazoa; phylum Chordata; class Lepidosauria; order Squamata; family Iguanidae; genus Iguana; species Iguana delicatissima. The sequence continues at coordinate 191,717 of CAOKZL010000230.1, forward strand.
CATCTAGGGCGATATCCTCCAAGCATGGAGGGAGAGGAGCGGCAGGTCTGGGTGGAGGACGAGCCCGTTGGAGTGCAACAGGAGGTCCGGTTCCGTGGGAAACCGGAGGATCTGGCCGCGAGCAGCCTCGAACAGGGGGCCGAACCAGTGCTGCCTCGACCAGTACGGGGCTATGAGGACGACATCGGATCAGTCCGCAAGGATCTTCGATATCACTCAGTCCAAGATGGGGAAAGGAGGGAACGCGTAGAGGAATCTCTCGCACCACCGGAACTGGAAGGCATCGCCAATGGAATGGCGATCCTGGCTGGCCCTTGAACAGTACTGGCGGCACTTCACATTCTGACCGGTGGCGAAGAGGTTGATTGTCGGCTCGCCCCACCGATCTCGAATCATCTGGAACGCCTCGGTCGAGAGGGACCATTCGTGGTGGGTAATGGCGTCTCTGCTGAGGGCGTCCGCTGTGGTGTTCTCCTGCCCGGCCAGGTGAACAGCCACTGGATGGATTCGGAGCGAGACACACCAGTCCCAGAAGTCGAGGGCAATGTTGAGGAGGGTGGTCGAATAAGTCCCTCCTTGCCTGTTGACGTAACAGACCGCCATAGTGTTGTTTGTCAGGATCAACACCGTGCAGCTGGAAACGATGTGGCGAAACACCCTCAGAGCTTTCCAGATGGCAAGGAGCTCAAGGGCATTGATGTGGAGGATGGTCTCGTTGTCGATCCACCTGCCCTGGACTCTGAGGTCACTGCAGTGAGCCCCCCATCCAAAGAGAGAGGCATCCATGGTCACGGTGACGTGTGGATTTGGCTCCCGAAAGGGCATGCCAGACAGTAGGTTGTGGTAGGACTGCCACCATGTCAGGGAGCGCCGAACCTGTGGGGGCAGTTGAAGGAGACATCTCTGGCCGTCTAAGAATGGGTTGAAGACTTGGACGAACCAGTGTTGGAGAGGCCGCGTACGGAGCCTGGACAGGTAGGTCACAGCAGTAGTCGAGGCCATGTACCCGAGGAGCTGCTGGATTCTCCTCGCCGATATCGTTGGGTCATTGAAGATGGTGGACATGGCTCAACGAAGCGTCCGTGCGCAGTCCATCGGCAAGTAAGCCTTGGCCGATACCGAGTCCAGGGTCGCCCGATGAAGTCAAGAACCCTCATGGGCTTGAGATGAGACTTCTTCAGATTGACCTGGAGACCAAGGCGGGTCAGAAGGGTGAGCGTCCTGTGAATGTCCATGACGAGTTTGCATCTGCAGGACGCCACCAACAGCCAATTATCCAGATAGGGATAGATGGATACACCCTTCATCCACAGGAACGACACAACGGGGGCCATGCACTTCATGAAGACCTGTGGTGCGGTCGAAAGGCCGAATGGTAGTACCCGGTACTGGTAACAGGTACCGTCGACCGCAAACTGTGCTGTGGGCAAATGGCGATGTGAAAATAGGCATCCCAAAGGTCAATGGATGCGAACCAGTCCCCTCGGCGACGGAAAGGCAGGATCGACGACAGCGTGACCATTTCGAACCTCTCGGGACGGAGGTATTTGTTCACCCCTCTGAGGTCCAGAATGGGTCGTAGGGTCCCGTCCGACTTCGGTACCATAAAGTACCGGGAGAAGAAGCCGGTGGTAGAGGCCAACGGAGGGAGTGGTTCGATCGCTCCCTTTTGCAGAAGGGACTGGATCTCTTCCAGCAGGGCCGGGCTGGCCAGGGTAGAATAATAGACGCCTTGCGGTAGAATACTTCCAAATTCTATGGCATAGCCAAGACGGACGATGGAGAGGACCCAAGAGTCCGTAGTGCCTGGCCAGGCTCGGTTGATCTTCTAGGGCTGCTTGCAGGCTGAAGGATGGTAGTGGTGGTGGCGACCTGCGAAACGGATCAAAATCGAGACTTCATCCTGGAGGAGGACTTCTTTGAAGATGAAGATAGGTGCCTTCAAAGGGGCCTTCGCGCCAAGGTGGATGGTTGAGACGGGCCCGAGCGAGGCGAGCGAGGCTGGAAGGTGGAGGATGAAGATCTATGCCAGGACGGCCGGGAACCGAAGCTACGCCGAGGCCGTTGGGGCTGATGGATGCCCATCTTCTTAGCCATCAGGCGTGCCCTGACGAGGTGGTCCATGGCGTCATCAGTTGTAGCGTGGAACAACCTCAGGCCATCGAAGGGGAGATCTTCAATCCTCCTCCTGCTGTCCTCCTGAAGGCTCGATGATCGGAGCCAGGCATACCGCCGCAATGCCACAGACCCAACAAGGACTCGGGCGGCGACCTCCACAGCGTGTCTTGCGGAGATAATTTACTGGTTTGCGAGGGTGACCTCCTCATTGAAGAACTGGAGGGCGTTTGCTCGGTGCTCCTCCGGCAGATTGGAGAGTAAGGGGCCAAATCTGTTGAGGAGGTTCCTCGCGTATGCCGCCATGCATGTCTGCATGTTAGACACTCTGGCGATGAGAGAGGCAGCGGTGTAAAACCGTCTGCTGAAAGTGTCTAACCGACGTCCCTCGCAATCAGGCGGTGTGGTGTGAGCCCAATTTCCACCCTTGGTTTGGGCAGACTCCACAACAATAGAGTTCGGCACCGGGTGCATAAACAGGAAGTTCACCTCCTCCTTCTGGGTGCAATAAAGATGTTCAAGCCTATGTGGGATCGGCTGTGTGGACGCAGGCTTGGCCCAAGGTTGCTTTAGGGCCTCGGTCAAGGTTGGCAGGAAAGGTAGCGGCGCGGTGGATGGTGGGCGGGTGTCCACATATTGATACACTGGGTCCTGCACTGCCGGGGCCAGGTCGGCAACCTTGAGCCCTAGGGCCGTTGCCGTGTGAAGGAGGATGGCGGAGAACTGCTTAACGTCCTTGGGTGCTGACTCTGGTCCTGGTTCCCTGAATGCCAGGGGAGGGGACTCATCGGATGTCACCGTTGACTCGTCCGAATCCGATTGCGTCTCTTAGGACCAGGATGATGGAGATAGGGCCCTCTCAACGGACTTTTCCCTGGGTGATGGTACCTGCAGGGTAACCGCCGGCGCTGCTGTTTGTAGCAACGGTACCATGGCAGGTACCGTAGCCTCCGGCAACGTTGTTATGACGGCTGTCACCCAGGTGACCGAAGATGTTGAGGTCGGTACCAGCATAGGCCTTGGGTGCTGTATCGCCTCTGTAACGACGGTGGTCACAACGGTCGTCCTTGCCAGGGCAGGCTGGGCGGGTGGTGGTTGAAGTAACCCTCGGGGGCAGAGACACGGTCCTGTAGTGAGAAGTATGTTCCCTTGAACTCCTGTATTGTGAAGACTGAGATGCCGACCGACTCGGCGACCATTGATGCCGGGAGTGGTAGTGCTCACGAGATGGTGACCGAGACCGGCGATGGGGAGACCAGTACCTGGCGTCCAGATGGTACCTGTCCCGATACGAAGGTGAATAGGACAGGTACGAGGGTGGATATTCTCTCCAGGCATACTCCCTCCCGTACCTCACTGCATGGGAAGCGGAGGTGTGGGGCGAGTCGGTCAAAGGGCGAGACATGGCCCTCTCTACGTAGGTCTCCCTTGCAATGTAGGTCTCCCGGCGACATGGAGACGGACGCCTCACCCGTCGTTCCAGGGAGCGTGACCTGCTTCTGCCCGAATCTGCCCGACATGAGACCGAGGCATGTTGCATGGCAGGAAATTCCTCCAGGCGGTCCACCCTCACAGGGTGACCGAGCGGGGTTTTCGCCACCATTAACACGGGTGGTTCCGAGGGCAAGTCTGTAGCCATGGGCCGCTCCTCATCGGACACCTCGAGGACCTCTTGTGGGTCTGACTCCTCAACTGGGTCTCCAGTGAGTTGAATCAGTGGAGGTGTTAAGGGGCGAGTCACCTTAGGAGGTGAGCGCCGCTTCTCTTCTTCTTCTCTTTCTTCTCCTTCTCTTTTTGCATCGGTGCCTCCTGAGGGGCAGGATGCTTCTGCTGGGCAGCGGTCAACATTTTAGATGGTTTGGCTGCCTGCGAGCCCGCAGGAGCCTCTCGAGACACCAATACCATCAACGGTATCTTCGGGATCCTCGGTAGCAATGATACCGGTGCCTGGGAGGACGGTACTGGGTCTGAAGCCATCGACGCGAGTGGTACAGCAGCCGCCAAAACCACTGGGGAGGTGGTGGTTGGGTGCCCAGAAGTTGGTGCCGACATCGTCGGGATATCTGGCTGGTCTCGTGCTCGAAGGGACTCCTCCCAACAGTGGGACTTCAGTCTCGAAGCGCGGTTCCGAAGCATCTGCACAGTGAATTCCCAGCAGATAGTGCAGGCCTTAACATTATGGGTTTCCCCCAAACAGAAAAGACAATCCCGATGTCTGTCGGACAGGGCAACTTTGCGGCCACAGGTGGAACAATGTTTGAAGAGAGCCAACATATAATGAAGTTAGACGCTGAGAGAAAAAGCAGAGAACAGAGAAGAGTAGAGACGAAGATGAAGATGAAGATGAATATTAGAAGTGGAGGCGGGGGGGAATCCAGTACCAAAGTCCAAGTCCTTAATCCAAATACTGAGAACAAAGTCCAAAATCCGAGTCCAAAAGCCAAGAGGGATGTCTGAAAAAGCAAGCCAAGAAGCACTAAGCAAAGAACCTTCCATTCGCCAAGGTGGACAAGAAAGAACTGAGGAGCGACCGTTGCTCGGCGGGCTGAGCATGCTCAGTAGAGGCATGCGGGAGGGGCCCCGCCAAGCTAAGCTCTAGAATCTTCCAAACGCTACCGCGCACGTGTGAAAGCTCCTAATATATGAGGCACAGACCACGAAGAAGAAATGTTGTTATGGGATACTCATCTGAAGACCCTGAAATAGTGGGTAGTATAGTTTTCGTGGGGATTTATTAGAAAAATGTTATGATCCAAGATGCCCTATATCCCTCAGGAGATCTTTCAGATTTGCGTGGACAACTGTGGTGTGTTTAGGAGACTATTTTCTGCCCTGGTATCCTCTGGAGACTGTACAGACTGAGAAAAATGACCTCAAAATGAAGAGAAGAAAATCAGAAGTGGCCCTAACTCCACGCCTGGTTCTGAAAAATTGATAATTTAAATGTTGAGTATGGAGGCCCTTGCAACCTATTCAAAACGTGAATTGACGTTCCTGGGGGCTTCAGGAGAGCCAGTTCAGGCCTGGAAGGAAGGAGTCTGAAAAGGATGTCTGAAGGCAGGTTGTAGACTGGAGAAATAGACTCAAGGGCCTGTGCTTTGCCAAATCCTGGTACAGACCATGCTTAAGAGAGCCATCCTAGTAGTAGCCTCTTGGATAACATTGTCTAAAGGAAAGAACCCTAGCATCTAAAGTGGGAAAGGAATTTTCGTTGCCTTTAAGAAAAATGAATATAATGTCATGTAGGTGGCCTCCATAATGAGTACTAAGTAGTATTGTGCTCTGGCTCCCAGAGCATCATCCTACTAGTGTTCTGTTATGGGTGGCTTTGAATGTCATTCTGTTCATTCTTCTTAAAAGTAATATTCCAAGCTTCAGTAGGCTAATTTTTGCAACTCTGCCTCAGGAAGCAAAATGTACTGGGTCAGTCCTGCTGTTAATATACGTATATTTCCAAATGCTGGGTAGTTGCAGTTCTAGTGTCAAAGGCTGTCATGGGTAGGCGGAGCCAAGACACAACACAGCCAGTTAGGGTATTAAAAGGCCACAACTTTCATTATAACATATGTGGAGTGTTGGCCTGGCATGAGGCCTAGATCCAGTGAGTGGATGACCTATCTGTCAACCAGTAGCTTCTCCTCTGGTCCATATACCTGAGGAAAGCCCTGGAGTGGTAGACATAGAATCTACATAGGTGCACCACTGCTGTGGAGTTCCCTGCCACCTAGGAGTGAGATATGCCCAATAGTCCCTGAGCTGAGTCTGAACCTAACTGCCTGGACCTCATGTTCCTCTAAAGGGGACCAACAAGACAAGTCAGACTTGTTCCCCCAAAACCGGATCCAGCCCCATGTCACACTGCTAAAGTTGGGACATAAAGAAATAATTCTAAATGGGTTACAAGAGAATCGGGCTAATAAACAACAAAGAAAAGAAGGTGGGTGGGAGGAAAGGCAGTGAACATAGATTGACAGAGGAGCATTGAGGAAGCAGCTTTATCTTCTCCCCTGAACAGATCTGAGTGAAGCCCACTGCCTCACTCCCATGCAAGAAAGGACCCACTGTTCCCCATGCTAGCCAGCCCATTGAACATCCCCATGGAAAGTGCTCTGACAAAGATCTGCCTCCCTGATGCCCTGCACCACTCTGCAGTCCTGGATATTGGCTTCCCTGTAAGTGGGGTGTTGGTCATCACAGATATGTCTTGCTAAAATGGTAAGTAGCATCTAGGAAGTGAAGTTATTCAATCTTATTCTTAACAAAGAACTGTTTGTTTTTTTTAACAACCAGGAAGGAGAACCTTGGTGCCAAACCAGACATAAAACTGTGGAACTGAAAAGGATCCCAACGGCTGTTTTGTCCAATCTTCTCTCATACAGGAATGCACAGCCAAGCACTCCTGAGAGACTACTATCCAACCTCTGTTTAAAAATCTCTAGTGAAGAAGAATCCTCAACTTTCCAAAGCAGTCTGTTCCACTGTGAAAAGCTCTTACAGTAAAGAAGGTCTTCCTAATGTTTAGATGGAATCCGTTCTCTTCTAATTTGAATCTGCTGATTCATGGCCTAGTAGTCTCTGAAGCTGTAGAAAGCAAGGATGGGTATTAAAAGGGTATTAAAGCAAGACAGTTATCATGCCACCTCTCAGTCTTTTCTTCTCTAAGCTAAACATGCCTAGCTAGTTTCCTAAGTCCAAAGTTTCATAGGTTTTGGTTTCCAGAATTTTTACCATTTTTGTGACCCCCACATCCAGAGATGTTCCAAGTTATCGGTATTTTTCTTGAGCTGTGGTGCTCAGAACTGGACAGAGTATTCTTAGTGAGGCTTGACCAAAGGACACAAGAGTGGTACATCATGATACATCTGACTGAATCTCTTCCAATACAATTTTATTTGGCCAAAAGCAACCACAAAGGAAAGGTGAGTTGGAGGAAAGGTGAGTGAACTCTTATTCTATCTGACTTCTCATCCTTCTGCAGCTAATAACAGCATTACATGATCATGTCCAATAAACAATGGGGAGGGTGATCCCTCACTTTCCTCACCACCCCTTTGTCTTAGACATAATCGCTCCATCCTCTATTTGATTCAACCAAAGGAAAAGAAGTCTTAAGAGATCTAATCCTTGATCTTCTGGATTCCTTCCATTTGGCTCTTTGTGATAATGCTTAGTTCTCAGAAAGCAATTACAGAGATGGCTCAATGGATATGGAAGGGAATTCCCAGTGTGAGAGTGTCAGAAGTCCTTTTCATTCAGCAAGGCAGCTACTCTGCTTCTGAGCCCTAGAAACACAAAGCAACTGGCTTCCAGGGAATAAAATTATTTTATTTCACATAGAGGAAATACAGTATTTTAGCAACTAGGTTTATACAGAATCTTGGTTACTAGCACAAGAAAAAAACATTCAGATCTCTTTCCAATAATAATGTCAATCAGTTAGGCAGAGCAATATACAACATGAATTTCTTATGACAATGGTAGAATCTTTATTTTCCACTTAAGGGTGGATTTAGCATTTAAGCTAAAGGCTACACTCACTGGAAAGAAACAATTAGAGCACCATGATTCTACTTCAGCTGCCATGGCTGCCTCCTATGGAATCCTAGAATTTGTACTCTGGACTACCATAGCATGAAGCCATGGCAGTTAAACTGGAATCATAGCACTACAACTATGTAGTGTGAAAAAGACCCCAGTTGTTCCAGTTTCAGAATTTTATTGCACGTTGTTAGTTTAAATATGTGTAAGTACTTGAAGAGTGTGAGGTATGTCAGAAGGAAGGAAGGAAGGAAGGAAGGAAGGAAGGAAGGAAGGAAGGAAGGAAGGAAGGAAGGAAGGAAGGAAAGATGCTAAGGAATGTGACACTGATAGTAGTCTTGGTTGGAAATTTCAAGCAGTACAGCTTTTTCTAAGGCCATGTAACAAACTGTTGTTATTATTGCTGCTGCTGCTGCTGTGTGTCTTCAAGTTATTTCTGACTTACAGTGACCCAAGACAAACCTTTTATGGAGTTTCCTTGGTTAGATTTGTTCCAAGGGGTCTGCCTTTGCTTTCCTCTGAGGCTGAGAACATGTGACTTGCCCAAGGTCACACAATGGGTTTCTATGGCTGGTCTCCAGAGTCGTAGTCCAAGGCTCAAACAACAGTGATGCCTACCAGAAATCTGCTTTCCATTCAATTTCCTCCATGTTTTTCTTCAGTCATTATAATGAGCTTCAAGTGTCAGGGCAATAAAAAAAATTGCATTAAAGATGATGCAACTCAAATGTCTTCAGAATAAAGTGGGGGTTTTTTCTTAAAAAAGAAAGCAAGTAATATTTCTGGCCAACAATTCCAAGTTTAACAATAGCAAAACCCTATGGGAGTCATTTGTCTGCTCCCTGTGGTTCATGCACCAGAAGTTCCACGATAAATGTAGAGGCATTAAATCCATGCTTGGACTAGTGCCAGGAAGCCTCTCTTTTTTTCCTTCTGAAAACTTTTTCTTTTTTTGCACACTGTGGAACTAATTAGACTGAAACCCCATTTCTTCTTGTCTCTTGAGTGATACTGTACATGCAGTCGAATCTGAGACAAGGAATAGTCTTAGTCCCTGCCAATCAGGGTTTGATTAATTTAAAAGTTAGCTTTACTGGCAGCAAACTGTTTGAAGATAAGGGGCACAGTCTGTGATCCCATAAAGCCAGAAGAATGCCACCACCATAGATCCCTACACTCCACATTGCCAAGTTCCTCTCACATTGCTGCTGATTTCCTGTAAATGTCAGAAATCATCTTTTCCAGAGTGATTCTGGGGGAAGGAATAGAGAGACTTCTCTTCCTTCTCTCCCCAGGTAGCCTCATGTAGTTCCTGAATGCCTCCAATTGTTTCTGACTTACAGAAATCCTAAGGCAGACATATTATTATCTTTTCTTAGCAAAACTTATTCAAAGGAGTTTTCTATTGCCTTGCTCTGAGGCTGAGAGAATGTAACTTGTCCAAGGTCACCTCATGGGTTTACATGGCCTCCTAGGGAAATCTTCATACGGAATGTTCTTTCCATGTTAGGGAGGAGTGCGGAGAGAAAACTCTCCACTCCTACCCAGCAAGAAAAGAGGATTGCTGAGTTATGTGTGTATCCATGTAAGCAGGTGGGTAAGCATATGTACAGAAAAGGTTGCATATCTTAGAATATCTCAAGTGGAAAATCATACTGCCCCCACCCACCCTTGGGCACAGCTACTTGTCCCACTAAGGAGTGCTTAAACTCTCTTTTGGATATCTAAAAAACTGAATAGTCCTCAGGACTGTTGTTGCTGTTATATGCATTCAAGTCCAAGCTTATGCTATGGTTTTCTTGGCAAGATTTGTTCCAAGGAGATTTGTCATTGCCTTCCTTTAAGGCTGGGAAGATGTGGCTTGCCCAAGATAACCCAGTGGGTTTTCATGGCTGAGCAAAGATTTGATCTCTGGTGTCCTGAACTCCTACTCCCACACTCAAACCACTACATCACACTGGCTCAGACATAAAAAGGCTGCCCAATAAACTATTTTGGAGGGAAATGTCTGGACCAGTTCTCATAAGACGGAAACAAAATCATCCCTCTCACCTGCACATACCAGCCATCTCAAGACGTAAAAGAAAAGTGTAGTGCATTTTTTTAAAAATACCAAAACTGATTTCATATGCGTAATGACATTATAGTGTTCTGAATTTTCTGCGTTAGGGTTAAGAAGCTTTATAGTGGAATATTTTCCTTTCCAAGTACTCTACGAAACTTAATAAAATATGATCTTGTGGACATGGACAATCAGGGACGAGTGACAACTGCAGCCACCCTAGGTGAGCTATGGGAGAGCACAGCAAGGGATAAGAAAGGCCAATTGTAATTGTGATTTTTTATTTTAATTGGCTGAAATATGGAGAGTGAGTATATATAGAAATGCTGAAATCTACAGAAATGTATAACTATGCCTTTTTCCCCGTCACACTGTCAGCCTTGTGTGTATTTCAAAATTTAAAAACAAGATTACGCCTAAAAGCAAATATTGTGTGAAAACTGGATATGTGCTATAGAAAATCCTAAGTTAAAGTTATTGTGCTACAACATGATTCCTTCCGACTTTTTTATAACTCATCAGTTGTGCAGCTAAAAAACTTCTGACAACCGTGGAGGAAGAACTCTATTTGAAATGTGCATCTCAGGGGTATTTATCTGGTCTGTCTAATATCATACACTTCAAGATACTTTTCTTCTGCACCGGTGAGTAAAAATACTAGTAGACAATTGGATGCACATTTCTTTTTCATAAAAGTCATCTATTCTAAGTCAAGCTCATTATCGAATTATCTTGGACAGTGAAAGTGATGTGAAATGGAATTGCTTTCTTCCTGTCATGTGCTATATGGGTTGTTTTATATACAGTTTACTTGCAAATATTTCCATGACATTTTAAGGCTGTTATCCTATATTCCATATGTACTTATCTGGGAGAGTAGGCTGCAGCAACTGCAGTGGAATTAACTTCTGAGGGATATGTAGATAGTTGAACATCCTGTGAAACCAATAGCAAAAAAAAAACAAAAACCTAATTCTGCCTCTAATATGAAACTAAGACGATGACCATGATATATAATATGTTCAGCAGAGGCGTATCTAGGGTGGAGCAAGTAGGACATGTATCCTGGGCACCAATACCAGGTGGGCTGTGCTGGAAGATTCAGTGGTGGTGGCAGCAGAAGAGGAAGAGGAGGAGAAGGAGGAAGCAGCCCTGGAGGTAGGGGTGCAACTTCCATGCTTGCCCTAGGTGCTGTTTATGCTATATATGCCTCTGATGCTGAGAAAACACAGGTCCATGAATCAGAGTTGGATGCATCCCTTTTTGCTTGGATTAGTTCTTGTAGATTTTATTGTGCATTGTTCTAAGAAGCCAATTAGAGTTAAAGGCAAGATATTAATGTTTCAAGTAAACAATCCCAAAACAACCTACTTAGTATTTCTCCCTCAACTCTATACATAAGTGAGGGCTACAGGACCATTAGTAACATAACAAGAAATGGATTATTTCAAGGGGCTGTCATCACACAATCAAATGGTTTTAATTTTGGGAACATTGAGAGGAAAAAACAGAGTCTGGACTACCTCCTGACTCTTGGTTCTTGTGCGTAGCTGGAGTGTTGACTCATGTTCAAATAGCCCCTGCACTTTGCCCATTTTTCTTGCACCACTGCCAGCCAGTGAATCTGCAACTTCCTCCACGGAAAATGTGTCATCTGATCTTGACCTTTAAGACCTTCCATCATAAGAAACTTGCTTCCAGCAAGTTTCATCTTATGACCATATCTGAACAGTTTTTCCATAGCCCTCAAGCCCACATTAGGGAATTAAAAATAGAACTAATTGAAAAAAAATGGTTCCCAATTATTTGAAATGGAATATACATGTTTGTGAAACAACTTGAAGGAACAACAACAGCAGCATATACATATTCATACATGGACACACATGTGCTCACACACACTATAACCCGTACTTAGCCCTTTTGGCACATTAAGAAATGACCAACTATTCAGTACATTTGTGAAGTGACACAAAAGAGGATTTTGACAGACTTACTGCCTTATTAAATTGTGAAGTAATTGGAAAAACAAATCACTGATGCTTTTTGGACACTGCAACCTCTTAGTGGCTGTCACATGTATTTTGCTTTTTAAATTTAACACCTTCCCCCATACTACTTATTAGACCTATCCTTTCTGTCCACTAAAAATATGCCCAAAGCAGCTAGCCATAATAAAATATATTAAACTATACTTTCTGATGCTCTTTTATTGACTCCCAGAGCCATTAGCCTTTTCTCTCAAACACGTATTTTTTGTAACTATATACCATATTGTTTGTGGTATATTCAGTGGCCTACCACATAATATGCCAAACTCCGTTCATGGTATGTTTTCTACTGATTATTTCTGCTTCCAAAATATGAACAATTTATTTTAAAAAATTATGAATGGACTAGCAACTTTAGAGAGAAGAGGGAGTGGCACAGATACATACATGGGTGTGGGCATACACACTTCCTTTTCCCCATTACCGTTCATGTCTGTTCAACTCAGTTCCCATCTCATGGCCATGCCATGTCAGAGTAAATGTTGCTAGATTTCATATTTTGATGAATTATGAAGCAGGCACATGACTCCCTGGCCAGGTGCACAGACCTAGTGAAGCCACTCACAGCACACCATTCAGGTAGCATGAATTGTCTGTGAATCACAAACAGAATTTTTGGCTGGCATCCTGTTGGTGAATTGTAACAGCATTAGTCAGACCTACATCCTCACAACTTGCTTTTTATTTTTTTGATCATCCTGGAGACTAGAATTCTATTCTGACCACGCAATGATCCAAATCCTCCATAAATTTCCTTGTAATCAGTGCATACCTCTCCCTTCAAGAAATGGCTATTTCTGTGTTGCTGGAGAGTGGAGCAAGGGATCAGCAGGGATACAGTCAACTGTTACTCCATAGTTGGACATGCTAGGGCAGGTGTCCCCAGGGACCACCTTGAGTCTTTGGGAAGCCCGTGTAGATGATGTTCTTGCAGCACACCCAACTAAATGAAAGTAGCTGGATGTGTCTCCACTGATCCCTCCACCCTCCAGCTACACAGAAAATGACCATGCAGCAGGGGTACACTAGTACATATAAAATAGTGTCGGGGGACAGCACTGGGAGATATAGCTACAGACACATGGCTACCTGATACACATACATCTTCTGATGCAGGATCTCAATCAATATTTGACATTGCCTTTCTGAACAAGATGACTCAATCAGCTTAGAGTAAACAGGTTGTATTGAAAATCAGGTCAAGGAAAGGAGACCACATCCAGAGTGTGCATGGATGCCTTCCATTTACCATAAACATTAGAAGGGAAGAATTGAATGAGTTGTATGTAACAACACACACAGTGTCTCTTAACGGATTCCTTTCTAAGGCATTCATTTTGTTCAGAACATTTTTTTTTTGTTTACTTCTCTACTTCTGCAGAACAGTAGTTAAGGGAGATAAATTCTGAAAAGAATGAAACAAAGACTTAACTGTTTTGCAAGCAAGTACTCTGTCAAAGGAAACAGTATTATTTTAAAGAAAGGGGCCATTAGAGATTGAAATATGAGTAAAGAGCTCTGTCAGGGAATGTCTCATCAGATGGCATTCTTCTAGGAGAGGCTATTCTTTCCATTTATCTTGTGTATTTCATACTTTTACTTTGGTGAAGAACATGAGATAAAAAGAAGCAACTACCATGACAAACTGTTTCAGATTTTCACCTACGTGCCTTGTTTCTTCCCAAGCACTGTACTCAGCAGTGAAAAAAAATAAATACTAGATTGGAATTTCACATAGACTGGGTTACCTTACTGAATTGGTTGTATTCCATGCATTTTAGCTGACAAGCACAAACATGAAATGTGAGGCAGGAACAGAGCTTGGAAAAGTTACCTTGGGGACTACAGTTCCCAGAATTCCCCAGCCAGTATGGCCACTAATCATGCTGGCAAGGCATTTTTGGAAGCTGGAGTCCAAAGAATAACATTTCCAAGCTTTGGTCAGGAATGACATACCCTTTATAGGGGAAAATCAACAGGTAGGAGACTTCTTAGCCTTCCACATGCTCAACAATTGTTTATGGTAAAATCTTTGAATGAATAAAAACAATAAAATAGGAATGAAAACAAGAAAAGCCAGCCCCTTCTTGTCATGATGGGAGTTATAGTCTTATATTTTTATACAGTGCTGAGTTGGGAAAAACTAGTTTAGACACCTCTCTCCTGAAATTTATGCCATTCATGCTAAGTTGTGCTCAGCTATCACATTTATGTTGACTGATTTGTTTTCCAGACCACATGGATAGGCATTATTAACTCATTCAATCAATACCTATACAAACTGTACATAAAAGAGCAAACCATTTTATCCTTCACCTTCTATGAAACCTGTTTAAAGTTTGAGTCAGTCCAGCATTCATTGTTCAGGTTAACTCTCAGATAGAAAGGGAATACCAAGGAGTATACCAACATGGGCTGGAATCCTACTGGTTAGTCCCAACCAGAGTAGACTCATTATATCAATTTTTGAATGGTGAATCGACACATAGGTAAATCCTATGATTCCATGGATCTACTGTAGTTGAGACAGCATCAGGATTTAGGCCATGGTTTGGGGACAGCTGAATTCAACATTGTCCCTCTAAGTTTTAAGGCTTTAGACTTGAAACAGAATTGTTGATAAAGATTATATTGCATAGGCATCACTGCTCATAATTAAGAAGTATATGGAACAGGCATAATTGCTCATCATATACACAGTCTTTTATCCTGCTGTTATTTAGGTTGCCAGGTGTTGCAGTTTTTATGAGCACTATGAAACACTATAAAATATACTGTTCATAATCAGCAGTGAAATCTAACGGTGGTGTTCACGCAAAGAAAAATTCCCTTAGGATTCTGCTTTAATATTTTGAATAGGAGAACACTCTTATTTTGGATTGCTTTGGGCAACATCTTTTGCTATAGATCAAGGACAGAGCCAACAAATGGCTTTTATTTTTGCTTTACCAGAACTGGATCAGATTTTTAGGCACACTAGCCTCTTTGGCATGACTATTGCTTGCTAAATGTTAAACAAATACAGTAGGCGCAAAGATCCAAGATAGAGTTTTTTTTAAGGAAATAACTATAACTTTAAAAAATCCTTTGCAGCATTCTGTGAAATTTGTAGTCATAGCAGTCCCTTTTGATGGGCATAAAACCTGAAAAAGCTCAGACAGATGGGGTGTACATGTAAAGGCTTGGTTGGTTGGTTGTTTTTTAAGAGACTCCCTTGTAGAAGAGAGGATGTGCTGAGATTCTAGCAAATCACCTTGGCTGGAATTGGTGTTTATAAAATTGAACTCCTGGGGTCCCACTTTGGCCTCACCTGCAGACACTTTGCTGGAAGTCCTCTCATAAGAAGGATCTTGTTCATGAGAAGGCCATTACTCTCAAAGAGTCTTTTCTTACAGGTGGGCACTTCAGCAAGTAGCCAATAACCTCGCCCATGCTTTTAACTGCCATTACTCAAAGAAAGGCTTTACCTTTCATGAAGGGAAACCACCACTCTCTCCTGCGATGTTCCAGGAAACCGTCATCTGGAAGAAAAATGGCTACAGACTACCTCCTGAGGAAAAAGACCCTGAAGATCTTATTACAGTTTGGATTAAGTTTGAACTATAAAATGTTATGCGATTTAAAGATTTTTGTACCATTATCTTATAAATCACATTGCTTGCTGTGGCACTTTATATTTCTTAGCCTAAAGTGGCTGGATAAAAAGACTCAGATTAGTGAAATGATTAAATGTGGTCCAGGATTTACATAGTTCCCACTGTTTTGTTTGTTGTATGTCTGTTATGTTCAGGATCTTTACACACAGCCATGCTTTTTCCTAATAACTGCTTAAAGCTACACAGCTTTTTTGATGTGTTGTGATTTAAATACTTTGAACAGTTAAAAAAAAATCCCCTTCAGTGGTCCTCTGCCAAGAAAACTCCATGATGGGTCTTCCTTAGAGTTGCCATAAGTCGGAAACAACTTGAAGTCACACAACAATAACATACTTCCCTTGTGGGGAACTTGTGCTGTGAGCCATCAAACAATACCACCTTCTCTATTCCCATTTGCTGGTGCCTTCCTTTTACGGGGAGTTTGGAGGTAAATGGATCAGATTCTCAATGGACCGCCTGATTTGTCTGTGTCCCATCAAACCTGTAAAGCAAGTTGGAAGCTTTGAAACAGTCATCTTTGATTTGGACTACCCTAAAATTAACTTTCTTTACCAGAGACTAAGATGGGAGACCACCAATGAATACCAGGCTCTCTGGGCTATATTTCAGAAGAAGGGATGCGCAAATGACCTCTGAGTATTCCTTGTCTAAGAAAACTTTGTGAAATTCATGGAGTCACCGTATGTCAGCTTGAAGGGTACACATACAAGTCTGAATATATACAAAGCTGCCTTCTTTGTATTTATTACATGCAGGGGCAGGACCAGATGCTTATCTCAGATGGCAAAGCATGTGTGCCTGCGTGCATGTGTGTGTGTGTATGTGTGTGTATCCATATGTGAGTTAGGGATTGCATGCCCCTCCCTGATGGGGGGCCCTCACTAGTTCAGAGAGTTACGCTGTCCAAAGCAGCTGGCGCATGGTTCTCCAGAGCCAGTCGCATCCCAAATGTCTGGCTCTGAGGAAGGATCCCTTAGGGCCAGGCATTTGGGCCTAACTGGCTTGTGGAGAATAGTGCTGTTCACTCTTCACAGGTCAGGCAACAGTACTGGATAGGGTCATGTGGAAGGGGGCTGCAACTTTCCTTCTGCTTCAGGTACCAAGAATACACAAACAAATAAATATATACATAGACATGTAAATAAAATATTTTAGTTTTGCAAACTTCTGCTTTAGTTACTTCTAGGCAGAAAGGTTCTGCCAGACTAGAGCACGGAAATACGGGATGGGGGAAAACAGATGGTTACAATTTGGTGGCCCTTCCATCCTGCCATTCTTCCTCCACAGCTTAAATCATTACAATTCTTTATAATTTAACATTTGGTCCAGACCAGCTTAGTGGAGTTCAGCAGCCACAATTCAGGATAAAAATATCAGAATGCGCCATCACAGTCAGACTGTTTCCTGCTTGTGGTTTGCACTCACGCAGGACTTTCTAAGATAGCATGTTGATTGCCTTGGTCTGTTTTTGTCCTGTTTTTTCTATGGGCTTTGGTTCTTATTCTTGGTTCAAAAGGGAAGTGAAATCTGTTTGTTTCTGTAACAGCTATAGCTCTGAAGAGTACAAGAGAGTAACTATTGAAGTACAAATGATAGCCAGGGAAAACCTATGGTGCACTCTACCCATGGACCAGAATCCAGTGCTCCAATAATATGGTGCAGCCTCACCCCACCTGACATGATCCAAATGTGTTGGACTACAGTTCCCATTACCCAAGCACCACAGGAAATGGCCTGATGAATGGGGATGATTGGAACTATAGTCCAACACACTAGAAGGGTACCCAGTTTAGGAAGGCTATGTTACTGTAAATCCCTTTCTTCTACCACATGGACAGGCATTTGCAGATTGCCTGATATAATAAGATCTATAAGGGTTTTACATTAAAATGCACCTCTAAAACAATACCATACAATACTATACAATACTCTAAAAAATACTACAGCAAATTATACAAAACAATACAATACTATATTAAAAAGATTTCAAAACATCTTTAAAGATAACAAATTCCTTAAAAATAATCCAAGAATAATACTAACCACCCTCTCTCATTAGCAGCTGGTGAAAGCATTTACAGGTGAATACAGATTCTCCCTAAGGTGAACCTATCACAGGGTTTTCTGGGGCTGAGACTACATGGCACACCCAAGGTCACCCAATGGGTTTCCATGGGCAAAGAGAGAATTGAACCTCGGTTGGAAACAACTTCAAGGCACATAACAGCAAAACAACAGTCTCTCCCTCCCTCCTCTCTTTGCCTTTCAGACAAATTGAGAGAGTAATCCAGAAAATAAGTGCCACCACTGAGGAGACCTTTCTTTCAGAACAACCAATAAAGATCTCAGGGATCAAATGGGCACTTAAGGGGAAAATATTTAGGACTTTGTACATCAAT
This sequence comes from Iguana delicatissima, assembly GCA_948472985.1. Lineage (NCBI taxonomy): Eukaryota > Metazoa > Chordata > Lepidosauria > Squamata > Iguanidae > Iguana > Iguana delicatissima. The sequence continues at coordinate 209,538 of CAOKZL010000230.1, forward strand.
GAAAAAAATCTTGAAGATGGCTCAATAACTGTGAGGCAGTCAGTGCAGTTCTTTCAATACCAGTGTATCCACAGAGCCCTCTGTGCAAATGATCAGTCATACGGATGCCTGATATACATTAATTCTTTGCCTTCAAAAGGAGCGGGGAAAGAATTCAATGATCTTGACCTCCAGATGTTTGGGTACTCAGATAGATTTAGTTTTGCCTGTTCTACAATGAAAGCAGAATAGAGGAGATTACCATTACTCCACCACAATATTGTGGCATCGCCCCCTCCCAACAGAACAGTTTCAAACAGATTAATTAATGTGTTTGTTTATTGAATGCTTATGTGCTTAGAGGAACTTTTTTCCAATAGCAGTGAAAATATTAAACAAAAAGTACAACATATATATAAAATTTTGTTAAAACAAAGTTACTAAATAGCATAATGGTGCTAATCTGATATTACTGGACAGCTCTAATCTGCTCTAATCTGATATTACTGACAGCTCTAAAAGTCAGAGAAAACAATCTACAAAATCTGGTTAACAATAGTATATACTACTTAATTTCTAGCCGAAACCACAGTGAGAGAAATAAGGCAGTCTAAAGAAAATTTGAATGAGATTCCTATCCAGTGCCCTGCTATACGCTGTAGTTGTAAATAGGAGGGTGGTGTGCCTTTAGGTTGCTTTCAACTTATGGTGAACCTAAGGCAACCCTATCATGGGGTTTTCTCGGCAAGATGCAAACCTCTTAGGAATTTGCCACTGTCTTCCTCTGAGGCTGAAAGAGTGTGACCTGCCCAGGATCACTCAGTGGGTTTCCATGGCTTTGCAGGGATTCAAACTATATATTATTTTACAATCAATTATGAATATCTATTTCTCACAGATTTTGCTATTAGTAATTTAGCTGTATTGTCCATTATCATTTGTTTAGCTCAGATATACTACCAGTTTAATGTATAATTGATGAGACTTCCATTACTGCAACTAACAATAAGATTACATTAATGTTGTAATATTTAGCATTTATATAGTGCTTTAGAATCATATAGGCCTGCTTGGGATCCTTTGATTAAGTATTGTAAAGAAGCTCAAGGAAGGAAAATTTTCCAGAACCACCCTGTAGTCAACCATCTTTGGAGAGCCCGTGGAGTAATGTTGGCTGGGCTATGAGGGCTGATGGGTTTGAATCACAAGATTAATTGAAAGATGTCAAAGATGTTCACAGAAATAAAGTTTTCTGCCTTCTTTCCCCAAGCAGGGTTACTAGGTTAAGACTATCAGTGGCCCTGTGATATCAGGGCCTAAATCTAAGATCTAGGGATGGCCCTTGAGATGTCACAGAGGGATAGGGCCTCATGATGTTGCAAGGATGATGTTAAAAGAAGCAGCCCAGTGACATTATTAAACATGATACCTTAAGCATCAACCACAGTTGTCCAAAGGATACTGTTCAAGTAATAAATACCAAGTCTGAGTAATGAGGGGGGAAAATTACACACCCAAACAAGCACACATACAGATATTTTTTGAAGGAGTGCTCTTCTCATGGGATTCCTTACTCTTGCTCCAGAGAAGAGGGTCCAGGCCCTGAGATTTGGCAGCTTTACTCCCAACATTTCCTTGATTCCACCCTCCCCAAAATTGACTTCTGTGAGCATTTTTAAAGTAACCTGGCTTAGAAGCTATGCCATTATCTACATCTTGCAAGATAGGTCAATTAGCATTTACATCCACATATGCTGAAGCTAAGAGAAAGGATTTCACTAAGGATTCATAGTATTTTGAAGGAATGTGTCTTCTTGTGTCAGCCTTCCTGTGCTCTTAGAGCTGGGGAAAAGGCCTGGTTCATTGCTATGCCAATGGAGGATATATTTTGGGTTCCAATATGTGAGAGGGCCTTCTTCCTCATGGTACCCCAATTATGAAGTTACCCTCCCCATGATATCTGGTGTTAACCATACTTCCATTTTGGCATCAGAGTTAAGAGCTACTTTTGCATTATTATAGTTGGTGGATATGACTGTATTTTTGCTGTCAACTTATTTCTTTGCTGATCAATACTGGTTTCATTAAATAGGTTGCATTTTATTGTTTTAATATTATTTACTGTATTTTGTTTTAATATTGTTATGTGTCTTTTTTTTTCCTACCTGGGAAAGCATCAGGTCCTGTCTGATATTGGAAGCAGAACATGGCCAGCCCTGGATAGTATTTGGATGAGAGACCACCACTGAATACAAGCACTGTAGGCTGTATTTCATGGGAAGGAACTGGCAAAACCACCTCTGAGTATTCCTTCTCTAAGAAAACCCTATGAAATTTGTAGCGTTGCCAGAAGTTTACAGGCAATTTGAAGGCACATACGCACAGTGGGATAAAATCAAAACAAACAAATTACTGTAGATTTGCCACCTGATCTGAATAAAGTTGGGTGGACAACATTCCCCTGCCCCCTTTTGTCCCTTTGGCAATCCTGGTTATTTGTATTCACAGTCATGCTGCCAAGATTTGCCTATGCAGCAATGGTGACAGTGGGAGAAACTACGTTTTTCTTTATGATCTGGACGCACCCTATTTTAGAGTGTTCTGAAGAAATTAGAGCAGAAGATATTTTTTTCCAAGTCATATAGCAGCAATTTTACACACACATACATCTATTTGCAATATCATCCCCACCAAATTTCACAAGGGCAATGACAGCAGCAGAATGCAACTCTTACTCCAGCATAAACCCACCTTTACTCCAGGAAGTTGTTGATCTTTGTTTTAGAAGTAGCTTAACCTGCAGATATCAGCAGGTATTTTTTTTTTTATGGCATAGCAATCCACCCATCCCCTGCTAACAATACCTCAACCTACCACTAAAAGCACAGCATAGGAATGAGTATGCTGACATCTCTGGGTCCCACAAAGGTCATATTGAGAGCTGTGACTTCCTGGTTCTCAGCTCTTTTTATTGCTACAATATTCTAGGTCTTCAGTGTGAGCATTATTTATATACGGAAAAAGAAATCACTATCATGCCAGTGTACAAATGCAGAAGAGGATAAATGTTACATTTCCTTGTTTCTTGCTGGCTTGATTGTTCTACTTTTGTAGCTGCATTCTACAGCTGATAACAGTTTCTCTAGGATAAGTAAATGGGACATATATAGCCCTTTAAAAAAATCTATTTTAACAATTTTATGATAAGAAAGAATCAGATATAACCAGAACCACACCATACGAAGACTCAGAGGTTTTTTTCACACAGTAGACATGTACAGCAGTCAATCCTATTATATATGTCAATTAAGATAACTCTGGTTAAGATAACTGTGTTTTGATTGCTTTTTTTTAAAAAAAGGTATTACATTTCTCTAGAACAATTGTCACACTTTACAATACATGGATTTTAGCACAATAAACATTGGGTCCTTTGCCCCAGTGACTTCCAAGACAAGTAACTTGAACAAGCTCCCTGTTTAACCCACAATGGTTACTTGCTGTTTGGCTCTCTCTAGTGGAGCTTGCCAGTGTTCCTGACAACTGGAATTATTTGCCTCATCTTGATCTCATGCTAGTTAAGCCCAGTGAAGAGCAGCAGTAGGCAGTGGCGGTTCCGCCTACAAACTTAGTAGCCTTAGCCGGCACAGAAAATTAGGAAGGATTATAGGAATTTATGACCAAAATCTGGGGGGCCAATCTTGGTACATAAAAGTCCACCGGTCTGGTCATATTATATTTCTCACTGCATCACTATTCAATAACGCACTCTCTGTTTGAATTTTGCTTATTCTGAAGAAATGGCACTGACCACAAGGATGTGTGACCATAGGGCTCTTATTCTGTTTCTTTATTAACTTTATTCAGTATTTCTTTATTAACTTTATTAACACAGGAAGGAGGAAGCTACTTTTCTCTTTTCAATTTTCTCTTTTCAAGGAAATTATTGAGACTGCAAATTTTAAAAAATTGTGATCCAGAAGGCTTTTCAGTGTGATCATTTCCGCACTATACTATTATACTGTTATTATTCTACTTTCAGCATCCTATGGAATCCGGGGGTTTGCAGTTTAGGGAGGGGCATTAGAATTCTCAGCCAGAAGGCTCTTTGGCCTCAGTAAACTACAAACCCCAGAATTTCACAGGATGTTGAAAGTGGAATAATAGTACTGTAACAGTGTAGGGTAGAAATGGCCTGCAATATATACCTGCAGGCAAGAAACATAATCCTATTATATTGTTGAATTGCTTTATTTGTTTAAGGGATTTATATATTAACTTTCCACAGGAGGCTCAAGGCTGAATGTAAAATGCTTAGCATGTGCGTGGCCTTTTCCACACGGGGCGAGGGAATCGCCCCGTGCCGGTACTCACCGGACCTGTGTGCTTCATGCACGGGTCCAGGCTGGTCTGGAGGAGGGCGTGGCTGCACTCCACACTGCTACGGGGACGAAAATGGCGGCTTCTGGTTAGTGGAGGCTCTCCACCAACCGGTGAAGCTCGCCAGCCTAAAGCCCGCCCCTGGCAGATCTGCAGGCTCACACTGGTGCGAGCCTGCAAATCTGCACCAGAGTGTGGCCATGGAGTGGCACGCTCTGTGCTTTTGAAAGACCTGCTTTAAGCGGTCTTTCAAAAGCACGCTGAACGACAACTTTGAGTCGTTCCGGAGAGGACTGAGGTCCAGAACTAAACAAAGTAGTCCAGATCCAGTCCACTCCCAAGTGTAGAGTCCTCTCTGGAGGACGCTCTGCACCATTTTAAAAACCCCGTGCGGAAAAGGCCCGTGTTGTCTCAAGCCCAGGGCAGCAGCACCCAACCTACCTCCCACCTATATTCTGAGCATTCAAATAGCCAGACTGATTAGGATCCATAAGGTAAGTGCCCTCCAGAGCAATGTTTGTCAGGCTATCTACTGTGGAGGACTGGCAGTACATTTCTCCAGTGTGCCAGGGACCTGCACAAAATTTGTGCCCATTGGGTACAATTATTCTTTTCTTTCCTGGAAATTTGCCAGGGACAGGCAGCCAGTGGCTTAGGCAACAGCACTAGTCCAGGAACCACCACACTGAATAGCAGTGCTCTGGAGGACACAGTTCAGGCCTAAATCCTGTCAGCCAATTCCACAGTTTTAGATGAGTCAGGCCCTTTAAAATCATTCCTCCCCAGCTGTCACAACACTCTGAATAACTTCTTGCATCAGTTAATGCTAGCTAGAACATCTCTCTCACTTTAGTGTTGCAAGGGCTCTCCCCATGGTGCCTTATATCAGACCTGCAGTATCTCATTTCATCTGTCCAGGTAGGTGTTTGACCTCCAGGCCATCCATGACTGTATCTTCTGCCTCTGTCTTTCAGTTTCTATCTGAATGATACAATATATGACCTTCCTAGCGAAAAGCCAGTCTGGTGTAATGGTTTGAGCATCGGACTGCAACTGTGGAGATGAGGGTTTGAATTCACACTTAGCCATGGAAACCCACTGGGTGGCCTTGGGCAAGCCACACTCTCTCAGCTGCAGAGGAAGACAATGGCAAACTCCCTCTGACAAAATCTCACCAAGAAAACCCATGATAGAGTTCTCTTAGGTCAGAAATTACTTGAAGGCACACAAGATGTATATGACACCTACTGTCTCCATGATTATGCCTTCTGCTTCTAGATCTTGGTTCTTTCTTGCCTCTTTTTGTATTTGAACACTTAGCTTTACTTTCTGCCTCTGGTCTGTGTGACCATTATCTTGAGCCAGGCCTGGAATGTGGGTCAGCCTATTGTTAGCTTAGGCCCCTGGTATGATACTGGCTTACAAAGCAAGTTTATAATAAAATACATTCAAACCAGGTTTCCCGACTGTTGGCTTTCCATCCATTTTGTAGTGCATATACGGGCCGTTTCCTCACTAGCCTTTTATAGCGCTACAATTCCACTTTCAGCATCCTCTGGAATCCGGCTGGCCCCTCCCCAACTGCAAACCCCAGGATTCCAGAGGATGTTGAAGGTGGAATCATAGCACTGTAACAGGCTAGTGCAGAAACGGCCATGGTTTGTCCTTTTCACACACACCTCTAGCTGAAAGCCAAAGTTGTAGGAAGCATTTTATTAGAAGCTGAAAGCACATTTGTATTTCAGAGATGGATCCCAGCATGGCTTATGTCTGAGCATCCAGATTGGCAAATGGAAGCCTGCATTTTTCTCCTAGTGACCAATCACAAAAGAAAGAAAGTTAATCTATAAGTTAACATTTCCCTCTGTAACAATCAGATGCCTTTTGATCCTTAAGAAATTCTTACTTCTAATGACTGATATCTGAAGTGTTTAGTTCCAAGTGTTGCAGAAAAACTCCTCATGCTCTGTTGATCTGTAGGCAGCCACATACTCATTCCATTTTTGTGAAAACTGTCATACAACCATGCCAAGTCATCCCTTACACTGCCTGTATCTCAATCCTCTTACAAATCTCTGTGCTGTTCATCTGTTTTATTTCAGAGAGTTAATGGCTGCAGCAGTTTAAAATGTAGAAAATGCATAGTCTGAAAATCTGTAACTGTTTCACACTGTCCTCTACAACCTGCTGTCTGGGAGGGAAAATCCTTGGCACTTGCAAATAGTTGGCCTGGGTTTCATGCTTGGCCAATATCTTCAAGCAGGTCTTATCTGTTTCAGTTTTTAGGAAAGGTCTTGTGAACATACAACCTCTCTTTTTGGAAAGGATGCGCCCCTGGAGTTTAAAGAAGCTGAAGTTGTTTTTTCAGGCTTTCAGGTCCAGGCTTCAAGAAAGGCAGAATATTTTTTCAGAGTCTCAAAACTAATCCAAACTACACACAGAGAAGAATATAATAGGGAATTTTTGTGCATAAGAAAAAGGAAAGGCAGATCATGAAGGACAGGGAAGCTTATGTGAGTGAATTGAGGGTTTTCTTCTTAGGAAAAAGGCTAGATAGAAAACAAATGAATAAATACAGTTGGCCCTCCACATTTGCTATGGTTAGGCACAGGACCCCTGTGGATAAACTGGAAATATCAAAGTGTGTCTGCAGAAAGAGGGCTGAGGCATAGTGAGGAAAGCCCCCCACAGGTCCAAACCAGAAATCAGTGAAAAGAGAGAAAAGGGAGTGGGCTGGCATGACGGCTCTATATGTACTCTCTTTCTTATCCATCTCCTTCCTTGCATGTGTGAAGGGGCATCAGGAGAGGGTTTGTGGTGCTGAGAAATCAGGCTGTGATTTCTTAGCTGACCAGGCAGTGGCTGGTGGGAGAGAAGGAGGAGGACCCCAGGCAAGTTTTTAAAGGGCTGAATGGCCTGATCAGAGCCACTAAGAGGGAAGGTTTCCCCAGAAAATAAGTGCTTGATGGGGGGGTAGGTGCTAGAGAAACTCACAAATAATCAGATCCATGGAAATAAAACCCACAAATGTGGAGAGCCAACTGTAAAGTTCAATGAGGTTTGCTCTCCACAAAGTGTCCTTAGAATTGCTGCCACAGACTACTTACTATATATACTTTATGTATTTCCAGAGGGTTAGCTGTGCTAGTCTGTCACAGTTAAAATAGTAAGAAATCTTGAGTTATCTTAAAAACCAACAAGTTTTAATTGGCCTGAATTTTCATGGACTGCAGCCTAATTCTTCAGATGCATCTAGTCTCAGCAGAGAGAAGTACTGAGCTGGAGGGAATGGAAGGTGGAAAGTAAGGGAAATGCAAAAGGTGGCAGCTTGGTTGTGGTCCAAACAATGGTTCTTAAGGATTGTTTTAATCATCATTGTGAGGTGACAAACAGATCTTAATGGAGATGGTTAAGAATCATTCACAGATCATTGGTGAGTGTTAGTGCTTAGAGATATTTATCACTGTCCCAATCACTTATAAAAGGCATCTTTATTTTCACGCCACCTCATTTTCAAGGGTTCTATAAATTCTGCTGGATGCTAGTAGCTGAACTGCTGCTATCTCATCTCTTTAATGTGATTTGGTCCATGATATCTTGCATGTTTCTTTGTTTCTCAAGGATTTCCAGATAACCTTTTGATACACCAAAGTACTTATTTATCACATCATAAAAGAGAGAATAGGGCTGTTTCTAACAGAATAGCTCAGACCACTTTTCATCCTCAAATTCTTTTCATACACTCAAAACAACTCTCTGGCCCTTTTCGCACAGCATTTGCCATGCGAAAGGGCCTCCGGACAGTTGCGCAATTGCAAGGAGCGTTTCAGACGACGTCCTCGCAATCGCACGATGCTGCCACGTCCGGCAGGCGCTGATTGCGCACTATTTCATTTTTGGCTTGTAGCCAAAAATGGTACATGATTGCGCGTTGCTCAGAGCCCCCACATGCACTTACTGTGTGTGCGGAGCCTCCGGAGACACAGCCCTCGTGCTTCCTCCCCCAGTGCAGCCTGGGAAAATGCCCGGTTGCACTGCAGAAGGAAGAGGTGGAGCCCTCACACTGGCTGCCGGCCAGCGGGTAACAACTGCAGAGCCAAAGCAGCAGGGACGTGAGAGCCTCTCACAAGAGACTATTCACGTGATCCCTGCGCCAGGAAGAGGTAAGATGTGGAAAGGGGCTCTGATAGCAGTTCTGAATAACAAAAGTGTTTTCAGAAGAGCAGCCATTGTCAATAGTCTTTATACAACCTGAAAGAATTCTAGTGGCACCTTAAAAAACAAGCAGATTCATTGTGGCATAAGTGTTTGTGTGATTATTTTGTGACTTTGGGCTCTAAGCTGCGAAATCTTACACCATAATCTGAGTCTAACATGCTATTCATAGAGTTTAGAGCCACAGTAAAAATAGTGAACGCATCACACTGAAATGATGACTCTTTCTTTACTTCCTCTAAAACGTTTGGACAACATATTTTCCTGTGCCAAAAATAAGGCTGATTTTGTTTCTGTCTGAATTGCAGACAGGTTTAACAGATGTTTGCTACAACATGCGTGCTACGCTCTGCCACCATTTTTTGAGCTTTTTTGAACCTGTCTTAGATGGTTAAGCCTGAAGCCAATGAAGTGTCAAAAGCTTGTATGATATATGTTATGCATTTTAGTTGGCCCAAAATTGTTGTATTTTGCTGCACAGTCAACATGGCTACTCATGAATATATTTCCTGTCTCAGACTGCAGTCCTAATCATACTTACTTAGTGAGCCCCTGGTTAAGGAAAGGAATTTACTTCTAAGTAAAAGTATGGCTATGGGTTGCTAGATTATTTCATCTACCTACATATTGAGAAAGTTAGTCACACTGTGAGTGTGATTAAGATTGGAATTATGAGAATTACAAATTGATTTATTAATTTAAATGCAACTTAAGGGTGATTAATTTTTACCTGAACTAGACATAAAATTTAGTAAATAGAGGTTAATACCAAAAAGCAGATTAAAAAAGGAGAAGAAAAGAAAAACCACCCACTCTGCAGTGTCTTCTCTTTTCATTGCCTTCAATTCCTTATCTGTGTTATGTATAATCACTGGCATATTATCATAGTGTGAGCAAACAAGCTGAAATTGTTTAAGACAATTCCATACACAGCTGGACCCTGAAAACTTAAAACTGTATCAAATCAGGAGAAGATATCAAAAGAGGAATCTTTTTCACTTCTTCTCTGCCCACCTCTTACATCATCCTTGTACAGATAGACTGTTCTCTTACCTGGCTTAGTGGACTTTCATCCAACCTACGTCCAGTATTAGCTACTCCGAGGAGGAAAAGAAGTTTAAACTTATTCACATCATGTGTTTAACACTGCTTCTGAAATCCCTTTGGCATTAAAAGTAGTTTGCTATGTAGAATGAAGATGGTGCCTGTAGTTCAAGACAATAACCATTCAGAATTAGATAGATAGATATTGTTTACTATGGTCATAGACCAGTAAAAAGTTACACCAAAATAGTACCAAGTTCAAAAAACCTAAATACTGAATTCAGAACTAAATGTAGTATTAAACCTTCAATCCTTTATCTATTTACCTATGAGTAAACCTACAGAACATAGCAAGACTTACTTTGATAGAAACAGGTGGAGGGCTTTGTTGAACACCTATTCTTTGAATGCCAGCTGTGGTTTTATTTAGGGTGTATGAACTACAAAACACCTGGCCTGGGTTTGTGCTATCTCTCCCTCAGAACTGCAATCCCACTACTTGTTTACTGAATTTGTCACTTTGCCTTGTAACAGGACATGTTACTCCGTCTGCCACACAGAATATGGTCTGAGATAGTGGTCTTTCAGAGACTGTGGCCTTTCAGGAGCAAATGTTTCAGAAATTGTACTTTACATACTAGTATTTTGATGCAGTCATAAGTCTTGCTTGATATGTAATCTTAACTTGACTATAAGGGTCCTTTTCTTGACCAAGACCCAAGAGTATACTTCTGATCCAATAATGTACTTCCACATCCACCAGTGGAATTAGGACTTTCTTCCCCTCACCCTCCAATGTAGCCCTCAGTGGCACCAAAAACCTCCTCCAAAGGATTTCCTTGACCTCTGGAGCAAGTTTTTAGAGTGCATAGAGTGAGTGGGAAGGAACGGGACTTAAAAACCGCTAGAAGCCTCATGTTCTTGGCAGTGTGAGAGAGGAGTTGCTTTTCAGCAGAAGAAATTGAAAGAAACCAGGTATGTTTTGTAGAGAGTTACAGCTCCTGATAAGGTAGTTCACAGCTGGCAGCAGAAATGTTGGAGAGCCACTGTGATGTAGTAGTTGGAGTGTTAGACTAGGACTCTGGAGACAAGGGTTCATATCCCCGCTCAGTCACAAAAACCCACTGGGTGACCTTAGGCAAGTCACACTCTCTCAGTCTCAGAGGAAGGCAGTGGCAAATTGTGAAGAGATTTGCATCGTGCCAAGAAAATCCCATGATGGATTCATCTTAGGGTAGATGTAAGTCAGAAACAACTTGAAGGAATACAACAGAAATGTTGGGACAATATACCTAAAACAAGGATTAAATTGGTATTTCTGTTTTTTTTTCCTGTGAAATAACAAGAGCATTGGATAAGTGAAATATCAATTGTTAGATACCTATAAAAATGTAAATAAATAATTATAAAGGTAAAAAAGAGACTTGAAAAACTTTTAAAACTCTTTTCCTAACATATTAACAAATAAAATTCCGGTATCACTTCAAAGTTCATTTTACAAATTCTTTGAATTTCATCATGGATCCCCTTCCAGAACTTTTTTGCCCTTCCACAAGTCCACCACATATGAAAAGAGGACCCAGTCTTTTCATCACACTTCCAACATTTCGCATTCCCATTTTTAGTTATTTTTTGTAATCTTTGTGGGGTTATATACCATCTATGTAACATTTTGTGAAAATTTTCTCTTAAATTTAAGTTTGGTGTAAATTTTGTATCAGTTTTCCATACTTTCTCCCAAACTTCTTGTTCAATCGGGTGTCCCACATTCTGAGCCTATTTTATCATTGTATCTTCAACTACTTCTGGTTCCATTTCTCTTTTCAACAATAGTTTATAGAGTTTTGAAATTCTCTTCTTTTGATTTCCCTTCATCAATAAATCCAATTCATTCTCTCTTCTCTCAAATCCGTACAGTTTTTGATCCATTTTAAACCTTTCTTTTAGTTGTCGCCATGGGAACCAATTTAACTCATATCCATCAGCCTTTAATTCTTCTACTGTACACATTCTTGGTTTATTCCCTTCCCATTTCAATATGTCTTAATATGTTAATAAATTTCCTTGTTTTATTGGAGCACTTTTATACGCTTCTTGTGGTGAAGTCCATGTTGGAAGTTTTGTATAATATTTCTGCTTTATTTGTAGCCAAACCTTTAACAGTGTCTTCCGGATGCAATGATTGTTGAACTCTTTATTCACCACTAATCTATCATAACATAAATATCCATGCCACCTGAATCCATTATTTATTTCTTCCAAATCTTTTGTGGTTGTTCTCTGTAATTGAATCCAGTTTTTAATCTAATCTAGACAGCATGCATAATAATAAATTTTCAGTGGTGGAAGATCAAATCCTCCTCTTTCTTTTGCATCCTGAAGCATTTTAAATCCTATCACTGGCTTTTTCCCTTGCCAGATAAACTTTTGAAGATAGTTTTCCCATTCTTTTAATACTTTCTCTCTCCCTATTATTGGTGAATTCTGAAAGAGGAACATAAGTTTTGGTAGTAAGGACATTTTGAAAGCATTTATTCTTCCCAGAAGAGATAGATTTAAGTTTTTCCATTTTCCCATATCATTTTCAATCTCTTTCCATATCGTCAAATAATTGTTGTCGAATAATTCTTGGTTCCTTTTCATTAACATAATTCCTAAGTATCTTGTTTTCTTTGACATCCAGATCTCCTCTCCAGATCAGCTTGTTTCTTTTAAGTCATATTCAGTGTCATCCTCATCATCTTTTCCTTATTTATCTTATATCCTGCCACTTGTCCATATCTTTGCAAAGTTTCCATCAGCGCCTGAATTGATTCTTGTGGATCCTCTAAAAATATAATTACATTATCTGCGAAAGCTTTTAATTTCTGTTCCTTTTTGATTATTTTCAGGCCTCTTATCTGTGAATCCTTGTTTATTATATTCAACAGTACTTCCAAAACAGTTATAAATAATAATGGTGATAATGGGCACCCTTGCTGTACCCTTTTGTTTATTACGAAGCTTGTCAAAATATCTCTATTAATTATTAATCTCGCAGATTGTTCTTGATAGATCATCTCGATCCATTTAAATTTTCTCCCATGTCATATTCTCTCAATACCTGATGTATGAAAGCCCAGGAAACATTATCAAATGCCTTCTCTGCGTCCAAAAAAGTGAGTGCTGCTTTGCTTTGGGTTTTTATCATAGTATTCAATTACATCTAGGATTGTCCTTATGCTGCTTCTCATATATCTACCTGGGAGAAAGCCTGATTGATCTTTTTGGATTATATCTTGTAATATCTGTCTCAACCGTTTTGCCAATACTGCTGAAAATTTTTTATAATCTACATTCAACAGGGAGATTGGTCTATAATTCTTAACTTCTTTTCTCTCTTTACCCTCTTTGGGTCTCAATACAATATTAGATTCTCCCCAGGATTTCCGTTTACCACATTTCTCTATTTCCTTCAGAGTTGCTTGAATTGATTGAGTCAATTCTTTTATGAATCTCTTATAATATAGCGCGGTGAACCCATCCGGTCCTGGTGCCTTATCCACTTTCAAGTCCTTTATAGCCTCTTCAATTTCAGTAACTGTTATTGATTTATTCAACTGTTTTTGTGCTTCCAACAATATTTTTGGGATCTTTACTTTTTGAAAAAATTTGGACAGATTTTTCTCATATTGATGGGACGATTTTGTCTCATAGAATAGTTTTCCGAAATATTCTTCAAATTTCTGTTTTATCTTTTCTTGTTGAGTAATCAACTTCTTTCCACATTTCAACTCACCAATTATATTCCTCTCTTTCTTCTTCTTAAGTTTATATGCTAACCATTTCCCAATTTTATTAGCATGTTCAAATTGAGTTAATTTCATCTGTTTTATCTTTTTCTCTATATCTTCAGTTGTGATTATCGCTATCTCCTTCTGTATTTTCTTAATCGCCTGCTGTAGTGATTGTTGCAATGGATTTTTTTAAAGTTCTTTTTCTTTCTTTTGGAGTTTGGTCAATAAGACTTGATATTTCTCCTGCCTTTGTTTATTCTGAATTTGTCGTTGCTGTATAAAAAAACCCTCTCATTACTGCCTTTGATGCATCCGAAACCGTTCTCACTTTCATGTCTTCTTTTATATATATTTTCTTTAAAATAGTTTTTTAACACCTCTTTCACTTATTTTACTATCTCTTCATCATTCAATAAGCTGTCATTTAATCGCCATTGAAATTGTTTAGTCTTCTCTTGGATTTGCAACATTACCAGATGATGATCAGAGATGACCTTTGGCAATATTTCTGTTTTCCTTATCTCTGGTAACAGATGTTTAGAAACAAGGATCATATCTATATCTATGTTAGGACAACAAAGGGGGATTAGAAGTTACCAGAAGATATTGTTATATTTGATAACAGCTGCAAGGTTGATATATGCGCAACATTGGAAAGAAAAGAAAGATATTGATTTAGGAGAGTGGAAATTAAAAGTTCTAGATATTGTTATCACCATGAACTGGCCTGGGTTCAGTAGACATTAGATATCATTTTGATATCACAATTCGGTCTTATTTTGCCACCCTCAGCCAAGTGCTTGTGAGGCCCCCGAACAAGCATGGAGCTAGGCATGGCTATTAAATGCTGAATCATTTCTGTTTACACCTAAGCAAGCCAGACACGGCCAGATCTTGCTTTAGGAGACCTCCCGAAACAAACACTTCATTAAGTATGCACGCTGATACAAAGAGCTCCCTGCCCCGAGCAGGCACCCTGGCGAGCTGGACACTCCACTGCCCAGGCACGCCGCATCTGCATACTGGTCATTCCTTTGTCAATTCAAACTTAACTCAATCATGTTAAATTCTGATCTTTCGGAGACATTGTCTCACGCCCAAACCTCATTGTTCTTCCCAAGTACAGACTAGCCCACGGTCATATGTTCCCCCATAAAAACCCCAAGCTCCGAGAGCTTCCTCGGATTGCTCCGGACTTACATCCAGCCTTGCTGCCGCTCTGTCGAGCGAACTCCCCTCGGCCACCACGCTGAGTTTCTTCACTACCATCTTCAATCTCTTCAGGACTACGAGAAAGGAGTCGTATCACCCATTTCCCCCCAAAACTCTTATTTCTTATTTCTTAGTTAGCTGTATGCCTGTGTTGTCTTACTTCTTGCTTGCCTGTTAATAAAACATCCTTTTTGCTATTTTAAACTGTCTGACTGCTTAACTGACCTGACCCCATAGACATTGGGTTAAAAGATCCTCGCAAAGTTACCCTGCCTCTCGCTAGCTTAAATGAGTGCTCCAGCTAATTTCCCCATCTTTGCTTGTTGTTGTCTGGTTATTTGGGAGCCCCTCCCGGGACCCCCAGCACACAGGGTAACAATATGGTAGAGACAGAAAAGTTAGCATTTTCATTGAAAAATAAACCTATCCAGAACTTTGAAAGGGAATAGAAAGGAGTTTTAGATTGGATAAAAACATAAAGGTACACGAAACCAAAGAAAGAGATAATGTAATTGCTTTTCTCTTCTGTAAATGGAAATGTAATTGTTGTTTTATTTTTTTTGTTAAATGGAAGCAAAGAAGACTCAACTGGAGAAAAATAATATGGAAGGGGGAGGGTGTGATATATCTGTCAACAGGGTATATCCACTCTGTTTTTTATGCAATGAAATTTTTAATAAAAATATTTTAAAAAATAAAAAATAAAACTCTTTTGCCCTTTCTCCTTCTCTGCAATCCATTTCATCAAGCCAAATGAATACAATACAGTAGTTTATTTGCTTGTTCTTTCTGATAACTTCGGTTGTTTGACTTGCTGTCTGATGATGGAACTGGCATTACCCTGAGGGTATTTAAGTGCATTTTTTATTGGTCTGAAAATGTGCACAAAACTCACTGAGAGGGTTTGACAGTTTGACACCAGTAGGCAACAAACAATTTTGTTCTTTTTGAGTCGACTAAAGCCTACGTCTAGCTTTATAAGTGCAACATACTTCAGTACTGAACAGCACAAGTACTGACAGCAGGGGGTAAACTTGCCAATTACACCTGTGGCTGCATTACTATGGCCTGCAGCCATAACTGGCACTGTAAATACACATACCATTATAGATAATCTTTTTCAAAAGGGCAAAATTTTCTAGTAATCCCCAAAGCAGGCCTGTGTAGTCATTAACCTGGTTGCCTGTTACTGTAGTCTAGTCTGTTGTTCTTGTTGTTGCTACTGCTGTTGTTGTGTGCTTCAAGTAATTTCCAACTCACGGTGACCCTAAGGTGAACCTACCAGGGAGCTTTGTGGGTCTCTGTGTGTGTGATGCATCCAAGGTCACTCAGTGGGATTTCCATGGCCAAATAGGGAACTGAGGCCTGGTCTCTAGGGTTCTAGTCCAGCATTCAAACAATTATACCACACTGGCTCTCCAAGGCCACTTCCGCACTAGGCTGTTATAGCGCTATGATTCCACTTTCAACCTACTATGGAATCCTGGAGTTTGCAGTGGCCCTAGTCTAGTTTAGTCTCTCTCTCTCATTCTCTCTTAAAAAGGGAGTACAAATTCTGGTCCATTTCTAAGAAAGAAAAGATGCTGTTGGAAGAAAGGTCAGACTGCATGAGCTATAGAAAAACACATACACAGGAAGACAGGAAATTTCAGATTTGGAAAATTCTAGTGGGTGTTCTTGTGTAATGCCCCAGCGCTGTTGTGGTAGCATCACTGTCACACCATGGGAAGCAGTGTTGACTAAGGCCATTTCCGCACTCCACTGTTATAGTGTTATTATCCCATTTTCAACATCCTGTGGAATTCCAGGGTTTGTAGTTTACTGAGGCCAAAGAGCTCTCTGGCTGAGAAGTATAAAGGCCCCTCCCTAAAGTGCAAATCCCAGGATTCCACAGGATGTTGAAAGTGGAATAAATAGCACTACAACAGTATAAGGTGGAAATGGCCTAAGTCAAGATTAAAATAGGGTCAGAGTGCAATGCAGCAAGAGGAATAGAGAACAAGGGTGTCTTCAGACGCAAAACTCTAGGACTAATAGATGATGGCGTTACTATTTTGTAGGAAAAAATGGTAGGAAAGTATAGATGGGTTGCAAGTTGAAGATGGTGGCTGGCATTCAGTGTCACAGTTAGATGCTTAACCTAGAGTTATGCAGCTGTAACTGCTCTGTATTCACAATCCCTACACGGTCATAACCATGGCACTATTGCCATGATCCTAACTGCCCTCTAAACCTACTTTACTGGGCATTAGCTGCACCAAGAGAAGGAGGTCCATTCTGGATGGATGATTTTTTCTTTCCCCCAGGTTTCTTCCTACCAGGAAGTGAGGCTGCAACAGTCAGAAGCAGGATCCGTGCCACAATGCCTTGTTGCAGCCTCACTTGAGAGTGAGAATGGAGTGGAAATGGCATCCATTCACACCTAGATCACCAGCAGAATAGACCTCCTTGTGCAGCTGGTACCTGGTAAAGTGGTTTGGAGGAGTCGTCGGGCCAGGAGATGCTATTTAGCAATGAATATGTAATTAAGTAGGCGATCTAGAATTCTAGCTGCTGTCTTATATTCCCTGTAAAATTCTGAGAACCATTTAAAGCATCTGTATAACAAAAGCCTCACCTGGAAGCACACCAAGGAAAGAATCAGGACCGAAGAGAAGAATACAATCCTGAGACACGGCAGAGCTCAACACAAATTCCACAGATTCAGAAAGCCTTTTGATATTTCTTCCTGCTTAGGAGGAGCCAATGGCCAGCCTGGGCAGAGACATTCTAGAAGATTCTTCACTCACAGGTGGCTATGATTTGGCTCACGTTTGGTAATGCTCAGCAGTCTCCTGGTAGACAGATTCTTTTCAGGTTCAAAAGCTTGGTGGAGAGGCGTTACATTTTAACACAAACAAGACAAAGCCCAAACCCAAACCACTCTATTTCAAAAGATGTGTAGTTATGCACACCCATGATACAATTTTAACAATGAACACAAAGTGGTTCTTCATCAATGAAGTATTGCACTCCTTGGACCCACTACGGCAGTGGTTCTCAACCTGTGGGTCCCCAGATGTTCGTGGACTTCAGCTCCCAGAAGCCCCAGCCACTATGGTCAATGCTCAGGGCTTCTGGGAGCTGAAGTCCACAAACATCTGGGGACCCACAGGTTGAGAACCACTGCACTACGGGAAGCTGAAAGCCATAGGGCCTTTCTGCACTACATGTTATAGTGCTATTATTCAACTTTCAACCTCCTATGGAATCCTGGGGGCATTTAGAATTCTCAGCCGGAGAGCTCGTTGGCCTCAGTAAACTACAAACCCCAGAATTCCACAGGATATTGAAAGTGGAATAGTAGCACCAGAACAGTGCACTGCAGAAAGGCCCATACTTTGTAAAGAAAAATGTCGCTCCTCACAGCTTCTGAAGACAAAGGCCTGTAAAACTATTTTTTTTTTCCAAAATTGAAGTCACAATTTCAAGGAAAGTGTATCCAACATCCTTGAGGGACTCCTCCTTTGTCATTTCCTCCTTTCATGTCAGCAGGTCAAAAAATTCTAACTAGAATTCTAGTGCAGTGGTCTTGTCCTCTGAATTCTTTTCCTGAGCTCTCTTCCTAGTTGCTCTTTCCCCATCTGACACAGGAAAAGTGTTTTGCAACCCTTTCTTCCCTCCTCCCTGCTACTGTTTGTCCCTGGAGGTGCTAAAGCTGTTCAGCCTCTGAACTCCAATTGCATTGCTTAAATCAGGAGTTGATTTCAAAGGAATTCTCTTCATAGAGTTTTCATCACTATTGGGTTCAACTGGGTGGCACCAATTATGCCCATTTAAAAACAGCAACTGACGCTTCTCCGAGACATTAAAAGCTTAACACGCAAATTACAATTGTTGTTGTGTGCCTTCAAGTGGTTTCCAACTTAGGGCGAATCTAAGGTATACCTGTCACGGGGGTTTTTGGGCTGAGAGTGTGTGATGCACCCAAAGTCACCCATGACCAAGTAAGGAATCAAACTTTGGTCTCCGGGGTCATAGTCCAATGCTCAAACCACTACACCATGTTGGCTATCAAGTTATGATTACAGGTTTGAAATATATAGTTCCAGCTAAAAAATTGCCTGCTCTTCATATTATTTTACCACTTAATATGGTTCAAATCCAAATATATTTTACATTTTAGTTACACTGAGGACTAATGGCAATTGTTTTAAACAGGAAAGAAAATCTCAACATTAAAAAGTGTCTCCAATGTTAACATGTTATGATTGTTTGCTGCCCTCTTGTGTTCAGCTGTGTCATTTCTGACTACCTGATACTTAGGCCATTTCCACACTACTACTGCTATAGTGTTATTATTCCACAGTCAACATCCTATGGAATTCTGGGGTTTGTAGTTTACTGAGGCCAAAGAGCACTCTGGCTGAGACTTCTAAATGCCCCTCCCTAAACTGCAAATCCTAGAATTCCACAGGATGTTGAAAGTGGAGTAATAGCACTATAACAGTGTAGTGTGGAAATGGCCTTAGGCCCTTTCCACACGCGGGGCGGGTAAACGGACGGGCACATGCAGGGACAGATCTTACCTGAAAGCGGGTTGCTCCATCCCCACGGGGAGCGCGCGTTCACCGCTCTAAACGGTGGCGATTTTCGGCGGCTTCCGGCAGCGCCCAAAATGGCGACCACCAGCTTCCAGCGGCGCTCCGCCAATCAGGGCAGCGTGCCAGCTGGAAGCCTGCCCCCAGGCAGCTCTGCAGAGACATGCTAGCACATGCCTGCAGTTCTAAATGGAGCGCAGCGACGGGATAGCGCGCGCAAGTCATATAAAAACCACTTGAGAAGTGGTTTTTATAAGACTCGCAGTGCCACCCCCGCGGGCGTGCAAGGGTGGTTTGAGGTGTAGAACCTCCCATTTGCGAACCACTCTCGCGCGCGTCACGGTGTACAAGACCTCCTGGGGAGGTCGACCGCGGGCAATATGCCCGTGTGGAAAGGGCCATAGTGTGTTCTGCAAAACAGTGATTAAAAAAACAACAACTTTAAAAATGGCCACTGATGCTTTTAAATAATTGTAGGAAAGCAAGACTATTCCTTTCTCCCAAATGTTCTTTGCACTTTGGTTGTTGTCTACAATGCAAAATGATTGCTGAAACACTGCATCTGATTTCACAGAAGGCAAGGCTAAAAATGCCAGGGTTGTGCAGTGATTTAGGTGTTGGAATAGGGCACTGGGAGACCAGAGTTCAAATCCCCACTCAGCCATGGCAACCTACTGGGAGACTTTGGGCAAATCACACTCTCGGAGAACAAATATTGCCAAGAAAAAAGGTTCACCTTAGGATTGCTACAGAAATCATTTAAAGGCACACAACAACAACAAGAATAGCTAAAAGAACATGTGAGGAAAGTCTACAGAAAGATTTTGTGCTGAACATGCAAATGTTTAAATACTCTAAAGGCACTAGACCCTGTCTGATCATGGAAGCTAAGCAGGGTCAGTCATGGTTAGTATTTGGATAAGAGACAGTCAGTAAATGCCAGGTGCTGTCAGCTATATTTCAGGGGGCAGAACTGGCAAAATCACCTCTACACATCCTTGCCTAAGAAAACCTAGGAACTTCATGGGGTTGCTCTAAGTTGATAAGCATCTTGAAGGCACATAGACAGAAAGAACATGGTATACTAGAGCAAACTGTTGGAAACTTGACAGATTTATTCCCCTTTAACTGTAACCTTTTCCTAATTATTCTCTGCCCTTCTCAATCAATATCCTACAACTTTTATTGGTAGCATTCACCTGTTAAGGCAGGGCAGTAGCTGTTGCTCCAGATTGTGAGGTCATAAATGTCATAATATGGAGGGTTTGGTTTCCATGGAGACAAGGGTCTAAAGGCTGCTTCAGAACCTAACTGGCTCACTGTGGATTATAGCAGGCTGGAGACCTGTTGATCTCTTTCTTCTTGTGGGGTGCAAAATCCTTCATCCAAGCTGAGGTGACAAGTGTGGACACTGACTGAATGTATTTGTGACTTCAAGAGAGCAATGTGCTAAAGGGTTCTGGTGGTATAACACCAGCAAGACTTTAAAGATATAGCAAGATCTAGAAGGTAAGCTCTGAAACAAAACAAAGCAAAGCAAAGCAAAGCAAAACAAGAAAAAAAAAGGACAGTGATGCAAAAGAAAATGAAAGGAAATTATCAAATGGGCTGTTTAGAATGAATGAACCAAGAAAAGTGAGTTCATGGTAACTGATGGCCCAAGCCCATGTATCTGAATTAAGCTGTGATCAGTTTGAAATTTTAGATAGAGGACAGAAATTTTAGATAGATGGGTTTTAAAACATTAAGTTTAAAAAAATGCTGTATGAATTAGTCAGCAATGAACAACTGCTTTTTTCTTGCCTTGAGGCAGCACAAGATCAAGGCAAGCGATTCCAAATGATGGGAAGTATTTCCTCCATGTCCGCTACAGTATTTGTCTTTGTGACAGCTGCTACTGATGCATTATAAAGACCTCAGCTACTTGGGTGTTAGTTTTGCACTGGACTTAATGCACAAGCAAAATAGAAATCAAGAAATTTCCCTTCCCTTAATACCACAAAATGCTGCGAAAATGGGCTCAATCTAAAAATTATCATGAGAAGCAAGGGTCGCAAGGGTAGTGGAAGCAGCAGTAAATGGGAAGAATATGTAATTGGTCCTGTTAGTCTTTGGAGGTGATAAGAGTAGCGTTGTTTTTGGAGGGGACAAGAAGGTGCCAGAGCTCTGTGGTTTTGTTGCAGGAGCCCAGAGACCACAGAGCAAGAAAAAGAGTAATTTATTACGCGCGGGCTTTTGGCTGGATTTCTCCAAAAGACCAAAAGCCCTGAATTCAAGTTTCACAGCTCTTTTATAGACAAAGTTCACAGCATACACAAAGATCACAGCAAAGATCGCAGGCATGTCTCGGTCCGCCCCTCCGGGGTCACAAATACCACATGCTGTTACTAGCTAATTACCCCCGCACTCAGACCTCGGAACACACCGGCTACATGACACACAAACAACATCCTAGCTACGTGATACATTGGCTCTCGTGACCTTTTTACCCTTTTTAAATCTTTCTCCGTTCCTCTGACCTAAGCCCCCAGCTTCTACTTTATTTCTACTTTATTATTTCTAATTCATACCTATATCAGTTTAGTGGTTTAAGACTCTAGGAGGAAAGGATTCAAATCCCCACAAGGCCATTGAAATCTACTGGGTGACTTTGGGCAAGTCACACTCTCTTGGCTTCAGAAGGTGGCCATGACAAACCCCCTCTGAACAAATATTGCAAAGAAAATCCTGTGATAGGTTTGCCTTAGGGCTACCATAAATCAGAAACAACTTGAAGGCAAACAACAATGAATGTGCTAAAATGCTTCATGGGGAAGTGGATTTTAGGAGAGGAATTAAAAGGAAACAAGATGTCATCTTGAAGGTTTTGGTTTTTTTTGAGGCAGGTCTAAGCAGTACATGCAGCAAAAGAGAAAAGAGCAAGTGAAAGGCCTTTTGAAAGCTGCAAGAGGAAGTTAGGAAAATGCTGCCCTATAGAGTCAAAAACAAATCCACACAGAAAATTAGCACATTAATTAAGAAGACAAGGCTAGAAAATTTTCCATAGGGAAGATGTTGGGGAGGGGGAATTGTATGGACAGGCATTAAATCATGCGAATCCATTCCTTCTATTTGAAGCAACATTCTAACAGAAGTTTAACACCTCTGGGGGAGGGATTGGAGAAAATAAATGCACAGCAGTATGGTTATCCTGAGCTACTGGTTGGAATTATATGAGTGGTGAGGAATGAATAATGGAGGAGAGGAGAGGAGAGGAGAGGAGAGGAGAGGAGGATAGGTACCGTAGAAATTTGGGGAGAGGAACACAGAGCTATTCAAAAGCAGAGCTGTGGGCTGCTACCACTACCTTCGCCCTTTAATTCTGCTTCCCATGGTAATTTTTAGATGGTATGCTCCTTGGGGCGGGAACTTGAACCCTGTGTAAAGACTCATACATATTGATGGTGCCATATAAAATAAATACACATACAAATGCATCACCTACACTCCAAAGAGATACAATTTTGACTGTCTCAGCAAAAACTAGACCACCAAATAGATTCATACACTTAAAATTCTAAATAACCTCATTCATAATTTTATAAGTATTGCAGCTGATTTTAACACAACTCTGTAACAAGGAAACAGCCCTGAGAAAGTATAGATATTCATATCTTTTCAGTGGCTGCCCTATAATAATGAACTTCAAGAGATACTCATCAATATCCTCAGCTTGGAAAGGCCAGCAAAAATTCAGTGATTTTGATTAAAATGTGCACCTACCTATGGAGTTTTGATCAATGCAGCCTCAAGTCTTCATAAAGCATATGTTTATTATAAATACATTTATTTAAGCAAGTTGAGGGCAGTCAAAATCTTAAAAACTGAACATAAAAAGTCTACAAATTACAGAAGACAACAAAATAAACACAACTTCTAGAACCCAATTACTGGACTTGACCCCTTTTGATCCCATTTGTCTCCATGTGTGCCTATGTGTGTATGCACACACACAAAAACACACACACACACACACACACAAATAGGCACTTGAAAGAAAAATAGTTTTACAGTGGAAATGAGACTAGCTTTCTCTTCTCTCAAAAGTACCCGGTACCTAATATGACCCACTTATTAGGAAGATTAAAAAAAACACTGATGCAAAGATCTTGTGCAATTTGTAACCATTCTGCAAAGATGCTAGAGAAGAAATGAAAAAAATCAGCAAATAATTTTCATAAAAATGCAAACTGTAAGAACTGTTTTTGTACACTAATGTGTACTAATAGTCACAACTTTTTCTAAACAGATATTGGGCCAGGTGGTGTATGCATTCCAATTTGATTTGAGTGCATAAAGTATAGTTTGTGGCTTTACCAGCAGAGTTCAGTACTGCAAGAATCTCAGCTTTCATCCCTTTTAAATATAACACAGGTTTCCAGTGCTTATCCTTGGAATATATGCTTGAAAGGGCAATGCCTTGTGAAATTTCAGTGGAGTAGCATTTTAAAAAGATTCCCAACAGCTTGAGGCATGGCTTCAACTCCCTGCATTACTCTTCATCTCTTCCAACGGCAGGTGAAACCAGAAAGCAAGTATACAAAAAAATGATAAAACATAGAATTATGAAAATCTGCTTCAATCAAACAATTTATACAGGCTGCTGGATTCCAATTTTCTTGGCACAGAATTTGGAACCTAAGCTAAGTCCTGAAGATGGCCATCCAACTGCAGTGCTCCCAACCATTGTTTGAATGTTGCAAGGAACATATTGACATCCTATTCAGAACAACAGTCAAATGAATTCTTATAATAATGACCTAATTGATCAGATGACAGTCTGCATCAGGTGTCAGCAAAGACAGCCTGATGAAATTACATGCTTGGAAGGAGCAACACAAATGGCTCTTCTCAGTTTCAGCGTGACACTACAACCCAGCATTTGCTTGCTGTGTTTTTCAAGAGGGTCTGGGGCAATGTATTTCTTGTCTCCAGGTTGGGGATGTAAAGGCTATTTGCAAGTTCTTGTGTGTCACGGAAAAGACTGTCCCCCACCAAAAGGGGTTGTTTTCCGTAAGATTTCTTACCCTTGTGAAAGACTAAAAAGACCATCTTTTTCTTTCCCCAGCAGCAGCAAAACACAATGTATTTTCCACAAAAAATACATTCTGCCCTACAACAAAATCTGTGTAAAAACAGTCCTGTAATGTGAAAATGCAGCAAAATTTTGTAATCTCACTGAGCAAGAAGAAAACCTTTGAAATTTTTGGTCAGATTTACATCCCTACTTTAGAAAAAGTAATATAAACTATATGGCATGAACATGTGTTGATATCCCACTCCCCTGTTTCCCATTCCATGTAATACAAAGAAGATCTCTTATTTCTGAAGCAAATCAGCACTTTTAAACAATATTTTTAAAGACAGCCTTTGCCTACCACAGCCATGGATACAATCAAGGCCTCAGTTCTTCTTGAGTACGGTGCATTGCAAGCCCCAGCTTACTGAACAACTAGGTTAGGATTGCAGTAAATGCCATATAAACCAAGTTTGGTCAAAAGTGCAGATTTCTAGATGCTATTGAACTGCAACTGTTAGCAGCCTAGGCAATGGTGAAGGATGCAGGAACTGTAGTCCAGTGAGATCTGGAATATAATTGCCTGCTCTGATATAAATAAAAATGAGGATCGATAAAGCTTTTGACAGCAGTCTCAAACGACAGCTATAGAGTACCAGTTTATATCACTTATATATAAAATTTCACAACATGGCATTTTCTAGAAAAATTCTGCAAATTGTCATTTGGTGGTAGTGCTGAGAATTCTCTCTTGAGAAATCCCTAGGCCTTCCTCTTTCATAGAACTAGAGCTCCCTGGGGAAAGAGAGTAACTATTAGTTCACAAGTCTGTGGTGTCACCATATCCAACATGAACTGATCTTTAAAGCACAAAAGTCCAACTGTGTAAATATTCAAAAATATGCAGCTTATACACTGCCTAATTATTTATCCATAAGCATACTTATGTTGAGTACTTTAGGATGCCATATAAATTGTTTTACCTTTACAACAAATCTGTGAGGTAGATAAGTTGAGAGATGGCTGGATTTATAGCCATCTAAATGATTGTTACAGTTGGGTTGGGATGTGTAGCTGAGCTCTGTTTCTCACGTTTCAAGCCTGGCATAACAGTCTTAACTATTTGGACACTGCACAGTTCTTTCTTCATCAGAAGTTAGTTTTGTTCTCTGATAACTGGGATGTGATAGTGATGGTCGTCTTCAGTCAAAAGAAAAACTTTATGCCAGTCCCTCTGATAGCCCTCCAAATAGCTTTCTTGCAAAACTTCTGAACTGAACTTACAAAATCTATAGACTATTATTTTGACTTCAAGAGAATATCCAAGGAGAAACATTTCAATCTGTGAAAAAGAGGAAAACATATTCTTAGATTTTTTTTGAAGAAATACATTTACAAACCATATAAATTAAGTTAGTTAGTATGGGAACAGCAGTTATTTCAAAATCACATCATCATGTTAAAAAAGTAAACTCTAACCAAATGAAACATGTGGGGGACCCACTCATGGAAAAAATTAAGAATGAACAATGTATTTTTCATTTTATCCTGTTCCACTTATAGGAGATTCTTCTGTTTCTTAGATATCTGCTAAAATTCATGAATTTATTTGATACAAGTCAGATAATTTAAATCTTTTGCCTGATATGAGAAAGTATTGTACCATGAGGCAACTGACTTCTAAACCTCTGTGACACCAAGGGGTAATGGGTAACCATTCTACATATTATTGCAGATTTTTGAGATGCAGCATCTCCTTCACTATTTACATGGAAACCTTGCACCAGAATGGGATGTTTCACATGTATCATTAGAAACAGTTCAACATTACATGAATTAGCTCATGAGCTCTGATCCTCATATACTACTTCCACTCTCAATGTGCTCTTTGTTTCTGCATCCACAGAAAAAGTAATTTGCCAGTTCTCCAGTCTGGATGTAGTGATACCCATGAAAACAGAATGCACAAGGGAAACTGGAGTCATTTGTGCATTGTCAATTGTATATTGGCATCACATCTGAACCAACCCAATGTCCTGTCCATCATCAGGAAACTGTTATCTAATATATAGAAGTCAAAGTTTATCTGTTTGTCTGTGTCAGGCAGAGAAGACCTCATATGATTGGCTATGTCAGGTGAGAAGACCTTGTATGATTGGCTGCCTGAGAAGATTCTATGGAATCCTGGGGTTTGCTGCTTAGGAGAGGCCTTTAGAATTCTCAGCCAAAGAGCTCTTTGGCCTGGCTGGTTCGTAGGGAGATGAGGCCTAGCAGCAAGGAAGAGGGCAGTGTATTCCCTTAGAAACTGAACTTCTGTATGTTAACAACTCTGAATATAGACTGGATTGGGGAATATGGGGAGAAGTTACAGGTACTGGACAACACAGTTTGGGCAATTAGAGACACAGGATCTCAAATCTCTGTATTTCAACAGCATCTAACTCCTAAGATAAGGTAATATAATTCCTAAGATATTTCTAACAAGTGTTACCTATGAGAAAATAAAATCCCAGGCAACGCTGGGTATATACACTCATGGAGCAATATTTTCTGAGAACTGATTTTGCTTTTTAACTCTACTCAGCACTAGTAGTAATCCTTTTTCCCCCTTGATGTAGATCCAAAAACACATGTTCGTTTCATTAAAGTCTCGTACCACTTAAAGTCTTTCTCAAACGCTACAGTATCTTCTAAATTTTGTTTTGCAGCCTCATATTTACCTGATCAAGGCCTCTTCCACCACCTACAGAATTCAGATGATTCATCATGTAACTTAAAGGGTCCAAGGAGGTATCACGGGTAAACAGGCTGTAAAAAAACCTAGGCAAGCCTTTCTGTTTGTCGCTGAAGCACTCGTAGGCCTCTATTACTTGGTAGAGCATCATGAACTTTACAGCTTCATATAACTTGTGCTCCATACTTTCATCAGTAAAAAGGGCATTACATAGGTTCCATCTTTCATACTGGTCTTTCATACCACTGATTTCCATCCACTAAAACAAATGGAACAAAAAAAGAAGCAAGTTCTTGAAGCTGTTGCTCAAAATAACGCAGTATACTTGATCTTTGCAGAAATATAAAAAATATTTTAAAAAATATCCCTACCCCAAACAAAAACTCATATCCATTTCATAGCAAAATCCCATTCAGTATCCATGGGATACTGACTGGTTATTTGGGTTAAGGAGCTGAAAACGAGAAAGAGGGGAAACGGAATGAAATACCCAGGAACAGGACATTGCATGCTGGCACCCTGAAATAAAACATTCTACACAGCAGCAGGTCCCACTTCAGCTGCTTCAGAGACTAGGATAAAGAGCAGTGGCTTCAAACTTCAGGGAAAGAGATTCCATCTAAACAGAAAGAACTTCCTGATGTCTGAACAGTCTGAGAGTGGAATATGCTGCCTTGGAGTATAGTGGAGTCTCCTTCTTTGGAGGTTTTTAAACAGAAGCTAAATGGCCATCTGTCAGGAATGCCTTGATGGGGTATTTCTACATGGCACAGGTTTGGACCTTATGGTGTCTTCCAGCTCTATGATTCTATGAACTTCTTGAGATAAACCAACACAACTTGTGATCCATAAACAGTTCATGAGCCACATACTGACTTTAGTAATTCCAAAGTGGTAGCAAAACAGGAGGTTTATCAAGGTGTTAGTGAGAGATCATATATCATTAATAGGCCATTTGAAATTGCTGCAGTGCTCTTACTTGATTTTATGGATTACAAGTTGTTCAGACTTGAATTTAACCAACCATGAGTGTATATGTGGGGGCAAGACAGGCAGGCTGGGAATATCTTGCTAGGAGTAGATACCTGGTTTCAAGAAGCAGGAGCACAGAAATTAATGACTGAAAATTTTGCATAGCAGGAAAATACTGAGCAGCACAAGCTTGGTCTAAATTGGGAGGTGTTATCCCATAGGGGATTTAGCATAAATCTGTTCCTATCTTGTTTCTGTCTGTTTGTAAACTCTTTTCCTATCCCTCTATGTATGGTGACAAGATTTCTCTGCAGAATGTTTCAAAGAGTATGGGATAGGCCAGGTGATAAATTGAAGTAGTTAAGAAGGATTATCCTCACTGGATAAACAGTGATTTCCTGAATCTGTTACAGCCCACTAGTTCACCCAATGAAACAATGTGGCTAGAGGCCTCTTAAGAACATCTCTGTACTGCAAATGTCACTCTCTCAATAAAAATATTAATGGGCAGGAAATATAAGCCAGTCCTTTCTTCCCTTCAAGGAAGTTCTGTGAGAAGCAAATGTTTAATTGCTGATAGTCTCATAGAACAACAACTCACAGTGTCCCCCACCCCCGGAGAATACCAAGGAATTTTAAAGCTCCATAATTCTCATGTAGCTGCATCTTATTGTTATAGTTGATATGTACAGGACATTATTAGAAGGAGGATAGCTAAATGTTATATTCTTTGAAGCTGGATATCATTATCCACTATTATTATACAAGATGGCATAGCAGGAGGATGCTACATGAGGCAATGTAAATGACTAAAGAGAAACCCAACATTTTCCCAGATGCTCTTATTTAGTATCTTTCTAACACAAAAATTGGCCCCCACTCTGGGAGAAAGGCAGCATGTAAATATAACATGTAAATAAATAAGTAAAAATTCCCAAGCTTTAGAAATCTCAGTAATTTCTGTCACAAACACAGCAAAATGGTATTCTTTCAGGGCTATCAATCAATTTGATAGATTCAATCATCGTCAGATTTTTAAAACCATTTATCAGTTGAATATATCGGCATGTACCAAAACCTCAATATGGATGCCATTTTGAGACACTGAAGGAAAATGGTCGCTCTCCATTATAGGAAAACACCAAAGCCAAAATGCCAAAAGCAAGCATTTAACTCACAGGTCTGTAAGGTCAAATTTATTTTCTCCAATTAGATTTTTTATTATAGTGATGGTAGATTTAATGTCAGTGTATTATTTTCCCTTTACGCTTCTATACATCTTATTAATTTCTTTCCACTCACCTGACTTTTTAATGCTTCAATACATTTACGTAATTTCCCTAATGTACTGGAACCTGTGTACTCTTCTGGTCCAAAACTATACTGCTGGATCCAATTGCAGCCTTGAGAATATAGAAGTTTCTCTGGGAGCTGAAAAAGGGAAGGGAACAACTAGAGCTTTTATGGAGTATATCAATTTCAAATTAGGATTTTAAACTACAGAAAACCCAAGCAGAAAACAGCTCTCTTTTGATGAGATTAAAAGTATAAGGAGAAAAACTGCAGATCACTATGCAACAATATTTCTTGATGTATCCTCCAAATAACCAGACTGGCTGTTGTGTCCAAGTAAACCATCCACATGCTACAATTTCTGATGGCTATACTAAACAGAGAAACATTTATCTTCTTTTCATGAAAGGAAACTCTCTCCACTTAGTGTAGTTTCTGAGTAGACAAACATCATGTCTTTCTCATAAAAAAGTATCATGCTAAAGAGGATTCATGTCATGAAATGGACTTTTTTTCATGCAATGAGCAATTTTATTTCAAATCCACTTCTGAAAATATGGGCAGCTGAACTGTATTAGCACAATTGGGTCTGACCTCAACATCTGTTTCCACTTTTATTGTTTAACCACTTTAAACCCCCCCCCCACTGTACTCTGAACGAGCAGAAAGTCATTCATTTCATATGTCAGAATCTGTTTCAAGGCATACCTTTAGGATATCTGTTGTCTTTGTCCATGATGGAGGAGGAAGACCTTTGCTGAATATCTGGTATAATACAGCTCTCAGCACACAGTAGTTATCCTGTCTGACTTCTCGTACATATTTCACCTGATGTCTCCAAAGCAACTGTTCATAAGCCTTTAAGTGAAGATAACAATGCCAATGACAAAATTAGCAGGGACATTTTTCGCTGAATTCTGGATGAGAACAAATGAATGGTTGGAGTTTTTTTTCCTTTTTTCTTTCATTGAGTATTTAACAAAAAAAGAAAGAAAGAGAAGGAAAAACAGAAAAAGGACAATTAAATGTTTGTTCATTTGTTGGAACTTTTTAAGGATCATTTGAACGTGGACCATATTGTGTACTTCTTCTACCATAAAGTAAGGTCCCTATCAAGTGGAATAGAATGGGAAGTAGCCAGTTGACCATCAGAACACATTGTGGGTTGTGGCATTTTCCTGTGCAGTTTTTAATGAAATGAATGGGAGCTTTGCAAAACCATATTTGTTTTCTCATGGAGCCCCTTTGTGTTTCACAGTGAAAGCTGTGTACTCAAGCTTCCTAGTGAATTGTGCATCACATGCATTAGTGGAAAGGGACTGGATGATTCTGATTACCCACTTCAAGCATCCAAACCTTTTGGGATGGTCTTTGGGATCTTTACTCTTCTGTTTATAGTGTAAGACTAAGGTGGCTGATTTACCCATTACAATGTAAATCAGTCTCAGATTTACGCATAACAAAAGACATACAGATGGACCACAGATGATGTGGGATCTTGCCATCCAAAAAGTGCAGAAAGACTCCTACATTTCAAGCTTCAGTTAATATTATGGACCTCTTAAACTTGAGAAGAATTAAGAGTCTCAGCATATTGTAATCCAGTTCCAATAATAACAAACTCTCTGAGTAGTAGAACAACAATAATTTTATCCACATCTGTGCAGGAATCAAAACTACTGGCAGGTTTTGTTTGGTTGAAACAGTATAGACCAGAGCCATCATCAAATGATATTTATACATACACAAACACAGTTATAGACATGCAAATATTCCTCTCCCACATCTTCCTGTGCAGAGGGAAGGCTTTTCTGACACCATAGGCAAGGTCTATGGTCCTTGTTAGGCTGAAAAACGCTTAAGCCCTAGTCAGACTAATCAACGATGAATTAAAGTGCAACAATACCTGGAAGGTCATTGGTTGCCGAACCCTATCACAGGCAGAGTCTCTTCCATGACTTTTCCAACTGTGCACACTCCAAATGTATTCAAATACAACTCCCATAGCTCCCAGCTATCACAGTCACTGATCACAACTTGAATTGCAATGTAACACAATTAGACGGCCCAAGGTAGGGAAAGGCTGCCAAAGAAAATCCACCTAAGAGGTACTACCCAGTAAACAAAAGGGCTGTGTCTGCTTTTAATGATAAACTTGAGATGACTAAAGGAGAATAGAGATAGAAATGAAACCTTTAATGTAAAAAGAAATAACAATCTTCTTGGTGCAATAAACCTAAGATGAGGGGATAAGAGGCAAGACGACTGTAAGACATTTTTTCAAGGAAGATCACTGCAAAGTTTTGTAAGCAGTCACTTGGGATTGCTGGTCCTATAAGCCAGCCCTTGAAATATCAAAGAATAAAACTGCAATTAGCCACCACTGCCGGGATAAGTTGCAAAATAGATTTAAAGGACTATTAATCAAAGCATATGCATGAATATACCTCAACAAAGAGCTCTCTTTCCCCCAGGATGTCCCATAACTGGTAGTGGCACACCCTACTGATAAAGTGATCACTTGGTCACTGTCATCACAGCATCAATCACCTTCTTTTATGGGTCTCTTTCTTTGTCAAGCCTATATTTATCAGTTGCATTTATATCCCACTTTCACTCCAAATTGCTTGAGATGGCATACATAGCTCTCCTCTTCCACACTTTCCCCTTACAATCATGTCAAGTAGGCAAGCTGAGAGTGACCAGGCTAAGGCCATCCAGTCGAAGCCATGGCTCTGTGAGAACTAGAAATATGATGTCTCAGCTCAACACTGTAGTAGTCATACCACACTGGCGTCTCCAGCTGTACTTCCTTCCTTCCTAGTTTTCCCAGTGTTTGAAAGGTATCAAGCTACAGATCCTGACTGAAAACAACAGCCTGAGGTGCCAGTTCCAAATATCCATGCATTCTTGCTTTTCCAGAAGTGAAATACTTACATTTTTGCCTCCTGAAGTCCAGTAACCTTGCCATTTTGGACTGCCTGTCTTGCTGAAATCACTGGCTAAGTTAAAAATAAGTTTTGCTTTGTTCAGTATCGTAAAAATCACTGTAGAACCTGAGATCTCAGGCCAAAGATTTAGCTAGCTTATTTCTAAGTTCCTGAGGACTTCTGCTAACCTGTCATATTCACAGACCAATGTTGCATTTGAAATGAGCCACTGTACCCCAAGCTTAATATTTCAGTCTGCAAATCAGCAACTGCATTGCAATATGTTTTGTATTTTCCTCCCTGCTTTGAAAATAGTATAAAAGTCAAGTTACAATTTTATTTTAGAAGACAGAAGAGTGCTTTGAATGAGAGTACCAAATTTGACTTTAGCATCTCACTGCTGTAAACGTGTGGCTGTGCCTTCAAGTTATTCAACTTATGGCAACCTCATGAATTTCATAGAGTTTTCTTAAGCCAGGAATACACAGAAGTGGTTTTCCTTCCTTGGAAATATAGCTTATGGAACCTGATATTTGTTGGTCTCCTATCCAAGTACCAGCTAGGGGTGCCCCTGCTTGGCTTCCAAAATCAGACAGGCTCTGATGCATTTAATTTAGGTCTGCTATAAACATACACCCATGCAAATAACAAAATTCAAAACAAGCAAACTAAACTTTTCTTGGCCAGCTGCACACAGTGATCTCATTTCAGTGCTCTGTAGCTTTCCAAACTAATTTTTATCCTTACCTTTTTCATCTGTTGGGTTTGCTTTGTTTCTCCTTTCCATTTTTTTGTAGAGTAGCTGAGTAAATCAACTTCACCCAAAACACTTTGGTTTTCTAAATCAAGTGCAAATAATAGTTAATACAATAGGTCTATTTAAGACAATGTATTTTTTTTTAAAAGCCATAAATAAATTAATTAATTGAAAAATTACTTGTGATCTTTTTCTCTAGGTATCTGCTCCATCTGAAAGCCAAGTAAACAAGAACAGCAGTTATAGTCTGCAGTAGGTAAGGTTTAAATAATGTTTAGTCAGTTGGAAGCTGGTTAGGAGTACATTTGGGAATGACAGAAGCATTTCACAAAAACACAAACTAATGTATTTAATGGAATCCTGTAGCACCTTTGGGAAAAAAGAAATTTCTAGCATAAGCTTTTTGGGCTCCAGTTTACTTCATCAGATGCATCTGATGAAGTGGTCCACAAAAACTTATGGTAGAAATTTCTTTTTCTTAGTCTCAAAGGTGTTATAGGATTTCTTTATATCTCTTCATGTTGCAAGAGACTAACACGGCTACTATATCTTGGAATACAGGCTAATATATTTCACTACTACAAGATGCAGTAAATAAGTATCTGCTCAGAAGGCCTTTTAAAAAGTGTTTCACATATTTCAGAGCCAACTGCTAACCTCAAGAGCAAAACTAAACCTCCGTAATAAAGCCAGCATAAGTCCCTCTATTTCTGATGTTCAGGATATGAATGCCTTGGTTATGCAGACAAAATGGCAGATTCAGTAGTAAAGTGTCAATGAGAGGGAGGGGGAGGTTGGTACAGCATGCAGAAATACAAACATAAAATTCCAAGGGACTTGCACCCCAAACAGGGGCAACAAAGACTGAGCATTCTCAATCACCACAGAATACTGTCCATGGAAACAGGAATGGTAAACTAGTGGCCTGATGGTTTGGTATGAAACAAAATGACTAGAACTCTGAACAAGATGGATTCCATATTGCAACAATACAGTTGCACATTCCATTTGTATTTCTCAGTACCAAATGCCACAGCTAAACGACAAATATATCTTCACACACTAAGGGCAAGTTTCTAGAGACATTTGATTGGCAGGTGCTGATGGAACAGCACAAAAGACCCTGATATGGACTGATCATGGGCATTAGAAATTGATCTTCTGCAGGAAAAAAACCCAAAAAACCAGAAAACTAAGGCAAATAAGGAATGGTCTGGTTCAGTGAGGCAATTATTATATTCTGACGCAAATTATCCCGGCCAGTTAAAACATACCTTTTCAACAGATGAGCTATATACGTATATAGCTGCTTGAAGTACCAGAGAGCAGTAG
Organism: Iguana delicatissima; assembly: GCA_948472985.1. Classification (NCBI taxonomy): domain Eukaryota; kingdom Metazoa; phylum Chordata; class Lepidosauria; order Squamata; family Iguanidae; genus Iguana; species Iguana delicatissima. The sequence goes on from CAOKZL010000230.1 coordinate 243,798, forward strand.
CAAGAAGTGGCATGATTAATACAAATTTTCCCTTTGTAGCTGGTAATATTTAAAAGACAGGGTGGTTGGCAGTTCTACTCCAAGACAGTAATTCATTCTATTCTAAAAACAGGGGAGGGAAAAGGAATGATTACATGTCACAATATTTCTATCTTAACAAAGTAAGCATTTTAAAAAAATAAGCAACAGATGGTTTATTGATTTCCTCACCACTCTGATCAAGTGTACATTAGGAGCTCTCATTATTATTAGAGTGGGGGTGGGTTTTGGAAAATACTGCTCAACTAAGCATTCCTTCTACACTCTCTTCTCCCATCTGCTGTTAGGACAATGGAGATTTAGATAGTTTAAAGGTCTCCTTCATGCCTCTAGTCTGTATATACTCTCTCTCTAGAAATATCCCCATTTGCCCAACAACCAGTTGTAATACATGGTCATCAATCTGTCCCTGTATCTAAGCTAACAGACTGCATGACCACATAAATCTACAGGTGTGCCTATGGCCACAAAAAGACTTTCCCTTCCCTTCCTCTCTCTTCTTCACGCCTAAGATGGTGAGTGTCAACTCTGCTGAGCGGTTATTTTACTTGAAACTTTTCTTTAGTTAGCCAGGCCTTGGGCAATCTCTCTCTCTCTGTATATATATATACTTATTGTGTATTTCCATGTAACTAGTAAAGTTTTTAGCTAAGCAATTCACATACTTCTTGTTTGCCTTATTTTGCTGAAACTAGTCTCAGAAAGACTCAAGAGATTCAGTGCTTTCATACTCTGCTGAAGGAAACTTTCTTAACTGAACCAGTCTTCATTTTTCCTAAAAAAGGGAATTTACCCCTAATCCAACAGTGGGGAACATGTAGTGTTTTCCTCATATACACCCTCACCCATATCTGTGGTTTCTGGAGACACTCTCTACCCTAAAGGGGAAAAAAATTAAAAAGTCATGTTTTGATTACAACATGGGGACAATTTTCCTCCAGAAATGCAATTCTCCTTTAAACCAAAGAGCACAGTCCCTCCCCTGCATATTATTTTAATGAAAATAAGTGGAAAATATATATTGGAAACCAAAGGTAGACTTCTACCCACTTCAGATTTTGTGAGGTGATGAGCCCCTTGTGGGTCTGAGAGGTGTAGAAGGTTGGTCCTTGATCTCTAAAGTTCCCCATTCTCATATTACAAAGTCCTCTCTCAAGACATTCCTGACTGTTACTCCTACTGAGGAAAAACAAAAACAACAAACCAAAAACCAAAAACAGTGCTTGGGGCAACATAGCTAAATGTGGGCAAAACCAGGTAAACTCAAGTAGTATTTACAAATCATGCACTCGCTTCACATTTTAAATTAGGACAATGAAAAATAGACAAAAGGAAGCTTTTTGTTTTGTTTTTCAATATGCCTGGCAATTCATGTCTTTACGTTAACAAAATTCTATTGAAGGGGACCAAAAACTGAATGTGGTTACTAGTGTTTCTACGGAGAAAAATGCACACTACAGAATATTTCTTTGGAAAGGAGAGGATTGAGTTCATGCTCTTGAGAAGGGTTCTGTGCATGAAAAAGACTAAAGGAATTTACAAAGTAGCTGAAAAACTGTGCAGAGAGCCAAGTGAAGATGGAACCTAACAGGATGAAGATACAACATGATACAACATCAAACAGAAGCCTGCAGCCACCACAGGGGACTATAGAAATGGCTATAGAGCAGCTCACTCAGAGACTATCCACTAGGAAAAGAAACAACCTGCAAAGAATCTGTACTAGAGACAGCAAGTCTAGCGCCAAGTTTTGGAGTGAAAGAGATCTCTGAAGCTCTAACATTTTTGCGGGGTTTCTTGGGTACACCTGATACCTAAAAAAATAATTTCAACATAATTCTAGATCAAAGATATTGGAAGATGTGGGCAGCTGCATGGTCTCTCATTGTTATGTGACATGAGGCATATAGTTTATGGCAACCCTATGAATTAGAGACATCTATGAGCCCTGGTCATCAGTAGCCCTGCTCGGGTCCTGCAACCTCAAAACCATGGGTTCTTTAAGTCAATCTGCTGGCAAAGCAGTCTGCCTCCTTTCCTACTGTTTCCTACTTTGCCAAGAATTATAATCTTTTCCAGTGAGTCATGTTATCTTGGGATGTGTCAGTTTAGTCATTCTGGCTTTTAGAGAGAGTTCTGTCTTAATTTGCTCTAGGACCTATTGATTTGTCTTTTTGGAAGTGCATGGTTTCTGCACAACTCTCCTCTAGCACCACATTTTGAATTAGTTGATTTTCCTCTTGTCCACTTCCTTCAAGTCCAGCTTTCACAATCATATACAGAAGTAAGAAATACTACAGTATGGGTGATCAATCCATTCTTATATCTTTTCCGCAGCTTACCTTTTAACGCTGCTGGAATGTGGGCCTCGCGTGAGAAGCCTGGGCAGGAAGGCTCTCGCAAGCCTCCTGCTTCCCTGCTGCTCGGGCTCTGCAGCTCCTTCTTGCTCGTGCGAGAGCCCCGCCTGTGCCCCGCCCCTTCCTTCCACAGTGCAACCTGGGAGTTGGAGGCTGCCCAGCTCCAGAGGCTCTGCACTGCAGGTAAGTGCGGCCCAGGCCCGTGAGCCTTGCCCAAGCGCGGGTTATTTTCGGCTAAAAGCCAAAAATAAGAAAATGCATATTCGCTGCGTGTGCAGGCCTTGAGCGTGCTGGAAATGGGAGTGTGTCAAGCAGACCACTCCTCACATTTATGCAACGCTCAAGGGGCCCTTCCGCTTGCAAACTGCCATGCAAAAAGGGCCTTAGTATACAATGATAGAACTTTACACTTAGCCAGTTTGTCCACAGTTGTGCTTCCAAGTCTTATTCTTCCGATTTTTGGCTGCTGGATAACCCACAGGATACACTGGACAACCCACAATCCAGAAACTTCACTCTGAGATAGACAGTAGTATTTATCTGTAGAAAATGTAGGCAACACAGCACACTTCTGCTGAAGTTGCTGAGATTAAAGCAGACATGAGCTCATGCCTTTTATAGATACAATTCCAAAATTTAGAGGCGCAAAGCTGTGACCAGAGAGGATCATAAAATTAACATCACACCACTTCTCAGACAGTTCCCAGATCTGCATTTGGTTCCCACTTCTCATCCTTGATCCAAGCACATCTTTCCTGTCTCTTATCTTGGAGGTACCACCCAAGCCTTTTCACTTTCCTTTTCCCCTGGCTCTGATCTTCACCCCTCATGGAATAGATTGTAGCAGTGGGCAACAAAGCAATTAACCAATTGATACTTTGTAATAGCGCAGGAAGACTCCAAACAGATCACATTGTTGCAGCCATCTGTTAGCACTGGATACTCTGTAGCATACACTAAGCCTAATGTAGTTCTATAGCAGTACTTCTAGACTAGAGAGACTAAAATGCATGATTTCAATACACATCCAGCAGAACAACATATGGCAGGGGTCATGCATCCTGACAACTACAGTCTCCATTTTGATTTATGATTGAGCCAAAGTCTAGGAAATCTAACTATTTCCATGTCATCCAAGTTAAAGTTATATAAAGCATTTGTGGTCATTATTTTTGTTTTCTTAATATTCATAAATTTTTGTCATAATATCCAGCTGTAATCTTACTTTTTAATGCCTTCTTCAACTTCCATCAGCAATATTCCAAGGACCTCATCACATGATATTGTAACAGCACAACTATGTCAGTCTTGTTCATGCCTGAAGCTTACTGCATGCTATTGTGACTATCCTAGTGCTGTACAGCTACAGGGACATTTGGAAACTGATTATTTTCCCACTTGAAATAATCTGTTAATGACCCCCTATTCTGTATGGTTTAGTAACCACTTTAGGTCTGAATGTCCCATGTGGCTTCACTGCAATATTGGGAGCATAAATTAGCACAATGTCGGTGTGCTTTCATTGTTCTTCCCTGGGGATTCCTCAGGACACCCAGCAGGAAAACTTAGACTGCTTCTAGTGATTAGGTTTGTATGACACTAGGATTCCCCAAAGAATTGCTGTGCATTCCTTCTCTGGTCTTTGACACGCTTTTTCCTTTTCTTACAGATTAATTTTTTTAAAATACAGGGAATAGCACAATAGCATAATTCTGATGTAATCCTATTAAGGATTAATGCCCAAAGAAACCATGAGTTCAGGAGAAGTTTAAGGAGTAAATATGCAAAAGTTTAATTTACAAAAGCAGACCCGGGCAAGTGTTGGTTTGCAGGAAAAAACATAGAAAAATGGTGGAAGTGGCATGGTAGGGAGTAAGTATAATCCCATAACAGCACTGTAATATAATTTTCAAATTGCAGGAGACAAAGCAAACAGAGTGATGTAAATGGTATTGTATTGCAAATGTGAGAAAGCAATCACAAGAATGAACATCACTGAAGTGAAAAATGCAGTGATAGTACAAAGGAGTACATTGCCATTTCACCAAATTTCCAAGAATAGGAAAAGCTGTTTCCAAATGGAATGACCTGAACCAATTGCCTAGTGTGATAAGCACACAAATCTTGACTATTTTCTGCTGGTAAAATGGAGTTGTCCGTGTATCTTAAATTGTTGATAATCCTTCCCTCAGTTTTCACACCTCCTTCATCTGAGTCTAATCTCACTTTCTATATGATATGTTCTGCATAGAATTAAACAAACAGGGTGATAACATGCAGCTTTGTCTGACTCACTTGCCAACGCGAAATTATTCCGCTTCTCTGTATTCTGTCATGATAGTGGCCTCTTGTTTTGAGCGTAAGGCACACATCAGGACAAATCAAATGTTGTGACACACTCATTTCTTTCAGAACAACCATTTCTTTTAGAAGCTTGTTAAAACAGCTCCACTGGCTACTGGTTCATTTCCGGTCACAATTAAAAGTGCTGGTCATGATATATAAAAAGCCCTATAAGGCTTAGGTTCAGACTATTTGAAAGACTGCATTTTCCCATACAAATCTGCCAGAGCCTTAATATCTGCAGCGGAAAGCTTTCTTTCAGTCCCACTGCCATCACAGGCTTGCTTGGTGAGGAATGGGAGACAGCGCTCTCAGTGGCTGCTCCCACCCTCTGGAACTCCCTTCCATGGAAGGCTAGGCTGGCCCCCTACCTGCTTTTCTTTCACCAGCAGGCAAAGACCTTTGTGTTTAAGTAGGCTGTGTATAAGCAAGGAAGCTTTTATTGGGGTGTTTTATCTATCCTTTAAAATGTTTGTATGATAGTATATTGCTGTATGTTGTGATTTTAATTGTTTTTAAAATTTCATTGCTTAGATTTTTGGAAGCTGCATTGGGTCCCCCTCTGGGAGAAAAGTGGCACATAAACCAACCAACCAACCAAACAAACAAATAATAAAAATCATAATTTCTCATGATCTACACAATCAATGGCTTTCCTATAATCTGTAAAGCACAGGTTGATTTTCCTCTGAAATTCTTTAGTGCATTCCATTATCCAGCAGATATGTGCAACACGACCTCTAGTATCTTTTCCTTTTCTGAACCAAGCTGGCATTTCTCACTCCATATACAGTAAAAATCTTTATTGTAAAATTTTGGGCACCACTTTGTTTGTATGGTATATTAGCATAAAAGTCTGATGGTTATTATCATCGCTGGTGTCCTTTTCCTTAGAGATTGAAACGCATATTGAGCATTTCCATTTTTTGGCCACTGTTTCATTTTCCATATTTGCTGGCTGATTTTTGTTACAATTTGGACAGGCTTATTTGTACGGTATCTGTTTCTGGTGGTTATATTTTCCTAGTGTCTTAAGGGCCTCATTCACATCACTTTCTAAAATCATGAGTTCATCTTCAAATGGTTTTTCCTTGAAGGAATCTGTCATTCTTTCATCTCTTTTATATAGCTCCTTAGTGTATTGCTTCCATCATGATGATACAATGACCTCTGTTGGTCATACAGCATCTCTATTCTTGGTTTGAATTTCCTTTTAATTTCTCAGATCTTGTGGAAAAGGTCTCATGTTCTACCCTTTTTGGTTGTTCTATTTCTTTGCATTGGTTATTTTAACAGTTATCTTTGTTCCTATGCAGAAATCACTGAACAGCTGCATTCAGTATTCTGACCCTGTTTCTGTCACCTTTTACTTTTGCTTCTCATCGGTCCTTGACTATTTCAGGAATTCATAAGTTACCCAGTTAGGTTCTTCTTCCTTTTTAGGTAAAGACAGGGTCTTTAATGCATCTTTTTGATGCAAAGTTCTTCTCATTCCCTGACAGGCTAATATACAAATTTCTTCTCTTCATGGTCTTTATAATCTACAAGGATTTTCTTCAGACTGTATTTTGGCACTGTGCTTGATTTATCCTAGTTCTTTAGCTTTACTCTAATTTTTGAAATTAGCAGTTCACAGTCTGTGCCATAGTCTGCTCCAGTATGGTTTTTAGAGAGATAATGGAGCTTTTCCATTATCTCCTTCCAATTATGTGGTCTATTTGCTTTCTGTATTGGCCATCAGGTGACATCCACTCATACGGTTGTTGGCTGTCTGAAGAATGAATTTGCAATGAACACAATGAGCTCACAGAATTTTGTATGTTGCTGTCCTGCCTCATTCCTTGATCCTAGGGCAAATTCTCAGACAATGTTCGTTTCAGCTCTATTTCTGACTTTTGCATTTCAATCACCTATTATAATCAACATGTCCTGTTTTGGTGTGCAATAAATTTCCTGCAGCACAGAATCTTCCAGTTTCTTCTTCTGCTAGTGTTGGGAGCATAAACTTCATTGTTACATCATTATAATACTAATAGGTTTTCCATTAGTTTTACTGATTTCGTTTGGTTAAATTTGATATTGTATCCCTTGGCTGCTTTTGCTACATTGCTATTAATGCCACCTCTGATGCTCTTGGTCAATTCTAAATAACCTGAAATCAGCAAGGAACCTCATTATGCTCTCCAGATGTTTCACTGTAGCACTTTACCTGTCTTTTTTCTGGGAATGGCTCTCAGTTAATCATCTTCTGAATGCATGGGGTTATTTTAGAGTCCTAGGCTTACAGAAATTAAAATACAGAAAAAGCACACACAAAGACTCAAGTTATCACCGAAAGGCAATAAACTATCCACACAATGAAAGCCGTTTAAATAAATCCGTTAAAACAAAAGATAAAAGTCAACAAAACAGCACACTGTTGGAAGCTCTTGAAGTCAATTTGTAAAAGCCTGATCTCAGTTAGTGTTCTAAATACACAAAGAATGGCTGCAAATGGCATTAAATATTAGGTTAGGAAGTCAGGTGCGATTGATTTTCTTTTTTTTTTTAATTACCAAGTAAGCACATTGGGGACTGGTCTGGAGTAGGCTCAACATGCCCATGAAGAAAAAGTTTAAACTTCTGTTGCCACTTTTCACTCTCCTATGTTCTCCCCTAGCCACACGGGAATACCACTCTGTGTTATTCCCCTGTGAAATAATACTCTGTGTGTGTATGTTTGTGTGTAGGGGGAAGGGCAATACACGGAAAAAACAGTAGTGGGAGAAGATATAAACCTCCCCTATTTGCACACAGTGGGCCTAACCTGGATTGGAAGCTCCTGTATTTACTTATGAATAATAAAAAAGATAAGTCTCACCTGCATGCTGCAGTTAGCCCAATATGTAGTTGAATTCTGATAGTTGTTAGTTCTCCAAAGTTTGACAGAAATCTTTCTGAGCCCCATTTGGAGATGCTGGGAACTAAACCTCTTATATTAAAAGCATTCAGGCTTTCGCCAAGTTATGGCCCCTTCTCTGCCTAAATGGTTCAGCTGACAAATGCAGATCAAAACATATCAGCTAAATCTCAATCGTATGTTTCTGAGACGGAGGTTGAGAAATCATTAAAATCAGTATTTTGACTTTCAAATATTTGCAAGACGTAGGCTGGCAAAAGAGGCTTTATCTTTCAGAAGGGAAAAGGCCCTGGGCTGCAACACCATTTGAAAAGGGATGGGCTTGAAAGCCACAGCCACACCACAATCTGGACTTTGGATTTTGGCATTTCAAAAAGGAGGAACAGAAACTGCAGAAGGCTATTGTGTTTATGTGAGTTTGCATGCCACACCCCAGCTCTGACTACCTTTTTTTTTTAGGGCCTCTATGTGGTTTGTGTTAAAAGAAAAATGAAAAAAGGAAGGAGTGTTTAAAACAACAACAACAGTACAGCTGTTTCACATTTGTGGCCCAGCACTCACAGGCCTATCCTAGAAGCTGCTCTTCTGCTCCAGCACAAAAACCTCCATTTATATTTTTGTTTGTTTGTTAGAGAATAGTACTGTTCTTTCTCAGTAGCAAATGGCATAATAACTGTTGAGTGACAACTTCCTCCATTTTATCAATATTATACACTTTATCTCTTAAGGTTATTTTAAAATTAAAAAAATTCTTGAAGTTCCTGCACTGCACAGCACCAGCTTACAACAAACCTGACAAAAAGAAAGCAACATTTAAAGAAAATACCAGGTGATTAGATGAGTGGAAGAATTTGTGCTTCATAGGCAGAAAGTCACAGGTTCAGTTCATGGCACCTCCAGAAAAAGAACTGCAGACAGTGGGAACGACAGGTCTCACTTAGATGGGTTGATGGAACAACTCTTTATAACAGATTCATCATCACCATCATCTATACAACTCTCTTAAATGTTAATCCTTCAAAAACCTAAACAGCATCAGCCATCTACACAGTAGTGTTACCAGCAGGCTTTACGGAATTGCCAGATTGCAGAACTAAAAACATATGAACAAACATAAACTTTACACAACAGCTCTACCCAGAGCCCAGGCTATGCTCATCAAAGGAATCCAGAAAACCACCCAATGGCGACCAAGCATGGTGATTGTTCGGTGAATTGAAAAGTATATCCTGGATTAAACATAACTGCCTGGAACACTGAAAAGTAGACCATGTGGCAATATCACATTGCATATTTCTCTTTTTATGTTCTAGAAGATCATATAGCCCTCCAGATGTAACTGGACTGCAATTCCCAGCAGCCCTAGTCAGCACACCAATTGTGAGGAATGCTAGGAGCTGAAATCCAAAATCATTTGGAGGTTTGCATGTTCTCAATTTTCTTCCCCCTTGGCAGAGTTAGTTAAAACATATGATGGCAAAGTTTAAGGATGATTTTTATTTCTTTTTGTTTGTGACACTCAAATGTAGGAACTTCTTGCGTACTAAAGGCAATGTTCCCATCCTATCAGGCAATGTCTGGTGCATTTTTTGTTTACTAAGGGCTGTCCCACACTGTGGGATCCCCTCTGACCTACAAATCCTTCAAAGTATAGGGAAATGCCTCTTTTCACCACTAGACCTAAATATAGGCATGTTTCCAACCATTCAAAGTATATGATACATATCACTTCTGTAACCTTCAAAATTTAACTTTATTAGCCCTGCTGATAAAGGGCTGATACTAGGATGCAACTCCCCCCCCCCTGTAAATTCACGGTAGAAGCAAGGACATAAAAGAATCCTTATAACATTGGCCTTCTCCAAATCTGTTGGACTACAATTTCATTCATGCCTCCACTAGCTATGGCAAGAATTGTAGTTTTTTTAATGCATCTTGAGGGCACCAGTTTAGGGAAGCTGTTATACATCCAGAAGCTAATCCTCCTTAAAGAATGGAGGGCTTCCATATAAACTAGACTTTCAGTATTCTAAATTCCTGTGTGGTTGATTGTGTGCACAGGTAGGGGAGAAAGAGCAGAACACTGGAGAATCTTTTCCAGTCCTTTGAACTAGTTCATGTGCAGGGGACAGAGGACAGAACATCTGGGTTCAGTCATCATACCCGATTACCCTGTGAGCTCACCAAAAGGTGTAAGTAGCATAATGTGCATCCAAAGTCACCCATCAAGGATAGCACTTTGGGACACACTTGTGCCTACTTGTCTTCTGCATCTGAGTGAAAATTACTTTTTTGCTCACAAAGCTTTCTGCCGGCTTGGGGATTCTGGGAATCCCAGCCACTAACATAACTTTGCAAAACTCTGCAAACTTCTACTTCCCTCTTCTCTCGCCCATGCCAAGGCCGGGCTCAGCTCAACACAGAGCGGGAGGTATTTCCTACTGTTCAGGGCAAAGCGTGGGGCGTCAGGGCTGGCGCGTGTGGCAAGGGTCATTTCCGCACTAGACTGTTATAGCGCTATGATAACACTTTCACCATCCTACGGAATCCTGGGGTTTGCAGTTTAAGGAGGGGCCGGCCGGGATTCCATAGGATGTTGAAAGTGGAATCATAGCGCTATAACAGTCTAGTGAAGAAATCGGCAAGAATGGTTCAAGCCATCTGCTTGTGCCTGGCTTTGCGGTCTAAGTACGTAAAACCTACTCCAAACAATCTGAACCCCATCTTAGAAAGCAGTTTTGCTGCCCAGAAACAACCACGGCCGTGGAGGTAGGGGAGGTCTACTAACGCCGCAACCCCAAAAGGCGCGGATGGCGCCGCGGGGGAGCCTCCAGGGCGCTTTGGGCGAACTAGGAAAAAGCCCCCCAGCTGGCAGGAAGCGAGGAAGGGCGAGAGTCTGCTTAGGAAAAACCTAGAAGCCTTCGTTTCGGGTTTCTGCTCAGATGTGCAGCAACCGAGAGAGAGGGAGGGAGAGAGAGAGAGAGGGAGGAGTAAATGGGAAGCTCCCCGTTACCAGGGAAATATGGCGGCCGAGCCCCAGCCTTCATCCTCTGTCACCCCCGTTCTCCACACCCATCAGAAAGCTGGCCAAGGCTGGGAAATCCAGGCGCGACCTCGAAGGTGCGCCCCCTCAAAGAGCCCAGCAGCGCTGCCTCCTCTTCCCCTCCCCCTCCCCCTCCCCCTCCCCGGCCTAATTCCCCAAGGAGCCTCTCACGGCGCTAGCAGGGGACGGGCAGGGGCTGTGCCTTACCAGCGCCACAGCCGAGCCCTGCCGTGCTTGCCTGAGGCGCTTTCTCTGACGGGCCGCAGCGGCGGCGGCGGCGGCGGCGGCGGCGGCTTCCCCAGCCCGCCACGGATGAGAGGAGGCGAGGGAGAGGCACAACAGGGGAAACACGGCGGCCTGGCCTCTGCCGGCCCCGCCTTGTTGGCTGGGAGAGCCCGTCGCCCGCCACGCCTCCGGAGGCTGGCCCGGCCTGCGCTCGCTCCCGCGGCATCGCCAGGGGCGAACCCGAAAACAAGCGAAGCCGGGCCGCCTCCTTCTTTTGCACTTGCTACGCAACGACCACGACGACGACAGTTAAGTAAACCGCCTTGGACACTTTTTCTTGTTTTTCACGGCAGAGCTCAAGTTCGATTTTTTAAAAAAAGGTCACCAGAGTGCACTCCTAATTGTCATGGACTGGCTTTGAGGGTTGGCAGTGTTGTGGAAATTTTTCTTGTGGAAGGAGTTTTATTCCGTAATTTTTGGGAAGACAGAAAAATATGTCTTTCCGAAAAGAAGGAACCAAGGGCATGTTGTGTTGAAGACGAAAAACAAACTGAAGTCCCGCTCTCAGTTTTTTTTTTAAAAAAGGACATTTGATAGAAGTGTGTTTTGCGTACAGTGAAGAACAGCAAGCAAGCTTTAAACAAAAACTGATAAGAATTTTTGTAGAGTGGTTTGTGTGACAAAATTGTTTTGTCATCCACCCTCTGAAAATGCCAGGTAAGATCAATGGGAGTGATGGTGACTACAAGAAGCCTTTTCAGTTGATGTTTCTTTGTTCAACCGCAGGTTGTCTGAAAAAAACAATACATACAAAATCAAAAACCATAGTAAAGAGAAGTCTAAAACCTCAGCCACATAGTCCCACATAGTTAAGCACAGAGATACAAATAAGTCCCCAATATCATTTGATCTATCAGTTTGTGCAGGTATAACCAAAAGAGGAACAACCCCCCCACCCCTAACCTTAAGAGATGATGATGATGGTGGTGATGATGATGATGATCTTTATTTCTACCCCTCTTTTCTCCTGGAGGGGATTATTCAGAAAACAAAACATCTGTATATTTTTCCCCCAGTCGACTTAAACAAAACTTTTGTCTCAGGAAGCCCATAAATGCAGAAGGATAAGGAACAACACTTTCAGTTTCCACTACAGACAACATACCATTTGAACTATAATGACAAACAATGTATTTTGTATGCTGTTACACCCATCCCCACCCAGAAGTGTGTAAGTGCTTAAATACCTGTGGCTTTAATACTGTATTGCTTCAGGTTATCTGAGCAACTGGACTCAAAAACATGGAAACTTATGCTAAATAAATCAGTCTTAAAAATGCTGCTAGGTTACTTTCTCCTCCCACAACTTACTTCTTATGCTCATTTTACTTGATATTATTACTGAATAATGGAAATCTAAGAGTAACACTACACCAGATATGTGGAGGGCACTGGTTGAAATGGGCTGGCCATAGATCAGATGTTTTATGAACATAGCAGAGATACTAAAGAACCCTGTTAGCGAATTGTGATGATGCATAACAGGACACCAGGAAGAATGTCTTGTGGGTTGGGTTTCGTTGTGTCCTAATGCACACTGGTTCTTTTCTGGCTCCCCTATGTGGTAGTGTAACAGCATCCTCTAATGAATAAGGACGTTATGAAACTGCTTAATTCTCTTTTCTGCAGATGTAAGTTCCCAAGTCAAATCTAGCCACTGCTATTATAGATTTTGTATTATCTGCAAGTTTAATGACTCATTATTAAGTGAAGTGAATCAAGTCTGGTTAAAATGAGCAGTCATCAACTGCTGCCAAGTTATTGTGGTCCAATGACTAGTTAAACCTGAATGCTGAAGGGAATAGGCGTAATGCCGCTTCTGCAAGCTATTGTGCCCCATGACAGGTACCCACACTGAAACAGTACATATGCATGTATGTGACTAAAAGAAGCAAGTTAGCCACAGATTGTGAGGCTAAGATCTATTTTCAATGTGAATTCAGCACTGAATAGTATTTCCATTGTTTGCCTTATACATGATCCTGTCTGTAGAATTGAAACAAACAACAATTAAAATGTGGGAGACCTGTCTTTGTGAGCTAATGATAATGTATTACATGATTGATAGCTAACTCTATAATCCACTTTTCCTACATGGCTCTCCTTATAGAGTTCAATAAGGCAAAATAGAGTGGATGTAGTGGAAACAAATGTGAAGCCAAAAGCAACTTATCAAACTTAGCAGCTCAGAATTTCACTCCCATTTCCAGCAGGCAAGTAAATTAACTCCAAAGGGCTGCAAGCAAAGATTTTTTTTTGTGACATGCTAGCTTTCTACACACGTGTGTGGGGAAGATGTTGAAAGACCATTATTGAATCATAGAACCTTCTGTATCCGATCTGATATGGAAAAGCTTCATCTTTTGATTCTGCTGAATGTATCAGTTGGCTGACAGTGACACAGTAAGAATGTTTCCCAACAGCAAAATATTAATGTAATTCAAACATAGCAAACACCTCACATAATATTATTATAGCAATACACAAACATCCTGCCAATCTCTCAGTGCTACTCTGGTGGTCAACTTTCATGCCACCAGATCCTCTGAAGATGCCAGCCACAGATGCAGGCAAAACGTCAGGAGAAAATACTAATAGAACACGCCCTCAAAGCCCGGAAAATCCACAACAACCTATGGATTCTGGCCGTGAAAGCCTTTGACTTTACATTTGACTTTACATGTTAATAATGGTTCTTTGATTGGGACTGTAAGATAAACACGCTCTTATCAAACACTGTGATGATGCCCAGCAGAATAGTAGGTGTTTCTTTAACCACCTTAGATTTCCTGTGAAAATGCTATTGAGTGAAAACATGAACAATCACTAAACACTCATATATAAAAGTTTGACTGCATATTTGTAGAATCAAAGATAATATTCCTCTGTGCAGGAGAGGTATCCCAAGAACTATGGAAAGTTCCAAATTTAAATATATTTATATTATAACATGTTTCAACACTCTAAAAATACTTATTTCTCCTCTGTTTCAGCTTCAGAAGCACCACCTTTTCAGCTGAATTAATAATTTGGACCATTTCAAATTTATCAACTCCTTGATCCGTTATCTCATAAATATTTTGAGCTCTTTTGAGTTTGGACGTTGCGCAAAAGATCTTGCAGGCTAGAACTATGGCTATTTCCCCTTAATTGAGTTGTTCATTGTACCAAAAAGTTGTTTTTTCCCCAAAATGGCTAATCTTTATAAACCAACCCAGCAAAGAGGCCAGACTTCCTGTTACATTTCCGATAAGCTCAAAGAAATTTCATAGCTTGTTCACACGCTTCTCTAGACATAAACCACAAAAGCATAACTTAATGCCTGGGAAGAAAGCTGCTTCTTTCTAAGATGAATGTGGGAGAGCCCAATTTAATCTGCCGCTAATTTAGTGTGGGTGAACATGCACATGAGTAAAAGGCTGCATTTCCATGAACAGGAGCAAACTTTTCTGTCAGGATGATTGAAAGAATATGCAGACATAGTAAAAACCAGCGCCTCGGCTGTGGCGCTGGTTTGTGTTCACGTGAAAAATTACATTAAATAAAAACTTTAAAACTCTTTATCTTCAAAACATTCCTGCACTGATCTCACTGAAGACTTATAATAGTAAAGAAGAGCAGTAATATGTGTGAGGCTGCACAGATGCTGCACTTCTTCAAAAATGCAAAAAAATCAAACCAAGCCAAACAAACCCAGAGGTATTAGCTGTACATGTAGCATTTTGGATGTGATTTTATCTCTGGTTTCACAAAACTCAAATTATAGTCCTTATGTCTGGAAGAGAACAATGACTACCTTGGTCATTTCCATTAATTCATGTCCCTTTAGGTATTTACTGCCCTGTGCATCTCCTTAGACTTCACCATAACAAGCAGCAAGAGAATAATTGATGAAAATACTGCAAACAACAAGGATATGATAGAAATATATTTGTTATTTATGTAGAAATCATAAGATTCTCCTTTTGTTGTCAGAGTTAGGTCATCTTGTTGTAGATTTGGGAAGAGAAGTTTCACTTTTATTTATTTATTTTTATTTTGGGGGGCATGGTATACATAGGAATACTTCCTATAGGGCTAAAACTGCTGACCCAGATGCTACCAGAGGCAAGTGTATGCCAGCCTTTCTGTGCATTCTTATGCCAACTTGGAATTAAATATTGTGTGCTCAGGGGTGAGTTTCACTATGGGAGAAAAGACCACAAACACTCGCATAAATTTGGAAGGAAACTGGCCACAACAGATGTTACATGGTTGGCATGTGAATAGGTCTAGATCCAGGCATTGGCCAGCCTGCCTGTTGACCAGTGAGCCCAACCCTCTCGCCCTTTGCCGTAACCAGTGTGGTGACAGGTGTGGGATCCACCTGGTCACCAAGGAGTACAGGGAATGCATGCACCTTCTGTGTTGTGCACACCCACTTCCTCTCCTGCACTGTTTTCTTCCTATATAACATCCATAGTTTACCATGCCCCAAAGTCACTGGTAACAGATATCCTGGATTCAGGACCCATGCCAACTGCCATAAAAGGCAAGCAGCAGAACAGCCCTGCCCCCCACCTTCTGCCAACCTCTTGCAGCTGTAGTCAAGACCAAAAACATAGGGTGACCCATCCCATGCTCAATGACTGCCCCCCCAACAAGTCTGTAAAGTCTCTGTCCTTTCAGCAATCTCAAGTCGCTAGGCCGGCCCACTTGGCCCTGAGAAGTCCACCATTCAGATGTTTCCTTGGTATCTCCACATGCTGCTCTGCTCATCTGCATTCCAACTTCCAGCTCTCTAAGCTTCTTCCCAATGCTACCTTGTTATGGTCATTGCTCACTTCATCTCTGGGCCTTGCTCACTTCATCTCTCACTGCTGCCAGCGTCATAAACTTGTCCCGTCACCCAGAATTGCTCTGTGATACTGCCATCTGTTTCCAGTGCAAATCTTTGTCCCCATCCAGCTGTCCTGCTGCTTGAAATAAAAAGTATGTTACTTGCCATGCACTTTCAAACCCAGATGGATGTAACCCACAAATACTCCAGATTTCCACCTTCCTCTTGATGGCCCTGGCTGAAAGCCCACACTGAGCGGCTCCTGTGGCTGCTCCTATCCTGAAAGAGTGACTGCCGAATTCCTGTGCTGGCAGTCCTGAATGCCTGAGAGAAGCTTTCAGAACCACTACCAACTGGAACCTGGAGAGAGGAGAACCATCCTTGTGGATGAATAAGTATAGGTGGCTGGTTGGACATGAACCTGCACAAAACCTTGACTGGGACTAGGCCCTCGATTGCCTGAAACTGGATTATTGCACCCCATCCTGGCTGATTGTACGTAGATTGACTGACTCTAATACTGATGGACTTCTCTGTAAGAGAGATGTCTCCCTTCTGCAGTGCCTGACCTGAGCAGTCTGTCTTGGATCCAGCTACCAACTTACCCACTCTAAAAGCCCCGCAAAAGGCAACTGTAAAGGCTGGTCTAAACAGCTTTACCTCTATTAACAATCAGAAAATGGCTGGAACCTGTCCAATTTATCTACTAAGTAGCTGAAAGGTAATAGGCCTCCTGCCATCCACCCTTAGTGTCATTCCCTTTCATCCTTCCCCCAGCCTTTCTTATGAGAAAAGTGGTGCAGGGATCCCTAAATCCTTTGATCTCACTAAAAAAGGAAAACCCTGCAAGATGCAGGATATAGAGCTGCAAGCCAGGCCCTGCTTCCTTAAGTGAGCTAAAAACTGCAGTATCTGCTGCTTGGAAACTGGCCACCCCTGCCTCATCCCTTGCTCCCTATTGCTGGAAGCCCGTAGCGTGGCAGGTGCAACCAAATGGAGTACTCCCTGCATCACACTATGTTCCCAAGGCTCCATACTTCTGCAAATGCTGTGGGCTGGTGTTCCACCTCTGGTGCCAGCAACCAGAACCTGTCCACCTGAAATCAAAACGGCGTATGCAATTCCATTATACAGGCCTGGAACATGACAAGCTGTAAACATTATGTTAGTGGACAGGCAAATCAAAACAAGCTTATGGACCGCTTCATGGCTTTCTCAGACCTTGATGATTACCTGTTAATTACGATGACTTACTCCTCAGGTTGCTTATGGGTGGCTCCATGAATGGCCCAGCCATCTGCCCTGCCTTCTATTCTTTATCTGTCCCCCCCTCCACTATCTCTATCAGTTCTGTGGCTTATTTCAGATTGCCTGATTCGAAAGCCACCCTAGGACTTGGGGCAGGGATCCTAAACCTGTAAACAAAACTATCTTTTATAAATTTGGCAGCCTTTCTGTTTGGGTATTGGGCCAGGAGGGGAAGGAGAGCTGAAAGGAGTATGGGGGGTGCAGGCCAGAGATTCTCCCCCCTTGCTGTACCTATTCCCTGGGCAATACATCCATTGCCATTGCTGCTCCCAGCAGAGGGACCCCCATCCTTCCTGCTACCCACTGCCCTGCCGGGATCTCTAGTGCAAAAGGACTGCTGCTCGTTGCCCCACTGTGGAGAAGAAAGCTTAGCATGAGGCTCAAAAGGCACCTTTCACAGTTGTGCTCAAACTTACATTAAGACCTCTGACACTTCCCCAAGCTGAACTTCCCGCACACCCTGGAGGCCTTCTTCCCAGCCCAACAAAAAGGCTTAGATCTCTCACCTCTATCCTTCATATGTGAGCCAACTAGCCATAGTTTGTCACTGATGAGGTCCCAGTGAGCCTGCTTGCTCTGGGAGGCCCTTTTTTGAGATGCCACATTGTACTCAATAGCAGCTGCCTTGCCAACCAAGGCCAAGCTTTTAGAACATTACCCAAATGGTTGGAGAGGTGCCAGCCTCTTTTGGCATAGGCAGCCTGGACCACCTCCATAAAAATGGTGTATCTGGCCAGCCAGTTGTTGAATGAATGTTCAACCACCTCACCCTTGTCCTCCTGCTTTCTCTTCTTATCCCCTTTTAGCATGTACCCTTCCTCCCCTTCCAGTTTGAGGAACAAAAACACATCTACATAATAACCATTGAGGATATGCTCCTTGGTACATTTGTCCAGGTGGATCCTCATAGTCGTCAAATGTATTGAACTTGACAGCAACCGCAGTATCATCCTCCCCTTTCCATGCTGCTTGTGGGCCCCTAGTAACCTGAGTCCCCTCTTCTGTCTTGTAATGGCCGATGCTAGGGGCCTTGAACGTGTGCTGCCACCCTCCAGTACCCCCTCCTATCCAACTTGAAGTTGGGTAGCTTCAGTTATGGTTAGCAGCCATGCTGGTATGGCCAGGACCAGTCCAAAACATTTTGCTTTCCATGACAGTGCAAAAATGCCTTCTGTCCCCACTCAAGATTGCAGGTATTTTGGTACCTGGCCTTTCGCCCTCTTGGGAAGTAAAAATAGAACAATTGATTAATAACTAATAGGTTGCTTTTTTTACATGATACCTGAGACAAATTCAGCAGTGTGGTGGCAGGGTGTATCCCCCATCTCTGAGGATTCTCTCTCTCTCTCTTAGCTGTAGATACAGTAATTTTTATGCATGGTTCCTAAGATGTGAAAATTACTTCAAGGGTTCCTCCAGGATAAAAAAGCTGTGAAAGGCTGTCTTAGATGGTTAAGTCTCTCTGTGCTGCATCTGCAATACTATGAAGCAGAATCCTTCTCCTGCCTATCATATTAGTGAAATGTGAGATCCATGTAAGACGGAAGCTTGATGGTTTCAAATACAAAAGACAACAATTTGAATTTGCATTGCAAATATATAGGCTTTGAATAGGAACTGCAAACAAAAATGATTTTCAACCTACAGACATGTCTGCTATGACTAAGGAAACAAATCTCCTTCACATTTGCTAAACATGGGTGTTTGAATGTTTTTATAAATTGGATCATTTATTATCTGCTAGTGGAAAAGCCTCCTTTTGTAAAATGATAACCTTGACTTTGCTGAGGAGGAAATTCTAATCTGAAAGGCATTCAGACTGCCATATTCTTCCACTAGGCCATAAATTTATTGATAATGATACAGGAGATTTAGAGAATGGTCACTTGGTATAGAGACCATTCCTGGTATTGGAATGTGAGGGCCACTGGGGGGAGAAGGAGGAGGTATACTCATCTCATTTCCTCCTAGCTTACAGATGGTGGCCTGTATACTAGTGTTGGGAAAGCAACAGAAGTAGTTTCCTGGCATAAGAAGTAAGAGAAATTGCAGTCTGGAATGAGACTTGAGATAAGAGTGTGAGGAGCTGTAAATTACAAAATCTGGGGATGCTCCATTGCCTCTAAAGATCTGAGAGACTGGCAGAGCTGCTGCTTTTAGTAGCACTTGGCTCTTTTCACTTGTGTTCAGGCTATATGTTTCTAAATGAACCCAGTATATCTGTAGGGTTCTTCTTCATTGGTCTCTGTGCCTCATACAAATGCGTTTTGTGGAAGGTCTAGAGCTGAGCAGCTTGGTGGGAACCTCACTGCCTCCTGCATACCATGCATGTCTCAACCCTCCAAGCTACTGTTCCCTCAGTTTCTCTCTGTCTGCTGGCAGAGCAATATCGTTTGGTTGTCTCTGCATGGAATAAATATTCCCTTCTTGTTTCTCTTAAAATCACACTCTGCCTGTTCTGTTTCTACTTCTGATTCCTCTTTGTTCTTCTGATCTTTGATATATTTTTTAAAAAATCTTTCACTTTATCTCAGAACTCATCTTTTCCCCCTCCTCTGTCCATTTCTATGGCCTCTACCTCCCTGTTTAAACTTTGTTCTTCCTGCAGCCAAAAGGCTTCTCTCTGATGGACATTCACAATGCTTAGGGGAGAGTCATATTGTGGAAGAGTGTATGAACTGGAGCTTGCTGTTGAGATTTTACTTTGCAAATCCTGCAAAACCAAGCTTCCTATTTGAAGTTCTGTTGCTGAGAAAAATCTCTTCAAGTTGAGACTCAGGCCACTTCCAAGCAACGTTTGCACTCTGCTTTGGTTTCTCTGATTAAGCTACATAAGACCCAAGCCTCCTTGGTACTGGAAAAATTGGTATTGACCACTTCAACTGGGCAATCTGTGGTTTTGGTACCAACCACCCCATTGACTTCTATAGTGTTGCCAGAGCTTGTATCGACTACCTCACCAGCTGTCATGGTTCTGGCAGGAGGGGAAGTAGCAACAATTTTGAAGGCAAAGGATGGCAGGACAGGGCCTGTGAAATCCTGTGACAAGAGACAGGTTACTTCTGACCTTTTGTTACTAATAGGGAGAACAAGGTGATACAGAAGAAATGTTCAAAGCATTCCAAACACCAGTTGGTGCTTACATCAGAGGATCCACTGAAATATACTCGTAGTGACTATGATATCGATGGCTGTTGATCCGCCAGCAACAGCTTCAATACTGGTGATCTCTCCTGCTTCTTCCATCTGGGAAGTGGTACTTGCTGTACCTCAGCCTGCTGTGACGGTCTCTTCGCAGCCTTGTGTTTTTCCTAGGCACTGTCTTCCTCCATCTCCTAGATGTGACTAGTTTCCATTCCACTGGAAGTGTTCTTATACTTCCTTGAGACCATCTTATAGGGAGAGATAGCATTGATACCAAGAAGATTTGCCATTTATGTTGATTTCATACATTGATCACTACCAACATGAACATTTATGGAGGGAACACCTGAGTTTGTACCGCTTACCATATTTGCTGGTGTATAAGATGCACCAGCATATAAGACGCACCCCATTTATATGCCAGCAAATACTGTTTGCTAGCGTATAAGATGCACTGATGTATAAGACGCACTCCATTTTCAAACAGTATATTTTAGGAAAAAAATTCTTATATGCTAGCAAATAGGGTATATTCACCCTCTTACTGGGATGAGTTCCATTACCATGAGTATTCTCAATACAGGCACTCTCCTCAATACAGATACAGCCGTCCTTCTAGGTCTCTATAAGCACTGCCTTCTGCTTTACCTATGCATTGATCTTGAAGCTGGCCTCCTACTCTGTTTCAGTGCCAGTCTCCTCCTCCTCACTCTTCCATCTCATCCTGACATCGCTGTCCTTCTCTATTTCCTCATACCGCTTCAACTGCATCTCCTTTCACTACAGTACCTTCAACTCACCTGCCTTCTGCTTCAGTACCATCTTCTGCTCCCATGTCTACATTTGCTGTCTACACTGCTCCAATATCCAGCATTGCACTATTTGGTCTGGTGTCTGTCATATTCCCAACTGCTACTTCAGCACTTCCTCCCATCTTGGTCACCACCTCTGCTCTGATTGCCACATCTACTACAATCACTGCTCCCCCTCAGTCTCAGTATCTTATCTCACCTGACTGTACTGTACTGTACTGATGGTGAGTACAGTCCCCTTGGACCCTCCCATACCTGTTTCTTTATCTCCAATGACATAACCACCTTCTGCGGATATTGAGAAGATGATGTCAGCTTTTCCACTTGAGGATATCAAGATGTTCTCTTGTCTATTGGCTTGGATGTGACACTTCCTCTGGCCCTGATTGCTGATCCATTCTTCCAAATGGTTGATTCTCAGACTCCAGCTACCATCCCTCTTACCTGCTGTGCAAAACCTGATCAAGCAGTCCTGGGCCAAGCCTGTCATGCTCTTCCAGCTTCTCACAGATTGCAGCACCTGTACAAGACCCAGCAAGAAGATGCTGATTTTCCATTTAATCACCCCATACCAAGTTGTGGTGGAGGCCTCACAGTCTATGGGTGGAGTGAAACCACAATCCACAGTAGAGACAAAGAGGGCAAATGACTTGATGTTTTCAGCAGTTTTTCTTTAATTGGCCTTGGCGATTATGCAAGCAAATATGCAAGCATGTATGTCTGCCTGCCAAAGGCTTTTGTGGGATAAAATGCTATCCTTCATTCCACATCTACTTGATGTGGCTCTTATTTTCCAAGAAGAGGCCCATATTCTTGCCACTCAACAAATTTAGTCTACTCAACACTTTGTGGACTGTATGGCCAAGATAGTGCCGGGGCAATGGCTTTCTGGTATTAACACTTGGCTACAATTGACAGGGCTTACAGATGACACCAGATGCCATAGAGAAGATCTTCCCTTTGACAGTGAAGGGTTTTTTAACTAAAAAACCTGATGACATCATGGATCACATTGCTAAGGCAAAGAGGATGTTGAATACTTCAACAGCAGCACAAACCGTCTAGATCTGCTTGGCAGAGGTCATCATTTTTCTTCCACTGCAAATCTCCTTCTAGGTCCTCCAGAACACCATCTCATTAATCCTGTTCTTTTTTTTTTCAAGCCAAGTTGCTTTATTTTATTCCTTTAAACTTAAAGAGAAAATTAAGGACACACCATTTCCCATCCATCTAGTACTCCTGTTCTTGGCAGAGGTGCCCTTACAAGCAGTAGTAATTCCTGCAATCTTCTTCTAAGAAGTCCACCAGTTCTTTGAGGTGGTGCCTTTTGAGTTCTCAGACAGGATTTCACCATAGCCAAACGTTCATCTTTTTGGACTTCTTTCCATCTCAGGCCCCAAAACTACAAGTTACTCAGTTCCAGAACTTTCCACATGAAGTCTCTGCACGGCCACAAAACCCATTTGTGTGAGGACACAGATGACCAATTGAAAAATCACAGTTACAGGTAAGCAACCTGTTCATCTCTCTGGTTTCCAAAGGAAATCAGGTAAATGTTGCCCCTAGAGTTTTTCACTACTCAAGGAAATTGGATGTCTAATACATCATTTCTATCATCTACAACAGAAAGGAAGATTCAGGGAATAGCCCTCACAATTTTCAGAGCATTTTAATTTAGAATAAAACATATGACTTAGCTATCAGAAGTTGAGGAAATGTTGCTCTACACCCAGTATTAGAAAGAAAATTAAAATGGTGGAGAGAATGGCTAAATGACAGTAAAGACATCTAAACTGGTTGTATCTATAGATATCTCAAAATTATGACTAAACATTGCATCAAGTGACACTGAATTCTGCAATATATGTACAGAAAGCACATTTGCAATTACTGATTTATTATTCTTTGCAAACCCTTTTTCTTCTACATGCTATGTGAAAGACTTAAGTAGTTACATGGGACTTTCAAGACTTCATCTTCCAGAAATCTTGCTCAGCCTCCCCCTAGCATTGGCAACTTGGTCTAGCAGTCCTCTTTACCATAGTGAGAACAAAAATCTCCCAATGAAATTAAAGTATCAACCCTAAAAGGTTTTCTGCACCCATCTGAATTTGATAGAAACATGCAAGTCTGATTGACAACTCTGTTTACTCCCAAGTTGAGATCATCAAAAGGATGTATTTCATGCAAATGTTAAATTTAGTCATTGTTTTCAGTTTTTTTGTATTCAACCTGAATTGAAATACACAGCAGAAAAATGGAAATTTGGACCTGAAAGAATTTTGATGCATTTTGAGGGGAGCACTGGAAGTGAATGGAACAGGATAGCCCAAAGATAATTTTGAGTGTAGGAAAACATACTTAGTTCTTTATTCAGACTGCTTTGTCAAATAAGTGACTGGAAACTAGGAACCAATTTCAGCCCCTTGGATTTCATTCTCCATTCCTTACATTTTCAACATATCTCCTTTCAACTCCAGCAAGGCTTCAATTTTTTTCCCTATTAAATGCTTCTTCCATTTGCAATAAAACAGGTGATAAATCCCATTTGCAGTGAAGTCCTTCAGACACTGGGAAATTAAACAATGAAAAAGACACTGACAATCCTATCTACTTTTTTTCCATCTTCTTGATGGAGTAGTCATTCAAAATGTAATGCTACGCCCTTTTTATAATGGCAGTTTTTAGATTTATGTAGAACTGATTTTTGAAAGTTTATACAAAGTCTTTAATTCTGTCAGACTGCATTCTCAATGTTCTAGGATGTGTTAAATCTTCTGCATAGTACGAATTCAAAATTAATTCAAATTATTTATAATCAGTGTCACTGGAATATTAACATGCAACTTTATAATTTTGTTCTCCAAGAATTATGCCATTATGATTGGATGATCCAAAACTTTTTCTAGTCACTCTGCTGAAACTCCTGTATCCTGCACATGTTCACTCCTCACTTTTCTTTATCTATCTGCCTTTCAACCTCTTCTGTTTCCATCTCTTTCCAGTTTAGTTTTCAATTCTTTTGCTTGCACATGAAGCTAGCCTTTCCATAGGGCCTGCTGGAGGTTTCAATTCCAGACAGACTTGAAATTTATTTCTGTATAGTTTATTTCTGCTGCTGCTGTTGTTGTTGATGATGATGATGATGGCTTTGATCCCTGAGGACTTGCAATATTCTGCACCATTTTACCAACACAGCTAAAACAGTGCTGTAGGCTTCACTGTCACAAATCCTTGCAGTTATATATTGCTAAATTACGCACAGCTTGTTTATCTTGATCTGTCAATAAAAAAACGAATCTTGTCGAACTCATTCCTACTTAAAAGCAGCACATGGAGAACAACCAGAATTGACTCCTAGGAACCAAGTAGGCTTTACAGAACATAATGCACTGCATATATAGATGTTGTACATGTGTGTCATTCTTCTATGTGAACTGCTGGGAAATGGAGGGAGGTCCCCAGGTCTTAAGAGTCCCAAAAGACATTAAAAAGAGTGTATTTATAAATGAGAAAACCATGTGAGAAGAATAAAACAGCAGCAAATTAAGTACCAAGTGAACTTCCCTGGGAAATAACACAACTGTAGTTTGAGCTGCACAAAAGAACATACCACTGATCATGCACAATTATATGGAAAATATTTAAATTCTATGTAACTCTTCTTCCTCAAGTCTCTTGATAAACTGACAATATTTTTCAGCCTTGCTGTGCTATGTGTTAATGGCAAGCAGGTTTTATAATGGGCAATATCTGAATGTGTGCACACATCTAATGAAAATGGAAAAGAATTTTGCAAGTTCCCTTCTTTTGTTTTTACACTGAATCTCTTAAAGTGAAATCAAAGAAGTAAACCTATCTTGGATCTACTAGAGAGGTCTCCAATAAAAAGTAATAATCAGGCACATCTGTTAAATATGTTTAATTTTTTTTTAAAATAACTGATGGCAAAATAAATTATTTACATAACATCATACTGTGTAAACACACAACATCACTGTACAAAGAAATATACATGCAAAATAAAGCAAAACTTCCAACTAAAATAAGAAATGAAATTATAATTCACAAGCAAAAAAAAAGTAATGGTTGGTATGAATACACATCCATCCAGTTTTGATTTTAATTGTTCAAAAAGTTTCTGTACAACTTTACAAAAACAAACACAAAGGAGAAATAAATAGATTACAACGGAAGCTGCAAATAGTAAAATTAAAACCCAAGCCAGATCATGGTTTAAGACAGACTGCCGTGTCTACTTTGTATGGGATGCAGGCTTGGTTTCTTTCAACAAGCATTACACATGAAGAGAAACATGGATGACTGAACATCCATGTCAGCTTGTCAATGCACAGAAAACCATCAATATCTTAATAGTCCACATATTTTTAAAAGTTTTATAAACCATTTTTAAAAAAACAAGACACAGCTACTGTTTGTCAAATTCTGGTCTTATTTGTGACCACTGCTGCTTGACAGTATTTTCTTCAAAGAGCAGAAAATTCATTCATTTATTGTACAGAAAGCAACAGACAGATTTTAAAATTTTAAAAAGTGGAGATTGATTTGGGGGAAAAATAATACTTTGGCATTTTTAACAATAACAACAACAACCAAAACAAACACGCTTCTTGAAAAACCTCACTCTGTTTTTCTTATCCAGTTTGCATTTCCGGAGATGAAAATAATTTTACAATCTTAAAACCAGCTTGACTTTTGAATTAAATCCCAAGCTAAGGCTCAAGTTCAACTAGTTTAATGACACAGTGATAAGCCCACCCCTCCGCCGCCCACCCCTGGAATTTCAAAACACAAATGAAGTCATAAAGTTCACCATACTATGAATGTGCTTTTTTCTATATATTTATTACAGTTACAACAGAGGTCCTCATAAATAGTTGCATAAAATGTTAAAGCCACAACATTGCACATGATATGAAATTAAAAAACAAAAAAACAAAACAAAATCCCAAAGTGAGTGCATTTACAGTATTTTCTTCTGCTGTATACTGCCTGACAATAAAGGTTGGCCTACTGGACACCAAACCCAGGAGTTCTTTTCTGATAGGTCAGACCAGAGCTGACCTGAACTAAAGACCCGCACAGTGGAATACCACCATTTAGGGGGAAGGAAAAGGAAGAGAGGAGGGGAAAAATTAAAAAGACACAGACTGAAGGCAGGTAACAGTCTATTTACAAGTAAGGCCTACATTTTATCAGAGCAAAATGGTTCATTCTATTTGTATGCAAAAATCTTGAGGTTGGATGCACTTATAAGCAGAGTCCGATCTCAGTGCACTGCTATGCAAGATACCACACAGGCGAGGCAACTGGAAAGCTCTATGTCCAAGTCCAATAAAATAAAATAAAATAAAAATCAGATGGTCCAAAATGGGCACCACATCTCCATGGGTAGCCATTTTGTTCCATTGTCTGTACATGTCAGTGTCTGTATCTTGTCTCTTAATACCAGTGCTTTGAACATAGGCATATTTCCTTTCTCTAAAATCTTGAAAATGCTAGTTAAGATCATTTGCAAAATTTCAATTCTGGTTTGACATTTTTAAAAAAGATTTTTTTTTTTTGCAGAAACCTGAATAAAATACTGTAGTAAGTGTAAAGTTCTTCATTTTGCAGAGTACAATGTTGTAGTCCTCCACCCCAACATAGTTTTGCACTGCTAGTCCCAAGTACAACCGTGCGTAGATTTACTTGGAATGCATTTCCACACGATGAACATGCTAGCAGCTGATTGGCTTTTTTTTTTCTTCACCCCAAATTCAAGTCAACAGCTGATTGGCAGGAGAGCTTCATCCTCACTTTAACTGACAGGTGAAAGAGAATGAGAGAGAACATCAAAGATAAGTTAAACTTTTGGCAAGAGCCTGCTCTGTAAGAAGTTTTTAATGCTACGAATGGGTCGAACATCGTTCTGGTGTTTTCGCCGCTCAATGAATGAAGTCAGTCTGGCTATGTCAATGCTGTCAGCACTTTTGGCACTGCCTGGCTGCAGCCATTGTTCCTGGAGGGCCAGTGCAGCAGGAGGACGCTTGGCTGGGTCATCCTGCAACAGGAAACATACAAAATCTTTGGCCTTCTGGCTTACTCCTTTGAAGTAGTCATCTGGGAAGCTAAAGTCTAAGCGACAAATGTTCAGGCAGGTTTCCTCTACACTTTCATCCAGGAAAGGAGACACGCCACTAAGGAGGACATATGTGAGCACTCCAATGCTCCACACATCTGAGGTCAGGGAGACGGGATTTCCAAGGATAATTTCAGGAGCTGCAAACTCTGGGTTCCCAAGTAACTGGTGGATGTAGTAGGTGGTGTTGAGCTGGACAGCATCTCCAAAGTCAGCCAGTCTGATTGTCGCTTTGGCCAAGCTCTTATCCACCAGAATATTTTCAGGCTGGAAGTAGAGGACGGAGAGTTTCACAGTCATCATCCAGCATGCACCAAACAGGAGAATCAGCACGTGTATATTATGTAAAAAATTCCAAAATATATCTTAACACACAACACAATAATTTTCAAAGGGAAACTACTGCTAAACAACACAGTTCTGTAGTGTCTTCCAGATTAACAAATAAATTATAGGATGAACTTTGAGGGCTTATGATCCACTTCTTTAGTACCATGCAATGTAATGTTCTAGAAATGAGACAAATGCATCCCTAATGATCTAAGAGAACTGAGTGCATCTCCCATCATCTTTTCCTTTCGTTAAGCAGCTGTATGTCTCATTTTGTATTTGGAATGAGGCGTAAGCACTGGAGAAGGGAAGTTCAATTCTGTCCCACCATGCCATGGATCAGCTTAAACCTGCGCCTCCCAAAGCTATTAACCATTCAAGGGAATACTTACAGGGAAAATATGATAGATGATATTCTCCTCTCTCCTATAGCTAACAGTAGGTTTTGGTAGGCAAAGTGGATTTGCTCTGTGAAACTGGCACAGGGACCATGGAAAGGGAGGCAAAATGTACCCTCTAGCTGCTGTTGGATTGCAAGTCCCATCATTCCTCCCCATTGACAATGCTGGCGGAAGCCGCTGGGACTTGCAGTACAGCAATATTTGGAGAGCCTCATGTTGCTCATCCTTAGGTAAGTTCCTCCGTGCCCCCATCCAAACTTCCCCATTGGCTGCTGTTTGGACAAGAAAAAGCTACTGGGACTTAGGATCACAAAACTGTTATGTTCATGTCCCATTTTTCTCAAATATCCAGAATTCTGTGAACCAGCATTATCTAACAGGGAACTGTTATAATGGATCTTTTTCTTTTTGAAAAACTTGACTTTTCTTATCACATAGGATAATCAAGACATAGAATATAGAAAGAGAAACAAATAAATAGGTATGCATAGAAAGAGCGTAAAATCTGTGTAACTGTAAACAAGACTTTAGTTTGATCTTTCACCTGGCTACATGGTTGTACCTCTGGTGTCCTTTAGAAATATGGTCTGTTCACACACAGCCTCTCATGGCAGGTATAATCTCCATGTAGTTAAAGGATGGGACTGAGTTGATATACTTCTCCGTTCCAAGCATAAACAAGGAATCTGCTAGCTGGAATTTTCTAAATACTTTGAAGCATGTGCTAGCATCAGCGATTAGTACTGTCTGTATCTGAGGAAGAATAAACTGTAAACTGAGTTCACCTTTAGGTCCAAGTGCACTATTCTGCAATTATGAAGATACTGCACAGCTTCCCCGAATCTCGCCCAGGTACAGCTTGATCTTTCCTTCAGTGAGATTTCCCCACTGCACGATGTAGTCCAGAAGTCGACCTTGGTTAGCCCTATGACAACAGAAGTATCAAGTTAAACACAAAAGACATTCCCCCTCTCTTTTTTGTTTTTTTCTCTATGGCAGTGCTACACCTGACAACTGCAGATGGAAAAGAAGCAAAGGGAGGGACAGGCACTTAACATTTTAAAAACTTCAACCAGTCAACCAACCACAATGCACAAATCTCAACATAAATTGAGTGTCCTGTAATTGCTCACTTGTTACAGAAAGCAGGAGTGCAGGGATGTAATTTGATTTTCAACTAAAGGAAAGCATTTAGATGCATCTCTTCTATCTACACAAGATTTTCCTATCTTTTTAAAGAAAGCTAAACAATGGCAGACATATCTTTTATGTCTGTATTTGAGCCTTTTGGCCCTAAACAGAACCATTCTAAGGTTATGGCTCATGCACTTTGTGTGAAATTTATGATTACATTAAAAAAGGATGAACATCATGAAACCAAAACACCAGGTATTGACCCAGTTTGGATGATCAGGGCCTGGTTTAATATGCCAGGCTATGTGTAAGCTTTAGGCACCAGTACACAAACTTTTTGCTTCTGCATTGTACCTTCCTTCAGAAGACTGGAGGAGTAAGGCTGGAAAATGAAAGTTAATTAGTTTCCTGTTATACTCTCTACCCAGTCTAAATAAAACACAAGCTGTAAGAACAGGTTGCTTACCTGTAACTGTAGTTCTTCGAGTGGTCATCTGTGCCCTCATACATTAGGAGCTTTCGCGCCTGCGCGGTAGCGTTCGGAAAATTCTAGAGCTCGTTAGCTTTGGCAGGAACCCCTCCCCCACGTCGGTACTGCGCATGCTCCTCCCGCCGACTAACGGTCTCTCCTCAGTTCTGGTCCGCCGAAGCAGATGGGACCTGAAAAAGAGGGGAAGGCAGGGCGGGGATGTATGAGGGCACAGATGACCACTCGAAGAACTACAGTTACAGGTAAGCAACCTGTTCTTCTTCTTCGTGGTCTCTGTGCCTCATACATTAAGAGACTGTGTAGCTTACCAGAGGATGGTGGGTCAGCTCCCAGACCCTTGAGCACAGAAGACAGCACAGCACGTCCGAACCGGGCATCTCTCCTGGAACGGCAGTCGAGCCTGTAGTGGCGCACGAAGGTCGACGGCTGGGACCAGGTCGCCACACGGCAGAGTTCCGACAGGTCGACGCCTCGCAGGAAGGCAGCAGATGTCGCCACGGCCCTGGTGGAGTGGGCCCGAAGCAGGTCTGGCGGAGGCTTCCTGGCAAGCTCATACGCCAGTAGAACAGTCTGTACCACCCACTTAGAGAAGCGTTGGGTGGACACTTTGTGGCCTGTCCGGCGCCTGCCATAGCAGACAAACAGGTGGGTGTTTGTCTGTAGGCTGCAGTCCTGTCCTTATAGAAGGCCAGCGCACGACGCACGTCCAGGGAGTGGAGGAACGCTCCAGAGGTGTTGTCGGGTCGGCGTAGAAGGCCGGCAGGATGATGTCCTGGCTGAGGTGGAAGTTGGACACCACCTTCGGCAGGAAGGAGATTCTGGCCGGAGGACCACCTTGTCGCGGTGGAAGACCAAGTAGGGCTCATCACACCGTGCGCCGTCAACTCTCCCGCCCGCCTGGCAGAGGTGACGGCCACTAGGAACGCGGTCTTCATCGCGAGCAGCCTGTCGTCCGTTGTGGCCATGGGCTCAAAGGGCAGCTTCGTCAGCTGGGACAGCACCAATGACAGCGACCACGGCGGTAGCGGCGGCGATACCGGCGGGTAGAGGTGCTGCAGGCCCTTCAGGAACCGCTTGACGGTACCGTCCCTGAAAAGAGCGGCCGACGGGGATCGTCCCGGCTGGTATGCCACGATCGCGGCGAGGTAGACTTTGAGCGACGGAAAGGCCAGGCCCTGTTGCCGGAGATGGAGGAGGAAGTGGAGCACGGTACGCAGGGTGACAGGCGATACCGGCTCCCGACGTTCCCCGGCGAAGGCCACGAAGCGCTGCCACTTATAGTGGTAGTTCCTTGGGTGGACTTTTTCCTGGCCGCAGTCAAGACATTTCCGATGTCTGGATCGTCTAGGGCGATATCCTCCAAGCATGGAGGGCCAACAGCGGCAGGTCCAGGTGCAATACCAGTCCGTCGGAGTGAGACAGCAGGTCCGGTACCGTTGGAAACCTGAGAGTCCTGCCCCGGGCGGCCTCGATCAGGGGTCCGAACCAGTGCTGCCTCGGCCAGTAGGGCGCCACCAGGATCACGTCCGCCTGGTCCTCGATGATCTTCGCGATCACGCGGCCCAGAAGAGGGAACGGGGGAAGGCGTAGATCAGCCCTTCGTCCCACGGGAACTGGAAGGCGTCGCCGATGGAGCGGCGATCGTGACCGGCCCTCGAACAGAACAGGCGGCACTTCGTGTTCTGGTTGGTCGCGAAGAGGTCGATGGTCGGCTTGCCCCATCGGTCCCGAAGCATCCGGAAGGCCTCGTCGGACAGGGACCACTCGTGATGGGAGGTGGTGTCCCTGCTGAGAGCGTCCGCCGTGGTGTTCTCCTGCCCCGCCAAGTGAACCACCACGGGGTGTATCCGGAGCGGGACGCACCAGTTCCAAAGGTCGAGCGCGATGCCCAGCAGCGCGGTGGAATGCATCCCGCCTTGCCTGTTCACATAGCAGACCGCCGTCGTGTTGTCCGTGAGGATCAACACCGTGCTTCCCGTGACTAGGTGTCGGAACGCTCTCAGGGCCTTGTGGATCACCAACAGTTCGAGCGAGTTGATGTGGAGGAACAACTCGTCATCCATCCACCGGCCTCGGAGATCTCCGGTGTGCGCTCCCCAGCCGAAGAGCGAGGCATCCGTCGTTATCGTAACCGACGGCCTGGGTCCGCGGAACGGCATGCCCGACAGCAAGTTCCGGTACGACAGCCACCCCCAGGAGCGACCGACGTACCTCTTGGGGCAGACGGTACAGGCGGCGCTGGTCGTCCCAGAGTGGATCGAAGGCCCTGACGAACCAGTGCTGGAGCGGCCGTGCGCGTAACCGGGAGAGGTAGGTTACGGCAGTGGTCGAGGCCATGTAGCTGAGGAGCTGCTGGATCCTCCTCGCTGACAGCATCGAGGTCTTGAAGGCAGCGGACGCCGCCCGACGAAGCGTCCGTGCCTTCTCGTCCGGGAGGAAGGCCCTCGCCGATACCGAGTCGAGGGTCGCCCCGATGAAGTCGAGAACCCGGGTGGGCTCGAGATGGGACTTCTTGGGGTTGACCCTGAGTCCGAGCCGAGTGAGAAGGGACAAAGTCCAATGAATGTCCCTGTACAGTTTGTGTTTGCAGGACGCCACCAAAAGCCAATCGTCCAGGTAAGGGTAGACGGAGATGCCTCTCGTCCGCAGGAAGGACACGACCGGAGCCATGCACTTCACCGGTGAACACCCTCGGTGCGGTGGAAAGTCCGAACGGCAGCACCCGGTACTGGTAGCTGATGCCGTCGATCGCGAACCGAAGGTATCGCCAATGCTCGGGCGGATCGAGATGTGGAAATAGGCGTCTTTGAGGTCTATGGACGCAAACCAGTCCCCTCGGCGGAGGAAGGGGAGGATCGACGGCAGCGTGACCATCTTGAACCTCTTGGGGCGGATGTATTTGTTCACCCCTCGGAGGTCTAGGATGGGCCGCAGGGATCCGTCCGCCTTCGGCACCGTGAAGTACCTCGAGTAGAAGCCGGTGGTCTTGGCTGAAGGCGGGAGGCTCTCGATCGCTCCCTTCTCGAGGAGGGACTGGACCTCTTCCAGTAGAGCCGAGCTGGCCGGAGTGGAATAGTAGACACCCCGTGGCGGAATAGCCTGGAACTCGATGGCGTACCCCAGGCGGACGATGGTAATACCCAGGAGTCCGCAGTAATCTCCCCCCAGTAGTCGAGGTGTCTGGCCAGGCTCGGGTGGTGGAACAGCTCCACTGGGAGGGCGAAGGATGGCACGGGTGGAGTCCTGCGAAGGCCGTCAAAACCGGGACTTCGCTCCCGAGGATGACTTCTTGGACGACGAAGATGGCCGTCGTCTGGGAAGCCTCCTGGAAGCCGAAGAGGTCGACGGCCTTGACGCGGTCAACCGCGGAGACCGCGGGGTGGTACGCCGAAGAAGAGGAGGACATTCTCCACGTAGGCCTCGGCTGGAAGGAGCGGTGAGTCTGGGCTGGCTGGTTTATACCCATCTTCTTCGCAGTCAGCCGGGCCTTGACGAGGTGATCCATGGCCTCGTCGGTGGAGGAATGAAACAGCCCTTCGCCATCGAAGGGAAGGTCTTCAATCCTCGACGGCTGTCCTCCTGGAGCCCACAGGACCGGAGCCACGCGTGACGTCGGAGGGCTACGGCACCGACCATCACCCTCGAGGTAGCCTCCGCGGCGTGCCTTGAGGTGGTGAGCTGCTGCGTAGCCACCGCAACGGCCTCGCCGAAGATCTGATTGGCTGAGGCGCGTGACTCCTCCGGCAAGTCAGCAAGGAACGGGCCGAGTCGGTCGAAGAGGTTCCGATGGTATGCTGCGAGGCATGCCATCGTGTTCACCGTCCTGACCACCAGGGACGATGCAGGGGTAGAACCTTCGGCCGAAGGCATCGAGCTTCCGTCCTTCACGGTCCGGAGGGGTGGTATGCGCTCGATTGCCTCCCTTCGTCTGCGCCGACTTGACCACGATGGAGTTTGGTACAGGGTGGTGAAAGAGAAACTCCGCGTTTTCTTTCTGAGTCCTGTACAAATGCTCCAGCCTATGGGGGATAGGCTGTGCTGACGCCGGCTTCGCCCACGGCTGCTTCATCACATCCACCAACGTAGGCAGAAACGGCAGCGGTGCGGTTGACGGTGGGCGGGCTTCCAAGTACTGGAAGACGGGGTCCTGGGCTTGAGGAGCAGGGTCGGTCACCTTAAGGCCAAGGGCTGTGGCCATCCGGAGGAGGATTGCCGAGAACTGACGGACGTCCTCCGGCGCAGACTCCGGAGCTGGCTCTCCGAACCCCAGCGGTGGGGATTCATGAGAGGAAGGAGTGGACTCCAGAGAGTCAGAGTCCGAATCGTAGGAGGCGCCCGATGGAGTGGGCGACCTCTCTGCCTCCTTCTCCTCGGGTACCTCAGGAGCCGGAGGTGCCAGGATAGTCGTCGGAGCTGCAGCCTGCGTCGGTACCGACACGGTCGTGACCGGTATCTGAATCACCTGCAGGGGTACGACCGCGGGCCTGGGCGGTGTGCCGCCTGCGTGGTGGAGGTCGCCGCTACCGCCGGCTGGGCCATGGTGGACTGTGCGTGGGCGGGTAGCTGTAGCCGTCGTCCGCGGCGGTGGAGAAACAGCCCTGTAGCGAGGTGAGGGCTCTGGGGACTGACGGCGACTCGGCGAGCGACGCAGAGGTGACCTCTCATAGCGGGGGTAGTGAGCCTCCCGCGGTGGCGAGCGAGCCGGCGACGAGGCGACCAGTACCGAGGATCTGGGTGGTACCGGTCCCTGTATGATGGCGAGTACGAGTGGGCGAGCCGGCCGGTTCGTGCCACACCTGCTCCTGGCGTACCGTCCAAGGTAGGCCGGGGAATACGCTCTCCCTCCCCAGCGATGCCTCTCCAGGCGCATCTCCCGATATCGCGGGGATGGAGGCCTGGCCCGCTGCTCCGGCGAGCGGGACTCGTCGCGTCGAGAGGCCGGGCGCTGTCTGACCACGGCCTCCTCTCGGCGTTCTGCCGAGGGCGGACGGCGACTAGGCGGAGTGATCTCTGCGACCAGCTCGGGCGGTTGAGGAGGCGAGACCAGCACGGCCTGCTCCTCGTCCGACACCTCGAGGATGACGTCCTCATCCGGAGGCTCCTCCTCCACAGGGAGCTCCATCAGCAGGGCTTCCTCGGTGGGCTGGGTGGGTGGTGGAGTCGGGGGTCGCACCACCTTCGATGGAGAGCGTTGTTTCTCCTTCTTCTTCTTCTTTTTTCCTTTCTCCCCCAGGCCCTCAGTGGCTGGGCGTTTTTTCTGAGCCGCGGTCAACGGACTGGAGGAGGAGGTTGAGGCCTGCGAGCCCGCAGGATCCTCACATGCCCGAGTTGCCGAGATCTTTGGTATTCTCGGCAACTTCATTATCGGTACCGAGCCCGGTACCGATGTCGACGAGGTCGAGGGCACGGCAGTCGCCGCCGCTGCCGAAGAAGACGACGACGACGACGACGGGCGTTTCTCGGCCATCTTTTCGGGTCTCTTTGCACGAAGAGACTCCTCCCAACAATGGGACTTGAGCCTTGCCAACCTGCTGCGGAGAGTCTGGTGGGTAAATTCTCTGCAAATGGAGCAGGCCTGTACGTTGTGCCCCTCGCCCAAACAAATCAGGCACTTAGAGTGTCGGTCGGAGAGAGCGACCTTCCTTCCACAGGAGGCGCAGCGTTTGAAAAGAGCCGACATAAAACGGAGGGCAAGGCAGAAAGAAACGCCAAACAAGTCCAAGATCCAAATTCGTCGTCAAGCCAGAAAAAAGGTCAAAACCGATCAAGAAAATACCAAGACAAGTCCGAAATCCGTGAGGGGTAGTCAAAAGCCAAATCCGAAGTCAAAAATACCGAAATAACAATCCAACAAGCAAGCCAACAAGCAGAACCTTCTGAACGCTGAGGCGGACAAGAAAGAACTGAGGAGAGACCGTTAGTCGGCGGGAGGAGCATGCGCAGTACCGACGTGGGGGAGGGGTTCCCGCCAAAGCTAACGAGCTCTAGAATTTTCCAAACGCTACCGCGCAGGCGCGAAAGCTCCTAATGTATGAGGCACAGAGACCACGAAGAAGAAGTAACATAATCTAATTTTTTAAAAAGGTGATTGCACACATATGCAAGTGATAGGGCGCCCTATCTTCTTCCTGGATTCAGTGTATCCAAATTTGTGCACCACAGGGCCAAAATCCAATAGTCCTAACTAGAGCAAACCTACTGCATCAGTGGAAGTTACAGAACTACAGACTTACCAAGTTCCTACCAACCTACTTTAGTGTGGACGAACAATATTTATTTATTTACTTAATTGTCAATAGCCTTCATCCCATCACAGGATTCAAGGTAGCTGATGTCCTGTAAAGTCTCTCTTAGTACTGCTGTTATTCAGGAAAGTACCGCTTTGTTCTAATTAGGATCTGTCCCTAAATCATCACAGTGGCAGAAATATAGGAAAGGGTTTTTCTCTTTTTTTAGAGCTACTGAGGATAAAGGCTACAACTGAATGAGGTTCACAGTGCCAGCTTTGGAAGCATTTGCACTTGAGATTTTTTACCTTCCGGGGCCATGCTGACAATGTTACATGCACATTTTCTCTGGCCCATGGTGAACATATGAAGTACAAGTGTAGCTATGTACAGTGTACATTTTCTTGTGCTATGTAAAAGATATTAACAAAAATCTGAATTCATTCACCTTTTGCTTAAAATCAGAAATGCCAGACTCCTTAAGCCAACTGGGAAGTATGCTTTATTAGAGTACAGTGGACCCTCCATATTTGCGACTTCCGTATCTATGATCTCCAGCAACTGCAGAATGTCATGTCCTGTACATAAAATAGCAGTGCTGAAATATTTGTGTGCGCACTGCTGTCATGTAATAATATGGGATGCAGTCATCTGTGTTTTTTGCTATTTGTGGAGGGTCTTGGGACCGAACCCCTGCAGATACAGAGGGTCCACTGTAATGCTTGAGACAGGTCATTTATGCAGTATAAACCTGGGAGTCAGTTATGGAGCTCTCAAGGAACTGTCCAGAACCTCCACACACTTCGGGTCAACCAGACATGTTCCACAGGTTTTCAGGTAGTACACCTGACTGAAAATTATAATAAAGTATTACTTCATTTGAGAAAGGAGCAAAGAATTTGATTTAAGTAACTTAGAGGCCACACACATCTCTAACACCAAGATGTAACTGGTGGAAGTCTCAAAGATATCAAGAAGGCCGACAAGCTGAGGGTGTTGGAGATTCTGCATAATTCCGAGTTCATGGGTGACCTGATCTCGTTTCATCAGTTTCTTGTTTACAAACTTAGCGGCCACTTCTCGCTTGGTCCCCTTTTGATCACACCTCTTAACGACAGAAAACCTGCCCCTAGAAAATAAAATGTGAAAAGGACAGAATCAGCTTTGCAAGACAAGCATATCTGAGATAGTATAATCACACTTTACCCCTACAGACATATATTCAAATCTCATCTTGAAATCTTTACCCTTGGAAATGGAACCATTTCATTTTGAATGTCCAATTTTTTTGCAGTATTTACCTTTCTTTCTTTCTTTCTTTCTTTCTTTCTAATATATAACATCTATTTATAAAAGGAATTAAAGAACAGGTTACTTACCTGTAACTTTGGTTTTTTGAGTGGTCATGTGTGAACTCAAACAAATGGGGTCATCTGCAGCTGTGTAGTGCAACATTTGGAATCTTCTAGAGCCTAATGACAAGCGTTTTGGCAGGAACCCTACCCCCATCCCCAGGGGCTATAAAGCCACCTTCTTGCCTAAAACTGTCAGTTCTGTGGCTGTCTAAGGTAGCATCCAGAAGACCAACAGTCAACCAGGACTTGAAGAGGGGAGGATGGGTGGGATTGTGTGAGTTCACAGATGATCATTCGAAGAACCAGTTACAGGTTAGCAACCTGTGCTTCTTCTTTGTGGTCTCTGTGACTCACACAAATGGGAGACTAGAGAGCTATGAACCATAGGAGGTGGGAGTGCCATGCAACAAAAGAAAACAACACTGCCCTCCCAAATTTAGCATCGTCCTTAGACCTACTGTCCAATCTGTAATGGGCGATAAATGCGACAGGCTGTGACCATGTGGCAACCCTGCATTTTTCATGTACTCCATGCAGGAAGGCTGTGGAAGTAGCCACGGTTCTGATGACTTTTCAGCTGCTGAGGAGGTTGTCTGCCAGCCAGTTCAAAAGCAAGATGAATGGTGGATGTCGCCCATTTGGACAGCCTCTGGGATGACACCTCTTGCCCTTTTTTATTAGAGAAATAGCAGAGGAAGAGTCTGCAGGAGTTTCTGAAAGATGCTGTGCGCTAAACATGAAAGGCCAAAGCATGTCTCACATCTAGGCAGTGGAGGTTGCATTCTAGATCTGAAGTTGGATTCTGCATAAAAGGAAGCAGTATAATGTTCTGGTTCTTCTTCGTGGTCTCTGTGCCTCACACACTAGGAACTTTCGTGCATGCGCGGTACTGTTTGGAAAATTCTAGAGCTTAATAGCTTGGCGGGAACCCCTCCCCCATGCCTCTACTGAGCATGCTCAGCCTGCCGAGCAACGGTCTCTCTTCAGTTCTTTCTCATCCGCTGTCACGCACGGAAGTTCTGAGCTTGGTGGCATTCTTGGTCTTTCTTAGCAAGTCAGTTTTTTCTGGTTTTTGACTCAGATATCGGTTTTTTGGACTTCGTCCCTGCTTTTCGGACTGGATTTGGCGCTTTGGTGATTTCTTGCCCATTTTTGGGATTTCTAATCCCCTCTGACTTGCCCCCCTCCCCCCATCTTCGTCTTCATCTTCAACTCTTCGTCTTGTCTTCTCCGCTTCCTTGCTGGACTTCTATGTCGGCTCTCTTCAAGCCCTGCAAAAAGTGTGGTCACAAGGTCGCCTTAACTGATGGGTACAGTGAGTGCCTTCTGTGCTTGGGCGAGGCTCATAACACCAAGGCCTGCCCAATCTGTAGAGACTTCACCTCACAGACTCTCAGGCCCGCCTCAAGTCTCACTGTTGGGAACAGTCTCTATCGGCACAGGAGTCAGTCCCGTCAGTTTCGAGGATGTCTAAATCGACCTCAGGCCAACCTGCGACCACTTTACTGTTGGCATCGGCGGCTGCCGATCCGACTACATTGACGGTACTGGGCTCAGTACCGTCGCATCGTGCTATGACATCAGCCCTGCTGAAGATCTCTTCAGCCTCAACTTCGAGGGAGGCCCCTGTGGGCTCGCAGAGTGCTAAACCATCCAAGCCGCTGACTGCTGCCCAGCGCAAGCGGCCTGCCCCTCCGGAACCTACAAAGGAGAAGAAGAAGAGGAAGAAAGAGAGGCACACTTCTCCGGCAAGACCGGCTCCTCCTACACCTCCTCCGACCCAACACCGCGAGGAACCAGACGAGGAATCAGAACCCCAGGACATCCTGGAGTTTTCTGATACAGAGGAAACCGCTGGCGTGACTGTGCCTTCGGACCCGCCTGTGCTAACCGCTGCGGTATCTCTGCCCGGACGCCCTGAAATGGCCACCCACCCAGAGCCTGTTCCTGTGGCACCCCAGGCCTCGCGTCAACGCAGAGGTTCCTCAGGTAGAAGCCCATCCCAAACACCGGAGCGGAGGGTCAGACATCGGTCCCTGTGCCGCTGGGAGGACTATCCTGAATGGTTTCGACCCTCCTTCAACTTGCTGTATTCCTCCGCTTCCCACACTGCGAGATACGCTCAAGAGCATACCTGGAGGGAGTATCCGGCCTCCTACCACTCTTATTCGCCGTCCTACAGGGACCGGTATCACCCCGATGTGAGGCTGTCGTCGCCATACCGTTACTTCCGCTCTCCACCGCGTGGAGCTCATCACTCATGGTATCAGTGCTCACCTTCGCACTCCCATTCAAGATCGCCATGTCATATCGGTCCCACGAGCACATGCCTCACTTATTGAGCTGCTTCTCCTCCACCGAGGGTTACCTCCACAGTCTCCTGCCCACCTTCGGAGGCTGTTCCGGCACAATCCTTGACCGCTGCCGCTACTGTCACCCAAGCGATTCAGCACTCAGTCCCAACGGTGGTGCCGATCACGAAGGCTGCTCCGCTTTGGCCATCGGACACGGCGCTTCCATCCACGAGGCCTACCACCACTACCGTCTCTACCATTACCCTGACAGTACTGTCCTGTCACCCGTCGTGGGAGAGATCACCGGACAGATCCTCTTCTGGGTCCTCCCAGACCTATGAGTCTGACTCGGACTCCAACGAGTCGACACCGGTGTCACATGAATCCCCTCCCTTGGCCTTCGGAGATCTGGCACCAGAGTCGGCACCGGAGAATGTCAAGCAATTCTTGGACATCCTCCTCCAGATGTCAGCAGCCTTGGGACTAAAAGTCGCGGAACCGGCCCTGGCCGTGCAGGATCCAGTTTTTCACTACGTGGATACCCGTCTGCCATCAATGGCTCCGTTACCATTCCTGCCCACCCTGATGGAGGCCCTAAAACATCCATGGGCCCAGCCAGCTTCCGCCCAGCCGATCCCACACCGGCTTGAACATCTCTACCGGACCCAAAAAGAAGAGGCCAAGTTTTTGTTCACTCATCCGCTGCCGAACTCTCTGGTTGTCGAATCTGCCCAAACCAAGGGAGGCACAGGGCGCATATCACCTCGCTTGACAGGGAAGGACACAGGCTTCACACCTTTGGTAGGAGGTTTTATTCAGCCTCCTACCTGATAGCCAGGGTGTCCAATACCCAGGCCTGCCTGGCGGCCTACCTGCGGAGCTTACTGGACAGGTTTCATCCTCTCCTGTCCAGCGTCCCAGAGGAGAACCAGGCGAGTGCTAACCAGTTTTACAGCGAGGCGGTAGCACTCGCCAACCAACAAATCATCTCCTCGAGGCAGTCGGTTGAGGTGGCCGTGCATGTTATGGTGGGCTCTGTGGCGTTGCGCTCGTCAGGCCTCCAGGAGGACACCAGAAAGAGGATCGAAGACCTCCCCTTCGACGATAAGGGACTCTTCAATGCCATGACTGATGAGGCCATGGACCACATCATCAAGGCCCATTTGACAGCCAAGAAGATGGGGATCCACCAGCCTCCACAGTCGCGCGGCAGCTTTGGATCCCGGCCCTCCTGGCGCAGGTTATCGTCGTACAGTTTCCAGCCGCGCTCGCCTTGGTTGGTGCTGTCACGTCCGTCGACCACGTCGTCCTCACGGAGGCCTCTTCGGAGACATCAATCCTCTTCGAAGAAGTCTTCGTCCAGGACAAAGTCCTGCTTTTGGGTACTCTGGGTACTCTCCATTGTCCGTCTTGGTTACGCCATCGAGTTTTCAAGTATTGCACCACGAGGCGTCTACTCTTCCACCACGGCCAGCCCGGCTTTGCTGGAAGAGATCCAGTCTCTCCTACAGAAGGGAGAGATCGAAGAGATTCTATCCTCGGCCATTATCACCAGCTTCTTCTCCTGGTACTTCACAGTACCGAAGTCGGATGGAACCTTGCGGCCCATTCTGGATCTCAGAGGGGTGAATGAATACATCTGCCCCAGGAGGTTCAAGATGGTCACACTGTCGTCAATCCTTCCTTTCCTTCAACAAGGGGACTGGTTCGCATCCACTGATCTGCGGGACGCATATTTTCACATCGCCATTCACCTACAGCACAGATGATACCTTCGGTTCGCGATCGACAGCACCTGTTATCAATACAGGGTGTTGCCATTCGGACTATCCACCGCTCCCAGGGTCTTTATGAAATGCATGGTCCCGGTGGTATCCCACCTGCGGATGAAGGGCATCTCCATCTACCCTTACCTCAACGATTGGCTGTTGGTCGCATCCTGCAGGCACAAACTTTACATGGACATCCACAGGATTCTATCTCTCTTGACTCATCTTGGCCTTCGGATTGACCCGGAGAAGTCCCATCTCGAGGCAGCGAGGGTGCTCGACTTCATTGGAGCGACCCTGGACTTGGTCTCTCCCAAGGCTTATCTGCCCCTGGAGCATGCTTGTACCCTTCACTGGGTGGCGTCCGCCACCTTTGACGCACCTACAGTATCAGCGAGAAGGATTCAGCAGCTTCTCGGGTACATGGCCTCCACCACGGCAGTCACCTACCTCTCTCGACTCCACGCGTGCCTGCTCCAACATTGGTTCATCAGAGATTTCAACCCGCTCCAAGACGACCAAAGGCGCCGACTCCAAATTCCTCCACAGGTGCGCCGCTCCCTGCTATGGTGGCTTTCCCACCGCCATCTCCTGTCAGGGATGCCGTTCCGGCAACCAACCCCTCAGCTCACGGTAACGATGGATGCCTCCCTGTTCGGATGGGGAGAGCACTGCGATGACCTCAGAATCTGGGGACGCTGGATCGGCAACGAGAGCGATCTTCACATCAATGCCTTCGAGCTGCTCGCCATCTGGAAGGCTCTGAAGGCATTTTGCAACCTCGTCGCAGGACGCACAGTCCTGATTTTGACGGACAACACGATGGCTGTCTGTTGCGTCAACAGACAAAGTAGGATCCATTTGACCACGCTCCTCACTATCGCCCTCCAGCTGTGGGACTGGTGTGTGTCGCTCCAGGTCCACCCGATCGCTGTCCACCTGGCGGGCCAGGAGAACACTACAGCGGATGCCCTCAGCAGGGACACCTCCTCCCACCACGAGTGGTCCCTCTTGGACGAGGCGTTCTGGATAGTACGGGAATGCTGAGGTGAGCCCGTGATCAACCTCTTCGCCACCACAGTGAACGTAAAGTGTCGCCGGTACTGCTCGAGAGCCGGCCGAGGACCGGGCTCTCTCGGTGACGCTTTCCAGTTCCAGTGGACCTACAGGCTCCTCTATGCCTTCCCACCGTTCCCCCTCCTGGGCTGAGTGGTCACCAAGATCCTGGAAGACCGAGCCGACATCATTCTCGTAGCCCCGTACTAGCCGAGGCAGCACTGGTTTGGGCCCCTATTCGAGACCGCTCAGGGTCGACTTCTCAGGCTTCTGAGAGCGCCCGATCTGCTGTCCCACTCTGACGGTTGCGTTCTCCATCCCGACCTGCCGCTCCTGGCCCTCCATGCCTGGCGGATAACACCCTAGACGATCCGACCATCCAGGACGTCTTGACCGCGGCCAGGAAGGAGTCGACTCGCCGCAACTATAGCTACAAGTGGCGGAGGTTGTTCGTTGCCTTTGCTGAGGCGTGAAGTGAGCTGGTCTCGCCTGTCAGTCTCGCTACCGTACTCCGTTTCCTGCTCCACCTTCGGCAGCAAAGACTCACGTTTCCATCTCTGAAAGTCTACCTCGCTGCCATTGTGGCCTACCAACCTCGGGGCTCTCCATCGGCAGCTCTCTTCCGGGACACTACCATGAAACAATTCATGAAGGGCTTGCAACACCAGTACCTGCCGGTATCGCCACCGCTACTGCCCTGCTTGCTGTCCCTGGTACTGTCCCAGCTTATGCGGCCGCCCTTCAAGTCCATGGCCACTGTGGATGACAGGCTCCTGAGCATCAAAATGGCCTTCTTGGTAGCTGTCACCTCAGCCAGGCAGGCCAGAGAGCTGACAGTGCTGAGGGCCAACGAGCCCTTCCTTGTTTTCCACAGGGACAAGGTAGTCCTTCACCCTGACATTTCCTTCCTGCCCAAGGTGGTGTCACACTTCCACCTTAACCAGGACATAATTTTGCCAACCTTTTACCCAGACCCGACACCTCTGGAGCGGTCTCTGCACTCTCTTGACATTCATTGGGCTCTGGCTTTCTACACCAACCGGACTGCAACCTTCCGACAGACCCCACACCTGTTTGTGTGCTATGGTCAACGTCGCAGAGGCCACAAGATGTCCACCCAGAAGTTTTCTAAATGGGTGACCCAGACCATCCTGCTGGCGTATGAACTTGCCAAGCGGCCTCCACTAGCCTTGCTTCGGCCTCATTCCACCAGAGCCATGGCATCCTCAGCAGCCTCCTGCGAGATGTGGCCCTGCAAGAACTCTGTCGGGTGGCGACCTGGTCCCGATGATCGGCCTTCGTGTGCCACTACCGACTGGACTACCGGTCCCGGAGAGATGCCCGTTTTGGATGAGCGGTGCTGGCCTCCGTACTTTAGGACCTGACCCACTGTTCTTTTGGTAAGCTATGAAATCTCCTAGTGTGTGAGGCACAGAGACCACGAAGAATAACAGGTTGCTTACCTGTAACTGTGGTTCTTTGAGTGGTCATCTGTGCCCTCACACGCACCCTCCTAGCCGTCCCCTCTTTTTCAGGTTCCTTATCGGTGGACTTTAGAACTGAAGGGAGACCATTGCTTGGTGGGCTGAGCATGCTCAGTAGAGGCATGGGGGAGGGGTCCCTGCCAAGCTACTACGCTCTAGAATTTTCCGAACGGTACCACACATGCACGAAAGTTACCAGTGTGTGAGGGCACAGATGACCACTCGAAGAACCACAGTTACAGGTAAGCAACCTGTTCTTCATGTGAAATGAGAACACTACAAGAAAGAGATGTCTGGATGGAATTTTGTTTGTGAAAATGGAAATATGGCTGGTCCACTGTGTCATGCCTTGCTTCCAGAGCATGGGAACAGACTGTGACTCAAGAAACTGAAACAGGGGACATGCCAGGACCTGCTGAATAGGAGGAGATTACAGTGCCACAAATCCCAGAGACAGAATAGGGTGCAGTACCAGCTCCAGCAGAGAGTCTTGCCCCTTCAGATACAGAAGCCAACTTATCTGTGCCTACATTTGCTGAGTGTAGATAGCAAAGGGAGCACCTACACTGATCTCA
Organism: Iguana delicatissima; assembly: GCA_948472985.1. Lineage (NCBI taxonomy): Eukaryota > Metazoa > Chordata > Lepidosauria > Squamata > Iguanidae > Iguana > Iguana delicatissima. The sequence continues at coordinate 288,104 of CAOKZL010000230.1, forward strand.
AAGGATTTATACGAAGCAGCTATCAGGAACCAGATGCTTGAAGCAAGGTACAGGCAAGAGGAGGACTTGTAAGAAGTTTGCCACAAGCAAAGGGAAGCTTCCAGGCAGGCAGTTATGTAGCCCCAGGCACAGGTGTGTCCAGTCACCGCTTCTTAAACTTAGCCAAGGAAGCCTTCCTTTGCACAGCCCTCTTGAGTCTCCCGCCTTGGTTGGGGGCTTATTGAACCAGGCTCCAGAGCCTCTTCAGAATCGGATCCCTGTTGCTCCAAAGGAGCTGGCACAGAATTGGATCCCTGTTGCTCTAAAGGAGCAGGCAGAGGGACGTCTGCATCTGCTTGGTCCATGGCAGCAGGTGGAGCTCTTGAGCTGCAGGACTCATCTCCAACCAGAGCTACAGAGACCAACAGCTGCTGCTTGTCATCTCCACCCTGACCAACAGGGACCAACAGCTGCTGCTTGTCATTAGCAGCTCTGACAGGGGCTTCAGTTATCACAGCAGCAATTACTTGGGCAGCAGCTGCGTTAAGCTGCTGACCTATATAGGTGCTGCACTTCCCCTCCAGGAGTTGTCAGAGTTTATCTGACCTTTTTGGCTGCTGGTTGTCTTCCTGAATGCCATACCTGACATTGGATTGTGTTGTCTGACTTAGGACATTCACTTTGCCTTGGATTCTGTTGGACTCCATGACTATGACCTTGTGCTTACTGAATAAAAGTAAGTAATGAGCTGTGGGCTATTTAATTTGTTTGAGTTATCAGCTGTGCAATCACAAGCCACCTAGACAGGACACATCCTGAATGCACAGAGCTTGCTTGCTCTCCTAGCTGAGATGATGGCCACTAAGAAAGCAGTCTTTTATGAAAGGAGGTGGATGACACAAGTGGCCATTCTGAGAAAGAATAAAACTTGGGGAACACACCCAGGAATGAAAGATCTCCTGCAGGGAATGCATATGCAGCTTCCACTAATGGCAGGACAGTGGGGTGTGGCTGAGTATGTCTGTCAGGACTGACAGGACATTCTCCTCTCCCAGTAGAACCAATGATGATAGAATTCCCCTGTGTAGGCACCAGTCCCAAAGGTGAATTGACAGGTTGAGGACTATGGTGGATTGAGTACCTCCTTGTTTGTTGATGTAGTACATGACTGTGTTGTTGCTGGTCACAATTTGTACTGCCTTGCCATGGAGATAGTCTTCAAAGGCACGGAGGACCTTGATCACCACCAACAGCTCCGGAGTGTTTATGTGGAGACTTTTCCAAGTTCCACCATCATCCTCTGATCATCAGACCATGTGAATGAGCCCCCCAACCATCAAGAGAGGTATCTGTGATCACTGCTACTGAAGGCAGATGAGGTAGAAATAGCATACTTGTGAGGACATTTTGCATGCTCTTCCACCATTCCAGGGTGCAAAAGATCAGCTGTGGTACCATATGGAACCTGGAAGGATGGTGGTGGACAGGGTCAAAGTTGGCTGGAAACCAGGCTTGTAGTGGTCTCATCCTGAGCTTGGTGAAAGGAATAACTGCTGTGGTCAATGCTATGAGACTGAGAACTTGTATAAACCCTGACACAGCTGAGTCTGGAAAGATGGGAGACTACATACAGTATGGTCTGCCATCTCTTGTCTGGCAGGAAGGCTCGCTCCACTTGAGAGTCCAGAACTTGATTTGTTGGCATGTGAGTATATGTGATTTCTGGATATTGATGACGAGGTTGAATGTAGGAGGGTCACTGTCCAACTTCTTCCCTTCTTTGTCTGTATGTGAAGAATGTAGCTTCTGCGAGGCACGGGACTGGGCTGCAACAAAGATGATCAAGTTAAATTTAGGATTGTAGACTAGCCACTCTAATCCAGACTCAACCAGTTTATACAGAGATTCCAACTTTTTGGAGGTGGAAGGGATCGAAGATGGTGATGCCCAGGACTTCTTGAGAACTTGCATAAAATATGGTAACAATGGAAGAGAGGCTGGAGTTGGAGCTTGGTCTTGCATCTGCTGGAAGATGAGGTCTTCTACATCTTCCCATTGGCATTCCACCTGGAGATTCAAGGAGTGTGTCATTCAAAGCATCTGGTCGGCAGATATACATACGTCATCTGTGCGAGAAACTGGGTCACACTCTGCCACCTTATTTCAAAGAAATACATCAGTGACATCAACAGCCGACCCCGAAGATGAAGTAGAGAAAGTCAAAGGTGATGGCTGACAGTATGTCTAACAGACTGGGGAGACTGGTGTATCTTCCTGAAGATGCTCGTGAAGTGGGTGCATTGATGTTGGAAGCGTGGTTTCAGATGCAGGTTGGTGAGTGTTGGTGCCAACAACCCTTGGTGTCGATTCAACGTCTACACTGAGGATGAGACTTTGAAGGTGAAGGGGTTTGGGATCATCAGTGTGAACTGGAGGGTGAGTACCAGAAATGTTGCGGATAGTAGTAAGGATCTTCCAGATAGTAGTATTGAATACAACAGTGATGTCCTTGGTAATAGTGGTCCTCCAAATAGGGAGAGAGGTCTGAAGAGTTGTAAGAGGCCTTGTAACACAAATAAGAGCGATCTCAATCAGCGTGCCCAGGAGATTGGTGTCAACAGATAGCATGCCTAGGACTTTGATGTTGTGGTTTAGTTGATCAGCTTGTTGACTCGATTCTCAGGATGAGGAGGCTCGGGAGGAGATAGAACAATGCTGTTGGAGACATCCAGAAGATTGAAATGTCTCATGACACTCCCACAGTAATGGATACTGATGCTGGGAGCAATCAGGAGATGGTGTCGCTATTCACACAGGCGAAGAGTCCACAATCTCCCCATCTGAGGCCACATGTGTCCAGTAAGGCCTGGAGAAGGCACAGGACCTTGCAAAAGTGGTGAAGGATCTTGCTGTGGTACTGAGGCAGAAGCCTTCTGGGGAGAGGTGTGAATGGTCGAATGCTCTGAGGAACCTCTGACTGGTAGATGTTGCTACCCCTGTGATGACTCAAGAGAGGAGTGACAACATGGGAGACTTTTTCTTCTTGTGTTCTTCATGGAAGTGATGCCAGCTGCCTTCCCAGTCACACCAGGGATCCACTTCTGCTCTTTATGAAGTGGACGTTTGGTCTCATGAGGTATAAGAGACCATTGGCCTTGATGCTCAGATGGCAAAGAGCACTGAGCATGGATCAAGGTTGAGGGGTGAGTTGTTCCATATCCTGAAGTAGAATGAGATCGTTGGGATTCCCTCAAAGTTAGTGGTAGAGAAGAGGTACCTGATCTTGGCACAGAGGTTGCCAAGGACCTAGATCTTGCACGAGGATGGCTCAAAGTCTGCACCACCGTAACTGAGGTGATGTAGAGAAGCCTGTTTTGGGCAGCCATGTCAGAAGGCTCAAAACCTTCTCCCAGAGGAGGGTCGTAAGTCTTGCTACTCTGTTTTGCCTTGTTTGAGGGTAAGCCACTGACAGTGTGCACAAGACGCAACATTATGTCTCTCACCTGAACAGAGGAGACACCTTGAGTGGCTGTCCTTATCAGGAATCTTACCACCTCAGGATGAGGAGCACTTAAAAACTGCTGTGGAGGCCATACAATGAAAAATGGAGACAGGAAAATTGAAGTCCAAAAAAGGTGAGAAACCGATGGAAGAACAAGCCAAAATGCTAGGAAAAATCGTAAGCCAAAGGGAAAAACCTGAGATCAAAACCAAGGTCTGTGAGGAAAGCTCTAAAGAAAGGCTCCTGTGACACTGTTGATGCAGCAGATAAAAAGAAACTAACTGCTTAGACAAGAAGGTGGGTTTATAGCTCCTGGGGATGAAGGCGGGGTTCCTGCCAAGACACTTGCTGCTAGAATCTAGAAAGTTCCAAATGTCACACTGTGCAAGTGCAGATGATCCATCTGTGTGAGTTACAGTAACCACAAAGAAGAATCTACAGAATAAAATCACTGAAAAATCTGTTGAAAGACCAGACAGAAGCAGCAAAAACACCCCATTAATAATCCTTGCAGTCAATTCCTTTTTTAAAAAAATTTTAAAATATATTTTAAAATATTTTTAAGTATTAAATTATTAAATTTTAAAAAATTTTAAAATATAAAAAATATAAAAAATAAAAATACAAAACAACATATACTTTCATCTACTTCTGAATATCTGCTTTGATGAATGCTGTACCACTACTGTTGCGTGCCCATTAACAGAAATGTCACTTCTCTCTAAAATTCAGAACTGTTCATGTTGGCCAGGAAATTCTAGGACCTGGAAGTCCAAAAAGATAAGATTTCTATGCCCTGTCTGGTATTTACAGAGATAAAGGTGGACAGAATTGTACCTGCCAAGCTCAGCCACTTCACTGTACAGGAAATCAAAGTTATCTTTCCAGGTTACAATGATCCCATCACTTCCGGGACCTGAAAGACGGTATAATAATAATAGTAGTAGTAATAATAATAATAATAATTTGATACCAAGCATTTAATACACAAAAGTCATTACTATATTTTTATATTTTCTGTCCTTACCTAAAACTCGCAAACTGGCTGAAGATGAAACTGAACCCATATCATTTGCAGCTATACAAGTATAGATACCATCATCCTCTGTGGTCACACCAATGATTTTGAGAGATGCTTCTCCTAAATCACTGCAAAATACCATAAACTTTAGCCATATGAGACATCTCAGCTGTTGATTCTCTGCCATTCCATTTTTCTTTCATCAGATTTTGCTATCTTACAGCTCTGGTCCCTTTCATTACATAAAAAAAGAAACCAAAATTGACTATTTTGTGCGTGAAAAGCTATGCTATTGTCATCACAGTATATCAGAGGCTAGCACAGTGTGGCCAGCAGGCAGCATGCAGTCCCTGTACTCCACTTTTGTGGCCCCTGAAGCCCCTTCCAATATCCCAAAACTTCTCAAACCCTCCAATTTTCTTTAAAAAAACTGATGTCATTTTTGGGTAACTTTTGCCCCAAACCTGTGGAAAGCCTCTCCAAAATGTAAAAATGTGCAAAAATGCCTCCATGCCCGACCCTACAAATATCCCAGAACCCTGTAGTGTTCCTCAAATAACATATTTTGCTGTGGAGTTCCTTTCAAAATGGCAACAGGAAGTGATGCAACGGCACTTCTTGCCACCATTTTCAGAGGGACTGCAGAGAAAAAGGAGGTATTTGAGTTTTGTTCTCTGTGTGTATATGTGTGGGCTTAGCCCCAGGGGGATGGGAGGGGAGAATTGGCCCCTGACCCCCCAGCTACCCTCTCTTGCAACACACAGACTTTTAGATTATTCAACACGTAACTATTATTATTCAATAGTAACTAACTATTTCAGTTATTCACTATGTTGGCATCCATGCCATAATATATCTTAGACAATGTTTTTTAAAAAAAATAACTGTTGCCTTCAACTGAACTTGTCTCAATAGGTGAAAAAAAGCTAATCTAAAATGCTGAGAATTCTTCCTCTCTCTTCCCTTCCCAACTGGGAATTGGGAGAACTGCACCTGGAATTCATATGACATACAAGAATGTGAGAGTATTCACACATGCACGTTTGTATACCAATGGTAGCAAATCCCTAGTTCCTCCAGTATATTGTTTTATGTTTGCTTGCCAGCTCCCTCATTGACAATTTCTCTCCTCTCTGACCCAGGTATAAAGCATACAATACCAAGAAAGCACAGTACCTGCATGAGATGCTGTAGTGACTGTCACTGCTCAGTGTGTTATGATCAGGACCTTTCCAAGTTATGGAAGCTTTGGGACGACCACAGACTTTGCACTTAAGAATGACAGTCTCTCCTATCTCACATGTCATCCCACTTAATGGTATTATAAATTCTGGGGGAACTGGAAGAAAAGAAAGCAACAGCCATTAAGGACTTAAAATTATCCTTTGTGTTCAAATGCATGCAATTAAGAGACAATTTTTATGTTAGCTCTGTATCATGTCTGCTACTTCCCTTCTGACTAAATTTTGCCTTGCTAGTAGCAGAGCTAAAGTACGGTAAAAATGGAGGACAGCATGTGCCTTGCGCGTGTATCCCCACTCCCCAGAATTCTTTCCAGAGAGAAATTAGGAGTGGGCCTTGGGCTCAAATGAGCTTCTCCACTCACTCCCCCTGCTCTTGTCACATGGACAGAAGACAGAACAAACTGTGGGAAAACCCGTCATATACTGTAAACGTGGAACTTCCCCTAGCCCTGGAAGATTAAACTAGCCTTAAAAGTTCAGGCATTTAGTTCACCACACAGGGAGAGGAGATGAAGCCAGAGTTCCTATGTCCTGAGTTCTGCTCCCAGCATTTTTGTGGGAGAATCCTAAGCAGGAGAGCAAAACCTGAAGAGGCCACAAGACAGATAGCAGAATCCTGAGTATGTAATTCCTTTTTTAAAAGAGAAGAACAGGGCTGGATCTATGTACACAGGAGACCAAGGTGTTAAAATCTTGAGGTTTTAGAATGGACTGTAGGTGGGGGACAACATGGTGCTCATCTTTCAAAAGCTCTACGCAAGCAGAAAACTAGCACACCAGGGAGAATAGTCTAAGCCTAGGTTTACAGACAACTGATGTAAAATATATAAATAATACAAAATGGATTAAATTAATCTTACAACTAAGCACAGCAGATGACAGGGGTAGATCATAACAGCTGCTAGCACAGTTTTCTTCTTACAGTGTTTTTTATGCAACAGAAATTTAAGAACTGCATTTTCTACCTGCTTTGGAAAAGACCCATTCCACTTTACCGCCTCATAATTCTGCTCAACTGATTCATTACAGAGCAGTTCTAATCCTTCATGGCTTAAAGAAAGTTTACAAAATATGAGCTATATGTGTGTCAGAAAAGCATTTTTCAAATACAACCACTGATATCTGCCTCTAATACTAGATTTCTCAGAAGCATTATGCTGTTGGAGAAACCACATCTCTAATAAACCTGATCATTTTTTTTCTATCAAAGATGTATAGGGCTAGATCAGCTTGATCTTACCTGATACTTCTTATTCATTAATAAGTCTCATTTCTTAGTTCCAGTAATTTAGATGAGTGGCATGGAACTTTTGGAAACTGAAGTCCAAAACATCTGGAGGATCAAAGATCCTTCAACCCTGAGTCAGCAGGCATTGTACAAATAGTATGCAGTGAGTGACTGCTATCTTCTGAGAGCTGAATAAGATCAGTTGCACTTCAATGTATCTACACACAAATTCGTCCTCTAATTTTGTAAAACTGTATAAAAATGTTATTTCTGAACTTACCATCATAAATGTAGTTGGGGTTGAGAAGCTGAAAATGAGAAGTTGGAAAGAATTAGAATTTTGAAAACTTTTCCAGAGTTTTCTTCATTAGAAACATCTCTCAGCCCCAGTAGAGTGGCCTTTACCAGTGAATTCCTTACAGATCTGCTAAATTAATGTAACAGTGTCATTCCATCCCTATACATCTCATTCCACACTTAAGACAGCATGAAAAATGCTGACCTTTTCACTTGGCACTGAACTAGTGAAGTATTCACAATGATGGTGGACTAGTTGGTGCTGAAACCTGGTCTGTGACTTTATTCAAACAAATCTTGGTGCTAATGTGCCAAATCCTGAAAATTTTACAACATAACATTATTATAAAGAACATCAGTCCATAGAATTTTCATACCAGAGAATTCAAAACTGCCCTCTCTACCTATTTCCAGCAAACATAAAACATCTATTATCCTGTTAAAACTGCATGTAACGTACTGATGCTCTTGATAAATATTTGGCAGTTTCTCTTTTGTTTTGAGGATACAGTCAGCCCTCCACATTTGCTCAGGTTAGGGGCACAAGACATCTGCAAAAGTGGCAAAGCCACAAATATCAAAATGTGTATTTCTTCTTCGTGGTCTCTGTGCCTCACACACTAGGAGCTTTCGCGCATGTGCAGTACTGTTCGGAAAATTCTAGAGCTTAGTAGCTTGGCGGGAACCCCTCCCCCATGGCTCCACTGAGTATGCTCAGCCCTCCAAGCAATGGTCATCCCTCAGTTCTTTCTCGTCTGCCATCACGTACGGAGGTTCTGAGCTTGGTGCTGTTTTCTCTTGGCGTTTTTCTGGCAAATCTTTCTGGCTTTCAACTTCAGATTTGGATCACGGTTTTGGCTTTGGATTTCAGACTGGTCTTGTTCCTGTTTTTTCTTGGAACTTTTACCCGACCTGCCAACCCCCCCCTTTTTTCGTCGTTCGTCTTCGACTCGTCGTTCTTCCTTCTTCTCACTCCTAATTTCTATGTCGGCTTTGTTCAAGCCTTGTGAAAAGTGTGGTCGCAAAGTCGCCCTTTCGGACAGACACAGCCAGTGTCTCCTGTGTTTGGGTGAGGCACATAACACCCGTGCCTGCCCAATCTGCAAGGAGTTCACATCTCAGACTCTGAGGAACCGTCTTGTGCGCCTCAAGTCTTTCTGCTGGGAGCAGTCTTTGACATCACAAGACCCGACTCCGTCCGTCCCGAGGATGTCGAAACCTTCCTCGAGCCGCCCCGCGACCACGCTTCCACCGGGCTCAGTACCGTCCCATAGGGCCTCTTCGTTACAGAGGATCCCTGTTGACTTCATCATCGAGGGAGGCTCCTGTGGACTCTCAGGGTGCCAAGTCCTGCAACCTCGGAGCCCGAGAAGGAGAAGAGGAAGAAGAGAAAGAAGGAGAAGCATGTCTCTCCGCCTAGTCTGGCTCCTCCTACTCCTCCTCTGACTCAACTCCAAGTCAACCCAGAAAAGGAATCGGAACCCCAGGAGATCTTGGAGGTTTCTGACGTCAAAGAGACCACTGACTCGGCGGCACAACTTGAACCGCCTGAGCTTATGGCCGCGGTCCCTCCGCCTGGATGCCCTGAAATGGCAGCCTGTCCGGAGGATGCTCTGGCAGCTCCCCAGAACTTGCGCCCATCTCGAGGATCTGTTGGTAGAAGTGCCTCTCCAGTTCCGGAGCGACAGGTCAGGCAGCCATCCCCGGACTATTGGGAGGCCTACCCTGAAAGAACGGAACACGATGACTACCAGGAGCGCAGGGTGAGACAACCTTCTCCACGCCATCGAAAAGCCTACCGCGGGTGGTCGGTACCTCCCTGGGATTTGCCTTACTCTTTGGCATCTTACGCTGTCAGATACGGGCAGGAGCATGCCTGGAGGGAGCTCCCACCATCTTACAGGTCTTATTCGCCTTCATATCGGGATTGCTATCACCCCGATGTGAGGCAGTGGTCGCCTTACCGGCACTCCCGCTCGCTGTCATGTGGGGACTACTGCTTGCGGTGTGAGCGCTCTCCATCACGCTCGCCTCGACAATCACCGTACCGCCACTCCCGTGACCCCTCGCCCCGCTACCGGGCTGTCTCGCCACCTCCACGGGTAACATCTACGGTGTCCCACCCGACGTCGGAGGGTGTTCCACAATCTGGTCGTGGGACAGACGGTCCTTATCTTGATGGACAACACAATGGCCGTCTGTTATGTCAACAGACAGGGAAGGACCCACTCCACCACGCTCCTCACCATCGCCCTCCAGCTCTGGGACTGCTGCGTGTCCCTTTGGGTCCATCGGATTGCTGTCCATCTGGCTGGACAGGAGAACACCACGGCTGACGCCCTGAGCAGGGACACCTCCTCCCATCACGAGTGGTCCCCCTTGGACGAGGCGTTCCGTCTAATACGGCACCGCTGGGGCGAGCCCATGATTGATTTCTTTGCCACTGCATTGAACGCGAAGTGTCTCTGGTACTGCTCGAGAGCCGGCCAGGGACTGAGCTCCCTCGGCGACGCCTTCCAGTTCCAGTGGACCGAGGGGCTCCTCTGCGCCTTCCCGCCGTTTCCTCTCCTGGGCCGAGTGGACGCCAAGATCTTGGCAGACCGAGCCGACATCGTCCTAGTTGCCCCGTACTGGCCAAGGCAGCACTGGTTCGCGCCACTGCTCGAGGGCGCTTGAGGACGACTTCTCAGGCTTCCGACAGCACCCTATCTGCTGTCACATTCGGACAGTCGCGTTCTCCATCCTGACCTGCCGCTCCTGGCCCTGCATGTGTGGAGGATAACGCCCTAGACGATCCTGCTATCCAGAACGTCCTGACTGTGGCCAGGAAGGAATCGATCTGCCGCAACTATGCCTACAAGTGGCGGCGGTTCGTGACCTTTGCAGAGGAGCGAGGTGAGATGGTATCACCGGTCGGCCTCGGTACCGTACTCCACTTCCTCCTTCACCTTAAACAACAAGGACTGTCATTTCCTTCTCTAAAGGTCTACCTCTCCGCCATCGTGGCCTACCAACCCTGAGGCTCTCCATCAGCAGTGCTCTTCCGGGATGCCACCATGAAGCAATTCATGAAGGGGCTTCAACATCTATACCTGCCGGTGTTGCCGCTGCTAACGCCCTGGTAGCTGTCCCTGGTACTATCCCAGCTCATGCGACCACCCTTTGAGCCTACGGCCACTGTCGATGACAGGCTCCTGACTCTTAAGACTGTTTTTCTGGTGGCTGTCACCTCTGCCAGGCGGGCCAGCGAGCTGACAGCCCTGTGAGTCGACGAGCCGTTCCTCATGTTTCATCGGGACAAGGTAGTCCTTCGCCTGGACATCTCCTTCTTACCTAAGGTGGTGTCCCACTTGCACCTTAACCAAGATATAATCCTACCAACCTTTTACCCGAACCCGACGCCTCTGGAGCGGTCCCTCCACTCCCTGCACGTCCGTCAGGCCGTGGCCTTCTACCCAAAACAGACTGCGACCTACAGACAGACTCCACATCTGTTTGTCTGCTATGGTCAACGCCGCAGAGGCCACAAGGTATCCACCCAGCGGTTCTCCAAGTGAGTGGCCCAGACAATCCTGCTTGCCTATGAAATGGCCAAGCAGCCTCCACCGGACTTGCTTCGGCCTCACTCTACCAGAGCTGTGGCATCCTCAGCAGCCCTCCTGAGAGGTGTAGACCTGCAAGAACTTTGTCGAGTGGCGACCTGGTCCAGGCCATCGACCTTCGTCTGCCACTATTGACTGGACTGCCAGTCCCAGAGAGATGCCCGGTTTGGATGAGCGGTGCTGGCCTCCGTACTTTAGGACCTGACCCACCGTCCTTTTGGTAAGCTACAAAGTCTCCTAGCGTGTGAGGCACAGAGACCATGAAGAAGAAGAACAGGCTGCTTACCTGTAACTGTGGTTCTTCGAGTGGTCATCTGTGCCCTCACACACACCCGCCCGCCGTCCCCTCACTCTCAGGTCCCTTATCAGCGGACTTCAGAACTGAGGAGAGACCGTTGCTCAGCGGGCTGAGCATGCTCAGTAGAGCCATGGGGGGAGGGATTCCCACCAAGCTACTAAGCTCTAGAATTTTCCGAATGGTATCATGCATGCGCGAAAGCTCCTAGTGTGTGAGGGCACAGATGACCACTCGAAGAACCGCAGTTACAGGTAAGCAACCTGTTCACCTGTGGGAAGGTGGCTAAAGCATGGTGGGGAGGGCAGGCATCCAGGGTCCGAATCAGGTCAGAGAAAGGGTAAGCACAGTGACCCTATACTTCCTCTCTGTCACTCATCTCTTTCCTTGAGTGTGTGTATGGGGGCAAGGCATTGGGAGAAGGTTTGTGGTGCTGAAAAACAGGATGTGAGTCATTCTCAGCTGGTGGAGCATCAGGAGGACCAGAGGTAGATTGTTAATGGGACGCATGGCCTGATCAGAGCTGCTAAGAAGGAAGGTTCCCCCAGGAATGAAACACTCGAGCTAGAAGCACAGGGGTTGAAGAAACTCACAAATAATCAAATCCGTGAGAGTTAAACCTGTAAATGTGGAGGAATGATTGTATTTGAAAGAGATTACTAGAGTATGGTTCTGGATTGATATCCCTTTTGATATGTATTCATATTATATTTGATATTAAATGGTTTGTAGCCAGAAATGTCTAGTCTTGCTTGGTGATAGGCTTAGAGGAAGGTGGCTATTTCTGTTATACATACTAGGTCAGTAATAATAACTACAGTTGGAGGTTGTACCAAAATCTTGTTTCCTGCAAAGATATATTAGCATTTCTTAGATAAATTATTGTTTTTTCCAGTAGTGGTAAAAGCCATTAAATAGCAGTTGCTACATTTAGGATTAATTAGGACTGTTATAAAAGTTGCTTCTTTCTAATCTTGAATTAATAATTTAAAGATGGCTTGGCCAACATGTATATTTCTGCCTAAAACTGCACTAAGCAGTCAATTTGCTAACCATTGTTCTCTCAGCAATGACTACAATTGCTTCCTGTGAGCTCAACATGGATAATTTTAATTTGTAATTTGAAAACTGATTCCCACACTCTGATTCAGTATATTAGCTTATGCCAGGATTGTGGAAAGGTTATTATAATGTTATTTGCAACCCTCTGAATAAAAAAGTGAGCATGCTTTCTGCTTCCGGTTGCATGGCGGCTCAGAATGAAGCTGCGCAATGGTGCAGCTCCAGGCAGCCACCCGCTGGATTCCAGCCGCCTCTTTTGTCAACTAAGAGGCGGCTAACTACCCCTCCGGTATGAGGGGTGCAGAAGCGGTCCGTAGGGGACCCCACAACTGGCGTTTGGCTCTACCCGGCTGGGAGAGCTGAAAGCGCCAGGGGGTCAAAGGACCATGACGGAGCCAGCGGGATCGTCGCCAGAGCGGCGTAAGTGCTACCGTTGACTTTTAACCAAGAAACAGCAAGAAACAAGAAAAAGATAGCACGGACCTGTTCTGGACTTCACTTTGGAAATATCACAGCGGATTTCTGGCTTGCAACGGTGCGCAGGAGCGAAGGAATGGGGACCCAGAATGTAAGTGCGTCATGGCTGAGAGTTCATCTTAAAGGGGCGGCTGATTTTAAAGAAAGGATAAGAGGCTCTTCTACTTTTCTCTTACGGACTGAGCTTATAAGTGAGAAAGATTGCTGACCTGTTTTTTGACTTATAATAGAGATTGCTTTACAATTAATTAATTAAATGGCTGTTATTAGATGAATAAGACTGGACCTTATAAGATTTAAGAATCCGCATCTGGACATTGAACTTTATTTCTCCATTTTACTATGTTGGTGGATTTGAGACGATTGGTGTTTTGCCTTTTTGACTCTGGATTTCTGACCTTTGAATAATACTTGAGGAGGCAACAATTATTATCAGTGCTTATTCTTTCTTTTTATTTTCGGCTCCTGTTGAATGAGACTTGTTCCCTGTGCATTTTTTTTTTTGCGTCTGGATTGTTGAGACTGTTGAGCCCATGCTGGAAGGTCATTCAAGCAAAACAACTCCACTCCACAGGAGTGGAACTACCTGGAACTCAAGCGACTATAAGAATACAGAGTATCTTCAGAAATGAACTCTGGGCAGCAAGTCTGAGATGGGAGGGGGGAATGGGAGGTGGATTTGGGCACAGGGCTTTGAATTTGATAAGTGGTAATGTTCTTTGGCAATGTCAATTAAGCTTGTATATTTGATTGATATGCTGTCATTAACATGGACATTGTGATATTGTCAAAGGGAAGATGGGGGTAGTGTGATTGGGGAGCCTGTGGAAGATATCATTTAAGCAAAATATCCCCACTCCCATGGACAGAACGACCTGGAACTTAAGCGACTTTGATAATACACTGAATTTCTATAAAAATTTTCCAGGCGGTAAAGTCTGAGATGGGAGGGGGGAATGAGAGGGGATTTAGTTAAAGGGCTCCGAGTCAGATGAAGCAGTACGTATTTTGACAAGGTCAATTAAGCTTATGTTTTGATCGGCATATTGTCATTAGTGTAACATTTTGATATTGTTAAAGGGTGGAAGGGGGTTGAACAGGACACAGATATAAGTGGGAAACAAGACAATTTTTATATAATGAAATCCAGGGTGAGAAGATGAGTGAATGTAGCAACTATAATAATTCAGATTGCCAGATATATACTGTTAGATGTCTTGTGGAGATTTTGAGAGTTCATGTTGCATGATGGAGGATTTAAGAAGAACAGAAGACAGCATAAGAAGACTATAAAGAGACAAGTATAGAGAAAAGTGGAATGGCTAAAAATGGGTAATAGCTGGGGACTGTCAAGTGGAAATGACTGTATTAGATTGTGGAAATGATAGTGGGAAAGTAACAACATAACAGGGAAAGGGAGAGGGAAATGCATGTTCAAACATTGAGGTAAACAATGTACTGTGATACATATAAATGTAAAATGTGGAGTGGATTTCAGGAAGTGAAGTCCAGATCAGAATGGAAGATCAGAAACAATGCATGTAAAACTACAGGTTAAAAAAAACAACCCTTTTTTAGCTTGAGAAAATTTAATGAAATTGTTTTTTAAAAAAAGTGAACATGCTTTCTTTACTGAATTATCTGAGAACCTGGTCTCTGCATTTGCTGTTCCATAAGAAATGAATCCTATTCAGTTAACTGAGAAACCCCTGACCACAGAACAGAAGGCTTTACTACTATTCTTTTCTGATAAAAGATCCTTAAACAGTGTTCAAAAGCAGCTATGCTGAAGTGCCATTTGGCTCTTAGTATTGACTTGAGTACTCCTAAAAGGGGGAATGGCCCTCCTTTTCCCCTTTGTTCCTGTTCAAAGGGGAAAACATTCAAATCCTCAACTGACTCTCTACATGATATGTAAAAGCAACAGTCCACTAAAATGCCATATAAAATTGTAAGATATCCCAAATGCAGCTGCTATATTTCTGCAAAAACTCTACAAACAGGGTATGTTATGGGGTGGGGGCACAGCCCCCAGATCTACCAAACTCATTTCTATTCATTATAAAGCATAATCAATCTGTAGTTTTGGATGATATATTCCTTCAAAGCAGAACCTTCTGACGAAGAATCTAGTGGAAATTGCTTTCAAAGTACTTGGGAGAAGTAAAACAACAATAACAGGTAGATTTGGAATGCTGCTGCTGCTGCTGCTGCTGAAAGTTAAGGAAGAAAGTACCAGAGGAGGGTTCTGATTATTAAGAAAACATAAATAATGACCACAGATGATTCACATAACCTTAAAGCTGGTGATGAAGACATTAAGATTGTTAAAGATTTTCAATATCTTGGCTCAATCTTTAATAAAAATAGGAAATGTAGTCAAAAATCAGAAGAAGATTAACACTAGTAAGGTCAACTGTGAAGGAAACTAGTAAGAACTTCAAATGTAAAAATACATAACTAAGTTTATTCTTCATGGTCAAAGTCAACACACTGGAACTGTGGTGCTGGAGAGGAGTTTTATGGATTTGATGGATAGCTCCCACCCCCAAAAGAGCAAGTTAAGCCCAAATTCTTATTAAAAGCCAAAATGACTAAACTGTGGCAACTGTGGACATACTATGAAATGATGTGACTCACTGGAAAATATGAAAATGCTCAGTATAGCGGAAGGAGCCCAGTAGAAACAGATGGATCGACTCAGGGAAGCCATGGCCCTGAGCTTTCAACACCTGAGCAGGGATGTTGAGGACTAGGATTCTCATTTGCCATACATCAAAATTGATCAGCTGTCACATAACAATAACAAAGGTTGAACAGGTTGCTTACCTGTAACTGTGGTTCTTCGAGTGGTCATCTGTGCCCTCATACATTAGGAGCTTTCGCGCCTGCGCGGTAGCGTTCGGAAGATTCTAGAGCTCGTTAGCTTTGGCGGGAACCCCTCCCCCACGTCGGTGCTGCGCATGCTCCTCCCGCCGACTAACGGTCTCTCCTCAGTTCTGGTCTGCCGAAGCAGATGGGACCTGAAAAAGAGGGGAAGGCAGGGCGGGGATGTATGAGGGCACAGATGACCACTCGAAGAACCACAGTTACAGGTAAGCAACCTGTTCTTCTTCTTCGTGGTCTCTGTGCCTCATACATTAGGAGACTATGTAGCTTCCCAGTAGGATGGTGGGTCAGGTCCCAGATCCTAGAGCACAGAAGACAGCACAGCACGTCCAAACCGGGCATCTCTCCTGGACCGGCAGTCGAGCCTGTAGTGGCGCACGAAGGTCGACGGCTGGGACCAGGTCGCCACACGGCAGAGTTCCGACAGGTCGACGCCTCACAGGAGGGCAGCAGATGTCGCCACGGCCCTGGTGGAGTGGGCCCGAAGCAGGTCTGGCGGAGGCTTCCTGGCAAGCTCGTACGCCAGTTGAATAGTCTGTATCACCCACTTAGAGAAGCGCTGGGTGGATACCTTGTGGCCTGTCCGGCGCCTGCCATAACAGACAAACAGGTGGGGTGTCTGTCTGTAGGCTGCAGTCCTGTCTTTGTAGAAGGCCAGCGCCCGACGCACGTCCAGGGAGTGGAGGGACCGCTCCAGAGGTATCGTCGGGTCCGGGTAGAAGGCCGGCAGGATGATGTCCTGGCTCAGGTGGAAGCTGGACACCACCTTCGGCAGGAAGGAGATGTCAGGCCGGAGGACCACCTTGTCCCGATGAAAGACCAAGTATGGTTCATCGCACCGTAGCGCCGTCAACTCTCCCACCCGCCTGGCAGAGGTGACGGCCACTAGGAACGCGGTCTTCATCGCGAGCAGCCTGTCGTCCGTTGTGGCCATGGGCTTGAAGGGCGGCCTTGTCAGCTGGGACAGCACCAATGATAGCGACCACGGCGGTAGCGGCGGTGATACCGGCGGGTAGAGGTGCTGCAGGCCCTTCAGGAACTGCTTGATGGTACCGTCCCTGAAGAGCGCGGCCGACGGGGATCGTGGCGGTTGGTATGCCACGATCGCGGTGAGGTAGACCTTGAGCGACGGGAAGGCCAGGCCCTGTTGCCGGAGATGGAGGAGGAAGTGGAGCACGGTAAGCAGGGTGACAGGCGATACCAGCTCTCGACGTTCCTCGGCAAAGGCCATGAAGCGCTGCCACTTATAGTGGTAGTTCCTTCGTGTGGACTCCTTCCTGGCCGCGGTCAAGACGTTCCCGATGGCCGGGTCATCTAAGGTGATATCCTCCAGGCATGGAGAGCCAACACCGGCAGGTCCGGATGCAACACCAGACTGTCAGAGTGGGACAGCAGGTCCGGTACCGTTGGAAACCTGAGAGTCCTGCCCCAGGCGGCCTCGATCAGGGGTCCGAACCAGTGCTACCTCGGCCAGTACGGCGCTACGAGGATTGCGTCCGCCCGGTCCGCGATGATCTTCGCGATCACGCGGCCCAGGAGCGGGAACGGAGGAAAGGCGTAGATCAGCCCTTCGTCCCACGGAAACTGGAACGCGTCGCCGATGGAGTGGCGATCGTGGCCAGCCCTCGAACAGAACAGGCGGCACTTCGCATTCTGGTTGGTCGCGAAGAGGTCGATGGTCGGCTCTCCCCATCGGTCCCGAAGCATCCGGAAAGCCTCGTCGGACAGGGACCACTCGTGGTGGGAAGTGGTGTCCCTTCTGAGGGCGTCCGCTGTGGTGTTCTCCTGCCTCGCCAGGTGAACCGCCACAGGGTGTATCCGGAGAGGAACGCACCAGTTCCAAAGTTCGAGTGCGATGCCCAGCAGCGTGGTGGAGTGCGTCCCTCCTTGCCTGTTCACGTAGCAGACCGCCGTCGTGTTGTCGGTGAGGATCAACACCGTGCGGCCGGTGACCAGGTGTCGGAACGCTCTCAGGGCCTTGTGGATCGCCAACAGTTCGAGAGAGTTGATGTGGAGGAACAACTCGTCGTCCATCCACCGGCCTTGGACCCGGAGGTCCCTGGTGTGCGCTCCCCAGCTGAAGAGCGAGGCATCCGTCGTTATCATGACCGACGGCCTGGGTTTGCGGAACGGTATGCCTGACAGGAGGTTCCTGTACGACTGCCACCACAGGAGTGATTGGCGTACCTGTTGGGGCAGACAGTATCGGCGGCGCTGGTCGTCCCAGAGTGGATCGAAGGCCCTGATGAACCAGTGCTGGAGCAGCCGGGCGCGTAACCTGGAGAGGTAGGTTACGGCGGTGGTCGAGGCCATGTAGCCGAGGAGTAGTTAGATCCTCCTCGCTGACACCGTCGAGGCCTCGAAGGCAGCGGACGCCGCCCAACAAAGCGTCCGCGCCCTCTCGTCTGGGAGGAAGGCCCTCGCCGATACCGAGTCGAGGGTCGCCCCGATGAAGTCGAGAACCCGAGTGGGCTCGAGATGGGACTTCTTGGGATTGACCCTGAGTCCGAGCCGAGTGAGAAGGGACAACGTCCGATGAATGTCCCTGTACAGTTTCTGTCTGCAGGACGCCACCAATAGGCAATCATCCAGATAAGGGTAGACGGAGATGCCCTTCGTCCGTAGGAAGGACACGACTGGTGCCATGCACTTGGTGAACACCCTCAGTGCGGTGGAAAGCCCGAATGGCAGCACCCGGTACTGGTAGCTGGTGCCGTCGATCGCGAACTGAAGGTATCTCCTGTGCTGCGGGCGGATCGAGATGTGGAAATAGGAGTCTTTGAGGTCTATGGACGCAAACCAGTCCCCTCGGCGGAGGAAGGGGAGGATCGACGGCAGCGTGACCATCTTGAACCTCTTGGGGCGGATGTATTCGTTCACCCCTCGGAGGTCTAGGATGGGCCGCAGGGATCCGTCCGCCTTCGGCACCGTGAAGTACCTCGAGTAGAAGCCGGTGGTCTTGGCTGAAGGCGGGAGCCTCTCGATCGCTCCCTTCTCGAGGAGGGACTGGACCTCTTCCAGTAGAGCCGAGCTGGCCGGAGTGGAGTAGCAGACACCTCGTGGCGGAATAGCCTGGAACTCGATGGCGTACCCCAGGCGGACGATGGTAAGTACCCAGGAGTTCGCAGTGATCTCCCGCCAGCAGTCGAGGTGCCTGGCCAGGCTCGGGTGGTGGAACAGTTCTACTGGAAGGGTGAAGGATGGCACGGGTGGAGTCCTGTGAAGACCGTCAAAACCGGGACTTCGCTCCGGAGGACGACATGTTGGACGACGAAGATGGGCGTCGTCTGGGAAGCCTCCTGGAAGCCAAAGAGGTCGATGGCCTCGACGCGGTCGACCACGGGGACCGCGGCTGGTACGCCGATGAAGAGGAGGACCTTCTCCACGTAGGTCTCAGCTGGAAAGAGCGGCGAGACGGGGCAGGCTGGTTTATGCCCATCTTCTTCGCTCTCAGCCGGGCCTTGACGAGGTGATCCATAGCCTCGTCGGTGGAGGCGTGGAAGAGCCCTTAGCCGTCGAACGGTAGGTCTTCAATCCGCCGACAGCTGTCCTCCTGAAGCCCAGAGGACCGGAGCCACGCGTGGCATCGGAGAGCTACGGCACCGACCATCACCCTTGAGGTAGCCTCCACGGCGTGCCTCGAGGTGGCGATCTGCTGTGTAGCCACCACAACGGCCTCGCCAAAGATCTGTGTGGCTGAGGCGCGTGACTCCTCCGGCAAGTCAGCAAGGAGCGGAGCGAGTCGGTCAAACAGGTTCCGACGGTACGCCGCGAGGCATGCCATCGTGTTCACCGTCCTGGCCACCAGGGACGATGCCGAATAGAACTTTCGGCCGAAGGCATCGAGCTTCCATCCTTCACGGTCCGGAGGGGTGGTATGCGCTCGGTTGCCTCCTTTCGTCTGAGCCGACTCGACCACAATAGAGTTCGGTACAGGGTGGTTGAAGAGGAACTCCGCGTTCTCCTTCTGGGTCCTGTAGAGATGCTCTAGCCTATGCGGGATAGGCTGTGCTGACGCCGGTTTCGCCCACGGCTGCTTCATCGCTTCCACCAGGGTTGGCAGGAACGGCAGCGGTGTGGTCGACGGTGGGCGAGCCTCCAAGTACTGGAAGACTGGGTCTTGGGCTTGGGGAGCAAGTTCGGTCACCTTCAGGCCAAGGGCTGTGGCCATCCGGAGGAGGATCGCAGAAAACTGGCGGACGTCCTCCGGTGCAGACTCCGGGCCTGGCTCTCCGAACCCCAGTGGGGGGATTCATGAGAAGAAGGAGTGGACTCAGCAGAGTCAGAGTCCGAGTCATACGAGTCGCCAGATGGTGATGGCGACCTCTCCTTCTCCTTCTCCTCGGCCGGCCTGCGGGCCGGGGGTGCCAGGGTGACAGCTGGAGCTGCAGGCTGCGTCGGTACCGATACAGCCGATGTCGTGACCGGTATACGAGTCACCAGCAGGGGCACGACCGCGGGCCTAGGTCGGTGTGCCGCCTGCGTGGTAGAAGTCGCGGCTACCGCCGGTTGGGCCACGCTGGGCTGTGGCGTCGGGCGGGTAGCTGTGGCCGTCGTCCGCGGTGGTGGAGAAACAGCCCTGTAGCGGGGTGAGGGCTCTGGGGGCCAACGGCGACTCGGTGAACGACGCAGCGGTGACCTCTTATTGCGGGGGTAGTGAGCCTCCCGCGGTGGCGAGCGAGACCGGCGACGAGGTGACCAGTACCTTGGATCTGGATGGTACCAGTCCCTGTAAGACGGCGAATACGAATAGTATGAGCCGGCCGGCTCGTGCCACACCTGCTCCTGGGCGTACCTTCCTAGGTAGGCAGGAGAGTAGGCGCTCTCGCCCGAGCGACGCCTCTCCAGGCTCATCTCCCGATATCGCGGGGATGGAGACCTGGCCCGCTGCTCCGGCGAGCGGGACTGGTCGCGTCGAGAGGCTGGGCGCTGCCTAACCACAGCCTCCTCTCGGCGTTCTGCCGAGGGTGGACGGCGACTCGGCGGAGTGATCTCCGTGATCAGCTCGGGCGGTTGAGGAGGTGAGGCCTGCACGGTCTGTTCCTCGTCCGACACCTCGAGGACTTCCTCTTCCTCCGGAGGCTCCTCTTCCACAGGGAGCTCCATCAGTTGAGGTTCCTCGGCGGGCTGGGTGGGTGGTGGAGTCGGGGGTCGCACCACCGTCGGTGAAGAGCGCCGCTTCTCCTTCCTTTCTTCTTCTTCTTCTCCCCCAGGCCCTCGGCGGCGGGGCGTTTCTTCTGTGCCGTGGTCAGCGGCCTGGAGGAGGAGGTTGAGGCCTGCGAGCCCGCAGGGTCCTCACTTGCCCGAGTTGCCGAGATCTTTGGTATCCTCGGCAACTTCATTATTGGTACTGAGCCCGGTACCAATACCGATGAGGTCAAGGGCACGGCAGCCGCCGCTGCTGCCGACGAAGAAGAAGAAGACGGGCGTTTCTTGGCCATCGTTTCGGGTCCCTGTGCACGAAGAGACTTCTCCCAGCAGTGGGATTTAAGCCTTGCTGCCCTGTTGCGGAGAGTCTGATGCATGAACTCTCTGCAAATGGGGCAGACGTGAACGTTGTGCCCCTCACCCAAACAAATCAGGCACTTAGAATGTCAGTCAGAGAGGGCGACCTTCCTTCCACAGGAGGTGCAGCGTTTGAAGAGAGCCGACATAAACCGGGCGCAAGGCAGGAAAGAAGAAAAAAGAGTCCGAGAACGCCAAACACAGTCCGAGATCCGAAATCGAAGTCAAAGCCAGAAAAGGGTCAAAACCGATCGAGAAAATACCCAGCCAAGTCCGAAATCCGTGAGGGGTAGTCAAAAGCCAAATCCGAAGTCGAAAACACCAAAAAGCAGAATCGAAAAGCAAGCCAACAGGCAGAACCTTCTGTATGCTGAGGCGGACAAGAAAGAACTGAGGAGAGACCATTAGTCGGCGGGAGGAGCATGCGCAGCACCGGCGTGGGGGAGGGGTTCCCGCCAAAGCTAACGAGCTCTAGAATCTTCCGAATGCTACCGCGCAGGTGCGAAAGCTCCTAATGTATGAGGCACAGAGACCACGAAGAAGAATGAATCTTATACAAGGCCATTTCTACACAACGGGGCTCAGCAAAGTCCTTTCACTGCAGCCCTGGTGGGGAGGGAAAATGCACCAGGAACACGGCTCTCTGCACCTCGTTTGGTCACTGTGGAGGGGAGCACTCTGTCCCCGCCTCTTCCCTTCTTGCAGTGCAGCTGGGCACTTGCCATTGCTGTGCCGGGGAGGGAGGTGTCGCCAGTGCGCTTCTGCCCTTCTGCATGGCGGGGAAAGGCGGCAGTTTGACACAACTGTAGGTGTAAAACGGATTTTACTCATACCACGCTCATGCAATGTGCAGGGACAAGATGGTGGTGGGACCAAAACAATGCTGTGCAGAAGCATGACCTGCAGAGCGCTGCCATCATGCCCCAACTGTGGGGCAGCTATGCTGTGTGGAAAGGGCCCAAATGTCCTAAAAACTGTGTTCAAAATAAATTTTACTATTTGTATTTAAAAGAAGAACAGGTAACAAGGAATACTGGTACAAATACAATGTCAAGAACAGCAACACTCATATTAAAATATCATATTGGCACACTTTGTATCATGACAGGACGATTCTTAAAAACACAATATCAGATAGAAATACCTTCACGGAAACCTTATTGGCAAGTCCGTCTCGAGGTTTACGGTAACCATTTTCTAACTTGCCTTCCCTTTTGCTATCTTTATCTTTTTTCTCAGATTTCTTCCTTAGACGGAGCGCTGTGTGCCAAGATGATGACTTCCTGAAGGCAGAACATAACAGCAATTAGTTCAAACTTCCTGTGGGTGATTTTTGCCTTGGAAAAATATTTTAAATCAACATGTAGATGGAGGAAAGACAGGTTGCTTATTTATAACCATAGTTCTTTGAGTGGTCATCTTAGAACTCACACAAATGGGTTTACTGCAGCTGCGCAATGCATCATCTGGAATCTTCTACAGCTGTTATGTAAGTGTTTTGGCAATAGCCCCTCCTTCTGTGGTCCATGTGACCAGCCTGATTCCGGCTCAAACCCTCTGTTTCCTGCACACTGTAGCAGCAGCCAACGAGCTGGGGAGAGCAGGAAAAATAGAGGGGAGGAAGGGCAGGTATTGTATGAATTCACTGATGATCACTTGAAGAATTACAGTTACAGGTAAGTAACCTGTCCTTCTTTGTGGTCTCTACGACTCATACAAACATGAGACTAGCAAGCTACTCACCATAGGAGGTGGGAGTGTCATGCAACACAAGAGAACAGCATGACTCTCCCAAAGGCAACTTCAGCCCTGGACCTCACATCCAGTCTATAATGAGTAATGAAGGATAGGCTGTGACCATGTAAGCTGCCTTACAAACATCCTCCAGTGAAATACGCTGCAGAAAGGCTGATGAAGTAACAACAGCCCTGGTGGAATGGCTATATATATGAAAAGGAGGGTCTTACTTTGCCAATTTGTAGGCGAGATGGATGGTCAAAGCAACACACTGAGAGAGATGTTGAGATGAAACTGGTAAGCCCTTCTTGTTCAAAGAGTAACGTATGTCTCCAGAACTTCCAAAAAAACAGCAGTTCTGTTAATATAGAGGGCTAAAGCTCATTGAATGTCAAGGCAATAGAGGCTGTAGTCCAAATCTGATGTAGGATTCTGCATAAATACAGATAAAACAATGTTCTAGTTTAAATAAAAAGCCAATATTGCTTTTGGCAGAAAGGAAATGTCTGCTCTAAGGACTACTTTACCCTTGTGGAATTTCAGGTAAGGAGGGGCTGTGTGAAGGGCACACAGCTCCCCTGCTCTTCTGGCAGATGTTATTGACATCAAGAAAACAAAATCTTTCAGGAGTGCAGATGGATGTCACAAACTGCCATTTGCTTGAAAGGTTACTTGGAGAGCTGTAGCCCTTAAGAAACCGTTTAACCAGTGGATTCTGAAAATAGAAAAGCTTGCTAATGATCTGGAAATCAGAAGAAATCGCTACAAGGTAACACTTGATGGAAGACAGAGAGAGAGAGAGACCCCTCTATTGGACAATGAGAGGAGAAATTCCAGTCCACAATTGATTTGTGGCTGATCCAACAAGATCCCTCTAAGTGACAGAAATGACAGGAATTTCTTCTACTTATACGCATAGGAATGCTGAGTGGCAGGTATATCAGTAGCAGCAATAATTCATCAAATAGGTTCAGAAAGAAAGTCTAGAGAAACATACACCAAGCCATCAGCCCAAGGGTGTCTAGGTCTGGACGTATCACTTGCCCATCATATTGTGACAGAAGGTCTGTTTGTTCCAGCAGCTGAAGTAAGAGTCCTATGCAAGATGGAGAAGCAAGGCAAACAAAAGCTGTCTGGGCCACCATGGAGTGATCAGGATGCACTTCGCCTTACCTCTTTGAATTTTGACTATCACCCTGTTGACAAGGGGAAATGGAGGAAAAGTGTACACAAAAGGATCTCCTCAGTGAAACAGGAAGGCATCGCCATGTGAACCCTTTCCTCAAGAGACCAGTAGCAGTAGATCTGACATTGCCTGTGTTGGACTGAGGCAAAGAGAACCATCTCCAGATTGCCTCATTGCTCAAAGACTGTGTGAACCTTGCCTGGATGAAGCCTCCATTTGTGGCAAGAGATTGGCATTCTGCTGACAGCATTTGCTAAGATGTTCTCTTCTCCTAAAAGATAGATAGCTGAGATGGAGGTTCCACAGACAGAGCCTGAGATGGAGCAGGGTGCTCATTTTTATTCTTCCCTGTTAGTTTAGGTAGTACACCACTGTGATGTTGCTGGAGACTACCTGAACAACCCTGCCATCCAGGAGAAGTTGGAAGGCTTGAAAGTCCTTCTCCACAGCCAACATTGTATTGATGGGGATATTTCTTTCCTCAGGTGTCCAACACCTCTCACTGAGAAGGCTTCCATGTGAGCTTCCCATCCTTCCCTTGACACATCTGTATAACCACTGTTGTGGGCTGTGGAGGAAGAAATGGCATGCCAGCCTGAACATTCCTGGGATTGATCCATCATGCCAATGTGTGACGAACAGCCCTAGCTATGGTGAGATGTAGGTGAGGAGAGTTGATGAGTGGATTGAAGCAGGACAGGAACCACGCCTGCAGCAGATACATCTTGAGCCTCACACAAGGTGTCACAGATGTCTTAAACAACCTGGATCAAGCCATAGTAGTTCACTGTACCCAAACTGCTGAGCTGAAGAAATCAGTCAAGCCAAAGTTACTGAGGTCAGACAGTCCAAATCCAGGAACTAGATTGTCCACATGGATCAGGGGAGGAGAGGCTACCACCAAAATGTTTTACATAACAGCTCTGGAAGGTTCCAAGTGATGCACTGCACAGGAGCAGTAAACCCGTTTGTGTGAGTCACAGAGATCACAAAAAACATTTGAAGAACACATTGAACAGCGTGTTTCAAACAAAGTGTTTACTAATGAATCATACAAATGACTTTCTAGGCTACATACTTCTGGCAGATTTTATATGGAGAATATGAATTCTATCACCATTGTACTACAATAGCTATTTTGCATCTAGTTCTCTGTGTAGTGCAAATTTCAGCTTGTATTATTTAGATAACAGTGATCACGGCATATTCTCCTGCATACAAAATGTTTTCGCATAGAAATGTGATGTGAGAGAGGAGGATTCTAGACTACTATTCTTGGAATCTATACTTCTGTTTGAAGGGATTTATTTATTTTGGGGGAACATTCAGTGATATAAGCTCCCATATTTGGTCTTACATGGTACAGGACAGATTTAGTATTTCAGCTAGAAGTAGGTCTCAGATTTTATCTTCTGCAGTAACATTTTTTTTAAAAACTAGCAGCATGCAAAGAGGCTTAGAACAGTTATTATGTGTTTGCAGCAACTGACAGCCATTGGATGAGCAGACAAATTTGGAATCAGTTTGAATTCCCAAGTAACTTTCACATTTTTGAATGATTAAATAATTCATCAGGTTAGACGGAAAACTTGCTACTTTTCAGACAGGCAGAGTGAAGGTTAGTTATAATACACTACTTTGTAGAAAAAGGAACAATTGTAGGCAGGATCACTACCTGTAGCAACTCAAAGAAGTTAACATTTGTCATAGAAAAATGGTGTGAGACTTAGTTCTCAGATATGTCTCTTAGGAGAGGTTATGCAAGAGTTGAATCACAGTGTAGAAACCTCGGACTCAATTTCTAGTGGCAGTTTTTCTGAAACATCTAAATTGCTTCCTACTTCAATGTCAGCTTACTGCACTGTAAATTTGCATTCACCTGGCACCTGGTAAGGCTGAGAGGTATCATTTTATATCATATATGATGAATGGCTGATTGAATCTATCCCTTTATCATTCAACTCTAGAAAGCAGACACCAGGTGACACTGAAGTAGGCAGACAGCAACTTAAACCCAATACGTGAAAGGCTTACATCTGCATCACAGCAAATGTCTCAGCCACAAACACAACCCCGCCAGTCTTGAAAGGGCAAAGACACATCTTGCAAAAAAAGAAAAAAGAAAAAAGAGAGAGACTCTTTAGGGAATGGTCAGTGAGACTTACTTCATTGTTCCATCAGAGTTGTCAACGGTGACTGCACTGGTGTGCCCCAGGACATAGCCGGGGATCCAGCCCTCGGCTGCGGGGCACTGATCAGTGGCGCGCGGAACACCAAAAACATGTTCTGTTGATTGCTGGCTAGAATTTGCACAACTTCTCCTTGGTAGACATTAATCTCATCCTCCTTCACTGCCGTATAATCGTGTGTCACCAGCATGGTGGAGATATTGCTACTGCTGCTACTTTCACTCTGTGGATGAAGCAATTAGGTAGGGGAAGGGGAAAAAGAGAAAGTTTACTTAAGTAGAAGGGGGCAAGTGTGGTGACTCTGTTCCACAACAAAAGTAGGTAAGAACTGCCATTTCATAGGCTTCTACTAATATCAAAATGTTCTTTTCACAACTATCACTACTGAGCTTTTAAAAAAATCTAAGCAAACTCAAGCTGTGATCTTAAAAACTGAGGAACAAGATTAACAGGTTCAATTAAGGAGATACATGTGTATTAGGAAGATAAACATGTATTTGTGCAGGATGTGGTAACCTGAATTGTCGCTGCCCGCAACTTTGCAGCCGTGTTTTCAATTGCTCAAGGGCTACAGTGGAAGTCTGTTGTGCTTTGAAATGGTTGAATAAAATGTGCAAAATTACATGAATGTATTGACCACGTCACAGCTTTGCACAGAGGGATTTCCTATATTATACCTGAAAAGGATAACTTAGGGATGTTTTGGACACAGGTAATTAACTGCAATCTCAAGCCATATTTCATCTTCAGCAATGATCACGTGTCTACAGAAGTCACATGAGTTGACATTTGGGGAAATGTGACAGGTACTGTCTCCAAAAGGCAGCTCTTCACTTACTGAGGCATAAAAATAGTTTTTAAAAATATCTTCACCAATCTTCTGTAGAAGGTACATGAAATTTCTAGTACTGTGAACCTGAGGGGCAAAATGATGCAGATTCTCCAGTCCCATGAGCCTTCTCAGATATTGTGAGCTGAACTTCCTAATAATGACTGGGAAGGATAGAATGAATATAAATCTCATATCCTCCTCCATCCCTCTATTCTATGTCTTGCACTCTGCTTTGGGCTCCACAATCCTGGTTAAATTAAACCACAGTCCTTCACTTCACTCAACCTAGAGAACTTTGGCTTAATGTCAATTTGTTTCTCAGTGTTTTAAGATCCCGCTAAATGAACTGAAAATGAAATCACAGTTCCTGTTTTGGATGTAACAGGGAACTATAACTGAAAAAGACCAAGCACTGAAGCTGGTATGCAACAAGAAAAGAGGAAATGTATGTGGAGTCAACACTTACTTCTGGTTTAGTGAACCTGATTAAGGTAGCTGGGGTTGTTACATCCAAACTGGCTATAAAGTTACTTTGTAGTATCCTTTCTAAACCCTTCAACCTTTATGAAACTCAGCATCTGCACAGTTGGCAGTTTTCCATACCAAGCATCATCCTCACCTGGGACTTTCTGCGTTCATCTTGAGGGCACAGCCAGGATAGCATGTACTGGTCCCACACTGGTCCATTTCAACTGTGTATCCTAACGGGGAATATTCTGGGATAAAGTACACTACATACCTGGACCAAGGACTAAACATTTAATTTGCTTGTTTAAATTGATATCTTAGTTTGAAGTTAATTTAACTAAATTCACAGATTCTGCTATAATGACATGCAGACTGGACATTTCCACCTACTGATTTGGAGAAAATACGCTTTTGCTTTTCTTCAGGGCAATTCCTGGAAAAACAGCTAGACAGGGAAGAATTACATTGCTAAGTCTGAAGCTCTCTGTTGACTTCACGTAAAGAAGAGGGAGGGGAAGCAAATGGTGAAGAAAATCATGTTATGAGGTAATTTTATTTTTTACACAGAGAACTGTGTCCTGAATCATTGTGAATAATACTTCTATTTTATAAAATAAAATATCTGTAGTATACATATGCATATTTTTGAATCGGGGACAGGTAATTTTTATTTTTTTTGAATTTTAATTTTTGTTTAGTATCAAGCAAGGAATCCCCTCTGGCTGAAAGAAAAAAAACTTTATCCCAATTTGCAAGAAATCAGAAGCCTAGTAGTACTTTTAAAAGCCCCATTCCTTAGCTGCCTCAAACAAGTTTACTTTAACTGCTAAGTTGCCATTTCCTAAGTTCAGCAAACTATTTAAGTAGGCACACCAAAATCAAACCAAATAAAAATAAGAATAGGAGCTTGAAACAGAAGAGACATGCAAAGCAGAATATCTTACCCTAAAGCTATGCTACAGAAAGTCAAAGAGGAAATCAGGAGAGTGCTACATTGTTAAAAAATTTCAATCAAGGAGTACATGCTTGCAAGAAAGATTTGGAAGGCCAACTGATGCGCAGAAGCTGTGAAAGGAGTTGGAAATGTGCATGACACATTTAAACAGGGAAAAGGTCTGGAATTAATTCTAATATCAGTGTCACCATGTGACAGTCTCATTCCCCATAATCAGTGTTTATTTTCAAAGGTGTCCTTTGAAAGCCATGTTGCATTTTCAGACAGAAGTCTTAAGGAGAAGTGTGAAGTCTGCTGGCTGACAACCCTGCTCTTCCCTTGCAGTACCAGACAGCAGAATGGGCTGAAAACCTGCATTTCCAGAGCTTCTTAGAGACTTTACAGAGCAGAGAGAAGATACTTAGTTTTTTTAATGGAGATTTGATTATGACAGCCTTTTATTTGTGTGCTGCAGGGTATTCAGGATTTTTTTTTTTTTTTGGATGCTAGAAGATTCCTTGACCAGGTACATACATATTTTAAAGACAGCAAGTCAACAGAATGCTTCAGCAAAATTGAACCTAAAAAAAGAAAAGAAAAAAAGAGTAGCAGAGGACCTCCATGTTAATCTGAATGCAAGATGCTGGAGACCACAAGGGAGTGCTGAATTCATTTTTGTGGGCTTCCTTGTGCATCTTGCTAGCCAGAATGGAACTTTGGTCTGATCCAGCAGGGCAATTCTTATTTTCTTCAAAGCTTCATCTGGAGTGGGGAAAATGAACTATGCTTGCATGTGAATAGAGGAGGAAGAGGAAGCCCTGAACAAATCTGCAGTGGAAATACTGGTGTTGCATAAAGAAGAGCTCTTCCATGTTGGTGACGCACAGCGGGTTAGATTTGTGCCTTCATGTTAGATGAGAGAGAAAAGCCAAGAGCAAGTTAGTAGAAACCAGACTAGCAGATTTTTTAAAAAAAATTCAGCAGAAGTGAAAGTCACATTTAGAGTTAGATTTTTTTTTTCTGTGTGTCTGTATACATATTGCAAGTCTTTGTCTTATGTATACACACGCAGATACAACATATGTTTCTACCAAGATTTGCATAGAAAGGTTGGAGTGACTGATTGTTATTATTTCAGAGCAGTGGTGCAGCATCGGAGAGCCAGAAGTTAGTACGGAGGCTGATGGCCACACGCAGGAGAAAGGAGCATGGGAAGAGTTTTAGAAGAGCTCACAGGAGAGAAGTGCTCTGACTCTTACCCCATTACTCTGTGTGGAGTGTACTGATTGCTCGCTGGCCGAGGAACATGTGCTCATGCGGTCTGTGTCCTTGCTGTGTGAAGAGTGACGGTGGACCTGGCGCTGGAGGGAGTCACTGTCCCCGGGGAAAGTGAAGGAACCAGGGCGGCTGACAGGGGAAGCTGGGATGGAGCTCCAAAAAGAGCCTTTCTGCAGAGGACTGCTGGGTGTAAAGCTTTCCTTGCCAAAAGGAGATGGGAAAGTCATTGCAGAAGGAGAGTTTACTGGTGAGACGGCTCCAGGTCTTGCTTTCCCCAGCGTCAGTGATCCTATACTGCTCCTTGAACGAATCTCTTCTGAGTTCCCTCGGCATTCTCTCTGATCTGCATCGGTTGAGCCACAAGTGCTTGCTGGTGCCTTCCGGGGGCTCTCCAAAGCTTTCATCTTGGGGATCTTCTCTGTTTCTCTCTCGGGACCATTTTGCTGTGCATTTGATGGATGCCTGCCTGCCTGGCTGAGGCCAGCCTGTAGGGAGCTTGTGTGGGGAGGCAGGGAGGGATTGTGAATGGACATACCTGACATCTTGTCTGCCTCTGCTTGGACTGAGGCTGCAGAGGAGACCAGGACTGGGGAATGGTGTCGGACTGGCTGTGGGATCCGAGAAGGTCTGCTACGGCTGGAGCTGGGGATTCCAGTGCAGGTGCTCGGGCCGCTGCTGTTGCTGCTGCCACCACCAGGGCCACTGTGGTTCCTCTGGTACTCAATTGGTGATGTCAAGGCTGAGACAGTCATTGAGAGAAAGCAGAGAAATTCACATAGAATTGAAGGCAATGCAAAGCAGTTTTCCATGCAAGACATCAAATTCAATTGGCTTAAAGCTGTATCAACAATTATTTAGGTTGGCATTCCTTGGCTCACATTTGCTAACTAAAGTAGTACACAGTCAGCTAGTGCATGCTTTCTCGACAGGAACAAAGAGAATATTCCTAAACATCAGAAACACAAATGAAGAGTGGTATACATGTGTGCAAGGACAATTTCTACAACAATTCGACCATAGAAATCTACTGGAGAGTTTAAACTAGTACTAAAATTTGAATAGGAGAGAAAATGCAGTTTACCTTACCATTTAGAAAATTACGCTGGTTTTCCAAGATTTGGTTTATTTCATGGATCCACATTTGGCGGACTCCTGGACTGGTGGAATGCAAAACAAAAGTCTCCATAGCATCACCTGCTCTTGACGTTAGTGCAAATTTACATGGATCGTTGTCTATGTTTTCCTCCAAACAAAGGCAACTCACCTTCATTAAAAAAGAAATAAAGAATTAAGAAAATGCTATTGTCATCGCTGTGTCGTTATTTTTAACCAAATGGCATGCCATTGTTTAGTAGACCCACACAGCCAAAATCAGGAGAAATAAGTGACTGGAGACCTCTGTGATCCTGAGAATTTCTCATTGGATTAAGAGGTGCAGCGCTCATTTGATTCTGTTTTGGCCTTAGCACAGCCTACCAGTGTAATAATGCTCAAATTGGAAATTTACAAATAATTTTTCCAATCAGTAAGGTCAAACGTATGCTCACTTACCAGTCAAGCCTAGTGAGAGGGTGGAAAAGAGATCAGAGTGTGTGACCTAGATTGGGGTTAAATCTTTGGTGAGAGTCTAGCCAAAGTACTGTGGTATGATAATTGTGCCTTTTGTGTAAGTCTAAAGACATAACTGTGCTGTTAGACATAACTGTGCTGTTTCTGAGCAGGGTGTTAACTGTTAATATTTGCTGACTGAAAAAATGTATAAACACTGAACTGCATATTAACTCTAACACACTAATTTATTCTTATTCTTATCTTAATAAATGTTACAATTTATCTTTGTGAATACTGACTTGGCTTGAGTTCTCTACAGTGATAAGCACCACAGAAAATACACTACCATAAAATTATTAAGTGGTTCTAAATAAATATTGAAAACCCTTGCCCTTTTACACAAAGGTGGTATTATGGGGGCGAGGCAGAGCTGTAAAGACATGATGCATTATGAGACTGAGAACAGCCACACCAATCTGGGAGAAGTAAGGGCCTATCACAATGTTCAATAAAGCAGGCAGTAAAGAATGTAGGAAGAAAACATTAGCATTTGGTTGCTGACAGAATATGGAGGCCAATAATGGAAAGTGCATGCATTTACAGTGTTCAAGTTTAACAAGATCATGTTGACTCTTATTGAGAAGTAACCTGAGGGCAGAAAGGCACTCAGAATAGAAACAAAGGGGCTTTCAGGAATCTGATTATGGTAGCCAAGTTTCATATATTTGGGATTTCTTCCATGTGTTCAACAGACATTTGGGTGTCTTGTGGTACCAGATTCTCTTGTACACCTCCAGGCATCCTGGCACACAGGGCTCACAGTTGTGCAGAGAGCTGTGTATACAAGGCAGATGTGCTGCATATGTGTCAATGGATGTGTGTACAACAGAGGGGTCAAAGCTTCACCCTGTCCCTTATTCATATGTAGATTCAGAAGAACTGGCCCAAAGAGGTAACAAGCTCTCTAGATCCTCATTCCTAGTCTCAAGTAGGAATGTTAATCATGCGGTTAAACTTTTTGTCAGTTACACCTTTCCTCATTACTGTTCATTCTCATACTCAGTTGACTACTTGTGCATCACACCCTTAAAGAGAACTGAAGATTCTTGGACTTAACTAATCTTGTCCAATGTGGTATCCTCTAGAAACGCTGGACTACAACTCCTAACAATGCCAGTCATCACGGCAAATGGTCAGGAACGACTGGATTTGTAGCCCAAAACATTTGGAAGGTGTCACATTGGGGAAATCTGCCTTAGACACTAGGATGAAAATGAAATTAAAATCTTAAACCTAACTGTATTTTTTGAAAAAAAAAATCATAAACTTACCTTTATACTATTTTTAAATAAGAATCCTGGTGTTGAGAAACCTTTCTTTTTATCTAGTGGTTCACTGAATATGACAATTTGCTCAAACAGGAAGACCCGCCTTTCTTTCAAACGTGGCAAGAGTCCCGTATCCTGGTCTGCAACCATAAATGTGTCTTGCAGCAACAGCTTTCCCTGGGCAACAATTTTACCCTTAAAACAGAAACCAGAACAAGTTCAGTTACATCAATAAAAGACATTCAGGGGTTTTTGTTTGTTTGTTTGTTTCACAAAATTATGTTGTTGTTCATAGTTGAAACAAAACTACATTCTTATGTGGCCTTTTACTAATTTATTCCTGAAGCACTGTAGTTTTAAGGGGAGTGGAGAATAGTACAATATATATAATCAGCAATTTCACATTCTAAACAAAGAATGCTAAAACTACACAACAACATATACAGAACACTCTATCTTCATCAGGAATCTTAAATAATAAGAACATAATTAGCTGTCTCCTAATAGCAGGACAAAACTTACAGGACATTGATACATGCATCATGGTCTTTAAATCCCTTTAGACATAAAACCAATAGAATTTTGTCCACATTTGGAAATGTCACAATCAGTAGCCCTATCCTGAATTTGCAAATTGTGAGGACTGGTGGAGTTTTAGAAACACAGGTTTTTAGCTACACTCAATATTTATGAATTTGGAATTTCATGTATATCTCATCTGAGCTCTTTTTACCCAACAATCTTGTGAATTGGGTCTAGGTAAACTGGTTTTACACATTCTAGACTGTCTCTTTTTAAAACAACTAAGACTTCCTAGATGAGAGCAAGCACTTTAAGAGAATAGGGTGAAAGGGAACAGAACCAATGGCAGCTATAGCTGAGTGCATCCAAGGCACACTTCCCTGACCTCTAGTCAGCATTGCACTACTGAGTTAGCAGATGGCTAAGGCCAATTGAGACTAGAGGCTAATTCTTTACAGGATGATTTCGTCTGTAACAGGAAGAAGACATTTTAGACTTCCATAAGAATTCTGAAGGTGAAACAAGTCAACGACATCAAAAAAGGTGTCATGTGTGTGATCTGAACGCATATAATTGTAAAGAAAACATGTTGCTCACAAAGAATAAAGGCAGAGTACAAGCTCAAGGAAAAACTTACATCAAATCCTTGTAAACGACCAACATTCATCATGTCGTTGCACCGTTTGGGGACTATACACATTACTTCTACAGCCCTCTGTTGAATCAAAGGAGAAAAATGTCAGAACAGCCAGCTGTACTCAAAGGTGTCACTCCACAAGATAGGTTATATAACTCTCATATTAGTAACTAGCAGACTATGTAACGAAAACATCATGCCTCCTCCTGAAGACTCCCTGATGAATTCTTTCACATCAGCAAACATACTGTGTCAACCATTAAATCCAGAATGAATAAATCTTGGAAAAGAAAAATAAGAGAAGTACTAGGAAGAGATGAAACACAGACTTTGTAGACCTACTCTACTCCCCCCATACGGTCCTTATCTTGGATGACTGGAGCCAAGAAAAAACTAGAAAAGGCAGTATGTTTAGTGCCAAGATACAATCCTGAGAAAAACACTATGCTTGAGGAACATTTCAGGATGAACCATATGAGGTCAAGGCAAACTAAAAAGTCTTCACTCTCCACAGTAAATTTCACACCATTGTTCCAGATGGGTAGGCTGGAATTGTACCTTATTAAACCTGAGGACAATTCACAAATCAATACACAACTCACTATTTCTGATTGTCTCAGATACCGTTCCAGAAAAGAAGTTGTATCAAAGCTGCACACTGCTGCAAGGGTGAAACAAATCATACACCACCTAAATATATTGGGTTGAGGCAAAAGGTTGTACTGTTTAATGCCTCATCAAGAAATAATATTCAAGAAGTTGCTTTGATCTAGAGTCTGAAGGTCAAACAAGCAATACAAAATGTGGTGAAATTTCAGGGAGGAGTGCTGGATTTGTAGAGTTTCCAGAGATATTCCCTATACTGTCTGCAACTTACTGGCCTGTGAGGATTATTTGCAATCCATTTTAGAAGCAGCACCAGAAGGAATTTGGATCAAAAGCTAACCAACCAGCATTGTCTAAGAATTACTAGAAAGAAAGAACATAGCATTAATTCTGTAACATTAAGTGCAGAGCCTTATTACACCTGTAACAGTTATAGTTATGCTGGAAAAATATTTTTTAAAAAAGTAGTTCTAAATACCTCTAATTCTGTTGTGTCAAGATTAGCTTTTTTGGAGTATTTGAGGAAGTCCTACCAAAAAAGGAGAGAAGTATAAATTGAGATTGATGTTCCATTTATAATAAAGAACAAAATACCAAAGCCAAAACAACCCCACACCTGAAAGGGAAAGTCTTGTTTTTCAGAAATACCCAGTAATAATAAAATGCAGTTATCTAGGATTCTACTGAAGAATTTCTACAATGAGAAATTAGCTGGAGCTAATCCAGTTTAACTGACAACTTCCTACGCAGATGAAATATTGCCTGTTTCCTGATTTTCTCTGATTGCTCTAATTATTTTATTTAACCTTTTTCTTTTTTTGATTATGTAGGTGTATTCTCAAGGGAATAGCTAACTCCTCCTAAGAACAGCTGGCCTCCATTTAAAGGTGCAGTTTGAAGGAAATCTTAACATTTTCAGATCAGACTTAAACCCAGTTATTTACAATTTCCTTTTGCATACAGTGTAAACTACCCTAGTGGATATTCAGTGTGAAGCAAAAACAATAAAAGGGATGCTTTCAGAGAAATACTTGCTATATAATACACAAAACATATTGTTCTCCTCCACGTTCCTGTCTGCCTTCTCTTTCTCTTAAATTGCTATATTCTTTTCCATCATATGAACATTTTAGTTTCTATGTTCCTTCTCAGTTCAGTATTGCTTGAATGGGTCCTCTGTACTTATCAATTCTACCCAAACCTATTTAGATACTCAGTTCTATTTGATGTGACCACAGTAAGGTCTGCTTACTAGTCTCATCTGTAAGCTTAAAACTATTAGGCAGGATCCAGATGAGGGTTCTCACATTTAACCCCAGAAAACTCAATGGTTCTTTATTTATATTGTATCCGTCTGAACGGGACTAAAGTATGACTAAGAAGTTCTCTCCCAGGGTTCTTGTCTGTTCCATAAACATGAAAGGACAGGGAGCCTGCTAAGTTCCACTCCATCTGATTTTGGTTTGATTGCCCTTAACATGTGCGAGAGGATTAGCTAAAGAGGAGAGAGCCTCGTGCATCCACGGAGAGTCTCCAAGGACTTTGAAAATGTACAATGTGGAGAGCCTCCAAAGATCTGTTTAGACAACTGCCAGCAAACACATTTCCCCTCCTCAAGGTTTTTTGCTGGGCACAGATAAAGAATCTCTTATGAGGGCTTTAGTCTATATCCGTTATCTCTGTTCTTAATATTTCTACTTTCAGTGTTTGTTTGCACTTCAACCATGTCATACTTCTGTGAATTTCTCTTTAATACCTTCTTCAATTAAGTTGACTCTAAATCTCATCATGGGTTTGCCCCTTATCTGTCTTCATAATTTTCCTTTTAATTCTCCTTGATTCCATCATTCCAACACTAATCTTACTAAATCTCTGCTTCCTTGTTCTATTTTTCATCTCCAGGTGTGCTCTCGCTCTCTCTCTTTTACACACAACGAAAATGGAACTCTTTCCAGGTTTAGATTGAGGTGGGGAAGTGTGACCGTAGCCTGCATTTGGCCCCAAGGCTGTTTTTGAGACCCTACGCCCTGACAAAACACCCCAAAGACCTTTGGGCACTTCCAGGTCATTCCTTGTTAGAAAAAAAAATGGCTCTCTTGCACCTAAAATGTCTCAGCCCCTCTCCCCAGACATGACAAAATGAAAAGATATATTTATATAATACATGGCTGTTTTTTTAAAAAAATGCTTCACATTGTGGCTGATAGCATCCCAAGTGCCTTACCTTTAGTAACAATTGATATTTCATAATTCTTTGCACTGGCTTTATCAGCAAATCTGTAAGCTGAAGTCTATGACCCAAACGCTGCTTCAGGTCCTAGTAGCAACAAAATAAAGTTTAGAGTAGATCCCAAAGCTCTTTAATATAAGAGGAAATATTTTCGAAGAGACTAGCCTAGGTCTGTACAAATTCATCCTGGGTCCAAATTCCTCTCCAGATTTCCCCACTGCTTCCTGTACACTTAGGCCATTTTTGCACTACACTGTTATAGTGCTATTATTCAACTTTCAACATCCTATGGAATTCTGGGGTTTGCAGTTTAGGGAGGGGTATCAAAACACCCACTTATGTCAAGACCATGATCCGGGTGATCTCTTGGGCAGGCCAGGGCTATGACAATAAAGGTCTACTATATCTCCATCTCCTCAGGGAATGCAGCCCCCTTCTACACTTTTGTCCCCCACTGGCTTACTCGCTCGGTTTATCTTCCACTTCTGCTTCCCTAAATCTGCACCCTTTCAGAGATAGGGCAAAGCATGGATTTATTTATCCAATGACTGTGTTACTTGTGCTAGTGTGTACACTCAAATCCAGGGCAAAGAAACGCTTTTGGAGACAGTTTTTACAAAAATATAAACAATTCTTTATTTAATATACTGTCAGGGTAAAATGTAGTTGTAAGTAGTTGTAGTTGCAAAAGGTAGTTGTAAGTATTAGCAACCAGCACAACACATGTATATATGAACCAGCCAACACTTTCTTTTTCTCTTTTTCACACACACTATTTCAGATGGCTCTCTCACTCTCTCTCGACTCCAAGCACTCTCTCAGTCGACTCTCCACTCTCTGCCAGTTAAATTTCAGTTATCCCCCTCCCCCATCTGGCCCCTCCCTCAGGCTATCCTGGGTTCCATTTCAACAGCCAATCACTTTTAAATACTCTCGGTTGCTAAGGAGCTCTGTTGTTAAGCCCCCTCAGGGTTCATCACAAGGGGCAGTTAGAATTCTCAGCCAGAGAGCTCTTTGCCCTCAGTAAACTACAAACCCCAGAATTCCACAAGACGTTGAAAGAGGAATAAGAGCACTGTAACACTATAGTGCGGAAATGGCCTCAATTATGTATTGCATTAGGAAGAAAATGAATCACAAAAGTGTTTGCTTTTCATTTTTTTCTGAGCATTATGCATAAATATGAGATGCAATTCTTCCTTAACTTTATTCTATCCAAATCTGCAATAAAAAACAAAACAAAACCATTCTCCCATCCAACTGCCTCTTCAGCTAAAACTATTTTACCAGTAATTCTTGATGTCCAGTAAACAAAGAAATGTTCACATTTAGGGACCACAGCTGCTCTATTTGCCTATATGTTCAAGCTGACAGAAGCAGCACTTTGAGTAGGATCCTATCCACTCAGTACAGAAAGATAAATTTCTCCTTATCAGTTAGTTGTAAGTATTACGTCTCTGTTCATTCCTCCCTCATTATTTGAACCGCTTTAGTCTAGTGTGTAAAAGCAGCTGGAGGCTTGAATCCAGATTACTATGACAACATCGCAAGACTCACTTAGATGAGTCAGTGTCATCTGGCCTTCCAACGTCTCACAAGCTATATATGGTGAAAATACAAAAAAAGGTGATTCCATGCTGCATGCAATCCATCTGCTAATCAGAGTTCATTACAGAGAGTTTATTAAACTTCAGAGCTGGCGAGCGTGGAGAGGAATCATTTGTTTGGTAACAATAGATTAAATTCACTCTTATATGCAGAACCCAAATGGGGTAAATGTATCACAACAATAAAGAACAATCACATTTGGAAAAGACTGTGGACATTCCCTTCTACCCAGAGAGTGAGAGAGAGGGACAGAAACACACACACGTCCCCTACCCCAATTTCCCCCACTACTTTGCACTTACCTCAAAAAAAGTATCAATGTATTCTGAGACAATATGCTCAGACTTTGGTTTGTTTTGGCAGTAAACTATGTACATGTGCAATCTTCTCTCCTGGGGTGGAGGGAACAAAGATGAAGATAATATTAAATATAAATATAAATAAAATAGAAACAATGACAAATAGTACTTGACTACAGTGCTTGTAACAGCTGGTTTGAAAGCCATATATATCCTCTCCATATATATATATTTATATATGTATATGTAAATGGGGTGTGTGTAAAACCATACGTATACATGCATGTGTTCCTGTTCTTGTCTGCATCTGTGTGTTCATGTGAGCGTTTATCACTCCCATTACCATGGATATCGCCAAGGAAGATGGAAACCAATATCTCAAGCTTTATATAAACATCTGTTTTCAACCATTTTATTAAATCTACTTTAATTTTATAGTATCCTTCTGGGATCCATACTTTACCTAAAAACAGCTGTTTTTTGTTCTATATATCCATTGGTACTTATCTGTCTATCTATTCATCATATATACCCTGTCTGAGCTCTTCTCCACTATGAATATGCTCACAAGCACTTGGAGAAATCAATGCTGAAAGAGGCTGTATGTGAATGTAGCCAACAGCAATATCTATAACTGCAGCAGCATTTTCTGCCACCATGACCATGGGGAAACACTGTGGCAATACCCATGTTTCACTCAGCATATGCCTCTGCTATCTACACAACCATATACTGTGAAACATTTGCAGATGGACTGTGGAGGTCAATACTTCCTCTTAAATGACCTGAAGGCAGGCAATTGTGATGGATATTCACGTCACGTCATTTTTAAAAAAAATTTGCAACACAATGAAAAAACTGAATGATGTTAAAACTAAGGAATTGAGAACAGTGGTTTTCAAATATTTTGCCCTCTAGGAACTCATTCTGCTTTGGCTTGTCCACTAAGGAACCCTTGCAACCCATGGTAGACCCCATCAATATTTACACAGAAATCTGGAAAGCATTGTTGGGTAGGAGTGGGAAAACTCTAGCCATTCAAGTGTTATAGTCTACAACTCCCATCAGCCCCATGTAGCACATACAATGACAAGGGATTGTGGGAATTTGGGCTAAAACATAAGACAGGGCAAAGGCTCTCTACTCCTGTTCCAAGGTACACATAGAGGTAAAATGGGGAACTGACAAGCCTGCTGGGCATATTCTAGGGCCCATTCTTAGTTCATGTAGAACTATGTGAGGTCCAATGCTCCCTCTTATCTGTGCATTGCAGGGTAAGACTGCCAGTGCCCAAAAATTAATCTGTGAGGAAATGTGACCAGCCCTACTGACCTTCTTGATGAGGATGACCTCTGCCACAAGGAAATAATCTTGAGGACTCATAAACTAAATAAGAAAGCTGAAAAATGTTCTTCATATTTTTAAAACCAACATTACTCATCTATGCATCTTTCAGATATGGTGCATACATGGAACACACAGTTTAATGTGGTGACTAAGAAAAAAAATCAGGAATCATTCAGGACAGCTTAATAGAGTATATGTTCTGCTACTCTTCACAAATTTAAGAGCACACATGAGGCGTATGAACTGAAACCATGCACAGTAACAAAAGAGTGGCCTGAAGCTGACTACTAGAATGTGGAACCCCTACACAAATCCAATTCAATCTGAGCAAGTTATGAAGGTTGAACAAACAAACTTGTACCATAGTGTACAGGGGGCCAGGCCTGTTTTCCTTCTCACAGACTGGAATGGCAGCTTTTCACCCAGCCTGCTAAAGTGCCTCCCACCTCACCATACTTTTCCCTTCAAAACCACCACCTTAGTGTATAAAAGGTAAAGTCTCACAGTTGTTATTCAGAATGATTTACTGATCTGTGGTAGCATGTTTCTGGTTGATTAGAACTAATGGAAATATTCTACTGAGTCAGAATTTATAAAAAAATGTATAATGTCATCTTTATTTAAAATAACAAATAGGGAAAAAGTATTAGCTGTCATAAGTAATTCCAATCAATCCAGAACTTCAAAAGGTATTTAACCAGTTTCTTATAGCTCCATTCAATATACAAGCACAGAATGTTCATACACACACAGGCCTTTGACTTCCCTTTTGCTCAAAGGCTTAATTCTCACATCTTCTAACCCAACTCAACAATGGTTTAGTTTCTCCTCTGTCTCTCTCTAGACCTCTGAAAAAGATGACCCTGCTTATCCAGACAACTTCCCTGACTGAAGAGCTATAACTTAAAACGCTCTCTCTGGAAATCTCACTGAAGGATTCTCAAAAACCCATTTATACATAGACCTTTCTCCTCACAAACCTCAGCCCCTCTCTCTCACCAATGGGCTGGGTTTCTCTTATACAGAACCACTTTGGTTACATGGCAACCTGTTGCTAGGGCTGCCCTGCCACTTAGGCTAGTCACACCCCCAGGTTCCATCACACACGGGTTTCCTCTTAGAATGCTGAGGGTCCTGTGAGGGCTCCCCACTACAGTCAAGGAAATCTGACAGCTTTTGAAGTCACACTTGCAGGAAAGGAGATGCCCATGGGGACTCTGTTGTTATCTCCAGCTGTCCATTGCTGCTGCTTCTTCCATCCAATAGGGAAGAATTTCCACCATTCAGTTAAAAAAAGGAGGGGGAAGAGTAGAAGGAAAAGGGAAAGGCCAATGAAGAAGAAAAAGAAGAAGAAAAAGAAGAAGAAGAAGAAGAAGAAGAAGAAGAAGAAGAAGAAGAGCCCGCTTCCTTACCTGCAAGTGTGATTTCAAGCCCCTCCAGCTTGTCCTCCCTTTATGGAAGGAGCACTCTTTCGAACTTTCAAGCATTCTGACCAGGCCAAAGGTTTGATGCTTTCCTTTGGGAATATGTAATATGTAGTCCAGCTATAAGCTATTTACGAAATGGTTAAGCAAGCATAACAAACTGTACTTGTCGTAGTCACTAAGTAAACATTGTGTGGAAGCTTAGGAAGATAAACTGAGAAATGTGGTCCTCAGTAAAGAAAATGCAACTACAACGGAAATGCAAGAGCAGCTGAGGGTGGGCTGATCTCCATGCTTTGACACCGCCTACAAGATTAAGATCAGAAGCAATTTGCACCTCTGATTTGGGAAGAGATCAAATTATACTTCGATCAATTAGAAGAATAAATTAGGAATGCTGTTGGAATGTCAGTGAATACAAAGCTGCCAAACTACACAGTAATTTCACTTGGAAGACAAGGAACAAAGGTAGGATGTCTAGAGTTCATAGCAGCTATTCTAAGTCTATGACTTAGCCTGTGAAAACCTATTGTAATCAGAATCAGCTAAAAAATTTAGGCAAATTGTATAACCACTTTGTATGGGCAACAGGAATGTCACAGAGCAGAGTAGCAGAGGTTAGAAAAGTTACTTTTTGGGATCAGAACTCCAAGTGGCCAGTCTGTTTAAGGGATTCTGTGTGTGTTTATCCAAAAAGAAACTTTTTCAAGGTCTCTTCAGTAGTGGCTCATATCTGACTAGACTCCCTTTTAAGAGGTATAATTGATCTGTTTAGTTTTATTATTCAGAAAGACTTAAAATGTACATGTTTAAATGAACAGGTTGCTTACCTGTAACTGTAGTTCTTCGAGTGGTCATCTGTGCCCTCGTACATTAGGAGCTTTCGCACCTGCGCGGTAGCGTTCGGAAGATTCTAGAGCTTAGTAGCTTGGCGGGAACCCCTCCCCCATGCCTATACTGAGCATGCTCAACCCGTCGAGCAATGGTCGCTCCTCAGTTCTGTAGTCTGCTAATAAGGGGCCTGAGAAAGAGGGGACGACTGGGCGGGCATATATGAGGGCACATATGACCACTCGAAGAACTACAGTTACAG
The DNA here is from genome assembly GCA_948472985.1 of Iguana delicatissima. Taxonomy (NCBI): domain Eukaryota; kingdom Metazoa; phylum Chordata; class Lepidosauria; order Squamata; family Iguanidae; genus Iguana; species Iguana delicatissima. The sequence continues at coordinate 330,474 of CAOKZL010000230.1, forward strand.
GTAAGCAACCTGTTTTTCTTCTTCGTGGTCTCTGTGCCTCATACATTAGGAGACTGTGTAGCTTACAAGTAGGATGGTGGGTCAGGCCCTAAAGAACGGAAGTGAGCGCAGCACGTCCAAAACGAGCATCCTTCCGGGACTGGCAGTCGAGCCTGTAGTGGCGCACAAAGGTCGATGGCTGGGACCAGGTCGCCACACAGCAGAATTCCTGCAGGTCGACTCCTTGCAGGAGGGCTGCAGATGTCGCCACAGCTCTGGTGGAATGAGCCCAAAGAAGGTCTGGCGGAGGCTTCTTGGAAAGCTCGTACACCAGGTGGATAGTCTGGACCACCCATTTTGAGAGGCGTTGGGTGGATACCTTGTGGCCTCTCCAACGCTGGCCATGGCACACAAAAAGGTGCGGGGTCTGTCTGAAAGAGGTAGTCCTGTCCTTGTAGAAGGCCAAAGTGCGACGAACATCCAAGGAGTGAAGGAATCGCTCCAAGGTGTAGTCGGGTCCAGGTAAAAGGTGGGCAAGATGATGTCTTGACTCAGGTGGAAGTTAGACACCACCTTCGGCAGGAATGGAATGTCAGGCCGAAGGACCACCTTGTCCCTGTGAAATACCAGGTATGGTTTGTTGCATCGAGGGCTGTCAGCTCTCCCGCCCGCCTGGCAGAGCTGACAGCCATCAAGAAGGCAGTTTTCATGGCGAGCAGCCTGTGATCTGCAGTCGCCATGGGTTCGAAGCGTGGTGTCGTCAGCTGCGACAGCACCAGCGATAGCGACCATGGCAGTAGCGGTGGCGATACCAGTGGGTAAAGGTGTCGCAGACCCTAGAAAAAAACTGTTGCACGGTACCGTGATGGGAGAGAGCTGCCGATGGGGATCGTGGCAGTTGGTATGCCACGATAGCTGCAAGGTTGACCTTCAGCGACGGGAAGGCCAAGCCCTGCTGCTGGAGATGTAGGAGGAAGTGGAGCACAGTACGCAGGTTGACAAGCAATACCGGCTCTCGTTGTTCCTCAGCAAAGGCAACGAAGTGCCGCCACTTGTAGTGGTAACTGCGGTGTGTCGACCCTTCCTGGCTGCAGTCAAGAAGTTGCCGATGACAGGATCATCTAGGGCGATATCCTCCAGACGTGGAGGGCCAGAAGTGGCAGGTCCAGATGGAGGACAAGGCCGTTGGAGTGCGACAGTAGGTCCGGTGTGGGGGGAAAACGTGGATCCAACTGAGAGCAGCCTCGAGCAGAGGGCCGAATCAGTGCTGCCTCGGCCAGTACGGGGCCATGAGGGCAGCGTTGGCTCAGTCTGCGAGGATCTTGGGGACCACTCAGCCAAGGAGGGGAAAAACATGGGGAATGCGTAGAGGAACCCCTCATTGCACCTGAAACTGGAAAGCGTCACCGATGGAGTCACGACCCCAGCCGGCCCTCAAGCAGTACCAAGGACACTTCACGTCCTGGTTGGTGGTGAAGGGGTCGATCGTCGGGCCGTCCACTGGTCTCATATCATCCAGGATGCTTCAGTTGAGAGGGACTGCTCCTTGCTGAGGGCGTCTGCTGTGGTGTTTTCCTGCCCGGCCAGGTGCACTGCTACCAGATGGATTTGAAGCGAGACACACCAGTTCCAGAGGTCGATGTGTACGCTGAGGAGACTGTGGAATGAGTCCCTCCTTGCGTGTTGACATAACAAACTGCCGTCGTGTTGTCTGTCAAGACCAACACCGTATGACCCACAACGAGGTGGTGAAAATGACCTCAGAGCTTTCGAGATGGTGAGTAGTTCGAGGGTGTTGCCCTGGACTCTGAGGCCGCTACAGTGGGCTCCCCATCCGAAACGGGGAGCATCTGTTGTCACCGTGAGCCATGGAGATGGCTCCTGAAGAGGCATCCCTGACAGGAGATGGCTGTAAGACTGTCACCACAGCAGGGAGTAATGCACCCACAGAGGTATTCGAAGCCTAGACAGGTAAGTCACGGCGGTAGTCAAGGCCATGTACCTGAGGAGTTGCTGGATTCTCCTCGCTGATAGCGTCAGGGCGTTGAAAGACCATAAACGCAGCCTGACCAAGACAGGACAGAAGGGTGAGTATCCGGTGGATGTCATTGTAGAGTTCTTGTCCACAGGACGCCACCATCAACCAGTTGTCTAGGTAGGGATAGATCGAGACATCCTTCGCCCACAGGGATGATACCACCAGGGCCATGCATTTGGTGAAGACCCTGGGCGCAGTAGAGAGTACGAACGGTAGCACCCTGTATTGGTAATAGGTGTAGTTGACCGCGAACCGTAGATATCGTCTGTGCTGGAGAAGAGGCCAGTGGTACTGGGCGAGGACGGAAGTTTCTCGATCGCTCCTTTTGAAGCAGGGACTGGATCTGTTCCGGTGGAGCTGAGCTGGGCGGAGTGGAATACTAGACACCTTGCGGATGTACTTCCAAACTGTGTGGCGTAGGCAAGATGGATTATGGGGAGATTGCACGAGTCCAAGGTGATGTGGGGCGACCTACGAAGGAGGTCAAGAACGGGACCTCGTCCCAGACGAGGACTTCTTCGCAGAAGAAGATTGAAGTCTCCAAAGAGAGTAGACGGTCGGGGACGGGGTCGAGCGAGGCGACCGAGCTTGAGAGGTCGAGGATGACGACCTGCGGCAGGGTTCCTGTCAGCTAGGCGTGCCTTGAGTGGATGGTTCATCGCCTTATGCGATGCGGCATTAAACAGCCCCTGGCCATCAAAGGGCAGGTCCTCGATCCTCCCCCTGCTTTCTGTCTGCAGGCTCGATGATCTGAGCCACGCATCTGTTTGCTGTGGGGCGGACCTTAACTAGTGGCATGGAGTAGACCCAGGCCGTCAATGGGCGGTCTTCAATGCGTCTGCGGCTTTCCTCCTGCAGATTTGGATCTCGGCCATGCAAGGCGCTGGAGGAGGTCTACCATCGCAGGAGAGGCACCTCCGTGGAATGAGTAGCCGACATGATGTGTTGGTTATCGAGTGTCGCTGATTCATTAAGAATTGTATGGCACTCGGTTGTTGATCCTCTGGGAGGTGCATCAGAAGAGGGTAGAACCTGTTTGGGAGGTTCCTTTGGGATGCTGTGCAACGCACGTGAACATCGGGTCCCAGAGAGATGGAGCTGGGTCTGATACGTTCCTGAAAGCCAGGGTTGAGATTTGTGAAGAGCCGTGTCGACCCGCCAGACTGGGATTTCAAGTCGCAAGGTCACAATTTGGAGGAAGAAAAATGTGTGCGGTTATGGTTGCTGGGCCCGTGAAGTCGTAGGCACGGTCGGGGTACCGTCATCGGTACCGTGGACGGGACCGGTGGAGCAGCCGGAGGTGGAGCAGCCGGAGGTGGAGAGACGTTGGTGGCCCAAATGGTAGCAACCATGAGATGGAGACCGCAGCAGGCAATTGCCAGCCGGTGCCTCACGTTGGGGCGGGATCGAGCCCTATATGTGGGTGAATAGGAATGATATGACACCAGTTGCTCCCGGTAAAGGTGTTCCCGGCCATATGTGTACAAGAAGGGCCCTCGGGAGCTGAGAGAGAGAGAGGGCCCGCTCCAAACAGGTCTCCCGCCGGTGTGGGGACCGACTCTTACCATCCTCCGGGCAGTCCATCCTCTGAGAGTGACCGGCAGAGACATCGCGGGAGCAAGGACAGGCGAGGGCCGAAGGCGCGGCACAGCCTGTGGTCTGGTCCTCATCCTCCGGGCAGTCCAACCCCTCAGGGTGACTGGGCAGGAATACTGCAGCAGTAAGGATAGGCTGGCCTGAAAGGCACAGCCAAGGCGGCGGTCTGGTCCTCGTCCTCCAGATGGTCCATCCCCTCACGGTGACCAAGCGGAGAGACCGCGGCAGTAAGGCTAGGCTGGCCCGAAGGCGCAGCCGAGTCAGTGATCTGGTCTTCATCCTCCGAGGAGGTCCAACCCCTCAGAGTGATCGGGCGGTGAGACCGTGGCAGCAAGGATAGATGGGCCCGAAGGCGCAGCCAAGGCAGCGGTCTGGTCCTCATCGTCCAGGTGGTCCATCCCCTCAGGGTGACCGAGCGGACAGACCGCAGCAGCAAGGATAGGCGGGCCCGAAGGCACGGCCAAGCCAGCGGTCTGATCCTTGTCCTCTGGGTGGAACCATCCCCTAAGGGTGGCCGAGCGGGGGGACCGTGGCAGCGAGCATAGGCGGGCCTGAAGGCACAGCCGAGCCAGCGGTCTTGTCCTCATCCTCCGGGTGGAACCATCTCCTAAGGGTGGCCGAGCAGGGACAGCGTGGCAGCGAGCATAGGCGGGCCCGAAGGCGTGGCCAAGCCAGTGGTCTGATCCTTGTTCTCTGGGCGGAACCATCCCCTAAGGGTGACCGAGCGGGGAGACTGCGGCAGCGAGCATAGGCGGGCCCGAAGGCGTGGCCAAGCCAGTGGTCTGATCCTTGTTCTCCGGGCAGAACCATCCCCTAAGGGTGGCTGAGTGGGGAGACCATGGCAGCAAGCATAGGAGAGCCCGAAGGCGCAGCCAAGCCAGCGGTTTTGTCCTCATCCTCCAGCGGTCCACCCTTTCAGGGTGACCGAGCAGGGAGACCGGGACAGTAAGGATAGGATTTGGTCCTCGAGGATCTCTGGAGGGTCCATTCTGTCAGCCGCACGTAAGGTTCCTTCCTGTTTTCCTTCTTCTCCATCTCCTTTTGGGTGCCATGAAAAGAAGGCCATTTGCGCTTGGTGGCAGGGAACGGCCTGGAGGATTCGGCTACCTGAGCCCGTAGGAGCCTCACTGGAGAATGCTGCGCCCGATCGCCTCAAAAAACGGTACCGAGCCCAGTGCCGGCATCTGGTACCAAGGAGGGCGTGGCTGCTGAGTGCGCCAAGAAAACATTGTTGGCTCCTGGTAGTGAGGTTTTTCTGGGCCGAAAGCCACAACACAGAACAGGCTAATACGTTTAGGGTGTCCCCCAGCAAAAAAAAGGGGGAAAGTCCGACCTTGCGATCACAAGGACGCAAAAGTTAGAAGGGGGTAGACATAGAAGATGGAGAAGAGGACAACAGAAGAAGCAGATGGAAAGAAAAAAGAGGCGTTTGAAGAGAAAGCCAAAAACACAAACCGAAAGCCTAATAGGCAGCTGCAAAGCTAAGAACCTTCCATTCGCTAAGGTGGACGAAAAAGAACTGAGGAGTGACCGTTGCTTGGCGGGCTGAGCATGCTCAGTACGGGCATGGGGGAGGGGTTCCCGCCAAGCTACTAAGCTCTAGAATCTTCCAAACACTACTGCGCAGGCGCAAAAGCTCCTAATGTATGAGGCACAGAGACCACGAAGAAGAAGAATATTTAATTAATTTGCTGTATGTGTGGGGTGAAACTGGTTGGAAATCCATTTATACCAATTTATATTTTAATGCACTGTGTTTGTGCTTTTTCATTGCTCCTAACAGACTGTTTTTGCCTTCAAAAAGATACTGCGCATGAACAGTTCTATGGCTTTCAACAGTGAGAAGAAAAGGTGCAATTAGCTGCACATTAGTTCCACCACCCCTTTCCTTTGGCTACTATTCTTTGCCACTCTGACCTTAGATTTGTGAAAGAAAGCAAGTGAAGAGAAGTATATTTATACAATAAATAAAAAAAAATATTTAAAAAATGCCAATCTTTTTCAGAAACAGAATGGGAAGTATTTGATCCAACGGTTGCAAGGGCTGCCTGGATGCTGTTAAATATCTAGATCCATGACCAAAACAGCTTTTGTGCACACACAGGAGATGATGTTCATACTTACATGTTTAACAAAAAGTGATCCCAATTTTTCTGGATCCTCAAGGCACTTCTCTAATTCTCCTAAAAAGAAACTATACAGAACAAAAGAAAAAGACAAATCAAAAACACATTCAGTTTATTCTTTTCTGGCTTCATTATGCCAACAGATAACACATTCATAATACTCTGGCTGCATTTGTTCTGTGAGGGAGACCTTTATTGTTTTCCAAAACCACTTGCAACAAAGATCTGTAGAAGGTGTATTAGTGAACACCTTGAAAAGCTGGCTGAAGTCATTCTGTGATTCTTAAGAGCCATGTCACCTTGCCCAGAGTTTTGTGCCATCTTTCTCTCTCCATAATATTGGAGTGTACCATTCAGCTTGCACACTGCTTCAATAGTTCCCTTTCAAATACTATTGCCTCCAGCAACTGCTTGGTGTTTGTATGAGCTGGACCAGTCCTAAGCCCATAAAAAGAATATATGGAAAAACAATATGTTTTTAGTCATGAAAATCAAGAAACATCAGCACTTGTATCTGCTGCAAAGATCTCCTCTGTGACTCTCTAAAACACAGAAGACAGACATGAGCTCCTCTTAAGCACAGAACAACCAGTATATATTCCATACCCTCCCCATCACAGAGATAAAATGCAAGTGCTAAACACGGCATGTAGAGTTACATGTCAAAACACTCTTATTTATTACTTCCAAACCTGAGCACAAGCAAACTGAAAAATTATCTCCAACCAGCATATCTAGGGAAAAGGAAAATTCCAACTTAGATGAATCATGTTACAAGACACTGTACTGAAAGCTAAGAAACTGGATTAAAGCCAAGAACTGTCTATTAAGAAGTAACCACTACTCAGCCAAAGAGATGTTAAAGTAGGGAGGAAGAGACAGATGGCTGCTTGGGGTCCTAATGATAATTGGAATGTAGTTTTTCCAGCCAAAAATTCTACAAAGATGACTGAATCCCATCTGAAATGCCTTGGATTGTGTGAATAGTCCATCAGAGAATTATTCTTATTCGTAGACTTTCCAAATATAAGGATTGCAGACATTTGGAGCAAGAGCCAGGTGTCATTCTGATCACACTTTTCCAACTGACAAACGGATGGACATGAAGCTTTTAGCTGAGGTAATGTTTTCAGCTATAAATTGAGATTAAACCAAAGGCTTTCTTGTAACCAGAATAAACAAAGCTGCTAACCACATGAGGACCTACTATTAAGCAGAAGACACGGTCAATATGAAGAGGATGATCTAGATCCAGAGGATGACTATGTGGGGTTCAGGGTCAGTTTTAATGCCACCAGAATCCTCTGGAGGTTGCAATGGTCTGACAAAAAATTTAAATAAAACAAATCAGAAGTGACTGAAAGTCCACTTCTTGTTTTAATTTTTTTCAATGTTAAACAATCCAGAGGGCCTGCAAAATATCTAAAAGGGAAATCATTACACCTGGAAACTTCCAGGAAACACATTTTATCCTTCCCTCTAAAAAAAAACGTGGTTTCTGGGAATTTGGGACCACAAAGGTCACCAGTGAAGGCCACATGTATCCTAGCATTGCACTTTGCTCATCCATGCTCAAGACAAAGCTCATGGGATACACAATGGAAACTGGTAATCAGAAACAGACTGAAGATAAACTGGCCTGATACTGAAAAAGGCTGGGTTACAGCTGTATGTGATAAAAGCCAGAATATATTTGTATCCATCTGCTACTTTCTAAAAGCATCCACTAGCTAATTAAAGCAGTGGTTGCTAACTTTTCTGGAAAATGTACCAAAAGCAACCCCAAACTATTAGTGTGGTACACTGGAGTACATGCTACAATATATAGAGAGCTGGGTGTGCCCTAGGGTTCTCTTTGTGTCTAGAAGAAAGCATTTGGAAGTACAAAGTAGCATGGTACTAGGGAGGCAGACATAGGCTGGACTCTGTGTTGAGTTCCTGGATCCTCAGGTTCCAGTGTTGAAGGAGAAAAAAATGCCATTCCACAAGCACAGTTATCCATCCATAACCCAAAGGTAAATTCATTAATATTTGTGCTTCTTAAATGTTTTTGATTCATAGTTTATTTATATTTTATCCTTTTAATGTTTTCAATGATGTGAATTTTCATTTGTATCTATTCTGATTCTTTCAAGTTGCTTTGGAGCCCTGGTGGCGCAGTGGTTAAATGCCAGTACTGCAACCACAAGGTTGTGAGTTCAATCCTGCCAGGCTCCAAGGTTGACTCAGCCTTCCATCCTTTCGCAGGTCGGTAAAATGAGTACCCAGCTTGTTGGGGGCAATTAGCTAAAAATACATTGTAAACCGCTTAGATAACGCTAGTTGATAGGCGGTATAGAAATAAATAAATGCTAAATGCTTTGAATCCCAGGGCTCAGAAAAAGAGAGATACAAACAGTAAGTCATCAATCACTTTATTTATGCCCTGTCTTCTTCCCAAGACTCGGACTCAAGGTATCTTACAAGATAAAAAAAGAGAAATAAAGTCACACGTAGCTAAAAACATACAAAAGTTAAGGTTAAAACAGGGCAAGCGAGTGTGTGAGGGAATAAGTGGTGAGGAAGACACAGAGAAGTGAGCAGCAAAGTGGCTGCAGGGAGTCTCAAGGTTCAGAGCAGGAATCAGGGCAGCAGCTTGCTGTTACTTCCTGAAATCACAAAAGCCCTGGTAGTTTCTGTGGGACAGCTGAAGAACAGGCCCCTCCTACCATTTCCTTTGCTGAATCATGGAAACCTTATCGCTAAAACAGATCTGTGTGGTTGTATGATTTGGCTCTCCTTTCCCTGTGATCACAGTGACGCTAGTGTTGCAAGGAAAGTGTCCTTTAAAAAGGAGAAGAAATTGAAAAGTAAAAAGAAAAGAAAAATATCACTCATCTCTTCCTTCCATCTTCTTGTGCAAGCCCCTCATTTCCTCTGCTGTTGGGATTTCTACCCCATCTGCTGGCTGGATTGTTTTTTTTAATTGTCAGAATACAGTGAAAGTTAATCATCTATTTTTAAAATCTTTATAAGGCCAATTGATTACCATTTCCAGCATATTTTATACAACTTGGAGTGATTTTTGACCACTTCTTCAGTAAGTTATGGAAGAATAAATATAAAAAGAAAACAAGTTAAAAATAAAAACATACATACTCTCTGTGCCAGTCATATATTTGATGAATGTTGCCAAACACAATTTTGTCTTTCCCTTTCATGTCGTCAGGAACACCATCTTCCTTCATGAGAGCCATGTAACCCTGAAATAAATTAGAAAAAAAAAAAATGAAAATTGGTTCTTCTACCTACTATTTTTTTAATACAGGTATACATCAGTTAATGAAGTAGATTGTGTTCCTGAACACTACTTCTTTAACAGAAAGTTTAGCACCAGAGGCAGAAATAACATGGAGAAAATAGGGATAGGTTCCCACCTATAATGACAAACGTTTACTTTCAAAAATGCTATTTTTGATGGTGAAAATTTTCAGCAGTTTTAAATTAAAAAAAAAAGAATCCTCCTAAAAAGAATAGCCTTAGTAATATGTCATCTAAAAAATATTTACACCTATATTCATACCCTTAATTTTTATTTTTTTTTCTTGAAAGATTCCTCCCTACATTCTTCAGGGACTGCAGGGGACAATTCTGTCATGGTGGAGAGGGGCTGGTAGTTTTTAGATCCAAGAGAAGATGTTTTCCCAAACAAGAAATGACTGGGAGTCACTTCTGGTTTTGCAAAAAGGCACTAGCTCGGCCTAAAACAGGCCTGACTTCTCCCACAAAATAAGGCTAAATTGTCCTCATGACATTATAGCAGGGCAGTTCAAACTATCTGATGGGGAGGAGGGCAGTAATTCCCCCCCCCCGAAGTGCCAAGGGCCAGTAGCATATTTCTGCTCACTTCCTAAAACTGTTTGTTTCTTTCCTGGAAACTTGCTAGGGACTGGCAGGCTATGGCTTAGGGGTCAGAACTGTCCATGGACCACCATTCTAACACTGCCTTAGGAGGGTGCAATTAGGGGGAGGTTTCCATTAAAAAAATACATGGAAGGGGGCCCAGGGATGTTTTAAAAGTAAAAACCATCACGAATACACTAGCCATTTTTGCTAAAATTGGTAATGTCCATGTATTGCAATTAAGGTAGTGGTATCAGTCTGAGTGCTTTACATATACTGACATTATTCCTTGACTGGCTTGCTTGTCAACCCACGGGTCAAGTCTGCAGTGCAGGAAAGCAGTAGAGAGAGACCTCATATAACCTGATAATATGCTCACAGTAGATTTAAGAAGCATACCTATTGTGTTACTAGGGAGTGGTTTGAGATATGGGAAATAATTACTTTCTGTAATCAAAGCTAACTGTCAAACTGCACAATCAATTTCATTGTGAAAGGATTTTTTCTGTAGATATTTATGTAAATAGTTTCTGTACATATTTTTCTGCAGATAAATTCTGTAGATACTTACGGTAAAAATTATTTTAAAACAATTCATGGCTCCAATTTACATCTTATGTGTGTGCTTTAAAACACACATATCCCCACTTGGCCATGGAAACCCACTGGGTGACATCTGGCAAGTAACACTGTCTCAGTCTCAGAGGAAGGGAAGGACAACCTCCCCTCCTATGAAGAAATCTTGCCAAGAAATCCCTTGGATAGGTTCACCTTAGCGTCACTATCTATCAGAAATGATGTGAAGACCCACAACAACAACAACAACAACAACAACAGCAGCTCTCTCAGTGGAATGCCACAGATGTCCTTTATAAGTACAGCAACTTGATGAGTGCAATACACTGTTAGATAATGCTGCATGTATTAACAGTTGAGAATGAAATACATTTTGTAATGTTAAATTCATCATAGCCCAGTAAAGCCCTTTGATCCATCACTGTTGCTCCTTCACAATGCCTACAATTTAACTCAACAGAGACAAAGGTAAAGAAAACAAGTTGCAAGTTACATCCAACTTATAGATCCTGTTGCCAAAATTAACACCCCTCCTTCCCTGAAATCTGCTTCAGAGGGATGGGGGATGCTACTCCTGTTGAAATTACTTTAAAAATATAAACTATAACACATTGTTCACATCTGTTGAACTTGTTACTTTATTCAAGGGGGAGGTGTGCTAAATCTAGGGACAGGTATGTCTACGGAAAGGTTCTTCAGCTCTCTGTTCTAGAAGAGAAATGCTGCCAGCCATTTAACTGCTTACATTCCTTCACAAGGGTTCAGTTGAGTCCTCCACTGCAAACATATTCCCAAGCAACTCTTGAACATTCAGCTACTTCTTTTACAAAGAGGTCAAGCAACAGCATGAAGTGCTGATCTCATGATGGAAGCGAAGTTAATTATTGCCAGGTTTTAGAATGTACATGTCTAGTTTTCCACAAATAATTGAACTGGTAGCTAGTAAAAATTCTTTTTCAAAGATACTTTACATGGAATAATTGCTAAGCAGTTCACCAACTAGTTATAGTTATTTTGTAACTACAAAATTAAGTACAATTCACCTAATTTATTTTTAACCAAAAAAGGACCAATACAACAGATGACAAAAGGTTAATGCAATTCTATATATCTGTTTAATATCGTGCCTTTCTCCCCCACCACGGGATTGAAGGTGGCTAGAGCAGACCCACTGAAATGTATGACTTATTTGTCATCATATCTGAAAGTTCCACTCATTTGAATGGGTCTTTTTTAGTTGGGAGTCAAACAGGATCTAGCCAACATTACTTTTTCAAAATACTCCTTGTACTGTCTTCCAAAGTGGACTGATTGGAGGAAAGTGGTGTATTCCTCTATACTTCCAAGGTGTGTATATCTGATGTAACTGAAAGAAAGGAAATTGCTATAATTTTAAAAAGGTGAAACATACCTCTACTACGTAGCCAAGATCTCTTACGTAATCTCTTTCTGTCTCCACTAATTCTTGTAGAACATAGCTGCAAAAATGATGACAGGTGAAAAAGATTAAAAGAGTAGTTTAACAATATAAAGCAGTCTTTCTCAATGCGGTGCCCCCAAAAGCCCATTTTAGGTAGTGACATGAGTTAAAGGCACATTTATTAGTGGAATGGGGGAACTCTTTGGTGGTATTGTGTTCTAATAAAGAGAAATATGGAAGACTACCACAATAATAATGAGAATGGGTTAATTCTCTAACACTTTCCTACATGTCATGTAATGTCCAAACATTACTCAAAAAGCACCAGACTGCTGATCATTTGACTTTCCCAGAAAGAAGCCAAACCACACCCACCCTTCTTTTCCAACCAACTTGTATCCCAGTGTTTTGGACATATTTTACAATGCACAGTCAAAGTCAGAAGATACTATGACGTCTGTTTTTCATGCTCATGCTCAATATTCAATTTGCCCTTAAATAAAAAACAAATCAATGAATATACAAATGAATAATTTGGTCACAGTCAAGGACACAAAAGAGTGTGTTCTTGGTAGGGTGTGGAACTCCCATGGAGGTTGGGTTGCCCCCCCTTCTCTTTTTGCTCATGGGCAAATACATTTTTATTTAGACAAGTTTTCAGTTGCTTAACATGTTGCTACAAAAAAAGGATGTTGTACTTTCATACAGACTGTTTTGTTTCAAATGGTTTCAAATTGTTTAAATTAGTGCTGTCTTTAACAGGCTAGTTTATTTAATGGTTTCTAACTGCTTTTTACTATTTTTTTCCATGTTTTTATTGAAAAAAAGTAATTTTGAAAAGAACTTGAACAAATTAAACTTGAACAGAGTTATTCTTGGTCAACAAATATCTTCTAGTAATAATCGTTAAATATTAGAGAAAAAGGAATACGTTCTGATATTGCATTAGTTACATTATTATAAAACAAAAAACAAAAACAAACAGAACATATGTATATATGATGCAACGTTACTTCCATTAGTTAGAACTTTACTTCTCCTTGAAAAATAACATAGATTTACTACCTATCACTTAAACTTCCTCTCCTTATACCACCTCTTTCTGTGTTTTCTCTGTGCTAATTGACATGTTCCTTCTATATGTCCATATATACTCACAATATATAGATATGCATATACACACACAAACATACATCATTATGTTGACACATACTAACCTTTTTACAAAAGTATCTGTGTCCAATCAGAATGATGATGTCTATAAAAAATCACTACATGTCCCATGTTTGTTTGTAAATTCATTTGTTTTTTAATCTCTCTAAAATGTGTTCAAGCTTGTTTAATTTATTTGATTTGTTTTATTCAATAATTGAGTTACCCCATTTTTTACGGAGAAACATCGTAATTGGGTCCCATTCCCTCAATATTTTATCAGATTTCCCCTTAATTTTACACGTAAGCTGATTGTTTTCTTTCATTTCCAATATTTTAATCATCCATTGCTCTAAAGTGGGGATTTCATCAGTTTTCCAACATTTAGCTATTAATATTCTAGCGGCAGTAACGAGATATAATAAAACTCTCCAGTATTTCTTTGAGATTTTTGAATCTATATTTTGAACCATATTTAATAAAAAGATTTCTGGTCTGAGGGATATCTGGGTTTCAAATATTTCCATCAGAGCTATATTGCTTTTTACTATTGATTGGTTTTAGCTGCATTTTGTTTTAATCTACGTTGTTAGCTATTTTGGATTCCATATTGGGAGAAAGGCGGTATATAAATCAACTCAAATTGGCAATAGGATCCTATATTAAGAGCTGTTAATGAGGGCTCCCTGGCTCATTGCACTTGACCTAAAAGAGAAATTTGGTTGCTGTGAGATTTGGTTATTTCAAAAACACTTCAGCTTGAATACTCTGCATCCACCCTTATTTGAATATTTTCTCTATTTCTTAGTGGGCAAACAGAATAAAGAATTTCTAATCCTGCTGTTAAATTGTAGGTACTTTCCTAAAATGCTAGCACTGCTCTCACCCAGCAGCTGGGTTGCATTCTTTCTGATGAGGACAAAGAGTGTCAGACAGAGAGGGAAGATCTGAACACACATACAAAAAAGGCCTGCTCTTTAGGATTAGGACTCTTAGAAACCAATTATGACGAAACAGGATGAGACAAACTTTCAAAAAATTACTAAATGCTTACATTTAAAGTTTTTCTAAAAAATAAGTTCCAATATTTTTCTCACCCACACTTACAACGTGCATGCCAAGTCTATTGTATATATTACCCCATGGCTATATTGTCAGAGGTGTTCTTGGTCTCTGCAGCTATCATTTGAATGAAGCTAAAAGATTCTAAAAACTCTACACAGCATATTATGTTCTTGAGACTCCATACCTTACAGGAGAGGTCCACCTCATTTCCTCATAAATGTCCTTCTGGAAGTTAGTAAAACATCCTTTCAGAAAGGTATTTAACAGGTGGTTTTAATTATATGTTTTAAATCTCTCTCTCTTAATTTTTTTTTTAAAATAATATCTGACATACTTTGATTGCTTTTGCATAGTTATTGTTCATCTGTTGCTTTTAGTGATTATGTTGAATCCCTAATTTAGTTCCCATGGCCAGTAATATTATTTTCTGTGGCTCCTGCCAGATTGTCTACCTTTTCTGATTTTTAAAAACTTTTTTAAAATTTAAAAATGTACTGAAAGCCCTGGGAGGCTGCAAAGTGCAGCAAAGTGATATGCTGGCATCCAGTTCTGTCTTTATTTTTTCCCTTATGAATGCCTCTAACTCCATATGGGTTCCAGAGGCATTCCTCAAAAATGGTGCATGACTGGAGTCCAGCAATTTATTTTTGAAGCACATACAGATGCTCAGTTAAGAAAAAGAAAAACAAGTTAAAGGGAAGTACTCTAGAACTTCAGAGGTTGGGGGGAGAACCCTGGCAAGCTAGTTATGGTTAAGTCTATCCTTGAGGAACTGTTGGGTTGATAAGGATGGATGGGCATACTATGTCTGTACTGTACATACATTTCATCTTTTTCTTGTTGCATGTGTTACGCTGTGTGTATGTATGTACGTGTATGCGTGCATAAGTGGAAGTGGGGTGTATGTTGAATCCTCTGTTTTTCTGGATATCATATCACCACTTTTCTTCTTACGAAATATGCAGTGTTTGGCAGATGCTTAGTCCTCAATTCTGCCTTGAATCAATTCTTGGTCAAATTATTTGTCTCTAAGCCTCATTTGTTTGTCTTCTGGGGAATGGGTGTTCTGTGGCTGACCCTGCTCATGATGGCAACTATTCTGTGAGAGTATCCTCATTATGCACACCAGCCCCAAAATAGTGGGGTTCCCATAACTGAAAGGATGTTGTAAACTTTGAAAGTATTTACTTTGTTATAGGCCATTTTCTCTGTCCTTAGACCAGTGGTTTTAATCGGGGATCCAGGGTCCCCTGGGGTCCATGGTACCCTCACAGGGGGCCTGCAAATCCCTGCTGCTGGAAACCAAGAACAGCAACAAGGTCATGACAGTGGAGGGAGGGGTTTGCAGGTGCTGAAACTGTTCCCTTGTTTGCAAATGAGGGAGCGGTTTGGGTGTGTGCACACCTACCCTTGCTGTTGTGTCCCTGCAAAAGGGACACAGCGGCAGGTGTGTGCATGTACATAAACTATGACTTTGGAGACCAGGGCTTGAATCTCCACTTGGCCATGGAAATCCACTGGGTGACCTCAAGCAAGTCACATTTTCTTAGTCTTAGAGACAGGCAAAGGCAACAAATTTTGCCAAGAAAACTCCCATGCCTGTTACCTTAGGGTTGCCATATATCAGTTTTCAAAGGAGAGAGATATGATGGCTAGAAAGAATCTCTCCCATCAGCAGCACTTTTCTATGTGCCTTCAAGTCACTTCTGACCTATGACAACCCTACAGTGAATTCATCACAAGTTTTTTTGGGCAAGATGTGTTCAGAGAGGGTTTGCCTTTGCCTTCTCCTGAGACTGAGGGAATGTGACTTGCCCTAGATCACCCAGTGTCTAAGCAGGGATTTGAATCCTAGTCTCCAAAACCCATGAATAAATAAATAATAGATAGATAGATAGATAGATAGATAGATAGATAGATAGATAGATCGATTGATCGATCGATCTTAAGTTAAGTCTTGGGAGGTCCCCAGGAAAAATTTATACTTGCAAAGGGTCCCTGGTAAAAAAGGATTAAAAACCACTGCTTCAGAACATTAGATGGGGTATTTGTGTTCTAAATACACTTCTTCACTAATATTTAAAACCGTTACACTCAAAAGATTGAAGTGAAGAATGTTTGACAGATACAATTTAATGGGTTTTCTGGCATAATTCTTCAAAAATGTAAATAATCATGTTTTAATTTGCTCCCCTAGAAGATTAAAAATGAATTTATATTAGAACACATATTTTCCAACCAACACAAAAATTAAATGACAGATGTATTTCTTAAGCAAATAAGAGGAAGCAGAAATTAGCAGGCTGCTCTTACTGTCGTCTTTTTAAAGAGCTGGATTTTCGTTCTTCCATCTCGTCAATAGGTGATGAGGAGGAGAGAAGTGAGTTGTCTGAAGGATTGAATGAAGGGCTGCTGCTGTCACCCTGGTCTACCATCAGTGAGCTTGGGCGATCCTCCAGAGCCTGTGAGTAAATTGATAAGCAGAGTTTACTCCCTCTAAACTGGATTTTACAAGATTAATAAGATCAGGATAATATCTCTTAGCACAATTCATTTAACAACCACTAAAAGGCATACACATATTTTGTCTGTTTAAAGAACATATCGGCCATTTACAGCTCTTAAGCTTCCTGAATTGTCACTATTATATGCAGATTGTGGAAACCAGAACTTTCTTCCCTCCAGTCAGTCTGCTACTGTGCAAACTGTACTACTGCAGGATGTCTCATGAAGTGTGCAGCAATTTGTTGCAATCAGAAGCTTTCCTGTGCCTCTCATTCTACATCTGCCATGCCCCCTCTGGGTCACTAGAACAAAGATTAATTGTGCCTAATTGCAAGATTCCGAGCAGAGGTCTGAGCTGCAGTAGTGAGATCCTTTCAAGGGAGATGCCTGTGATCAATGCTGAAGTCCAAGCAGGGCAAACAAATTTTCATACAACTTATAACAATCACTTGAAATTTTTGATTGCAAGAAGTGATGATAGCTACTAACTTAGATGACATTTTAGAGAGACAGAGAAATTAGATAAATTCCTGGAAGACAGGTCTATTGTTCTGACTTGATTGGGCATCTGAATACCAAATGCTATTTGCCGAAGGCCTATTGCCCTCCTATTATATTTTTAAGCCTCCCAGAGGCACCTGGTTGGCCAATGGGTTGTAAGAACAATCTAGAATTAGACTTTTGGGTGGGGGCTACTGATCTAGAATAGCTATCCTGTTCCAAACAGAGTAGGGTGGATAGTGCTTGGAACTTTCTAAAGAAAATACAAACACAAAAACATGCTCACCATTTTGCTCTTCACAAGTTCTTCTATTGCACTGACAAGTTCTGCTGCACTGGGAGTTTCTGAGCTCGTAGGACGCACCAATAATCGAGAAGATGTCTGCACAGTGGGGTGAAAGAGGGTGAGGGGAGACATCTGTAACGTCAATTTGAGTTTATACAGATGATACAAAATTTTGTTTACAAGTATCTTTCAAATGAATGAAACACCTCTTTCACTTCAGTTCAAAAATTCCTTCATTTAACAGAAGCACAACAGGAAATGTTAAATAAATTCTTGTACTGAAAAATGTTAAGCTGCTTGCATCTGTTAATAATACTGGAATGTAATCTCCATAAGCAACTGAGTGACTGGGAAATATTCTTGGCCAATCTTCCTCTTGTTCTTGTTATACACCCACTCAAAATGACTATACAAAGTCCATATCTGATGTACTGAATTATCTAAGGATCTTTTGTCCACCCCTCCCAAGTCCACACATAAAGCAACAGGGAAAAGAACTGCAGAAAAATAAACCATGGGACAGACTAACACTACTAAACTAATAGCCAATTGATTATTCTACAAGGGAGCAGGGTCATTTTGCTCACCATTCTTTGTGCCATCCATTTTTCCCAAACGTAAGTGCAGAGTCTAGAAGATCTCTGGCCTCAAAAGCTACAAGATGCCAATTTATGGCTGCAACTGAGGATAAAAGGAGTTCACATCAAAGGATTTTGGGAGGGGGTACGGCCACTGAATTTGGCTTTCAGTAATTAGCAAACATGCAAGCCTGTTTGCAGATTACATGTATCATTAAATAACTGGAAGCTAAACAAGGCACAATAATATGAACCTCACTTCATATTACAAGGACAGCACAGATGTACATCATGCAAAACACAGGCTAAGTTGTTCTTCACCATTGGACGGACATATTAAACCAACAAATATGATGCTTCAGAACGTGGAAACTCTGTTTAACCTTCTATATGGGAGGCAGAAGATTAGCACCCCATAATTTAAATGATAATATGCAGATTTTTGTGTGCTGTAATTGGCTTCAATGAGATAGAACATTGGGAATGGGGGAAGCGCGAAGAACACACAAGACACTCTAAATGGAAAGGTAGGGAAACTGAGCCAAAGCAGAAACAGAACATAAATCAACATAATGCTAAAGAAGGAGGTTTTTTTAAAAAAAGAGAAACAAAGAAAAAAACACACAATTAGTTATGCAATAATATAGCAGCTGTCTTAGCAATTTTAATGAAAAACGCAGAAAACTCAGAAGCTACAGTTTAAACAGAACTCATGAAGTATGCAATGATGCCACCAAACAAAAGAACTATAGACTGTTCAAGTGTATTCAAATGGTGACAACTAAGTGGTTATTTAGTGACACACCAATTAACATGGTCCAGTAAAGCTCACAGCTGCTGGGGACATGGATGCCACCTGAACAAGTCTATGAGGAACGGGAAATTTAGGCAGCACCAAGGTCCGTTCCCTTCCTATAAAAACATTGTTAACTAGAGAAGCCAGGTTGTTTACAAAAGCTTGTCTATACAGCAGCACTGCAACTCTTTCAGAGATTTTGATTTACAGCATGCACTGGGGAAATGTTGTTTTAAAAGGCAATTAACAGCTATGCTATACATACAGCAGGGATGGGCAACTCTCAGAAGTTGATAGGCTGTACTACCCCTTCCTCAGTGGAACTTTGGGGCTCAAATATCTATGCCAGACCGCTGATTTTTTTTTTAAGAAAAATGGCACAACATTATTTTTGGCTCTTAGGGGGCATGGGAGCAATTTCATTCCATTTGCAGCCTCAAAGGGTAAGGCTCAAGAAAGGCCTTCCAGTTCTGTGTCTAAAACAGCATGTGTGCCAAAACTACCCCATATCTCCTGGGAAGAGAATTGGGAGCAAACATATTTTCAAAAATATTGTGGGGGCACTGGGCAGTCCTGGGAGCTTCAAAGATGGCCCTGGGGATATGGGTTGCCCTTTGTCCACCACTGCTATACAGCTAAAAAGGAGCCATTCCCACAGGTATACCACTCCACCATCACAAAATGGAAAAGCTATTCTGATGTGAAGTTTTTTTTTAAATCTATGTAACAGAATCCTGCAAAAAAGACATACACATATGCTTTGTGGTCCATAAAGTGGGCAGTCTGAGACTGGTTCCAGTTCCAGCTTGCTCAAGCGAAACTTCCAAACCCAAGCCATAGTCAAAGGCAACATTTTTAATAAAATCCTTTCTTCGAGGAATCTTTCTTACCATCAGTTTGACTATCAAGGAACACTGGCAAACTGCAGAGGATTCTGAGATGGGTCTATGCACACACACAGGCAGTTCACGGACCCCATCACTGCCATGAGAACTACGATTTTACTTTTTGAAAATATAACCAGCAGTTGATCTGTTGCTATGCACTCAATGAGATGAACAGTATGGGCAGACAAGCATTTGCTACAGAAGTTTGTCTGTCGTAAATTCACAACACAGGACTGAAGGTTTATTCAAATCCTGTTTCCTTCACTGCACCTCTGAGCATGGTGAAATTGGCAATATGCCTCTGGATAACAAGTCCTTCTTTAACTGCATGTAGAATGAACTCCCGTATCAGAACAGCGTTTTTTAAACAAAAGTACTGTTAACTGCTAGACTACATTACAGAGGAAATGAGACCACCCAGATGTGGTTGGACTGCAACTCCCCTGAATCCTAGCCAACATAATCAAGGGTGAGAGACAACGAGCAGAAGCTGGACTAGACCTGGAGAGCCATGTCTTCCCCATCCCTCTACAAGACAATATATAGAGTGAAGAGAGCAGGAAAGAGAAGGAAGTGTCCCAAAACTTCCTATGTGTAGAAATAAAGGAGAGAGCTAACATCTTCCGAAGGCTGATGAAGGATTTCAGGTTTTTAACTTTTGGTGTGAATGTAAATTAATATTCTCAACCAAAACCAGCATGACCTCACACCTGTTAAAAATGTGTAAGTGTTCTGTACACAAATGGCCTGCTATCCCAGTATGCACAGAGCATTCTCCAGCTCACTGAAAAAGAACAGGAAAGCTCTAGAATAGGTAGCCCTCCAACTGTGCACTGGAGCTCCTATAACATCTGGATATGGGCCAAAATGTTTTATTTGAGAAATAAGCAAACTAAAATGAAGACAGGAAAAATTCTAACCATTTCCTAGAAAGGTTTGTGGGGAGGGCAGGGAGAGGCTTTTTGTTCATCTGTTGGAATATTTCATAGCAGGTTCTACCATTGTTCTATCCACTTTGGGAGTCCACTTCACTGAGCAGGCAGGAAATCCCCACTGCTATCCAGGATGTGGTTTCCTTAACAATGATTAAAATCCCCAGGAGAGAACCGCAAGAGTGCTGAAGAAAGAAACCAAAGCTGCTGAAAACATCTGCTTTACTGAGAAAGATGGCTTGTTGCCAAGAAAATGTACTAGCCAGGGGCTCACATTAAAAATTTACCCCCAAGTCCCACATCACTAAATATGTTAAGCAAAAACAGTAAATGCATACTATTAGAAGCAGGGTCTGGGTTTTTTGAAATGAGATTTTCTTTTCTTTGGAAGTAAGTATTTGTTGCAGAACTAAAGACATACAGGAACGTGTATGTTTGTGAGAGAGAAATTCAGATACAGAGAGAAAACAGACAAGCAGACAGACAGACACAGCAGAGATGGGAAAAGAAAATTAAATCCTGTACTTTTCAAAAAGTTAGAAGCTACTCAACACATCTGTTTCCAGCTACAATTCTAAGAGCAATTTCTGCTCTAAATAGCTTGAGCCTTGGCTATCTGAAACATGGTATCTTTCTATATAAGTATACCCAAGCCCTAAGAGAGGGCCCATCTCTCAATCCCACCACTTTCAAATGTAGGTCTTGTGGGAACATTAGAGATGGCCTCAGTGGCTGTTCCTGGGCTTTGCAACTCCTTCTCAAGAGAAGTTAGGATGACTTTCTTCCTGCTGTCGTTTCACTGACAAGTGAAAATGTTTCTGTTCCAACAGAAGTTTAAGAAATGACTGTAAGGGCATTGAACAGTGTCTTGTTTTATCAACTTTCTAACTGATTTGCTTAAAAGGTTTAATTCTAAGCATAGCTTAACTGCATTTTAACAAGAAGGTGTATGTTTTTACTTATGTCTTTGTATGTGCTTTTACCTATGTTTATTTCAATTTCTGTAAGGTGCCTAACGTCTCTGTTTCGTGGAACCGTTTTTGCTACAGGCACAGATTATGGATGGATCCTATAATTCATAGTATGAGCCCTAAAGCAGTAGAGCACTGTGTGAAGTTCAACATATGACCTGCCTAGCTATGTCCCCTCAAAGAAAAAACCACACATGTGCAGCTTTCTAATTTGAGATATGAGATATAAAACCCAGACCCTGCTTCTAATAGTATGCATTTACTGTTTTTGCTTAACAAAGGAGAACTAGTGAATAGACTGTTTGACTTTAGCATGTCACAAAGATGTATGATAAGATGCAGGAAAGGGAACAGATATGTATGATGATGTTCCTGAGGTTCAGAAAGAAACACCTGGTCATTTTTCATTCAGAACGTTAGTAAAGATGTTCCTCTTTAAAAAGGCTTCAGAATACAACCCAGGGTTGATCTGCTCTGTGTTGTTGGGAATCTATGGATCCGATGTACTGTTTTATTGTTCACTGATACTCTTGATTTTTATGGTATTTTTACCGCTTTTTTCTATCTGTTATATTGTTACTATCTGTTATACTGAAACCGACTGGAGAGCCCGTGGAGCTAATGGAAACAGGGCACACATTTGAAAAATAGATAACGCTACAGTGAGACATGAAGATCTTCTGAAGATGCATGCATTAATTACACCTATCGATGTGTACCAAGAGTCCAATATGAGCACTTAGCACAGATGCAACTTTACAAAAAAAGCAATATTATCAATGAGGGATGAAAAAATATCCTGAAAAGGGGTATGGGTAATGCTGGTTTGTATTTCAGGGGCCAGAAAGGCTTTGCTATCCTGGGACAGCTGTACAGCTTTCAAAGCCCGAGTAAAATTGGAATAAATTAGTAACAGCAAAATGAAGAATTATGCAAAACCAGAGATGATGCAGATCTGCTCGGGTAGCATAATTTATGCAGACTCATTATTTTCTTAGTGTAGACTTTGAATTGCCCCAGCAGAAAATTTTATTGTCAACAGGCCCCTTCTTATGAGTCATCTACTGTGTTCCAAGAATATTCATTTGGAGCTCCTATTTCTCAGCTATACGCTGAGGTCTGACACTGCTGGTTTTGAACACTAGTCACACACTAGGCTGCCATGGGTAGAGTTCTTCTTTTTAATTTCATTTACCTTGTCATCCTGTGAGTCTGGTTGGAGTAGGCTGTGCTGCTGAATTGCCATTGGAGGTGGAAGTGGCACAGCATCCGCCCCTTCTTCACCTTCTTCCTCTCCACAGCTCTGCATGCCTGATGAGGATGATTTGGAGAGCGTACCACTGCTCAAGCCCTCATTTCGTCCTCTCTGAAAACGTAAGGGTGGAACAATTTATACAGTGTTCTAAATAGTGTTGAAAAGTGTTTCACAGACACTTTCTCAGTAACACTTACAACAGGCCTATACAGTAAAGGCAGTATACTGTTCACCCTTTAAAATTCTCAGACCTGACAGTCCTCTGTGGACCCTTCCATTCTCGTAATATTATTTAGTAAAGTTCAGCTCATTTTAACCTTCTGGTGAAAGAAGCAAGACTTGCCAAAATTCTACTTCAATTATGGAAAAAGCACATTACTCAATGGCCAAACCAACAAAGACAGACAGATTGAGGTCCCCAACATAATGTATGGTTTACTGGCCAATCCTTGAAGACCGGACATATTTGGAAAGATTCTAGTTTAACTGCATGCTTGTTATCACAATGGCAAAGCTCATTTTGTTGAACTACAGTATGGCCGCGTGCTGTGTGCTTCATTAATATGGCAAGACAAAGTTCATGCCTCCACATCAAAATCATTAATAAGAAGAAAACAGTAACAACCCTAAAACATATGTGGTAAACTTTAATCCTAGATCTTTTCCTGCTGTTACTA
Organism: Iguana delicatissima; assembly: GCA_948472985.1. Lineage (NCBI taxonomy): Eukaryota > Metazoa > Chordata > Lepidosauria > Squamata > Iguanidae > Iguana > Iguana delicatissima. The sequence continues at coordinate 353,696 of CAOKZL010000230.1, forward strand.
CCTTCATAAACTCTTTGTTGGCTGAAGTTAGTTAACAGTTATTTTTATTGACCTTCTGGTTCAGTTCTGCAGGACCTCAGAATAACATATCACATATTATTGATGTGGGCAACAATGACAAAGCACAAATGTTCCCAACAGTTAAGTTGTTCCACATGATTGTCTCTGTTTACAGAGAAGCAGAGGGAAGAGAATGAAACAACACTTTTTGGGGAATGAAAAGAGCCAGATGTGGTTGTTTATGGAATAGTGCTGTAGAAAATTTAGAAAACAAATTGCTTGCTAAGGGTTTTGGTAGCAATTGAAGACAAAAAAACTATCTTTGCCTGCTTACAGATACCGATACCTCCCTCAGTTTGGTTGATTCTTCTGAGAACAAAGCAAGGCACTGTCAAGCAAGTATAGGTAATGTACTGCCCCTGAATGCTTTAGATTATAGCTCCCACAATCTCTGGACACGCTGACTGACAATCCCTGTATTTGCTAACTCTATGAAATACTAGCTGAGTCTTCTCAGAATAAAAAATGATCAGAGAAAGAAACATAACATCCTGTCCCAGTTGTCTGTATCTGACAGTATTCCAGTTAAAAAAGTGGGTTACAATCAACATCAACATACAAGATGACATCTCTATAAACACACACCTCTTCAATGGTTTCATCCTGTGGTGTAGCAGCACTGTCATCAGAGTCCTTCTGAGAGCCCGTGTCAGCACTTTTGCGGACTTCTCGACTCTTCTTATGTTTGTGAGCCAGTTTCTTCACATGCCCATCTGCTTTTCCACTGCTAAGTCGTCTCACTGGGCTAGTGAGCCATTTCCTTAAGGTGTTGCCAGGGCGCTTTGGTCCTGGGGAACTCTGTGCCCCGATCATATGGGGCTGGAGCGATGTCACTGAGGCAGGAGGACTGGCATCGTTGCTGGAAACTGACAGTGAATCTGAAAAGGCAAACAGGAACTTTTTAGGAAGTAGAAAAAAATGAAGAGCAAAAAAGAGTTCTTATCAGTAAGTAACTAATGTCTAGACTGAACACCAGTGAGGTAACTGTATGTTAATGCTAGTGTCACAAGTAGGCAACAATGACACTGACACTAATGCTTTATTGTTAGTGGACACTGCCCATGATCTTCCCAATGGAAGTACTCAAGCGTGAATTTACACTGTAGCCACTATGCCATCCTATACTGTTACTTGTCATTGTATGCCTTGTAGTTTAGTTTATGTTCCACTTTGCGATCCCTTTGTTACTTTCACTGTGCTGAGGCTTCCTTCACTGCAACATCATCCTGCAAACTTGTAGGTAAGATGGACTACAGGAATAGTACCTGTGCTGACACTACTGAGTCCCAAGCACATGTGGTGTCATACACCATCACCTTAACCTATATGGCTGACGATACCAGGGTACGAACCTGATCTATGTCCAACTAGTAACCATGTGTGAACTGGCAGAGGCTGATTTTGACTAGTAAACTATTTCTGTGCCCACCCCACTTAGATGCAGGCTGTATATAATACAAAAACACTTTGTCCACTTCTATGGCAAGTCACCTGCTACTACAAACCAGATGAAGTTATCTGAGATGATGCATTGTACTATGTTATTTGTAGATCACATTGCAAGTGGCACACCATTAATGTACACAGTACTACATTTACTAGCAGCTTTAGATTCCAGATGGGGACTCAGATGACTGAGCCTCACTCCAGTAACACCCCATTTCCTGGACACAGAACTACTACATGAGAGAAGAGGATTCTAGCCGACCTTTGACAGGCAACACATAGTCATGGCCACGTGTACTGTATGCTCAGCCATGACAAATCTGCTGTTGAAATTCTGTTCCCTGTATAACTTAGGCAAATAGAGCATATTGGTATAACTTCTAAATAATTAATTCTTCATTTTGAAAATTCTCTTGTACAATTTATTTTTGGTTTATAAGTGACAGAGAAGGGTATGAAGCTATAAAGGCCAGTGACTCTCTCCCTAACCCACTAGATATCTCAATCATCCACCCTGCTGTCTTTTGAGATTGCACAGGCACTGTAATCCCTTAACTTTCATAATTTTCATATTCATAACTAAGAAATGTGGTGGTTTTCTTAAAAGACTAAGCAATATTTTGCCAAACTGAATTATATGTCCAAAATAATAAAGTCAGCATCATAGTTTGATATAATCTCTTTTTGGTGGGGAGGGGTTGGGTAAGAAGGACAGTGATCATGCATTGTGTTCTGTAAAGGTGATCTCCAGCATTTATATAAAGCTTAGTATGCAAACTGATTATATAGTTATTGCTGCACTGGATCTATTTTAAAATCCCATGAATTTCATGAAGACGTTCAGCTATTCTCTCATTTCCCATTTAGAAGATGATAACCCTTCCTGCGAAGTCTTCAAATGGAACTCATATTCATCTAAGCTTAGCCAAAGATATTGTCCAAGTTCATAAAACTAGCTATAAATACAGACACCAGATGAGCCTTTGGGACTCTCTTACCCTTTTATCAGATTACTCAGGAGTTCACTTTTGTTTAGACTATCTATAAACCCTCCAAGGGATAATTTACTGCTCTCTTCTCAAGCCTGAAGTACAGCTCCATATGTGCCTTTGCTAATGGAGGTCGAAGTTCATATAAAGTCCACAGAAATTGAGGGGGGGGGAGAAAAGAAGGGAAAGTATGAAGCTATGGCTAAAATGGACAATAAAGTATTTCCAGCCAAGCAACTGGCATTATTAACTCTCTCAAACCAAAACTAAGAAACCTAGTTTTGATCATTCATAATTAAAGGCTTCGTTTTAAAATTAATAATACTCTGTCTCTTGATGAATGAAAGGTACTTAGCTTACACTGTCTTGTTCAGGTAATATTTAAGATACAGTTATCAAGAAACCCTATTTCTTCTCAGTGGAATATATCAGCAAATGAAACTGATTTACTGATTTTTCCACAACTAAACACTCCCCAACTAAATGCACCACTCACATGTACTCCTTCTATTAACCAAGAAAAATATATGTAACTCATATAAGTTAGGGTTGTCATCCATGCTATTGCAGCATAATTATCTACTACTGGAAATTCACTGAATACTACTAATGGGAGAGGCAATTCACTACTCAAAGACCAAAAAAACAAACCAAAACAAGCAAGCAAGCAAGCAAGCATACAAACACCTGCTATCCAAATCTCCTGTTACTAATAGTCAGCAACATGAACACCCCCTTCCCTCTGTCTGGTAACTATTATGAAAGCAAGCTACAGAACAGCAAAACCCATAAAAGACACTAACTGCCTGTTAGGAGTAATCCTTAATGTTACCTCATTAAGTCTTCTTAACTAAAGTCATGAACACAAGCCAACATCCTTTACAAATAAGATAAAAATGAACATTTACTGATAAGGTGGAGACTTCTTTTAGCTTTACATATGTTTTGAGAATTACATAAAGCCTCCCATAGCTATTTCCCCCTGCAAGGAGAATTTTTATGTTCCATTAAAGCAGATCCATAAAATGTTTTCCATGGAATAATGTAATGCATTAATGTGACAAATGTGTTTACAAACACGTGTTATTATATACTTGCCAGGAAACAGTAATTGGTTGCAGGTCAGCTTTCTTTTACTTCTTTAGCAACTGTTTCTTGCTAAGAAAATACAACAGCCGGCACTTTCTGCTAGAGGCACACAGCACATTACTCAAATTTAAACAAAATTAAGGCTAAAGTTGTGTTTGCCTAGATTCACATACCTGTAAACAAGCTTTCCTTAAACTAGACGGTCTCCATATTACTGGACTACAATTCCCATTTACTTAATGCTCTTTCTAGCTGGGACAATAGAAGCTACGTTTCAAAACACACAAGGTTGAGGAAGGCTGCCCTAACATTATAATATTAGAAGTCAATGTGTTAGTACCATTATGTTTGAAAATATGCCCCCTCTTTTTTCTTCTAGCAAGGTAGTGAATTTACATTCTTGAGGACGGTGTGTGTGTGTGCACGCGCGCGCACATTTGCATTTGTCTGTGTTTCCTTTTTAAGTTAAAACAGGATACAGCTTCAAGTTACTTTCTTAGACAAACAATTAGTTCTGTTTCTGGTCTTTATCATTTAAACTACAGAAAGATAAAAGATCTGTTTGTCAGATTTAACATGCATAACACATCATTCTGTTCCAAGAGATCTGTGATATTGTCCATTCTGTTCTTTTTGTGACAAGGAGAAGGAATGCTTTATCATACCTCACTCTGAGGAAGTCTTTTCATTTTCACTGTCATAAAAACATAATTTGTCATGTTTTATAACAAATGGGTTTGCAATGAAGACTAGCAAGTAGAGGACTTATGCCATTTCTCCTTCCTTTGGTCTCTCACTGATATAGTATAATGAAGAGAAAGTAGGACTTAGACCAAGACAGCACGCATTCAATTTCCCTGTAAGCTATGAAATGTTCTCACACAAGTCTCTGCATCTAAACACAAGCTAAGTTTCAGGGCTGTGCTGCACAATTAAAGTGCTGTGCTGAGCACCTTGGAGGAATGGTGTGATACAAAATAGTGTGATACTAAAAAAACCTAATCGGGTAACTCAGACAGTATATTCTACAAATAATTTACAAGAGCAATGCATGCTTCTTGCCACGTTGTAATGTGGTACAGACATTGATACAAAAGGAGACCATACAATCAAATTGCACACAGTTGGCAAGACATTCTACTAGCTACAGTCTGGAGATGCTACAATCAGGAATATTACCCAAGGCCATGTTCTGCTCACCTGGCAAAGGACTAATGCACTACTATATCTCATCTGTTGAGGTGGGCAGCCAATGTTCACATACAGAAGTATAGTTATTATACTTTACCCTTTAATTTTAGTGATGCATCATAGTTAAGGCTTCAAAACCAACAGTGGTTTAATAGTGATTTAACACAAGAAAAAAGAGTTTCACATGAATACCATTGGGGAGATCTTCCCACAAAACCATTCACTTCATATACTTCATGTCAGTTTAAGAAAAGCATATGGAGAGCATGATGTGTTCACATATGTGCCTAATTCATACCATATCCACGCAGGGAGCTGCAATTATCCAGGCTTTTCTGGGTCTGCACATTTAGTGGCAACATCATGTAGTCCAAATGAGGGAGTCAGCCAACAGGAGCTTACCAAGTGAGTTTAGACAAATCATTAACTCTCAACCCAGTATTCCATCCCCAACATGAGAATACTGCTACCAAATCTTACACAGCTATAAAAAAGTTGCACAGAATATATGAGAAGTGCCTCAAAAATCTAGTGATTAAAAAAATTATTAGCTGCTATTGTCTTGCCCATATGTGCAGTGAAACAAGAAACAGCTGCTTGTCACACCCCAAGATATAGAGTGTAGGCTTTAATGTGTAACAAGCAACTACTGCATATTCTGTTGCGTATTTCTTGTTATTTGTTGTTGTCTTCTTGGCAAAATTTATTGAAGAGATTTCCTGCTGCCTTCCTCTAAAAAAGAGAGTGATTTGCCCAAGGCCATCCAGTGAGTTTCCATGGCCAAGTTGGAATTCAAACCCTGATCTCCTTAAGTCGAAGTTCAACACTCAAACCACTACATCATGCTTCTTCTCAAACTACAACAAACCACGAAGTCATGAGGCTCTGCATGAAGGCAGTTTAATCAGAGAGTGAGAAAGAGAGAAAGTACACACCTTGAGGTGAGGGAGGGAAAGAGAAGTCAAGTGTCCAGTGGGGAAAGGGTTGTGCCTTCGATAGCAAGGAACTTAATGTTTAGTGGTTTGGAGGGGAGGCAGTGGATTGTGTATATGTGTGAGGGTGCATGTAGCTGTCATTTCACTACCCCAATCTACATACAGATTTCCCATATGGAATTGAAACTGATGTAGGAAGTGGTCCCCTTAGAAGTCACTTGCAGCTGAACTGTGTAAAGCACTCAGACACAAAAGTGTTGGACAGAACTCAATCTGAAGTCATTTCCTTTTTTGTTGACATGGGAAACAAGCCATTTTCCAACTCATATGAAACAGCCTTTTCTGCCTAGTTTAATATTAAATTAACTGCAGGTTTAACTTGAACGCAAGTGGTGTTCAGTTATCTATAACATTACTACATTTTTTCTTCTTCCAATAGTTTTCGGAATCTTGAAAGTCACACTGAAAGACTTGACTTGGCCCGAATCCTTTGAACAGAAGTGAGCCAAAGCAACATAGTGTGCAGCGAGGAATGTGTGGTCCTCTAGATGCTGTTGCATTGTATCATCCATTCGCCCTGGTCAGTGGCTAATGGTGAAGGATGATGGAGGCTGCATTCCAACAACATCAAGAGGGCCATATATTCCCCATCCCTAGTATAACAGCGTGCTGGACAAGGCAAATCAAGCCAGGTTCAAAGTCCTACTTTGTGCCTACTGGGTAGTACCAGCTTCATCTCTTTCTCTCGCTGTAACATACCTCACTATTAAGAATAAATGTGTGGGTTGTGTATGTAAACAATATGCTGCCTTGTGCTTCTTGGAAATGAGATTTGAAAAAGCTAATAAATACAATCAATTCCAAGCACCACACCAACATTTAATTAGCACAGTTCCTATTGGGGCATATTAGGGCCTCAGGATACCCACCAGTAAAACTTCTCCCATCTCTTCTTCATATTTAAGGGTTTCTACTGTTGTAATATTAAGGTGTGCATTCTGAATATTTCAGATAATACAGGTGGGTTATATTAAAACTAAACCCCACCAAGCACGCAAAAAGGCAGAAACTATTGCTAAGACTAACCAGAGAGAATGGTAATGCCCAAACTACACATAAGAGAAAGCACTGGTGAAGAAAGACAATATGCAATTCATAAGCAAAAGGCAGTTTAAAACAATAATACTATCTAAGATATCAGTGGCTGTTAGGCACGGTCACAATGTACCACTCTTCTGATTACTGGAAGCAGAGCTCAACTAAGAGGTAGTTACTCATCTTCATGTCCTCTATATGTGCTTTTCATATATATTAACACAATCAAAAAACATGCTGAACTGGACCGTGTCTCTGGTTCTCCAGCACAGCAAAGCTTAGGTTCCACAGAAGCAGAAGGGTAGGAATGCCCCTGTGACCTCTAAGGGCTCTTAGCTTTGACCTATCATACACACACAGATAAGGATTGAAAGAAAGAACACAAGCAAATGGTAAAGTGCTCAAGTCCACCATGTAATACTTTCTAAAAGCCAGATGCTACATATATACTATTATGGGAGTAGTGAGCTGAGTAGCCCCTGGAGGCTTGAATTATATCCAACAGATAAAGCCATCTGACATCATGAAATGGCTGCATTTCTTAGGGGCACTGAATCACCCCACCCCAGGCCTGAGTGACAGTTGATACTAGCCTGTGAAGACAGAAAGCAAAGAAGGGCTATTTTACACACAATAAAAGTGCCCCACCCTCGCCTTGGCCAAACCTATTTGAGCACCTGGCCCAGCCAGGAGATACAGGTTTGCCACATTTTAGGTGAACACATACAATATTTTCATTCTATACTGTAAAAAATGTAATATATGTGAAAAGTCTGATAGTCAAAGATCTAAAGAAAACACTTGCTTTCTGATTCAAAGGGAAAATAAACAAATGCAAAGCTTTCTGTTGGATACTGGGGCTCCCTGTTGGTTATCTCAACTGGAATTGGGGAATTCTACTGGTGTAAGTGTTGGTGCCTATGGCTCCTTTCCCTCGCTTGAGAGACTACCACCTCCCCACTCTTTTCACTGGTATAATTACTAGCTATCAGTTATTGGGATCCTGCCTCTGGATAGTGATCTGTACCTAAGCAGAAACAGAGACCTGTGTTGCTGACTACTGACTAGTCTTGTCGCAGGAACTAGATCAAATCTGCATCTGCTGCCTCTATCCTGTCCTCACCAGTATTAAAGGAAGGCAAGAGTACAGAAGAATTGGGCTATGGAGACAGAAAGAATGCACAAAGTATACCATAACATGCTGCAAAGCAACTGCCACATTATGCCCCCCCATATCCCAGATGTACTTTTATGAGTTCCTAACCTTCTCAGTGTAATAATCCCAATCTTAAGCGGAAATGGAACTCCAGTTCTTTCCCCAAAAGAGAAGGCTTGCCAAAGTGCAGAAGAAGAAAAAAAAGAACAAGAAAGAAAGAATCATTCACATTGTTAGTATCTAAGAACAAAGGATCCCCTCATTACTGAATCAGGCATCGCTTTATACAATATTGTTAATATATCCAAAGTAGTTTTGCTACAGACTGAAAGTGGAGCTTTGGGATTTATACAAATATGATTTAAGGTTTTCTTCTGGCAAAATATCTCTTTACTAGAGGACCTGTTCAGCGTGACTGTGCTAAGAGTGCCATTTTAAACACATGCTATTTGTGGTATCCCTGCTTTTCTGCACTCTAAGGTCATTATGATTTCTGATCAACTGTGATGGTGGTGGGGGGGGATGGAACCCACTGTAGCTTTTTTTTACTGAAACACTTCCTAGTCCTCCTTTTTCCCAACAGCATGTTTCTAAACCAATCAAATGAAACTGTTTCTGGAGTGCGGACAGGCATTGCATTTGTTGACATAATGTCAACACTATCCCGCAATAAGAATAAACATAAATCAAAAAGAGCATCACTCAAAATTACCTGAGATTTATTTTAGGCTGCTTCAGGGGATACTTTTTAAAAGTTACGCATTCAAATTATTTCAGGTATATAATATATAAATGCAACAAACATACGTATCATCGTTTTTTATTGCTGATGCTGCTGTTCTTTCACTCTCCAGTCTAGGCAACACAGTTTTACTATCAAACTGTGGAATTCACTTTTTTGTTTTTTTAAAAAATGGTGTTTTTGACAGGATTTTACCAGATTTTGTTTTAAATTATTGGAATACGTTTAGGTTCTATGCTGGAAGAAAGGTGGGGCATAAAATAAGAAAATAAGTAAGTTATTTGTGGATCAAAGAAATACACAATATGTTTAATGGTGTATAGAGTCAGCTCTTTTCCAATAGGGATTTTCACTTAACAAAGCTTTATATGTCCCTGCCTTTTAAATAACAAGAACAGTTTATAACTTGAAATACTTTTAGATAGGCTTAAGATCGTATCATAAACATCACTGTTTTTATATATAAATGTATTTGTACAATACATAAAATACACAGTATCTTTCAAGTATCAAAGTAGAAATCAAGCCCTGATAAATTACCATGCTTCATTTTGAAGCCTCAGTAACCTGTTCCCTGGAGCTCTATCAGAATGTGTTCTCCAAGTTTTGTGTCTGTTTCCATTCTTCCCTCCTGAAATATATATGAACGAACAAATGATCCAATGAGGAATGTTGAGGGGCCACAAACTCACATCTTCTGGTATAGTCATGATGAAGTCACTGGGACTAATCTGGAGGAAGTGGTTTCAAGCTTACGGCCAAGATTTAGCTGTGAAAGAGTTTGGCAGGCTAATGACCACATTTAAATGCCTGATGAGATGACTCCTTTCACGGGGGGTAGGTGGAGGAGAACTCCCAAGAATGATAGATTTCTTGATATTAATCAAGCTTGAATGATCGATCATGGAGGAAAAAAGTGTACTCTTCCAAGATGCTCTTCTCATATCAAATGTCTGGCATGAGAGCAGCTGCAGACATCCTTCCCAGGCTGAAGAACTAATGCATAAAGACCTGGGTCATGTGTGCAGTGCGTGTTGTCTTAATGAGAACAGGGTCAAAATTAGGCCTGTTAAATAGTTTGCCCAAACTTGGAAATGGCCTGAAGCAGGTACGATGGGAGAACAGATATTTTAGGTTGCCGAGTTAGCCCCAAATGGCCAAATTAACATGGGTGTTAAAGGATATGCAACTAAAGACTTTTTGAAAGACTGGAAACGATTTATGGATTTTTTGAATAATAAGAAATCTAACAATATAATAATCTAGTAAACAATGGTATAAGTAAGTTTGGTAGGATTATTTAGTTGGATCTATAATGGCAGAATAATATTTTTTTTTCTTTCCATTACTGTCAGGAGAGAACAGAGCCCTACTGTGCACTAGTTATATGCCTGTCTTTTTTCTCTCTCTTTCCCCCTTTCTCTTATTCCTGTTTCTTTATTTTTGATTACAAACTATTTTGATTATATATTAGTTTGTGTCAAAAATTAATACAAAATATAAAATTATAAACAAAAAACTAGGCCTGTGGGAAAAAACTTGTTATTAGTCAGGTCAAATGGGACTGGAAACAGCTCTACGGGAGAGAGGCTTTCTTTTCCTGTATCTCTTTCCCAATGCAGGTCTCCTAATCATCTCAAGTTTTTGTTAGCACAGTGGGGAGAACCAGAATTCCTCATTGCTGTGACTTTTACATCATGGCAATGAAGTGGTGACTGTTTTGCATATATAGAAACATTGCTTGATGATTTGGAACAAAATGTGTAAATGAACTCTTTTATACAAAAGCACTGTGAGGTGAAAGGAAGTGAACCTCAGATTTCCTAAAATATCACAATGATGTCTGATTAATAATGGCTCATTCAGATGAGTGCTGCCCTTTTTTTAAAAAATACTGACATTAAGTTATAGGCATGCTTGCATGAATAACCCCCGAAAGTATGCTGGAAGAAATCATCTTTAAAAGGAATAACGAGTGAGAAGAAAACAATGGGTTCTCTCATCATATTCCAACCAGAACTCATAAAAATGTTTTTTTTGGGGGGGGGGGCAAAAATCTTAGATTCTTCCTGTCAGCATGACCCCACTGGCTGTGCTGGCTGAGGTATTCTGGTAACTGTGGTCCAAAAATGTAGTATTTACAAGTACTGATTCTTAATCAGATTGCATGTGGTTATCAGGATGAACTAATTTGCCTTCTACAACTCTTAAAATAATTTGAACATCATCAAGCAACTTCAGTAATAAGATAACTTTCCTTCCTATATTCAAAGTCACAAGTGCTTTCAGTAATTTATTTGAACACTCTTTCTTATGTAGACACTAAAAATAGAGATTTTGCTCTAAAACTTCAGGTTTCCAAAAAGAGACTTCAACGGTAGCTTCACATTTATGAACTCGGCACAAAGGGGCTGAAGAAGTCCCCACTGTGAAGTAGGAAGGAAAATGGGGCCTGCAGTACATTAACTAACAGACATGCCTCTCTACAGCACCCAGATGTGCTCCGTTCCAGGAGAGGTTTTTCAGCCCATTGTTCTGGCCGACTCTGGTGTGGGTCTAAAGCAACACATTTAACAACTTCCATCTGTGCCACAAAGGCAAGGGCTACATGCTTCTTTCAGAATTGGCTCACATCCAAGAGTTACACCACCCTGTCAGCTATACGGGTTAGTTTACTGCATTCCAGCCTTCACCCTCTTTCCTGAGCGCCCTTTCCCAGCAATCATTCCACAGTAATACAATCCTCAAGAAGGAAGGGAGAGGATACATTACATACATGCACAATTGTCAGAATGGATATGAATGTTAAGTAATGAGTCAGAAAAACTGTATGTTCATTTTAATTCATAAGACATCCCAAAGAACAATCAGAATTAACTGTGCCAATAAAATACAGAGCACATTACTACTACGGGAGCTCAATGTGAGTCAAAGCTATCTCTTTCTCATTTTCTCTCTTCGCTCATCTATGCTACCACTACCAGCTCTCTCATCATGGTGAAATGATGACAACCAGAAGCATAGGACAGCCATTGTAGTGTAGTGGTTGAGCAGTGGCCTAGGAGATCCAGGTTCAAGTCCCAGCTGAGCTGATGACTTTAGGCTGATTGTTCACTTTCAGCCTGAGCTACCCATCAGAGGTTTCTATGAAGCAAAAGACAGCATATAAATGCACTGACTTAATGATCCATGGTAAAGCATAAACATGCCTCAGACTACATTGTGGACTAAAGGAAAATTTGTTGTTGTGTGACTTTAAGTGGTTTCCAACTTATGGTGACCCTAAGGTGAATCTATCACAGAATCTTTTTGGCAAGACCAAACTAATCTTGCCAAGAAGATTCTGTGATAGATTCACCTTAGGGTCACCATAAGGGAGATTTCTCTTTCTCATGCTCTGAGGCTGAGAAAATGAGGCTTGCCCAAGATGGGTTTAATGGCTGAGCAGGGATTCAAACTCTGTTCTGTGGGATCCTAGACCAAAACCTAAACCAATACACCACGCTGGCTCTCAAAAGAGGATACTGGAATCCATTTTGATTCAGGAGACCAGATGCATGGAATTAGAGGAGCAGCTCACTGAAATAACAACATGCCTTCCAAATGTCCTGATTTACTAGGGACTGTCCAGATTAATCAAAGTGTCCCACTTTTCCATCTATTTTTAAAACAATTCAATTTCTCTTTCTCCCACTTTCCCCCTTTGTCCTCAGCTTACTTTAATTGCTGCAAACTGAGTTTAAAGTGCAAAAGCAGTCTGTACTTAATTAACTCAGGGTGAGGAGAGGACAGTATCTTGCCCTTTCCAGTAGGCAAGTTGGCAAAGGAAAACTCCCACAGTCTCTCGTAGCTTGTGTGTCCTTCCTCGTTCATAACTTTTGCCATTTTGACTACCTTCTAATGTTGCTTGGCCATACTTATCAAAGATTTCATATGTAAAATGTTGGAGGGTAAGTAACAGTCACATGGATAGGTACTCCAATGCTTCAGAATGTGTGCAGGCTCCATATGTGTATCCTCACATCAAGAATGAAGCATTCTAAACACTGGAGAGAATGAGGCAGCTACAGCTTATTTGCACTGACCTCTATGGACATATATTCAAGTAGCATTAAATTACTAAATACTGGGAAATCTGAAATCTCCTCCTCTTAGTCTATGCCAGTATTCACCAATGTAGTCTTCTCAACATATTTCCGAACTACAACACAATATATCACTATGTCTCTCGTTTCTTGGATTTTCATCTATACTACGCCATGCCTTTATAATTCATCAAAGACATGGATTCATATCATTTGTTAAGGAAGCAATGCCTATGATGACATTGAAGGAAACACTTCTAATTATTTTAAAACAGCCAATACAGTTTTAACATTTCACTGAGCTACACAAGCCAACCAGCACCTCTGCATTCCAGTACCCTTTAGAGGTAACATATGTCCCCCCCACACACACACACCACTAGAAAACTACTGTTTTTGGGGTGATTAGCACCTTGCAATTATATCTGTGGCTACCTTGTACAACTATTTCATACATCTACTTGTAGCTGCTTACATCTGGGCAGAAAACAGTGCAAGTTTTTCTCTTCTCTGGATTTCTCTCCCCACTTACTTTTTTTTTCTTTAGAAACAACAACAGCTTGTTTGTCCTTTTATTTTCAAATCTCTATGGTATAATAACAAAACAATTAAGAGTTTTAATCTAGATTTTAAAATAGACTTTAATTTCAGTATTCTAAGAAGCATTTTAGTGAAAAAACATGCTTGTTCCCCAGCTATTCCCCACATTTCAACACAGCAAAGAGTGATGTAGCTACTAGAGATGTCTGGGAGAAAGTCAAACTGAAAGGTTCTGTCTGTTTTAAATGGAACTTCCATGGATTGCACAGAGGTTATTATCTTCCCAATTTCAATACTCTTGTAATATGTAGAAAAGTATTCAATCAGGTTTCAGTTTATATTCAATAAAAATTTCTGCTGACTTGCGACCAGAGCATCTTTCAGAGTTGTTAAAATGCAAGAAGATGTGCACAGACCAAAAAGAGGCACAGCAGAATACAATGGCCTGCATATACCTCAGAAGCTTCCTATCAGGTGAGGTGACTCAGTAGCCGTAGTTTACTTACTGGAATATGAAATGTTTGCTAATTATAATTTGAGGCATAAATAGAGAAACCCCAGATTAACTTTTAAGTATGTGTTTCCACCAATATTTGAAGTTTTAAACATATCTGCAGTAATTAATACTGAAATCTGGAGGTTTTGTAACCTTCTAGTCCCAGCAATAAGGATTACAGAACAAAGTAAATATCAGCACGTAACAGTTCTCTTTGCACTGTCACATCTGTAGCATCATTTAACATGTGGTTCACTGGTCAAAAGAAAAACATTAAACTTGTATTTCCCCCCTCAGCCTGCTAAAAATCCAGTATGATTTCAACCTGTATCAGATAACAAGGTGCACTAACTTGCTGTTGCTCCTGACCAGCGTGTGCATGCTACAAGCCTAAGTTAGCAAATATAGCAGGCAACCAACCATGCTCATCTACCTGGTTTTGTACAGCACCTATCCCAGAAGCACTGCAGGCTGTAGCATCTGAGAAACATTTCTGCTAAGTAGCACAGCTAGGAAGATGTCAGATGTTCTTCAGGACAGTCTACTCTACCTCGGGAGCTGCAATTCATTATGAACAGCACTGTGACAACCACAGAATTTTCAGCAGGTACAAGAAGAATACTTGCACTATATATATTCACCTGGGACATTCATCAGATATCTGTCCCACGGTCTTTCATTCATTCCTAATTCACTCCTGGGGACAATAGCATAGAAACTCCACTCAGTCCTGTAAAAGATACATCTATAGAAACATACTTAGGACTGAGATATATCTGGAGCCTGTATTTAATTTAAAATCAAGATTTTAGGGAAAGATAATATGACCTAGAAACATTTTAATCAAACTCAATGACAATGGATTCAAGAAGTTAATTCAAAGCTCTTACTGCAAATCCTTGCAATTTTTATTTATCAGACAATATTCAAGTATATGCACATTCACACACACACAAAAAATACATGTAAATCTTAAAGATCTACATTTATTTATTAATGTTTTATCAGAAAATAAAATCAGTTGTCTACCTGAAGTTTAACTTAATTGCTTTTCACATAGGTGAGTTAAAAATTGTCTGTCACTCCCCGAAAATGACCGTTTTTTGGAACCAATCTGATAATACATCTGATAACACCAAAAGTCATGACTGAGCTGGTAAATATGGAAAATGTGGTGCTACTTATGTTTTGTATATCTTGTGATGCTGTGCCATACAAAAATTAATTAATTTGGCACCAACGTTTTAAATGAAGATATATTTTTAGTTTTAGATTGTATTCAATCGGCATGTCTCATTTTCAGATATCCCTTTTCAGATACCTCTGTATACACTTATTGAAGAAGATTCTGTAAAGAGAGGAAAAGCAACCCTGATATCCTGGATTAATACATCTTACTCTCACCCCCTTCATTTCATGCATAAAGATGCACTTTCATTCTGCTAGAGTTTAATATTGGTAGGTAGCCCATTTTACAAAAACAGCAAGGCCAGCTTCCCCATTCCTGACTTGCAATTTCCCATTAATATATGCAGCAAATGGAAAACACAGTTTCTTTTCATCTTCTAAAGAAAAGATTCTGACTGGTTTCTCAGAATGCATTCAAAGTATATTTGATCTCCCTTCTTTCCTTTTGTTAAGCGCTTCGTTCAGCATGCTAAACTGTTCACTTAACACTGTTCACTTAACTGTTCTTTTTCTGAAACGGGAGAAAAAAAACCTTTCTGTCCCTGCTCTCCTCCCATTAATATTTGTCCCCCACCAATACCTAAGTCCAGGATCCAGTATTTACAACTTCCAGGCTGTCCGTTTCCACAGTATGGAGAATGAAGTGAATCCAGGGTGTCCACTTGCTCAACTCCGTTTGACATGGTGTGCTGTGAGCTGCTGCAAAATTCTGTCCTGCACCTCTGCATATGCTCCTGAAAGAGGATTTCCACACACAGCCGTTTTCCTCCCTTTCACACAGAGAACTCCCTAACCAAGAACTGAGGGCAGAATATATTTAAGGCTTCAGCTTTTTATTAAGCCCCTTGTCTGAGTTTCAGCACAGTGACTCCCTTCAGGGGATGCTCTCCTCTGATTCACTGCCGAGCACAGCTACAGATTTCAGGCTTACACAAGAGAATAGCCAGATGTGATGGCTTATTTTCTACCGTAATTAGCCTAGCCAATGTTCAAGCAAATTCTTAACCAGCTCATTTGCTTCTGTGGCAAAGTTAGAAGGGAGGACAACATGGAGTTAATTCTCTAATGCTTTTCATTCTGAAAAATGAGGAGTTAGCTCATCTAGGAATGAGGCTTTCCAGTTACCTAATTTGATCAAAAGCATATTGCCAAACCACGAACTGGATGTGTGAGATCCTCTAAAGGGATTAGGAATTACATGCCTGAAAACTGTGATTTATGGATTTAAAAAAACCATTTTTTGGGTAGTAGTATCCAGCGGCCATCATACCGTTGACAATCTAAATCTACAGAAGGTAGATCTAAAAGAAGGTAGAAAATTTTACAATACATCAGAAGATGAAATGCTATGATTTGATTACTGTAGATCAGTGGTTCTCAACCTGTGGTTCCCCAGATGTTTGTAGACTTCAGCTCCCAGAAGCCCCAGCCACTGTGGTCAATGCTCAGGGCTTCTGGGAGCTGAAGTCCAAAAACATCTGGGGACCCACAGGTTGAGAACCACTGCTGTAGATGCTCATGTATTTATTGCCCAACTCAATTCTGGTGAGCATTTACGCGTGAGAAAACATAATTTCTCTTCCGTATATTACTACTTGCTTTATGGTAAAGCAATAATTTTGCCATTCTACTGAAATGTGTATATTAAAAGTCCCTTTTCAAAGTCGCAAGCTTTCTATACAGAAAGCTCATCCACAGAAAAAAGCATAAAATTACATGTAATTTTATATCTATAACTTATCAAATGCAACTACAGCACATTTGACTGTGTTATTACTCATACATACCAACTTTCTGCAAGTTGGGAGATGGAACTCAATAAGAGACCATCTTACTTGAAAAATCTCAAGTAAAAGTTTCCTAAGCTGGATGCAACCATGAATCATAGAATCATAGAATCATAGAAATGTAGAGTTGGAAGAGACCACAAGGGCCATCCAGTCCAACCCCCTGCCATGCAGGAAAACCCTCAAAGCACTCCCGACAAGTGGCCATCCAGCCTCCGCTTAAAAACCTCCAAAGAAGGAGACTCCACCACACTCTGTGGCAGCACATTCCACTGTCGGACAGCCCTGACTTGAAAATCTTGAAAATCAAGAGGAGGTAAACATTCACAGAGGTATTATACAATTTTTGTGGAAATACTTTCTTTTGATTCTGCACTCCTCTAAACCAGCAATGGGCAACCCAAGCCTCTCCAGATGTTGTTGGACTGCAATTCTCATCAGTCTTTGGCAGCATAGCCAAAGTTGATGGATGATGGAAGCGGCAGTCTAGCATCACCCAGAAGATCAGATGCTGTCTAAACTTGTTCAAAAACAGTATATTGGGATGTTTGGATTTGGCAGCAACAAGTCACTGAGAATATACAGCAAGCTCATATCACAAAATTGAAACATTTTCAAGTTAAAAATGAGCCTAAATGTGCATAAAACAGAGGTATAGTTTAGTTTGCAAAAGCCAGAGGAACACTAAAAATTTCTGCAGTGGTTAAATGTTAAGTTTTTGAGAAAAAGAACAGTCCAGGCATTATGGTCTATGGCGGGATGAAGAACCTTTAATCCTACTGATATTTTGGACTTCAGCTCCTAGAAGACACACCCAGCATATGCAATTATGATGAGAGCTGTAATCTAAGACAAAGAGACAGCCAAAGATTCTCTTCTCTCCAATCTATTGAAATCATTTGGCAGTGCACAGGCTCAAATCAAGCCTGAGCTGTCTGTGTGAAAAGAAAACTGCCCCTTGGAAGGCTTTACAGATGCATAAAAACTGGCTGGACAACCACCAGCACAGGAATGATAGACAGAAGATAGGATGATCTGCTTGTGCATCCCACCACACTGAACCTGACAAGACAGAAAGTGACATGTAGCAATTCATATATATGCAGAGATTACGTGCACACATTTGCACTGCAATTTTAATTCTCAGAGTGAAGCAACTTTGTGCCTCTCAAATGTTACTTTCTGGAATGAGAGAGGAATCATTCCACTCATATGTAACCCATGACCTTCTCCTGCATGCTGCTCTCCCAGTACATAATTTTTAAGCAGCAATATACCCCGATCTATACCTGCAGTCACCCTAAACCTGCTCTAACCAAAGGTCACCAAGTGAAAACAACTTAGTTCATTGGAACATTGTGAAAGACTGTCAAATGTTTCAGTTGGTCAGTTTATAAATCTTAATGATATAATGACATAAGTTAATGATATAAAATAAGCCAGTGAATGGGACCATTGCCTACAATAAGGCAGAATGAGACATTCTTTGCAAGCAGCAGGTGCTTGGTGATGGGAAATAACAGAAATACATTGGCGGACAAGGACATGTATGTTAAAACCTACTGGATGTGTGGCAAATATCCACTTAAGAAGGGGAAAAAACTATACAAATTGTTCTTCTGCCTTTGGGTATATATGTGCCTTTTTGAACAACACAATAAAATCACGTGAACTATGAAGAGCAAAATCTTTCTGTGATAGCTGCATCTACGCACAGCTTGCTCACCAAAACCAAGTAGCCAGCACATGGAAGGCTTTCAAAAAGCCAGTCCATATTTATTTAAGGTTAAAATGAAACGTATCTGAACTGTGAAATACTAACCTAAGAGCAGAATTCTCTTGCGAGATCTTGGTTTACTAAAATGTTTGTAATATGGTTATGGAGTTAAGAATAGGGATAAAATATTTGCTTATTTCATGATGAAAAATTTCTTAGGTTTGCTCTCCACTGGAAGAGATTATGAGAGTTTGTGCACATTTTCCAATAGTTTCCCACATTTCACAACCTTTTAATGAGAATTTTGTTTGCAAAAGAAATATATTTTATGTAAACGCTATGGCCAAAATGCTACACCATGGTCTACATTTTGTAATTTTACAGATATGTAGCTATGTTACAGAAATGCAACCAAACCTGTTAGTAAATTCTGAAGATGCATATCCAGGCTCTCGCAAGAGTGTTCTGATGTACACTGGGTGCTTCACACATGCCTCAGGTACTCCTAATGAGCATGAGACAATCCTGATTAGCACTGGGCATTTCTGTTGCACTCTGGTATTTCCTAGCCAGTGTCTAGATGTGCATCAGAGTGGCCAAATCCTCATCAGTGTCCATTGCACATCAGGGCCATGGCACATCAGTCACTCCCTTGGCTACCATTGTGCAAGAGATACCCATATGAGAATATGGACGTTGCAAAACTGCTTGATTCTATTTCCTGAGCACATAAATCCACTTACAAATAAATAAGTCACATGCTGGATTCCAGCCTATATACTGTAGTTTTGTGAAAATAAATTTGGTTTTTTGTTCGAACAAAATTATTGCCAAAAAAAGTCATAAAAAAGACCATAAGTATTTATCAAGATGTGTTAAGACACTTTTTCTCATTGAGGATAAATGAATAAGTAAATCTGTGAATATTTTGAATATCTTTAATTAAGAAAATGAACCTCAAAAAGGCAGGGGTTGGATACCAGATTTTGTTGGACTTCAGCTCCCTCAGGCCATAGTCCCCTTGGACAATTGTCAGGAATTCTGGGAGCTGAAGTCAAACAACAAATGGAGCCTGACTCCCATTCCATTTCTCTGTTCTACACAGATCATTTTGTGTTTGTTGCTTAGTGTAAGGCAAATCCCATGACATTAAATGAGCAGTTTATGTGAACAACAGTTATATGAATATTTAACTTGACATAATGGGCTCATTCATTTTGGATGACTAAAGTAAAACATTTATTTAACTCTAGATGCAAACAGGACACACAACAACAAAGCAGGGTCCCAGTATTGAAATGTAATGGACACTTGGGTCATGCTGGCCATGGGAATCTGGTAGCTGTAGTCCAAAAGGAACTTTTCCAAGCTCTGCCCTTGGAGAAAAACATTGCTGAAGAGAGGCAAACCCCTAAAGCCAACTTCAGTCATGGATGGCACATAAGTACATCCTACTCAGGCAGGGGTGTCAAACTCAATTTCATCTTGGGCTGCATCAGCATTATGGTTGCCCTCAAAGGGCCGGTTGTATCTGTAAGACTATTTAAATGTATCTGCTCTTTTATTGTGTTAAACAATTGCCTCTGCATTCGATTATTACCGGTTTTAGTAATAACTAGGTCGGAAACTAGAAGTCTAGGAAAAATAATGGCAAGCAGATATTCAAGTGTACAACTATTGTACAGTTTATTGAAAAATGAGT
Source organism: Iguana delicatissima (assembly GCA_948472985.1). Lineage (NCBI taxonomy): Eukaryota > Metazoa > Chordata > Lepidosauria > Squamata > Iguanidae > Iguana > Iguana delicatissima. The sequence continues at coordinate 373,914 of CAOKZL010000230.1, forward strand.
TTTGAAAATAGAAAGTTATTTTTTTTTATCATCAGACAAATATTACTAAGCACTATTTATTACATTAACTTTGTTTAACTTTTTGGTCCCAGTTGAGACAGGCAGAACAAATAATTGTGTTCTGATTTAATGTGCAATCTGTGGCATATGAAGTTGATAAGGTGATGTTACCTGGCCCTTTGACATTTTGGGGCTATTTGGTTGTAGTTTTTTATGGTCCCTATGCCTCTATAAAGTGACACAGAATTGGTCAGTATATCCAAAGTGTGCCATTTTCTGCTCCCCAGACCCTCTCTATGGCTCTTTCTGCTCCTCCCCCTGTGGTTCTTTCTGCCCGCCTGCTCCTCTCTGTAGCTGGTGATCCCAATCCCATTGCAGGCCCCCGGCTGCCATGAGCCGTGCAGAGCGTTGCCATGGTAACCCGTGGCAACACTCTGATGGCAAGACTTGATTGGAGGAGCAGTCAGAAGTAGAAGTAGATTGCAAGTGCTGACTGCTGGGCCCCTCTTCAGAATACTGGCAGCTGGGAGTCTGAAATGTGGAGATCGGGCTCGCCAGGCAGGGGGAGTGCCACAGCTGCAGGAGAGGTGCAAGAGCCATATGAAATGGCCTGGCGGGCTGGATTTGGCCCGTGGGCCTTGTGTTTGACACATGTGTCCTCCTGCCTCCCGCAAACTTTCCCAGGAGAGCACACTTCAACCAAAAGAAGGCACCACTAAATCCTCTATGCAACAGTTGCCGTGGAAGAGAAAGGAGGATTCATCCTCCTTTTGTTCTTCAGGCAGCAATGAGTAGCCGACTCTTTCCCTCAGTCATTGCTCTGGCAGCAAACTGAAAACATAAAGCAGTCTCTGGCAGAAAAGAGTTAGAAATGAAATGGAAAGTGGGTCATAGGCTCTCTCTACTCCAGGACTGAGGAAAGCAAGGCCTGCATGCTGTGTGCTACTTCCAATAAGTTTTAAAACTTTTCAAAACTGGCTGAAAAAACATATTCCCAAACTTACAGAAACATATGGCAGTTTGGAACGTCACTGACCCCAAAACTAAAATAACAGTCTGTATTTCATCTGCTTCTCAGAACTGGAAGTGATGTGAAGCCATTTTCAGTCACTCCAGGGATGGCCAAATAGCTCATGGGGGAAGGATTAGCCTCCGCCCCATCCTTAGTTACCCATGGCTGCTCTGTCTTTTTCCCTTTCCTTCTTGCCTGTGAAAATATATATCAATTGAAAAAAGAAGAGAAAAAAGAATAAAACATCTCCTTTCCTCCCCATTAAGATATTTCTGTAGCATATAATCACATTTGTTCTATCCTCTGCCTCCATAGTCTCTCCTCTGGATATCTCTCTATAAATCCTCAAAATGAGTGGCAGCACTAGAAATATGATAAAAACAAGACAAAAATCAAGAGCATCAAGATGGCTATTTTAAACTTTTTTGGCCACAGCAAAGAACAACAAAGCCGATACATTACCCTGGAAAGGCCTGTATGAATAACTCCTTAATGTCTCCAGCACTCTGAACCACCTACCTGAAGGTTCGTACAAAGGCTTAACTACTGTACATTCCTTCTTCTTTAAAGAAATATATTTGTCTGAGAGTTGCAAAATAAAAAATAGTTTTTTGTGATGTCATATTATGTTCAGGAACGGAGAAATCTACAAAGAGTCCTATGAGCATATTTTGTGGTTAATACAACTAATTCTGTTAGCACGTAAAACACATTTGCAAACTTTAAATTGTAAACCAGAGGACAAATTTCTCTCTTTTATTTTTTCATTATACAATTCCCAAGTCTTCAAAATTTGTCATTTTGGCACAATACAATGTAGGAATAATGCCAAACTGCTCAGTCACACAGGACACAAGACCACCCAATCCCCAAAGCCAAAAGGTCAGACATAAGGCTGCAACTGTTCAATCCTTGGATTAAAAAGCAAGTTACACAAATTGCCAGGAATTTTATTTGCAATATGCATTTCCTGTCATGAGAGAGAGGGAGTGCTTGCTCATGAACTCAACAGCAAAGAATCATTACATCCTGCCAGTTTAATCATTTTCTCCACCCTTCTTCCAACTGTACTGGCCATAGTAAAAGAAAGCACTCTCCAACAAGGGAACTTCGGTAAATAATTTTGGGGTCAATACTTTGTGGGTAAACACAACGTGACATTAAAACAAATTAAGTTTTGTTACTTAAGTTTTGCTTGTCCTTAATGTACAATGTGCCTACAGTTTCAGCACCACCAGCACAGCTGCAACCAGTAGGATTTGGTTTCTTAGGTTACAAACACAAAGATTGCCCTGTTTGCTGAAATTCTCATAGCTCCCTCTTCCTCACAGATCAAAAAAATTAGTCAGTTTGTAATGAACTGAATGATCAGAAAACCACTTCTTTTGGAGGTATTATTTCAAGTTGCTTCCTAAGCCCAAAGAACAAAAGCACATTTTACTGGATCAGCCGGAAGCTGATCCCTTTGAGTGCAAACGGCCCAAAGGCCTTTTCTTCTGAGTGGTCAATAACTTTCATTTCATTGCCTTTCCTCCACAAGACACAGTCAACTGCCCAGCTTTCTTCGCCTGATCCTATTAAAGGGCTTTTCAAAATCAATGAGAGATAGTTTTAAAGGTTCAGGATTTACTTCAAGGTGGTCAGAAAAAAAAAAAGGCATGAAGAAATTTGCCCTTTAACTTTTGCCGTCTATTAAAAAAGAGGTGACTCTTAAATGTGAACTTTTAAATGAAGTCAAAGCTGGAACAATGAGCATTCAGGTGTGGCAAATGCAACTCAGCAGATATTTAATCTAAATTATTCTACAGGCTTCTCTCACTTCTAAATAATCTATCTCTATCAAACTTGTGAAAACTGATGCAACTGAATGAGGCATTAGCACAATGGGAGATAGAAACCTGAGCAAATGCCCAGAAGTATGAGCAACTATTACTTCATTTAACCTATTTGTATTTTCTGAAGAGCTCCATAGTGAAATGCAGCATTCCAGAAACCTTCACACTAAACCAATTAATCAATCATGCAAAGCCCTGAGCTCTGGAATTAAAGTGGCCTGCAAACACTTACTGGTATGCTTATAAATCAAGAACACAAGTTGCCAACCAAAAATCCATTTTTTCGAGGCACTGCCAATGAAAATGCACATGAACACAGATAATTTAGCACCCAAATATTCTTAGGAACTGAACTATTCTGTGTCTTTTATAAACATCATTGGTCAAAGGATAAAAGCATTTTTATATCAGAGGAATGCCAACAATGCAATGGAAGTGCCATATAGTTTGCCCACGATTCCAGACTAATTAAATTTCAAGGAAATATTACCAATTTTTCTCAAAGTTTGTTTATAAATCTTTGTATTTGTTAAATACTAATGGATATGGTGTCATTGAGACCCTTGAGAATCTACAACTTAAAGTTACTTTACTGTTAGCTGATAACATGCTTATATTAGCCTTCATACCTCGCCTGTAGTATAGAAATTAAAAAAACAACTCCTCTTGTATTTTTGTGTAGAGGACAGAAGAAAAACCACTCTCCACAAAAATGGAAAAAAGTGAATCATGAATTTCCTTTTAGGAATTATCAACGGGGATCTTAAGAGCTACATAAGCTTCACAAAAAGTATAAGTGTCCAGTGGGATGCTGGAATTTTCTCTCCTAAAAACAATGCAAAAGTAGATGAATTTGTGACTGTGTTTCCAATCCAATACTATATCACAAACTGCTATTAAAAATCTTCTCATCATTAAGCAGTGGAGTCCATGAAAGCTTGTGCCAGATAAAATTAGTCAGGCTTTGAAGATGCCACAAGACTCTCTGAGGGTTTTAATATGGAACTATATGAATGAGGTGCTTGTACAAATGTCCAAAATACTGTTATCACATCTTGCCTTTGTGCATAGCCACATACACACATCTTCACATGGAATCCTCTAGATGTCCTTTGCTCTAACTCCCACCATCCATAGCCAATGAATGGACAGCATCGGAATGGCATAGCAGTATAGCACATGCTTCGTAATCAGAAGGTCCCAGTGTTACACTTGGCAACTCCAGGTAGGGCTAGGACATAATCCTGCCTGAAAACTTGGTGAGCTGCTTCTAGTCCATGTCCATAATACTAGACTATATGGCCCAATGGTCTAGTCCATTTCCTATCATTTCTACAACATGCCCACTGCTGTTGAAATAACAGACAAAAGAAAAGGTGACCCCTGCATCCCAGACACAAGCTGATTTCACTTGATCAACAAACCCAGTTGCATGTCATCAACATCATCATCATTACCACCACCTTCATCGCTCTTGTCATCATCAACATTGTCAATTATGGTCTCAGGATGTGAGACTGTCTCCGGAGGTGTGAGTCTGAATGTTTGCAACTGTGTCAAATCCTATACCTAAAATAATGGTGAGACGCATGCACTGAAGTGTTTGCACACACAACACCACTACTGAATATAACAGGATTCGAGCACGTACGAATTTGTGGGGCTTCGTGGAATAGAATCCTTGCACATACAGAGGGTGCACTGTGCTAGCCTTTCAACCAGCAGGGCTTGGTAGAAGGCTGACTGGGATCCACCAGCAGTTCTCTGCCTTAATTTGCAGTACGTAGGCAAGGATTTCTGATTTTTCTAACAAGCTATAGCTAAAAAGTTTTCCACACCCCAAATACCAAGATGTTATGATATTTTAGTTCTTGCTATCTTTTAAGAGGAAAAAAAGTGTAGAGTTAAATATTTGGTCTCATAATCCATTTAGTTTACTGGGTCCACACAGAAATGAGTTTTCCCGAGTTCATGTAGGAGATCAGTGTGGAAAAAAATCCTTGAAGGCTGCATTTTCTCTCTAAGGCAAACTGTTATGAAAGATCTGACAAATACATTAAGCAGAACAGAGTCCGTTCTGAGTACATGGATGTCTTATACCAATTAAGTGTGTAACAAATGGTTCAAGACTTTAACAGGCAGTTTGTGCTGTGTAAGTCTGTTTTACAAGTACATATACATATATTTTTTGGCTGTTCCAAACAACTTTCCTGAAAAAAATGTAATTCCTGTGGACTGTCAAGTAAAACTCTTGCAGTTAGGGTCCACAAAGACTGGACTGACTTAATAGCCAGCCATTATTTGTGGTTGCCACTTGAATGGCTCTGTCATGTCTTTTTGTATACTAGGAATGATGGGCAGACAAAAGCAGATATAGCATAAGCTTCCAAAGTTCAGTGCAAAGTGAGAGCTAAGCTTGCCCTCATCCACTCACCCACCCCCAGCTCCCATCCTCATGTACTCTCCAGACACCAGAGTGTCAGAATAAAGAGATCCTTCACTCTCCCTTTGATCATTTGGAGGGCAGGATCAGAGATGGGATTGTCACCAGATGCCTGAGGAACATCTCAATTGCATACAGCTACATGGAAACAAACGGACATATTTGTCTTCATACTTTCACAACTGGGAGTTGCATGAAACCATAACAAATGTTTGAGAATGTGTGTCATATATCCCACAATAGACCCAGCCTTAATTACATTACCACTGATATATTTGTTATTCTCCCTCTCCCATACACTCATTGTACTCCTGTGTACATAACAAACATTTGCGTGAAGCTCTCTTGAAGATCACATTGACTATTTAGCAGTGGTAATAAGCCATCAGTGGGCAACTTGTGGCTCTTCAGATAATTAGCTACACAGCTAAGGTTTTTAGGAACTGCAGCTCTAGAATATGTGTAGGGTCAAAAGCTGCCCACCTCTGCCCTCACCTGAAATGCAAACAATCTTCACAGCATCCACGAGAACGTTTTAAGAAGCACAGGAAAAGAAGGAAACAGTATACCACCTGAAACCCCAATTCTTCTACCTTTGTGGTTAAAGATGCCTTCCATTTCCATACTGCTTCGAGAGTGGGCAATGCAGAGAGATCCACACGGTACTAGCCCCTCTGCAGCTGGAGACCGGTCAGTGGTTCGTACGAGGCACCAATCAGGTTTGTCATGTGGCCGCTCCAAAACCTCCACTGTCTGACCACGACGGATTGTCAGTTCATTGCTGTTGCAGGCCGTGAAATCATGGATGACCACTGTCAACTCACACCCACCAGACAACTGTGGAGGAAGGCAACACAAACAGGGGGAAAATCAGTGCTCTATGTTTAATGATTTTGGAAATTTATGTCATCTATCTTGACAAATTTCTAACATGATGCTTACAATGATTTAAGGGTACACTAAACAACTGGTAGCAAGGTTCAATTCTCACATTACCATCTAAAGTTAAATCTTCTATTGCTTAACTTTGTATATGAAGGAGTGTATCTATGTCCTCATATGTTAAGGAAGGATCTCAACAGAAAAATTGCAGAAAAGTGGAATTTGTTGCAAAGTCTTACAGACTCAGACTATATCAAGGCTTATTCAAAGTACATCAGTATCATAAAATGGGTTCCCAATTAAGTTAAATTGCTAAGGCATGACTCATAAATGATTGGGTTGGATTCCTCTATACTTTGAACTTTATGGTCAGTATTCTATTATCATCAAAGGAGAGGAGTCTCTTATTCTGAAGAGGATGCTTAATTTTGGGACTCCCTTTGCTAACAACATAGGCCACATGGTATCTTTTACCAAGGAAAATTACAAACGTGAAACACAATTGTAATGCTATCATGGCTAATTTAGCTGCTGACATGTATCAATGAATTGCATGGTTATGATGCAGCCCCTTTCCTGAATTTCAACACAAGAAAGTTCTATGTTAAGTCAATTAATATCAACTGCAGTCATATTTTATTTATCACTATTAAAACTTGCACAAATCAAACAAAAAACAGAACATTAAAATCTCTGAACATAAAACAGATCTCAATGTAATACACAGCTGAGTTAGACAAAATTTTAGCTCCTCTCCTCATTATTCTTATTAAAAATCTGGCCAGAGTTGCTGTGATATGATCTCTTGTGCAGCACCAAAAGAGAAGCATAATATTCCCATAGTCTTCCTCGATATGTTTAATGTGCTAATAAGCTCATTATAAAGATCACAATAAAATTATAGCAGAGGGAAAAAGATAACTTTCACTTTATGAATCACAAGGAAATGTCAGAATAGAGTGTGCCTAAAATATTCCATCCAAGAGAGATGAAGGTTCAACATCTAAACATGAAAGAGCACATATCCTGTACTTGTACTTTTTGAGATTCATTAATTTCTGCTTGAAAGCAAACAGAAACTGGATAGGTGTGATAAAGTGATAAAGAAAGTCCATTCTTACAGAAAATTCTGTGTCTTTGGGTAACCAGGACAATGCCGTGTCTTGTCGCATAAAAGTGAACAAGAAGCATCTGCCAGGTAATCAGTAAACATAATGTACAGGCTAATCTCTTTTTTCTCTTTCTAACATGTTATCTGATACAAATTTGGTAAGGCTGTCTGGAGAACTTTCCCATGACCACTGCCTCCTAGCATGGCTTTCTAATCCTAGTTTTGCAGAACAGGGTGTGGGGAGGGGAGGAAGAGGTAAAAAAAGAACTCTTTATGTTTCTTATAATGAAATAAAATAAATCAACAAGGACCTAGCAAGAGACAAGCAGGAATTAATCATGTTGCTCCTACTTAGTCTCAGGACAATTTCTACTCAAGTTATGAGGTGCATGCTTTCAGAAACATTCGACCTTCCCACTAGTTAAATATATCTAGGGTACCCTTCCCCACCCCCAAACTCGCTTCTCTCCTAGTTATATTAGCTCTCAGTTCATTCAAAATTATGCCAAGGGGAGGTTGGGGAGGGTGCAACAAAAAGGTCTTGAGGTTTTTTTTGGCACTGATTTATTTTTATGGTTCTCCATAGACTGGAGTCAGAAACAATTGAAAACAGCTGTATGCCTGAAGCAGTCTGAGAGAATGGCCTTTTTCATTTACAGTATAAACACAAAGTGTCAAAATGTAAGATACACACACACACACACTTTTTGCAAAATGTAAGAAAAATTAAAAAAAATAAAAGTTTTGTGAACAGATTGTTGAAACCTGGGCTCCACCAGCCTTCTCATGTTACTTCTCTCAAGTAATGTATCTTGAGCATGTCCATGTCCACATAAGCTCTCTTGAGACTTGGCTTGATGTGTTAGTAAGAAAACCAAAGTGCAGGAATCAATGTAATATAAAGAAATAAAAACAAAGTTGGGAAGAAAGGAGACTACAGCTCAGTGACAGGATAGATAATTTACATGTGGGAAACTTCTTGTATCTCTGATTAAGAGAATTTCAACCAGCAGAAGTGGTGAAGACATCTGCTTGAGAAGTACCATTTTTCACACAGTACTGAAGTGTTTTCAATACTTCCCTTAAAGCCATAAGGAATAGGAAAAAGAAAATACATTCTTTGGACTCTGTGAAAGCCACTAGACCCAATGTGGGCACTCTTGTTTCAGATTCTGCAACATTACTATGATGGTAGTACTGCTTCACATCATAGCTGCAACTAGACGGCAACCTATGCTCCATAATTATCCAAGTTTATGGGCATAGATAAAAATCATTACATATCAGAGTGTGAAAAGACATAGGAAGTATATATATATACTTTCTTGCTCTTAATATTTGCTCATTTACAGCTTCCTAAGGTAGGCAGCCAGGTGGCCAAACTGAAATTCTGAGGAAGCCAATTATTATTACTGGAGTGGAGGTGGGGGGCAGGGAGTTATTTTCTCTCCAGGTCTTCCAGGAAGACTGTGAGCCACTGTGTTTCTCTACAGCTATTAACCATTTAACAGTCCCACTCTTCTCTTTCTGTGCCCACATTCTGACTTGATGAAACCTCATTAATCTGGGCCTCAGGTGATGGGAGGAACCCTTCCGGGGGGGGGCAACCTCCCACACACCTATAGGAGAGCTCCTCCTATAGCTAGCAATAAGCGTTTGAGTAGGGCTGCAGATTTCTATTTTTAAAAAATCTGGCATCTTTAGTTACTCCCTGAAAGATATTTGCAACCCTTTCACACTACACAATTATAGTGAACAGAGGTCATGGCAACTTCCTCCAGAATCCTGGTTATGCAGTTTGAAGAGGGGAATTTAGAATTCTCAACCAGAAAGCTCCAATGCCTCATCAGACTACAAACCCCAGGATTCCACAGAATGTAGTAATGTCAGTTAAAATGGAATCATAATGATGTCATTTTGTAGCATGTAAAAGCCCGTTTGTTTGTCTGTGCATGTGCATGGGTATGTGTGTGTGTGTGTGTGTGTGTGTGTGTATCTAATTAGAGAAGAGGCATACAATATACAATCTCTCTTTTTCCCTGGCTTTTTTTTCAGCAGCTAGTTAAAAGCACAAAATTCTAGCAGGCCAGTGACATTTTTGACAACTGGCCACCTTCCTCTATCTGTTCTCCCTCTCACACTTACTGGGCCAGATAATAACAGGGTAATTTAAAATTACTTACAGTAGTGATATTCTAGTATACAGGAGGCTGCTACTGGACCCCAGCCCCTGCAAACTGTCAACTTGCTCATAGCAAAAAGCTGAATCAGAATACTGACAGAATTAAGACTGCAATATTTACTATGGTGAGAAGGCATAGGCACGTGAACACACATGGACACACACATGCACACACAAGCTGCCTCCAAAAGCCGACTTCTTTTTACCTTTCTTTTTCTTGTTAACCTGTAATGGCCAGTACTCAGGCTGGAACCCCTTTGTGTGTGTGTGTCTCTTACCCATCTGGATGTGTTTTTTTTTTGGACGCTGTGACAGTGGTACTTCAATCCCTTCCACACAGGACCCAAAGCCACTCTTGTAGCCTACTTTAAAGACCTGAAGCTACTTCATACAAGCATTCCGTGTTTCAAAGTGAACAGGCAGGACTGGAGAAGCATCTGGCAATCCCCCCCACCAAGCTGGATATCTAATGATTATAGAAGCACTGAGACTTCTGGAGGACCCCCACAGATCTCACCACTGATATCACTGTTGTGTGTCTGTCTGGGGGGAGTGAGGGTTAGCCAAACCTTCTCTGATCCCATCTGCTTGTGCTGAAGCATGGAATATCTGTAGGACAGGATCTTCTAAGTTTTAAAGTAAGTTGGGGTTATACTTGAGTCATCACAGTGTAAGATCTGCATTACATTACACTGAGGAGATCACAGAAACATAGAGTTAGAAACAGCTCTATGGGCCATCAGGTCCAACCCCTCCTCAGTTCAGGATCCCCATCTAAAACATCTCCAGCAGGTAGCTGTCCAGACTCTTTTTGAACACACCTAGAGAAGGTGATTCCATCATCTCTCTAGGCAATGAGTTCCACTGAGGAACCACTCTCACTGTCAAGAAGTTCCTTCTAATGTTCAATCAAATCTACCCTCCTGTAACTTCAAACCATTAGACATAACTGTATTGTTCTTAGTGATGTTATCTTTATTTATACTCTGCTTTTTTCTGGTAAAGACTCAAAGCAGCTTACAATAATTAAAAAAAAACACAGTTAAACATCATGGAATAGAAAAGTTAAAACCCAAATTACACAATCAAATAAGAATTGAAGTTGAAAGACATAATTAAAACTCAACACTGAAAAGTTCGGCAGAGTTAACAATAGCCAGCACCTTTTATCAGACAGGCCATAATCACACAGTGAATGCCTGTCAGAATAAAAATGTCTTTGCTTGACTATGGAGGCAACAGTAAACAAGGCTGCATCCCCCTCATTGTGGCAGTCCTTGAGTTATTTACAGAGTGCAATCATGTCATCTCTCAATTTTCACTAAGGGGAACACAATTAGACTATTAAGGTCCCTTTGCATTCTTTTAGTATCCTCCAATTATGTTGAATTGAGGCTCATCAGTGCTGCTAATGTCATCTCTCACATTTTTCTCCATGAAGCCTCAACATCAGAATTATGAAACTATATACAGTGCTGTGTAAAGTCGAAGGCTTTCACGGCCAGAATCCATAGGTTGTTGTGGGTTTTCTGTGTTCTATTAGTATTTTCTCCTGACATTTTGCCTGCATCTGTGGCTGGCATCTTCAGAGGATCTAGTGGCATGGAAGTGAGACAGAGTATATATACTTGTGTAGTCCCCGGGTGGGAGGGAACAATTACTAACAGAACATGGCCTCAAAGCCTGGAAAACCCACAACAACCTAATATACAGTGCTGTCCTATTCAAATACGCTATTCAAATTCTGCTTTACCCACAGGATTGGAAGTGCAGAGCACTCATTGGCTGCTCCTCTTCTGTTGTACCACAGTTCTTCTGTTCCTGCTCCCAATATGGGTTGCTGGGAGAGGTATGAGATAAAAGGATGATCTACCACGGGTAGGCTGCCTGTACAATTTAGAACTTCAATCATGGCCAAGCATAAGTTTTATTTCATCTGCAGCCCTTCTGTCAAGGAAAACCACTGCCATGACTGTGTTTCTTTTTAATCAATGTATGTGCACACATGTGTATCCCAAAAGAGCTTCTACAGCAGTGGTTCTCAACCTGTGGGTCCCCAGATGTTCGTGGACTTCAGCTCCCAGAAGCCCCAGCCACTATGGTCAATGCTCAGGACTTCTGGGAGCTGAAGCCCACAAACATCTGGAGACCCACAAGTTGAGAACCACTGTAGTGTCACAAGGAGGCGCAACTTATCCAAACATTCTGCATACACATTAGTTCATACACTGCTCTCTAAGAAGCTAACCAGTTTCAGTCATATTTTATGTGCTCACTATTGCACTATTCTTCAGTCAGGTAAGGCAGAAATAAAGATGGCGTTTACCTGACTTGACACTAAAGTCCAAGGTAAGAGTTAAGCCCCCTTTTCTTTGTTTCTCAAATTACCAGAGTCCTTTACTCGTTCGTCACATGTATGAATCAATCAAACAACTACATTAAAGGAATTACAAGGGTCTACGTAAAACAGCTGAACAAAATGATTCATAACACAGAGGCCTGCTTTTTTAAAAAAAATATTTTTGAGGAAGCTTTAGAGACAAAGCTAGATTCATCACTTTTAAACACATACAGAACAACTGTATGTTTCTCTGGAAAATGTCAAACTTTTCTTGAAGACCCTAGATTTTCCCTTTCACAGCACCCTCTACTGGGCCTATCATTAACTTAAAAAAAAGTTCTAGCTACACAGTGCTGAAATTGTTCCTCTCACATCAGTGACTTCAGAAGAATCTCACCATCTCAGCTTCACTGAGGGAACAATAAGGTAGTTATTATACTGTGAAGTACAGATGACAGATTTGCTGATGTAAGTTCCTTGCAGCAAGGTATTTCTCTGAGAAACAACAAAATTTTTTGGCAAAGAGTCCTAACAGTGACACAAACATAGAAAGGCCTGGAGTCATTTATGTTGAGTTAGGTTTTGGGTCCCAAGAACACAGCTAGGGTGCTGGGGAGGAAGCATAAATCAATCAGAAACAACAAAAAAGATTAATATCTAAGTAATGCACAATTATTACATTAGTATAACTTTAATGAGAAAGAAATATATATTTTTATAAAAATAGAGTTTAAAGCAAAAACACATAAATTATCTCAACAATTTTATACTCATCAGTCAAATACTAGAAGGGAGCAGAATGGTCATTTCTCACTGTGCAGTTGGTAGAACAAGTAGGACCCAGTAATGAAATGTTTAGTTATTTGTAGATAGGAGGGAAGGAGTTTCAAAGCTCTTCCTTCTCAGGCAAGAGCTTAAGACACCCTTCCCACCAAGATCTCCTGAAGATGCACACTGGACTGGTTTCAACTGGCCTCATCTATGTCTTCACAGTTCTCTTTTCTCTGTAGAGACGCTGCCTAGAGTTAAGAACAGCCTCCTTGAGGAACATCTCAGAGGCTTTCAGAAGTGCCGGCTTAGATCAGCTGACTCTCCTTTCTCACCTGAGGAAGCTGTTAAGAGAATGAGTGTCTCTCTCAGAAAAGGACCTGTTGCATCTGTTGCTCCCTCCCTACTCCTCACCCACCTGCCACACAGGCACACACCTGAACAGTTTGCATTAGGAAGAGTAAACCAACTGTCCCATCTACACTTCTTTTCTGCTTCTACAAATCTTGAGATTCTCTTGAGCATGCAGAGTTCTCCTTGCACTAGAGCAGTGGTTCTCAACCTGTGGGTCCCCAGATGTTTGTGGACTTCAGCTCCCAGACGCCCCAGCCACTATGGTCAATGCTTAGGGCTTCTGGGAGCTGAAGTCCAAAAACATCTGGGGACCCACAGGTTGAGAACCACTGCACTAGAGTGATGCATTTTGGCTACATAAACAACAGCATTTGCTGCTGAAGCAAAATGAGAGGGCATGACAAGGCCAGTAAGTTCTTTCTTACAGATGTGTGAGTACAGTGACTTGAGTTTTCCCTACATTTAAAAAGAAAGGATAAAGTTCAGGCAAAGAGCCTTGAATATTTCTGAAAGAGGTTAGGACGATGTAAACTCTGGCGATTACAGCATTGGGAATATCTAGATGTTTTGATTACATATCCTTTTAAGCCCCAGTGAGACAGTCATTCTACTCCATCCTCTGTCCTCCTTTAGAAGCTGTAAGTACAGTTTCTGAACAAGTATGGTATTTTATAGACAGGTACAGGACCATAAGAAATTGTCTTGGCATGTGAAATTCTTTTCTAAAGATTAAAGATGCTTGGGCTATGAGTTGAAGACAAAAGAGGGTAACACAGTCAGCATAGATCCAGTACAACTTGGTTGATATATTCTACAGTAAATGTGCTCTGTGAAAGTGGTAATCCCTTTTTAAGTTCTGGTACTTGCTTCTGGCTTACTCAAATTATGTGGATGATTTTTCATGGGACTGACAAGTGGCGTATCTTGCCTCTTTAAGACTCTTTAGGAATCTATGTACCATTGACTCTAGAAGATGATGTTATAATTACCTTTCTCAAGTGTATCAGGCAAATTAGTAGTTTCACAGCTGATCATCACCCTTCAGATACACATTTTAAGAAGAAAAAGCAAATTTCAAGCGACAGATAGTCTCAATAATGCATCTGTGAAAACTTCACATGTAAACATGATTAATGGCCAAGCTGAAGAATATAAAACCATTAACTAGAGATACTTAGGAATTTATATGTTCAATAAAACAAAGTTTTGGATGTGTATTATACATAGAGCTGCAATGGCAAGGAACATAATTACTTGTATCAGATTACCTTTTTAAAATCCTCCTTTTTTGCTAATAAATCCATAACAAGGAATGGAAATGAAGGCAAGTCTGGAGGGAGGGGATGTGTAACAGTAACTACTTTTTAAAGGATATTGTTAGTCTTTGTTTTCAGGGATTTTGAATTGAACTTTTCAAGTTTTACATAATTCTTCAGGTTCCTTCCAAACACAATGTAAAAGTAACAAGTAAAGTAATGAGCTACTTAAAACCTGTTGCCATGTCGATGACAATTAATCAAAGGGGACAGAGATAGACCTTGAAACAAGTTACATTTACAAATTCAGTTTACAAAATAACTTCCCAGGCTCCAAGCAGCACAGGAAGCATCTGTAAGATCTGTTAAAAAGGATGAACTGTAGTATCTTGTAAGAATCATTATCTTGGTCCAGGAAATGAGTTGAAGACACCTTAAATGGTTTGACTGCTGAATGTAAGGGGCCCTGTCCATGACTAGTGCTTGGATGGAAGGCCACCTGGGAACCATATGGGAATTATTCTGCATTCCTTAAAGGAAGAAAAGGATATGAAAACAAATAAAAGCGAACATAAGATTCAGTTCTTAGACAAATGAAGTTCAGATTTAGCCTGTGTGTGTGATGGTACTACTAATGTGACATTCCAACCCTATACATGATTCCCATATATGAAGAGGTAATGGCAATCAAAGCAACTGTTTGCCAGTAATTCTTAATGAGCAACTTTTTACAAAGAACCTGATTTTGCTTTTGTCTTACCTTATCACTGTCTAGTGTATTCTGTGAGGTTCGAGATGCAATTGAGATAGTATCAGGTTGACTACTGCCATCTCCTTGACTATCCAGGTCTTCTCCATCTCTGAAAACATAGTAAGTTAGGAGTCATTAGCTGGAAAAACACTATCATTTAAGAGGATGTTGATATTCATTTCTGTATAAGAAAGACACTCAAACAGAATAATAATAACTTGCTATAGGAAACATAAGAGGCAGAAATCAGATCCGCCTATTTTAGTTATACTGCTTTGGTTTCCGGCATGATGATGATTAGTATAGACTGATAATAATACAAATTACATAAACCTTACATAAACAGAACTGTGGAAGCTCACTAGGAAATACAGAAAATACACAGAAACAAGCAGCAAGAAGTGGGTATTTCATTACATTATCCAGGTACCAAATTTCCATATGGCCCATGCTTATGTATGAATAATCTTATTGAAACAAATCCTTGTTAGTCTGGGAATTTATGCACATTTCCCATATAACTTACAACAGTACTCACTCCAAGATACAGATATTTTAATTTTTTAAAAATCCGTGCTTTCAGAAATTTTAACACCAGTCCATCACGGAACACTTAGAGAGCTAGGTACCTGGTGACCTGAAATTTCTGACAAGATACACTTATGTACAAGCCAAAACGACTTGACAAGTGAAGCATGACCACATCTTTAAAAGCTGATCAGTAACTTTTGGAACAAGGCTCAGAGTGGCATGCAACTGAATAAAGCATCTGTTCCAAGATTTGCTTTGTGTAATTAGACCTACATTTAAAGAGTTTACAGTCAGTGCTGTGATCTACGTGAGCAATATCAAAATTTAACTGCAGCATCTTGTTTCTCAAAGAGAGTTCGGCCACACAGTTAAGATGGATTTCATGAGTGGCTGGCTAGAAATGTATACCTTGCCATTCTTTGTAGTTGACTGGGACTCTACTAACCTTCTTCCCTTTTGTTTTGTTGTGGGTGCAGTTTTCGGAATATGAATTGGCTCTTTTAAAGCTCCTTTGAGATGAATTGTTCTCTCCTGTATCACCTCTCTAATGTGCTTGATCCAGTCTTGCTTGTTCTCTATACTGGAAGCCTTTAAGATAATGGCAGAAAAGTCCACTAGTAAAACACATGCATGAAATAAAACTAATTGTTCTCATTCATCAAATTCTTATGGTTTACATTTACTGCAATCTACTTCATAATATTGTTGTGTGCCTTCAAGCTGTTTCCAACTTATGGGAACTCTATCATGGGGTTTTCTGGGCCAGACAGTGTGTGGACCACCCAAGGTCACCCAGTGGGTTTCCATTTCCAAGCAGGGAATCGACCCCTGCTCTCCAGGTTCACAGTCCAGTGCTCAAATAACTACACCATGCTAGCTATCTCTGTATCATGTACCGTCATGTAATTTGCATTACACACAAATGTCCTGGGATTTTGACAGCAAATCAGGAACCTAAGGCCTAATATGAATAAGCTGGAAGACATGATGTAGTGGTTTGAGGCCTGGCCTATGACCCTGGAGACCAGGGTTTGATTCCCTGCTAGGCCATGGAAACCCACTAGTGACTTGGGGCATATCATATGCTCTCAGCCACAGAAAACCCTGTGACAAGGTTCATTTTAGGGTCATCATTAAGTTGGAAACAACTTGAAAGCATACATCAATAAACATGGGAAAACTATATTTCAACCACAATGAAGAGGTATTTCAAGGTTCTAAGCATTTTTTACATTAAAAAAATTGTCAGAAGGTACTGCAACACCTGTCTTCTCTTACATCACCACTGTCCGTGAGAATTGTTGCACAACTGTCAGTTAGAGAAACATGGATTCACCCATGAATGCTTTCAGCTACATCCTGCACAAAGGAACAAATGTGAAAGAACAGCCAGAACAGCCAAGTCACAGAAAACATCTATATACTAGCTATTGTAAAGTCACTGGCATTCAACTACTGCAGTCGAGTGCTGGTGGAGTTTCTCTGCTGCCTATCATGGGGAGAGAGCCACAGAGCTTGAAACGAATGTGTTACAAATAATAATGTCACTCACAATGAGTTACTCTGGTGAGGAAGGAATATGAACAGAATGTCATTTCATCTGGAAGCCATGTATTGGCTAGTAAAATCACTGCTCTTTCTGGTGTAAGAAATACTCACTTGGAGAGCAAGGGAGGGAGTGTTTCTGCCAGTTTGAGCTATATGAGGTAGCTGAATATGTTTTTCTCAAATTTTTATTTTAAAACAAGGTCCCAAGCTACTCAAAGCAGCCCAATGTACTCTCTGTTCCCAGCTGTAGCTTCTGGAGTGGGCAGAGGATCATGACATAATCTAGTCTACTCTGATATACTTGTTCTGGCTTTTACACATGGCATGTTTAGTTGTATGTCTACTCAGTCAGGCAACTCACACCCAACCACTGAGGAAAAAACCCTCAACTCCTTTGGGTGTGTGTTGCAGGAAGGGAGGGTGTCACTTGGAATTAGTTTGTAGTGCTGAGAATGTGGTGCAGACCTTAGCTGGCCAGATAGCGGCTGGTGTAGGAGGACCCAAGATGGGCTTTTAAAGGGCTGCACAGCCTGATTGGAGCTGCTGAGAGGCAAGGTTCCCCCAAAAAAGAAATGCTAGGGAGGCAGGGTTGGAGAAACTTTCAAAAGACTGTACACAGAATATACATAATTATACTTAGAGTAACAGACCATAAAAGAAATGTCCTGTTGGGATTACACCAATACTGTTTCATGCAGCCAAAGTTCTGCACTGTTCTGAGCATAATAGAACTACTGTTTTAAAGTTAAAAATATAAGAAAGCCATCTCACATAGTTACAGTGTTTTGCAGTCATTTCACACAGTAAATACTCCCCATTACACAGGTTATCCTAAAACAAGTAGCAAGTAAGGTAATGAGTAATGCAGAGCAACCTCCTCTGAGATAATGGCAATGAGTTATAGTTTAGCACTGTAACAAGTGACATAAAAATTACTCTTAAAAACTAATGTTCCAAAATTCTGGAGACTGCCATGTACTTTTCTTTTCTCACATCAAGGTATGTGAACACCAAAGCATGTGTGAGCCCCTGAATTCTGGGTAAACTTCTCCAAAAACACTGTTTCAAAAATGACAATTCACTTAGACCACAAGCAAAATTAGTAAAGCACTCGGGAGTAATTTTTCACAATTACCTTTAGCACAATTTTGTTGTCTGAAGTAGGAGTCCTTCCAACCCACAGTGCAAATTTGCAAGGATCACCCTCCACATGCTCTGTGACACCCAACTCAGATGTCTGCAAATAAGATAGGGGGATGAGAAAGCTGCACATATTCCTTTATGAATTTTAGAACTGCCAAGCATCCTGTAACTTGAAGAGGCACCTTTAATGGATTTAAATCCTGAGCTATTCCCTGTCATTAAAAAAAACAAGACCAGAGATCAACACATGACAAAAAATTGCTTGAGACTGTTTCCTGACTGGCTTTGTGGTTTTTATTCATGTTTCACAGCTAGCCTTCAGCCATATTTCCTTCTTCATTAATATCATTAAAGACTTCCTAAGTAACTCTAATGTCCGCTATGCTATAATCTTAAATTAAAAGCCTAGTTTACCACAGATCATTGACTGATGGTTTGGCTAAGCTAGCAATATTTTTTAATGATTGAAAGAGTACTTCCAACAAGAATGAATACAAGGACATGTTGAAGCATGCCATAACTGAGCAGCAATATTCTGATGCTGAGGGACACAGAGAATGAGCCTAGCAATAGACTCCAACACGCCACTATAGCCTTTTTTAAAACATCCTAGCTTTACTTCTGAATGTTGTGAGCAGACAAAGGTTGAAAAACTGGGAAAGTCAGAACTCATTAAACTTGGCAAAGATATTTAATCAGGAGTAATATTAATCTCAACTGATACTCTCTATGATATAAAGATTCATCAAGCAGTGGCAGCTGCTGATTTATCTGGCATTTTAGGACAGGTTTAAACAAGGTTCAACAATTAGCCCCCAAAGCAATTCATTTTATTAATGGTATCTTGGGTGCTGTAGTAAGACTCTCCAAGAATGTCTGAATAACAACAACAAAAGTTATATTTTTTAAAAAACTGTTAAATACGAAGAGATGTCAACCCGTTTTTATCCAGTGGAACCCATTACTACAAAGCTATTTCAGGAGAATCGTCCAGCCTCAGGTAAAAGTTCTAACTTCTCTGTTGCCTTTCTGTTCTGTTTCAGATGTCAAACAGGATACTGCAGGATAAAAATAGTGACTCTGTACAGGACAAAGAAAGGCTCTCAACAGCATCAGACATGAAGCAGAACACTGGAATAATTTCAAAAGCCAAAAGATGACACGTCTGGATTTTATTCCTTGACATGCTGCCATTGACATTCAGTTGTAGATCACTCTCACTTTACATGGTTCATCGGAGCCAGTTCAAGAGGCTTTTCATCTCTAGGTCAAATCCTGGTTTAGGACAAAAGCTATCATGCTTGGTTGTGTCAATCAAAACCTTTCATGCAAATTGGTGTGACTGGCAGTCTGTGCCCTGGAGATACTCCTCTGTCTACTGTAGGCTGTTTCTAGGTCACAGCTGAAGAACAGTGCTAGGGATACATGTGTCTGCTTCAGGCAGCAGCTCTTAGTGTACTCCAGCAACCACAAATTGTTTCCCAATGCAGATATTCATCTCTTCTGTAGTTAACAAACATAAACCGGTGCTACTCAGTGGTGGACTGATGCTGGTCTGAAGTCATTGGCTGCTGGTTCCTGGTGAATTTCAGGAAAAAAAGAAACAATTCTAGCAAATGGGCACAGATATGGTGCCAGTCCCTGGTACACTGGGGAAAAAAAGTCAGTCCCCTACATCAGAAAACCCAAGAAGCATTAGCATGAAGAATGGTATATATTTTCAGGGGCAGTTTTTTGAACATACCTCTTAAATTAGCCACAAACTTTTCAGAAGTCTGATTTACTTAAAGACAGAGGTGGGAATCATGAAACCCTCCAGATGATGTTGAAATGTAGTTACTAGTATGTCTCACTGGTTGCTATGCTGGATAGGGCTGCTGGGAATTGCAATCCAACGACACCTGGAGAGTTGCATGTTCCAACCTTGCTTTAAGAAAACCCTGAAAAGGCAGTGACTCCCTCCATTTTAGAGTTCCCTGCATGAGAACATCTGCTTAGAATTAACAACTGGACTTGGCTGCGTTTATTCAGTTGAATTGTAATTTATTGAACTTACAAACAATTTGCTTTTATAGATGTATTTGCTTCTCCCACTGGAGTCTTTTACTTCTTTACTAAAGACCAACGACATCTCAAAGAGGAAAAGATGCCTCTCACGGCCTTTTCGAATTAGAGTCTTAGGATCCCACACTTGGAAGGATTCCTGAAGGATAAGCTCTCCCTGAGATTCTATGTTCTCATCAAAACCTAGGAAGCAAATTGGTACAGTTCAAAGACACAAAGAAGAAAAGAAGAAACTCAGACAAGATTATATGACACAATATGATGCAAACTTTTAATAGATGTCCACAGAAGCTCTTAAGGGGTTCCTTTAATGAGAAGATCATCAATACTGAAAAAAACTCTCTCAAAATGTATTTACATTGTGAATCTTCCCTTCAAACAAGCAGTTGCAGGAGACTATTGAGTGTTCTGAATGATGCTTATCAGTTTACGCAGAGCAGATGTGTGTCTCAACAGAAATGTCCTATGCCTCAAACTGACTCTACATACCCAACAACATGTCTTACAATCTTTTGTCATATATACTATGGTTCTCTAGCAATGTGCAGGTTTTTCTTGGCAGATGAGGTGACTTAAGAAGAGACTTACCTGAAAGCAGAAAGTTGAAAAACCACTCTCCTAATACAGTGCTTTATAGTCTTTATAAGTACTCAATAAAAACTATCAAAAATTAATTTAGTTTTTAACTGATTGTTAATAGAACAAAATATTTGGACATCAACAATTCAAAGAAGAAACAATTCAAGTGTCTTCTTTGAGAATTAGGAGAGAAAAAGGAGAAGAGGGAAAATAACACCCTCAAAAATATCTGAATGACTATCATGCACATGATGCAGCAAATTTAACTTCTGCTGCTCCAGAGGGTAGGACCTAAACTGACATGTCCAAATAACAAGAGAGTGGTTTTCAGCCAAACACTAGAAAGAACTTCCTGAGGGTTGCCAGCTCTTTGAAAATGGAACAGGGGGTATAGTCTCCTTTACTGGAGGTTTTTGTATAGCTGCTGGATGGCTCACTGTCAGGGGAGCTATAGCAGATTTCCTGCACTGGGAAGGGCTCAGACTAGACAACACATGAGGGGCCTTCCCATGCTGTAATTTGGTGATAGTCTCTCTTTAAAAGTGCAACAGCATTCAATTTTGTACGCAAAAGTTGCTTGTCCTCACATGGCCTAAGACTATTCTCTACTAGGATAGTAACACCTCAGGCTGCCTTTTTAAGCAAGCAAGTTCAAGATCTAACAGTACTGCAAATTTTTGGTTTGAAATATGCTACTACTGGTACCATCATACTGACTTTATGGCTGGAGAAGAAGGTGGTCAGATTTCAACATGAAAAAGCAAATCACTGGTCAAAAGTTAGAAAGAACACCACTCAAGTTTCTCTTTCAACAAACACCATCAACAGTAGTAGGAAGAAAACGAGTATATTTAAATGCAGTCCAAGAGCAGGAAGACCTTTCAGAAAGCCCCCACTCTCAGACTAACCAGCAAGAGATGAGTCAACATATTTGTTTCTGCATGCAGTAGCACAACTGAAGAACTGTATTCTATCATCTCTGAGATATCCAAAGGAATTCTAGATCACCTACTACTAAAACAGTCTCCTGAAAAATACCGCCTCATCAAGCAGCCACCTATGTTGTTTGCATAGTTCAGCTAGTCCTGCTGCTGATAAGTAAATAATTAGATCTTAATCTGTGGCCAATGCCTGAAATGACTAATACATGAAAAAAAAATCACAATTAAATACCACATCTAGTATTAAACGGAAGTTGTTTTTATTTATTGTTACTATGAGCCTTCAAGCTGATCCTAATTTTTTGGTGCTTCTGCCACAGGGCTTTCTCTCTGAGATTTATTCAGAGATTTGCTATTGCCTTCTTCTAAAAGAATGTGATCAGCCAAAAGTCAGCCAGTGGATTTCCATGAGTGGGGATCTGAACCCCAGCCTGTTGGAGTTTTAGTCCAACACTCAAACCACTACACTACAATGGCTCCCTTTTATTTGTTAAGCTCACATAAAAGGCATTTAGATTACACTAAGGATGAAGCCAAAAGATCACGTAGGTTAAGCATTATGTTATGTTTTCCTGCAGAGAGCATTAAACAGAATGTTAAAACACAGAAGTGGCAAGAAATGGCAAGCCAATGTTTACATCATACCCATTCCTGCCTCCCCGAACAAAACATGTAAATATATGGCACTAAGACATCACTCTCTTTAATAAATTGTAATACATAATCCATCAAAAGCTGTAAGCGTCAACAGATGGATTAGGAGATTTAGAGATCAGTTCCTAAAAGGAAATACTTTCACTTGAGATGTCAACATGTCAGCTATGCAAATACTCAACAGAGTTTGTTTAAAAGACTGACCTGTGTAAAAGAAATATTGGAATATTCCATGAAGCCTGTTCACACATTCCTTGAAAAGATGACTGTGTTAGGTTCTATGCTCACTGCAATATATCTATTTAAATATAAGAGCAGTAATGGCTCCACCAACTCTTATACATGTTTGTAGGCCACAATTAGAAAATATCCACTAGTAGAAGTAACAGGTTGTACGCTACAGACTCACTATAGACTCACTACAGACTACGATTGTGAGCAGAAACAGCAGATTTTTCCTTACATACTACATTTTGCTGTATTTTGCTATATTCTGCTATATTTTGAATTACCTGCTATATTTCTAAAGTGGCAAACATTTGATGGCCTTTGACACAGTATAGGAGGACTAAAATGAAGAGTTAATATGGAATTATCCAGGAAGAATCTAACAAGATAGATTAGAAAAGTCAAAATGTTTTCAGTGCTTTGCATACTAAAAAATGAATTCCTACAGATGCATGTGCATCCATCCATATGTTACAGCCACTTTCTTACTCTTACAAACATCTATCAAACTGATTGTTGAAGTTCCTATATAATTTCTGTTTTGTCAGAACAGGATCCTCCAGTTCACTTCTTGCCTTTTATTTAAGTCGTAATTTAATTATAAACTTAACACCACCTAGATGCTGTTTTAACACAAGGAACTGTGTGCTACCTGCTGCCTCCTTAGTGACTTCACCATGGTGTCTGGCTGCATGAAGCCTCCACTAATCAGAAGCGGGGGTGAAATAAAGGTCAATTTATACCAGAAACAACAATGGTTCAGTGGGGTTCCACTTGCCCCATGCCTCCTGCAGTGCAAATTTTCATTTCTTTGTACTTTTGGGATGGGTAGGGGAGGGTCATAGACGATCAGGAAAACGGCCATTTACAAACCTGATTTAAACATACCCTTTGGTGATTTCTTAGAATTAAGACCACAGAGGGGAGTGTTCTTACCTTCCAACATGCTGAGATGCATGGCATCATTGGCTCGCTTTGGCACGCTAAGCATCACTTCCAACCCATCTTTAATCTCACCTTTACCTTCTTCACAGCAAGTAAGCAGCTCCTGTAAAAAAACCAAAATCATCACTAGATTACATATCACTACTAGACCTTTTCTACACAGACTGTTTCTTCTAGTTGTGGCTCTCTGGGACTTCAAGCAGAATTCTTTCTCAGTAAATGTCACCTGCAATCATTTAACTCACAAGTAGCAAAATGCAACCCCCTTCTCCCAAGACTCCACGTGCCTTCCTGGATATCCTCCCACCTTTTTTCAAAAACAGGATGAAAATGGCTAGTCACTCTCCACCCCAGAACCTCTGTAACTGAGAAAAGCCATTTAAAAGCTTTGTAAGATCCCAGACAGCCTTTTAAAAACATCAGAACTGATTTGTTTCCAAGAAAGGCTATTTCAGGACTAACAAAGACCAGGGATAGGGTGGAGAACAAAATGCAGATAGCCGATCACCCTTCTCAAGCTTCAGGAAGTGTAATAGGCCCTTCTCACATGGGGAAACATGTCATGTGGGGCATGACGAAGTGTGGATGTACACCACTGAGGTTTGACAATGGGCTAAAAAGGTGCCCAGACTCAGTGAAGTTACTCACTCCTGCTTTAGCCGGACATGCTGCTGCTCAAACCAGGGACCTTATGAATGCAAAGCATGTGTTCTGCAACTAAATTACAGTCTTTTCACATTGGCTACAAGCATGCACACTATCAGAAGAGGCCCTGAAAATATTTAGCCTAATTTGCTCTCTCCTCTGTTGACCTGTCCTCCCCTCTGTTGCTTACACAGAACCTAACAGTAAACAATATTAACACTTTGTAACTCACATTTGGAGAGATGAACAACTGTCATCTGCCCTCATATATGCCATCGCATAAGCAAAATGTTTTATATTTATGTTTACAAAATCAGATACATGTATATGGATCCTACTCCCCAGCTATCTCTGGAAACAGGTTAAGAAAGTCAAGATTATTTTTGTGAATATCTACCCGATGTTTGGTGAACTATCTGACCTCTGATCTGGACCTGAACCAAATCAGTCCTGTACTGTAGAGCCCAACATGGCTGATGTCAGGCTACAGTGAGTCTAGAATTCTATAGTTTCCTTTCCAGCATTGGTGTAGTTGTAAATTCCGAGGAGCTAGTTCTTATTAAGGACAGTACCAAAACAGGGGCAACTGTCTTAATCCAAACCACCTCTGGCAGTTTGTATCTCCATGTGGAGCAGGTCTTTTCTAAAGTTAATGGGTCTAAATTGCTCACTCAAAATCAAACTATCCCTACCCTCAAATGCTTTCCATTATAATTGGGATAGCTTGCAACAATATATTCTTGCTTGGAAAACTGATTTCCCTGTCTATACTGCAGATAAGCTCAGAAAGAACAGAAAACAGTGAGTGCAATGACAGATGACACAATCATCCTAACACTCAGATACTGTGAATCTTGGCACCACAAAGAGGACCCGACCGGTGTTAAGGCATTCACTCCTTTTCAATACCATCCACAACATCTAAGGGAAGTAAAAAAAAAAAAATGGAGGTGAAGGTGGCTTGCTCTGAGCGGTGGCAGGCATGTGCCCAAATGAATCTAATCATGACTGGGGATCAACTTCAGATGGAATTGAATCTGACTCAGGTAAGCAGGAGGCAAATAATGCTACGAATTCACAGTTTAATGACTGCACATTTAAAATTCTGTTCCACTGCTTAATTATAAACAAGTCTCACTGCTTTTGCTTCCTTGTATATGACACCTGTGTGTAAGTGTCAAAAGTACACTGCTGGAATCCTTTGTTTAAAAGATGTCAGCAATTTCTCAAAGGCCTTTTAATGTACTTCCATAAAACCCATGATACCTCATCTCCAAATGCTGTAGATTGCTGGGTATTACTGGAACATTTTTAAAAAGAAAGCAGCAGAGATGAATTAAGTTCATTTAACACAATACAGGAAAGCTGCCTGGACATCACAATTCTCATTTGCTAGATAGTCTCATTCTTGTTTAGGCTCTCAAGTCTTCCCAGTCATTCATGTGCACTTTCTGCCATCTGCAAAGCTCCTTTAATTGCTTTTGATAAGCTTTTTTGGTCCCTTGGTACTCTGTTAAGCAGGTGTGCAGAAACCCTGCTCTGTAAAGCATATAATCAAGATGTGTCACTTTGCTGCTGACTACAGAGAGGAAGAAAATGGCGTGGAAGAAGACCGGCAGTATTTTTAATTAAAATCAACATAAAGGGGCAGGGTTAAGACAGCAAGCTAATAGCAACAGTTAATGCGTGAAAAATAGAACAATATATAAATGAAAAAGAATGGCAATACACTTGTTTAATAAGCATGTGCTTCTCTAGCTCTACCATATTGCAGAAAGCACATCCATTTCTACAAATGCCAAGAGGAACTAAGCTATAGGGTAAAATCCACATTCCTCTTTGGTTTCAAAGGCTATGGCCTCATATGACTGAATCTCTATGACTTCTTCTTCATTGCTTTTGTTGCTGACTCCTTGACAAATTTGATTAACCTGGTTACTGTCTTCTTTGTAGTTATTGGTCAGAGTACAAGCTAAGTCCTCCTCTTGCATGGTTCATTTGTCCCAGAATTCATATACTATTAGGTTAGATAATTTATAAGGCACATGAGGGTGCTGCATGCAATTACATCATCCTGTCTTGCCACCACCTTGTAAAATGTGCACAGTAGTTGCCTTTGTCAGATGAGCATTTTAACAGTATCTGGACTGTATAGTAAAGCAGTTCCCATGTTTCTTGTTATTAAGTAGGTCTGTAGTATACTTTAAGCAGTATACTTTAAAAGTGTAGTTCTTTAGATCCTATGAAGCACTTTCACTGAATGCTCAAATTATTGTACTCTCTTTTCATACCATATACGCACATTCTAAATGCTGAAGAATTCCAAGAACAACGATAGATATGCCAGACATTACTGATCTCATAATTTATATTTTTATGCTGCTTTTGTCAACCATAACAGTTCTTTAAATGATTCTCCTTGCTCCCAGTCTGTCTTTTAAGCAAGAAAAACAAGAGTTCTTCACAACATACAACAGAGCTTTAAAAGAGTATCTGAGTGTAAAAGGTGCCCTCCTGCAGAACTGGGCCTATGCAAAGAATACTGACATTTACCTTTAGAAGAAGCTGATATTTTGTTATCCTCTGAACAGGTTTGATAAGGTAAGAGGAGATTGAATTGGCTAGTCCGTGCCGCTGTTGTATCTCCTGTATCAAAAACAAAAATATTTTAAAACAAAATGTACAGAGAAAACTATAAGCAAATCTAGAACAGTTACAGCTCAACTGTCCATGTCTTTCGAATCTTTATTATTACGGTCATAGATCAGCATCACAAACACTTAAGTAGCATACAGAATAAAAGAGGTAAGTGACGAAGATCTGACAGTAAAATACAATTTTTTAAAATCCAATAAAATACAACTGATTTGATAATAATAATTCGAAGTTAAAAATAGAGCTAAAAACCACCTCTTAAAACACAGTTATAACTCAGAATTTTGAGAAAAGTTGATCAGGCCCATGTACATTATTTCTATCGTGAACCAAAAATGTAAAATAACAATAGTAGAGATAAAATAGCAAGTTACCACCATACAGTCTAAATCTAATTCATAAATACAAATATAGCAAAGACAATAAAATCTTACACAGATATACGCATAAGTATAAAAGAATTAAAGATAAAACTTAATCTAAGTTAAATAATACAAAATAAAATTTTAACCGTTGAGATCCTTTACAATTCGACTTCTCAGTTTAACAGCAGCAGCAAAAAATCTAGCCACTAATAGAGTGGTCTGTGATTCCCTATCCTCTAATAAATATTTTAAATAATAGTTGGTAGTTCTGCCTGGGAATCGCTGTACCATAGGAATAATCAGTGAAAGTCGAATCTCTTTATAAAAAAGGCAATGGAATAAGACATGCTTAACTGATTCCACTTTTTCAAGTCCACATGGCAAAGTCGCTCAGGGTAAGGAGTTCTATTAAATCTGCCCTGCAGTACCGTGGATGGCAAGACATTAAATCTTGTTGGTGTGAAGGCTTTCATGTACTTAGAGATGTTTAGCTGGGAAAGATATCTTGCCAGTGTAAAAGACCCCCTACTGTCATTAAATTCCAAATACCTGCCCATTTCGCTCTGGTGGCATTGTAGGTCTGTATCCCAAATGCGTTGCTTAATTGTCAATTTGGCTTTTTCATAACCAAGATTTATCAAAGCTTGGGGTGAACTGTCCATGTCAAGAATGGGACCAGGTCTCTTTGAAGATGCCCCTATACTATGATACCTAGTTTCAGTCTGCATATTTTTCAGCCTGAGCATATACTCATTTATTCCAAAGTCCCACTGAGTTCAGTGAGGGTTATTCCAAGCAGGCACAGAACTGCAAGCCGTGCTATACTTCTTACTCAGCACACTATGGCTCATGAATATGTCACTTATTGCAAAGAGTGTACAGCTGAAATCCATACTTTGCGTGATGTGAAAATACTGAGGGAACTGGGAAAATGAGATTTGCTGAACAGACTATCTGAGCAATTTCTTATCAGTGTGACATCATGCTAGTTAGGCAGTATTACAAGGGCAGTTGTAACCCTACTTGCTTTTCAGTAGTATATCCCACTAACGTTCAGCTGCAATTTTGACAGAAATCTTAATATTTCAGGCCTTTCCCTCGAGATTTTTTTCACCTTTTTCTCTTGATTATCCACATTGTCTGATTTTAAGCTATAAACTCCTCAGGCATGGATCCTTTCCACAAACCACATTTTTCCTTGGCTTATGGTCTTTAAAAACACCACGTACAATGATACTGCTGTATAAATTCTAACAGAAATAATTCCAGTCCTACTTGCAAAGGTGATAAGCTAAGCATGAGCAGTGCACCTGCTTTTTCTGTCACTGGAAATTTTACCATGAAACATACGCTAATTGTTCTTTTGACCAGAGGAGGAGTGCCATCAGCTAACTTGGGCCAGGCTTTGGAGATGCTACGTTTTTTTGGGCGAGGGAGACACAACAACTTTCAGAATTACTCCAGCTGAGCAGGGATTCGGGGCATCATAGTCCCCAAAAGGTGACTTTTCTGAGCTCTGTTTTAAGATTCTGGACCAGAAATTATTTTCTTAAAGACTCAAAAGTAGGAGAGGAAGCTAAAAATTTAATTAGCAAAAATAATTATGCACTGATTTTGCAGCTGGGTTCCTGCCCTGAAATATATCTATATGACATCTCACAAAGCTGATGAACAAGAGAGTTGATCAAGTCTCTTCAGGTTTAAAAATGAGCAAAACAAACGCTCAGTCAATGGTGCTCATTTATTACAGTCCCAGAAGACCATACAGAAGAAAAACAAGAGAAACAAGACAATAGGCTACCACCCTCTTCCAAGATTACTCTATGCTGACTATAGTGTACAACAAAGTCCAAAGTTTTTAATGAAATATTTAAACTAGGGTACTGAGCTGAGAAGTACTGTAGGGAATGTGAATAATTTTTCAGGCTTCTTTTTATGAAGAGAATGACCAGATAAAATACATGCAATTACTAGCTGAATGGCAAAGAGGGAACGCAAAGTCCACTGTACCCCACCACTGACTATGGTGTCTAGAGCCAATGGGAATTCAGTTACCATCTGGGGACCAATTTTGCCTACTCCTTATTTAAGGAGTTACCGAAGTACACAGAGCTGTTATCTTACTTAGAATTCCTGCTTTAGTGAGTTGCCATCTGTGCGTGTATGTATGTATGTATGTATGTAGAAGGAGAGACACACAGACAGATGGCCAACAGCTAACTTAAGCAACTATAAGAAGGGCTGGCAAATTACGTGTCAAAGCAAACTTCTGGGACTGGATCACTGTCAGCTGGCCCTTAAGAATACAGATGCGGACCAACTATTGCTATATATTAACAGCCTTCTACAAGAAATAGCTCAAAGCATCACTGAAATGCCACATAAAACGAATTGTACAGCAAATAAATCATTTGTACTCAATTTGTATTAATTTCACCAGGTTCCCCTTCCCACAGAAAGCTTTGTAGATTAAAAAACCCACAAAAATAGATCTGCTCAAGTGAGATTTATCAGGATTATTTTTAAAAAAGATTCTTTTGGATGCCTCTTGCAATCCATGACAATTGTTGCCAATCCTACTATAACAAGGCAGCACAAATTAAGGCAGGATTAACTAGATCAGGAACCTTACAAAGAACATCCTTGTCCTGTGACACAGTTTATGGCTAAGTAGTGTGCTGCAGATGCCCTAAATCCCACAAGTTGGGTGTTTACTCTACTCTGTTGTGTGTGCCACACTGGCTACGGGCTTTATACAATAAAGCTCCATATGCTACGTAGCTAGAGCAAGTTACAAAATTCAGAACATAATCTTATTTGAAGCATGTGTACATTTTCTATCACATACTTTGAGTAGTTGGTGCCACCAGAAGTAGATTTGTTCTTCCAGTTAAGACTGAAAGAACACATTTAGAGTAAGGAAGTTTACCACAAATCTTATTTAGCATAAATTCTCCAAAAAATACCTTCTCAACACCTTTCACAAAGATCCACCTTGACAGTGTGGAGCTATGTTAAGTGCCTATCACTCTGCCAAGATCTGCAGCTTATCCTGTTTGTGACATCAAGCATGACATCAGAATGTCATATGTGCCTTTGACCTCAGCTACCTTCATAACAACAGCAATGGTCACTAAACTGCTGCAACTACAGCAGATAGCCATCTGTTGTTTGTTGGATATTTTTGATGTGTTTGAAGCAGAGTTAAGTATAACCTGAAAGTCAGCTTTTAGTAATACAAGACAAAAACAAAAACAAAAACACCATGGTCACCTGAAAGTTGTAATCTCATTTGTTATATGTACTGATGCTCAATGTTAATCCAGTCTTACAAAAAGGATCAAGCAGTGTGGAATTACTGATGTATAGGATAAACCCTTGACTTAATATCCTGATCCAAAGGGTCTTCCTTACCGTGGCCAGTTATTCTATATTGGGGCATGAGGGAGGAATCTTGTGGGAGAGAGACAGGATCTTGTCTGATGAAATTTCCAGGGCACAGAGTGACTTAAGCAGGATTGTTGTGGATAGGTTATCCCCCACTTCCATGACTCACTAGTGCCTATGTAAACTAAGAAAATATGCAAAGTTGCTTAACTGTTACTCCTACCTTGAGTAGGTCTTGTGACTCAACTGAAGCTTACTAAATAAACATTAATGTGAATTTCATTAATTTAATGGGCCTACTCTAATTGAGCTAAACAAACTAACTTAAGCTACAATATATCCCAATTTAAACATGGACTTTTAAGGTACGCCCAATTTTTTAAAAAAGCTATTTCTATTCTAAAATGATGTAACTGACTATTTCTTGGTGCTATGTGTGCCCTACAGAAACCTTACCAAAGATTCTGGAGAGCAATTTTGATTTTTTTTAAAAAATTCTATTCTAGCATAGAATGCACACCAGCCAGTTTTCCTCAGGTAAAGATTTTCTGTGGCTAATTAGCGGCTCACTCACACTACACAATTATAATGCTGTTATTTCAATTTAATTACCATGGTTCCCTCCCAAGGAGCCCTGGGACTGGCAGGTTTACAGAGGGGCATTTAGAATTCTCAGCCAGAATAATCCGGTACAAGCCCCAGCGTTCCCCAGGATGGAACGACGGACTAAATGAGGAGTTAAGGAATGGTAACTACGTAAGTAACGCTGTCCTTTTCAATGAAGTATCAATGTATCCCACATTGTTGCCTTTAAGCGGAATATGAATTTCTGCCTCAGATGAGAATGTATGTGTGCATGTACAGAAATACACACACACTATGCCCATGAACACACTTCCCAAAGGTCAAAAGATTTAATCTAAGCACAGGAATCCTATACTCACATCAAAGTAAGCACCAGCATGTTCCAGTATCAACTGGGTGGAGTCTGGCTTGTTCTTGCAGTAAGTCACATACATTTGGAACTTGTCTGCCTGCAAACACACACACACACAAACAAAACCTTTTTACAAAATGTTACATCTACTTAAAAATGTTACCTCGCAGAAGATCATATCCTTATTGTAATTAGACAGATATGGGGACGAACATACAAGAGTAAGGATAAAAGCAATGAAAGAGGAAGAAAGAACTGGAGAACAACAACTGAATTAGGCCATCTGAGATGTATACACTCAGAAGCTGCCAGATGTGAGCTTGTCTGATGTGAGACTGTCTGACAGAAGTAGTTGGAACTGCTAACAATTACGCAGTTCTGCAACAATAAATTCTAAGGTTCAGTCATGAGTGCCCAAACCTCATACTAATAAGACGGCATACTGATTTCACTTTCTATAATAGAACTGGACAAAGTGAGATCTTCTAGATTGTTGATGGACCTCAGCTCCCACCATCCCTCACCATTTGCTATCCTGGGTAGGGCTGATGGGAACTGCAGTCCAACAACACCTGAAAGGGCACAGCTGGTTCATTTTAAGTGTTTAATATAAAACTGAAACATAAGGTTCCTAATCGCAAACTGCGAGCAACAATGTGTTGGCTATGATTCACTGTTTACATTATGTTTTTCCTAAGATGTGGAGTCCTTAAGTCTCTTCTTATGCAGAAATCATTTCTCTGATCCCACTTACACACTATTTTTCAGAGAAGAGGGACCACAACTTTACAGAGTATTCAAACATTCACAACGGATTACCTAACACATAAAAATATGCTCTTACCCAAGTTACAAAACAGTGACCAACATCTTCAGGTAACTGCTCGTATTTTTCCAGCTCTTTCAAGAATATACTGTAAAATGGAAAGATGTAATAAAATCAAACAATCATTCACACACAGGCATACTTTTGCTAGATTTTCATTAAGATACCCAAAGGCTTATCTTTGCAGAATTAGTTCTTTCCTCTCTAGTGTGATCAGAATTAATATTGACTACACTTGGTTTCCAATAATATCAATGGGATTTCCCCCCCTACATGTTCTAGCTACACAGCAGTGTAATGTGGGATTTTGGTTTTAAACAAAATGAGACTGGAAGAGGTAAATCTTCCCACTCCATCTGCCCTGTTCTCATTAAAACGCCTGCCTCCTCATGCCTGTAAATAATAAAAACAAAATACTGAATGCAACAGGAAAATCAAAATCAGGTTTAATACAGGCCAATACAAATTAATGATGCTCAACTTTGGCCAAGTCCTATAGCCATGAGACATTTCGAGAAGAGGTTTTTCCTCTCAATACTCTGTACATCTATTGACTACAACATTTCATTTAAATGCTTAACTCAAACTCACTAAGTGTATTACTATGGGATTTATCCAGTGGTGGCTTCGAAAATACTTCCACATGTTTAAGGCAAAACACATGATTCCTGCTACTTCCTTACATTTCCCACTGAAGCTTTCTGTGAATCTCTATTCCACACTGTTCCAAAGTATTCCCCTACCTCAAGGAGCAACTTTTTCAGGAAGAACAGATGAATACTGGGTGGAAAAGATGGGCAAAAATGGGTACCTCACCTTGCTCAAGTGGAAATGCTTTCTGCTAGCACAAAACATCCACTGATTACAACTCACTGTATCCACATCCCATGTAGCAAACCTGCCATCAAAATTCCTACAAAACCCTTCCTGCATCTATCATCTTGCAAATTAGAAACAAGTTATCATCTCACTAGTTTGCAGGAACAAGTATATCTGAGGAAGCTTGAGGATGATCCCCCTTGTTGGAGGTCTCAAGACGCTCAAAAAGCCTCTTTCTTGTTTTTCCCTTGAGTATTTGAGTATTCTTTCCATACTGATTCTACATACATTTTTGTTCTGCTAAAATTAAATTACATGTTACTTTACAGGTGCCAGAATGTGATCAACCAGGCTTCGTTAGCATCTTCCACATGGCTGATATTGTTACTCACTTATTATGAAATTCGTAGATCTCCTGCATGTTTCCAAAGATGATATGCTCTTTGTTGACAATACCAGGAGGGATTTCCTCAACACCACTTGTCATTTCCCACAGATATGTCTGGTCAAAAGGACAAGACAAAGGGGTGAGCCATGAATTTATTTAGGAATCCCACACATGACCACTTTAGGTTTTTAAAAAGAAACCTGAAAAGCTTCTTGTGATCTTGTAAATACAAAATCCCTACAATAGGCACAGCAGGGTAAAATATAAAGTTACAATTTAAATACCAACAGCTACAGAATATGACTTCCCTGTAGTTTTAACAATGATCAGGAATTTCTGTTAAAAAAAATGAACGGGTTCTCGAATGTGCGATAAGCACAATGGAAGAATTAACTGCAGATCACCCCTTTTGACAAAACACCAAAGCCTACACAAAAGCAATAGTCAGTTTACAGTGCTCCAAAATGAGGCCTTGTCTGGTCAACACAGGAATTTTACAATAGCAAAAGAAGAAGTGTATCAACTCAGCACTGTGTCAATTGCTCAACCCACAAGCCAGCTCAAGATACGATACAGCGCCATTCGGCCAGCCACTTCAAAGCATAACATTTGATAATACAAAAATCCTACAAGAAAGCCCTCCATCCCATCACACATGCATATCATTTGGATTTTAGAGAAACACTTACATCCATACATTCCCGGAGGTCTCTTACGTAAGCCTTTTCTGTCTGGATAAGCTCAGCCATAATGAACCTTTGAAACAAGAAGACACACATTAGCCGGCTAGAATTATCATCACACATCAGCCTCTCTCATCAGAATATTATTTCCTTTCTTGTGGTGAAAACCTTGTTGACTATCTAACAGGAACCAGATATATAACAAGTAGATTACAATAAAAATTATAGGAGATGCTTGATTGGAATAAAATATTTTTGGGAAGTCCAATATTGTCGTTGTTGCTGCTGTTGTTGCTGTGTGCCTTCAAGTCACTTCTGACTTATAGTGACCCTAACATGGGGTTTTCTTGGCAAGATTTGTTCAGAAGGACTTTTGCCTTCCTCTGAGGCTGAGTGAGTGTGATTTGCCCAAGGTGTCACTCAGTGGGTTTCCATGGCTGAGTAGGGATTTGAACTCTGGCCTCCAGAGTCCTAGTCCAACGATCAAACCACTATTCACATTGGCCCTTTAGGGAAGTCCAATATCATCTATAATTTCAAGAGAAGTGAAATATCAGAATAATTATACAGTAAGGAAATTTAGAGAGCAAGAGAAAAGCATGAATGGTGTATGCTCTCACATCAATAAGAACACGGATTTTAAGAAAAAGAGTCAGTATTAGCCTCTGCATTTTAATCAAATAAGTATTAACACACAAGTAAGCCTTCCAATCTTCTTGCTTTGTCACTGCTTTATAGCAGGGTGGGAATAATGCACCCTCCCATGTTATTGACTCACTATTCTCATTGTACCTAATCCCTGGCCTCACCAAGCCTGCTGAGAGCTGACCTCTTAACATCATCTGATGGGCTGAATTTATATGCCCCCATGCTTTATTGTATAAAGCAAATACTGTTTAGCACTGGATTTTTATACTCTATATCACATAAGTTCTATATGGTAATACAGAAAAAAACTATGAAAATCCACTAGAAAAAGACTAAACCATAAAAAGCTGCACATTTCTTCTCCTCTGTTTTGTTCATGATTTGTTGTCATGTGCCTTCAAGTTTACTCCACTTTATGGTGAACACACAATAGGATTTTCATGCCAAGATCTGTACAGAGGAGAATTGCCCCTGCCTTCCTCTGAGGCTGAGAGTCTGACTTGCTGAAGGGCACCCAGTGGGTTTCCATGGCTCAACACAGATTTTTACCCTGGTCTCCTGGAATCCTAAACCAGCACTTCAACCAGTAGCCCATGCTAGCAGTCTTGCTCATGATCCAAAGGCATATTTGATGTTAGTTTTGGAAGCCATCAGATATGTTAGTTTTAAAACAGCCCGAAGCAAGAATAACTTGCATAAGAAGCACCAATAAAATTGCAGTGTGCTCCTAATTGTCAAGACAGAAAAAGATTTCCTAAAGAAAAAGCCTATAACCTCACAACGTACATTAAGA
Organism: Iguana delicatissima; assembly: GCA_948472985.1. NCBI lineage: Eukaryota > Metazoa > Chordata > Lepidosauria > Squamata > Iguanidae > Iguana > Iguana delicatissima. The sequence continues at coordinate 409,628 of CAOKZL010000230.1, forward strand.
CAGATTTGGGATGAAATATCTAAATACACACTGGAAAGGATAAATGCATGGGAAATAGGAAAGTAATCTAGTAATCCACCTTTCAGGCAAACAGATTTATTCTTTCTGATCTCCTGTTTTTCCTTTTTATGTATGGTTTTTCCTCTTTCCTTTTAATGGACTAACATAGCAATTTCTTTGAATATAGATCCATATATGTCTTCAGTGCTAATGTAAACTGTATACAGTATGTTTGTGTGTATATATCTTCAAGTCACCCATCAATTTATGGTGACCTAGTGAATTTCATATGGTTTTCTTCAACAAGAAATACTCAGAAGTGGCTTTGCCAGTTTTTTCCTCTGAAATATAGCTCACAGCACCTAGTATTTGTTGGTGGTCTCCCATTCAAATACTAACCAGGGCTGATCTTGCTTAATTTCCAAGACCAGACAGCATCTGGTACCTTTAGGTACATATTATGGCAGCAATAAAATGAAAACTTACAAAAGCACATCCACAGACTATTTTAAAAAGAGAATACAAAAAGCGTGAAGTGTGTGTTTAGAACAGGCCATCTCCAGGGTTTTTGGATGGTGGTCTTTTGTCAATTTTTAAAGTAAATTTTGCATCCTAGGCTTCTTCTTTTTTACCCTCTTCTGGGCATCATTATTGGTCACTGATGTTCTATTTATATGTTTATATATATATATTATTTATATATTTATATATGGAATGTTTCTGTGAACAGTACTAGAATTTACTACTTATATAGGTGCAGGCCTATAATAATTTAATCAGCATTAAAAATAGGCTCTTTCTTTCTCTCTGTGGATGAAGGGGAGAGAGAGAACGCTGGCCTTTTTGACATTTATAGCCTTTCCTGACAAGCAGAAAAACACAAAGGAAAAACAAATACCACACATGAAGCAAAACCATGCGCAAAAAGGTCTACAGAGGGAAAAACAGCCTTACTCTTTCCTGCGGGCAGACTTCCTCTTTTCTTCATTGAGCTCATGAGCAGCATCTCGTAATTTCACCTCTGACCCAGGAACACTGGCTGGGATTATATCCAGCTGCAGGCTTTTACTCTGAATTAAGAAAAGCAGGGTGAGGGTGGGGAGAGACAATAGAATCAGCGGAGAGAAGGCAAAGAGAAAAAAGGCTGCTGTCTAGAAAGGAGCTTAAGCTTCATTTCTATAAGCAGAAAAGGTAGGGGAGGGAACACAGCACTCACCGATTTATTGGAATCTGAAGAGATCCCCAGGGCTTTCTCTAAAGAGGTCCTATATTTTTCCATACGCAGAGAAAAGTCCCTGTATCTCTTGTCCACCGCTGTGACACATTTTTTAATCTCTGCTGCATGGGCATGGCCTTTTTCACAAAAGCCATCCGCTAGCTGGATCAACAGCTTCACCCTCTCTTTGGTTTGCTGGGGGAAACACAAAAGAGAGGAAAGTAGCAAGAAGGGCAGATCCTCACACTAACCGTAAACTAACAAAAGTCCTTTCAAGCTGTTTATCAGACAGATGATGACTCTTCTCATTAGGCACTCACAGCTTTTTATGGTTCAAACACACAAGCAAAAATCTTGCCTAGAGGTATTATATGGAATCATATTATCAACTTGAGAAAGAGGAACTTGGAATTTCTGATCTTCCAGCTCTGGGGATTCTGCCAGGGAGGAAAATGAGCATCAGGATTTTTCTAGGAAATCTGCTTTATTGTGCTCCTAAACCAATTTATCAGATTGCTCATAAACTTCTCAAATTAAATAACTGAAGCCTGCATTTCTAATCCTCAAGGTAGCAGAGGAAAGTTGGTTAAGATATCAGTAAACCTGCCATGTGGCAGCAGTGAGAGAGAATGGTTCTTCACAGCTACCACCACATACCTCTCTGCAGCTATCTAGAGTTCTGCATAATCCCCAAAGTCTGACCTCCTGTTGATCACATATGACTGTTTCATGAATCCCCCCTGTGCTGAAGTGTTTATAAACAAGTTTCTCCAAGCAGTCACATATGGTGGAGAAATAAAGCAGGGAAAATCAGAGTGACTCTCACATGTGATCTGGTCACATAACTAGAGACGATGTTCACCCTCCCATTTTCTAAACAATGAGGAGCGCTACTGAGCACTCCTCAAAAGGTGTTCACCAATATCAGAACTAAAAAAAATAATGTCCTTATCAAGTACAGTTTCCTGTTTGGATTCTGGATTTCTTCAAGCAAACCAGTGATGACTACTTTATTCTGGTTGTTCTAGGAGTGAAATATGTTACTGTATTCCTCTCATGATAATGTGGCATATAGCCCTAATATGGTGATTCCCAATCTGGGCTATGTGTACTCCAAGGGTATAAATCAGGACATTTGAGGTACATGAAAAATACTGAATAAGGGCAGAGAAAGGTACAAAGGTCAACTGTGTAAGACAAGTTAAAAGTTGTGAAATTAACTGATTAATACGATGAATTTGACATTATGAGGAGTGGCAGAGTGGGTTCCCTTCATTATTTAACGTCAAGAAAAGACCTGTTCCCTTGCTTTGTTATTCCCTAAACCATGTCTTGCGAACATGCTACTACAGTGTGCATCCTCGGCGGTGTACTCCTTGGGCTCAGCTTTCATTCTTCTCCACTTTGCAAATATTCAAGTACTGTCACATTGCTACTGGTGTATACACAAGCAGGCACCTCAGCCAGTCCTGTGAACAGTGTTCGATGACTGAGTTCTTCTGGGTCTTCTCTATGTCTCTTCTTTTTGTCATTGTTTTAAGTTTTAAATTAATTTTTCAATTCATGTATTTCTGTATTATGGATCAGTGGAATTTGAAATAATAGCAACTATACTAATTACAAGCATTTTGCTAATATGAAAGGTATCATTTATGTAAACAGGCTGCCAAGATAGAAGAAAATGAAAGAAGATTGGGAACCACTGCCTTAATACACATCCATTTTTGGATACCAGAACTAAATTGAACAGGGCAACATGGACTCTACAGGAACAAGAACCTTGGAGTACACTACTTACAAAGTCTTTGGTTCCTTAGCTTAGATAGATATGTTGACTATTACATAGCTAGTTGACCAAATTTTCTGGTTTTAAAAAAAACAAAAACAAAAAACAAGCAACAAGCACAGCTGGAAAAAATGAAGAAACCCGATTTTGATTTTGTTTCCTCCAGCTATGTTTTGTTTTCTGTAAGTCTCTCCCTTATGTATTTTAGGCATTCTGCTTTCTCTCATTCAGTTTCTGTCAATCTGTTACTTTAAAAGATTCTACATTTTATTTCCTGTTTCAACAGCACATGGATTGCCACTCAAATATGTAAAATGCATATAGGTTTTTTGTGTACGGACCAGAGTTCAGTGACTTGGTTATTCCAACTGTGTGCTTCTTAGCACTTTGGGTGGGTTATTTTTCTGTTCTTATTGTTGCCCTTCTCTCGTGTGATCGCTCTTGAGCCAATCTGACAGCCACACCACTGTTTCTGAAGACTGTTGACGCAGTGCACTTATACCAACAATAAAAAAGAGGCACAACACATAGATGACCAAGGTTACGGAACATAAGCTCTAATTCAATTACTTTTGCTGTAATCTGGAATTCTTCATGCTCTTTCAATAGCTCTTGTGTATGCTGGATACTGGAGCCTGTGGAAGTGTGCGTAGATAAATAAAATTCTCCATTGTCATGGATCCACTCAAGAGCCTAAGGAAGCAATCCAAAAGTAAGAGATAAATACAATATTTCAGTAAAGGATCAGGAGTATTTCCCAGGTATTCAATTTTCTAAGTATTTCAATAATGACAACTCAGGTATTTCCACATACACAATTCCCATTCAAAATTCTGGTAAAGTATTCTTGTTCTTGATCATACATTTCTGAAGCATCAAAAATTTGGGGCCACAATTTCAGATGAATATACTTCTTGGTAAGCGTCACAAAATAGAATGAGCCTTACTTCTCAGTAAACATGTTTGGGACTGCAGTGATAGTCATTGCTGAGATGGTACATGGTTCAAGATCGACAAGATAATTGCAGTAGTCCCTCCACCTTTGTGAGGGTTCAGGAGGCAGAACCCTTGAGAAAGTGGAAAAACCACAAATAACTCTCACTTGCATTCCCTTCTGGGGCTTCCCCTCCCCATTCCACGCAAAAAAAAGAAGGGAATGGGAGTGGGGGAAGGCTCATGAGAGCCTTCCTTTCCCCCTCTATACCCGATGCCATACCTATGCATTTTACTTCAGTGTGGAGAAGTTGTGCGAGCTTTACCCCCCATTCCTTTCCATTTTGCCTCAGCGTGAGTCTTCTGTGCAAAATGCATAGGAATGGAAGAGGAAGCTCTGGGGGGAAAGAAAGGCTTGGATGAGCCTTCCCCCCATTCCCTTCTGTTTTGCATGAGAAGAGGAAGGGGTGAGCTCTGGAGGGGGAAAGGATGGTGTGCATAAGCTTTCTCTCACCCCCCATTCTCTTCTGTTTTGCCTCGGAGTGAGTTCTCTGTACTGGGGGAAAATGCATGGGAATAAGAGGAAGGGAATGGGAGGGGAAGCACACATGCTCGCAAATAATCAAGTTTGCAAAGGTGAAACCTGCAAACGTGGAGAGAGGACTGTACAGCATTTACAAAATAAATATTGAGCTAATTTCAAAGAAGAAATATTTAGATGTGAAGGGAAAGAAAACAGAGTTTAACATTTCTAAGAACTTTATAGAAAGACTTAGGTTTAGAAGGCTTTTTATCATGTGAATGAAGCTGTATATGAGCCACTGGAGATTATACACTAGAATATCTACCAACTAAATTGAACTTAAAAAATAGTAATTTTTTGAGAGCTGCAATGTTTAAAGACACAATTTCACAAAAATGAAACAGCAGAACACTGAGAACAAATCAGCACCTGTTAGACTGATCTATCTCAGCAGCTCAGTAAAACATGGCTTATTATACAAAAGATGAGACAAAGAGAAGATCTACAAAGATCTGACCTCATTTAAAGTAAGGGGAGGGGTTTGAAAACATTCTCCTTCTTCAATTGTTATTGCCTGGAAAAAGACTGATCTCCCACTATTTTCCCCAGATGCTTTCTCTTCTCTATTTGCATATTTTGCTGTTTTGGTCTTCTAATGTTTTAATCAATGTCTTGTCTGTATGCAAATAGAAAGAGATCTTAAAGCTGTATTCAAGCTACTATATTCATTCAGCCACTCAGTCAGTTATTCAGTTTATATCCTTGGACCCAAGGCAGCTTACAAAAATTAAAATAAAAGTTTAACTAAAAATGTACTATACAAACATTAGAAAACAACTAAATGTCAGTTCGATTAAAAATAGTTTTAAAATAGATTTAGAACTTAATTAAAAACATACAAAATATAAAAATAGAGCACATCATCTTAAACAATATTCTTCTACACAATAAAAATCAATCAAATGCCTGCCTAAATAATAATTTCTTAACCTGACAGTGAAAAGAGAGCAGGGATGGGGCTAACTGGACCTCCTATGCAAAGGAATTCCACAGTCTAGGAGCAGGAACTGAGAAGGCTCTTTCTCATGTGCTCACCAATCTCATCACCAATTACAAATATCTATACAGTATTAGATTTTCAGAAAACCTAATATATATCCATTGACAAATACATAACATCGTATTTGCACTACATATTCGAATAGCTTTTCAACCCAGATTTATAGCAATAGCTTCTAAACAAGGGATCCTCCTAACAATCTCTACCAAAGAATCTTCACGACCTCTCTAAATTTACAGTTTTAGGGATCTTTCAGAGACATCACTGGAATTTTCAAAGTGGACTATCCTAGTGGAGGTACAACTGGAACAAGGTGCAAGCTACTCTGGATGGAATATGGATGTTCTTATTTCAGATGCAGTCAGTAATTTGTATCTATGCAAACCTACCACAAAGGGGTAGCATGAAGATATATTAAAGTTCCAATCTTGACAAAAACAGCAAGTTCTGGAACACCTTAACCAACATATTTGCTGAAAAATTCTCATACACCCAGCATTTTCCCTACCTAGCTACCCAATGAACAGGGTGTCTTGCCTCTAACCCCAATAAACTCCCTTCTCTCTTCCTCTCCCTGCCTTTCCCTCTTTTTTCTCTTCCTTCTTATCTGCCACATTGTTGCCTCATAGAACCTTGCAGTTTGGTTGGCCGAATTATCAAGGCATGCAAGATTGGTGTGACTGGCAGTCAACTCAGCCAATCAACCTATATTCCCCCTCAGAGCAGTGCCCAGCCCAAGGCATATGTCTAACACTAGGTTTTCCTCAACTAGGGTTTTCTAGAACCCCAGGGTTCTATGAGAAGTCACTAGGGAGAACAGGAGATTGTGATTGGGGAAAAAAACTTTTTTTGAGTTGCAGATATAGTAACTTTTATGCCCCATTTCCCTGGGACCAGAAATTTAGTTCAAGGGTCCTTCCAGGGTAAAAAGCTTGAGGAAAAACTGGTCTAGTGGTTGGGCCAAGCCCTTTCTCTTGCCCACCCACCGTGGTCACCAATGGTCCTGCTTACATGCTGCCCTTCTTTCATTCTCTTTCCTGACATATGCAGTGCTTCTGGAAATGTTCTACTACCACAAATGTAACACAAAATAGGATATCAGAGCCTAGCCTAGTCCCCATTGTGGGATCACTTTCCTATACATTCTGTCACCCAAATTCTCTTGAGAACTCACATTACTAATGCAGTCCTTAAGAAAAAAAGCAAACTGCCATCTTTCCCTAAAGTCTTTAATTTTTCCAAGCACTCTTTTTCTAGAAAGGCTAACCAATTACTTCCTTCATTCTATTGAACTCTTAAAGATGTCCTTCTACTCTTCAGTGCCTAGTATTTGGTATTAACCATGCCGGGATTTTTTTTAAAAAAACCTAACACAAACATAGCTCCAGGGCCAAAAACCTGTAGACATGTCTAGAGAAGGACCGGGGACCCTTCAGATGTTGATGAAGTATCATCCTATCATCCCACAGCACAGTCTATGCTGGCAGGGGCTGACTGGAACTTGGGACCAACAATATCTGAAAGGCCACAGGTTCCCCAGCCCTCGTTTACAATGCTTTCATAGATATACGGAGGTAAAGAAGGTCCAGTAATGTTTCATTTCAACTGCTGTTCCCTTGTGCTACAAAGGATGCCAGATGCTTTCCACCTCTCTGCATCTCACACGACTGGCTATTCATAAGAGATCAGGGACTGAGCTGGAAGAGAAGGATCTGAATCACTTCAGGGGACAAGGTGATTTCTACCTGGCTATCTGAATCCCAAGTATGTTTTTTCATCTTTATCCTACTGGACTACGGTTATGTAGTTAACTGCATTTTAAAAGCAAGTTGTTTAAACCTGTGAATGTACTGGTAAGTTCAATATTTCACATAACATGACCTTGCGAACAATATTATGCTGACTGAAGCTCCTTAAAGCACCAAAGGAATAAAGGTTAAACACACAGAGATGAACTGAGTGTTATCATAACAGAGAAGGGAGACATTTTTTTTTAAAGCACAGCCTGTAAGAATAAACAAAATCTGCTGTTGCTTGCTTCTTGGTTGCCTGTTAGGAAAAGACTCATAAGCAGATTTGTGCATTCTACTCCAAACATATGAGAAGGAAAAGACTGCTTAAAATACAGGCTCTGACCTGTTTGGCACTTCTTTCAAAGACCACGTACTGCTGACATTGGTCAAGGCGTCTTTTTCTCATTGTCCAGTAGTGCAACACACGGTTTTCCCTCTGGAAGAGTTCATTGAGGATATCTGCCAGATCATAAAGAGAACAAATCGGCTAACTTGGCTGACACAACGGCAACGTTTCTCTTGTTTCTTGCAACTTCAAGCTGCTAGCCCTGTCTCTTTCTTTCACATTCCAAATGTTAGAGGGTTATCTTCTGAACAGGACAGCCTCCTCTAAATGTGGAAGCTCTGTACACAATTCAAACCATCCAGTGTTCCCAGGAAGTCTCCATGCATCAAGGAGACTCTCCTCTTCAAGTCAGCCTTCACATATGGAGAAAAAGGGACTACCATGCTCCCCAATCACACATTTAACTTATTCAGTTTTTAAAACATCTGAATAGGGATTATGAAACCCACATCTCTGGCCAACTATTCAGATAAAGGAATAGGAAATATAGAGAAAGATCAACAATGTTAACAAACAAGTAGCAATGATGAAGACAGCAAGTTCTTCTGACTTCATACTGACCTGCGTAGTGAAATGGATGCAGCAGATCTTTCATAACAAAGACAGGCTGAGCTACAGCCCATATAGTATGTGCGTTCTGGAAACCACTATGACCCAGACACTTGTGTGTACCTCTTACCCTGGGGGAAGCCAAAGGCATGGCTCAAAGCAAAGATTCATATAGGTTACCCAAAGAGCTAATGGCAAACTCTCCTCCCTTCTATAAGCTCTGATAATGCAGAAACAACTATAGCAACACTGCACCCGCTTCAAAAAGCCCCCCTCTCTTCTCAGCCTTGTCAGAACAAGTCTACTAGTTTTCAAAGGAAAATATGTTATCTCTTTCTCTTATCTCCATAAATATTCAGATATAAAGTTGAAAAATTAATCAGGGCTTCGCTTTCTTTCTGGTTGACTATTTTCCAAGCCAATAGATCCCTTTAAGCCTGTCTGAGCAATGCTATAATATTCTGTGAAAAGTGTAGGCACCCTTGACAATACCTTCTGGTGACAATAGTCATGTTCACATATAGGTAATACATATATCGAAGCTTGTGCTTTTAGTTCCTCATATAATTTTGTGTTTTATTTGTAATTTTGTATTTTATTTTGTAATTTTGTGTATCCGAAGTACTTACTATACTTTCGTTTAGTCATTCCTGATCCTTAGCTTGTTTCTTTAAAAATAAAATACTTATAGATAATATAACAATAACATATTTAACAATAATATATTTATATATCAGCCTTCAATGAAAGCAAAGTAGAATGAAATACAACATGGTAGAGGTAGCCCTGCTTTCTCACCCAATGAGGACTGTGTAGACAGGATGGATGAGTCTCATGTAGGGCTTTCAAAAGTAAGTACCACACACAACACTTATTTTGCTCTTACTTTAGATCCATTTCCTTCCCATTAATTTTATGTGTTCTGATTGTTTTCTGTTGGTTACTACCCATGTTTGTTGCTGTTGTGTGCCTTGAAGTCATTTTTGACTTATGGCAACTTTAAGGCAAACCTATCATGGAGTTTTGTGGGGCTGAAAGTGTGTGACGTGGCCAAGGTCACACAGTGCATTTCCATGGCTGAGTGATGAATCAAACCCTGGCCTCTAGGATTGTAGTCTAATGCTCAAACTACTACACCATGCTGGATCTATAAATACTCCTAATTTTATGTGTTCTGATTATTTTATGTTAGTTAGTGCCTATTTTAAAATTGAAAGCCAGTGTAGTATAGTGACTGAATGTTGGACTGCAGTTCAGGAAATCTGGGTTTGAATTCCCATTTGGCCATGGAAACCCACTTTTGACCTTGGGGACTCACACTCTCTCAGCTTCAGAGTAAGGCAATGGCAAACCTCGTCTGAATAAACCTTGCCAAGAAAACCCCAATGCAGGCTTGCCTTAAGGTTACCATAAGTCGAAAATGTCTTGAAGGCACACAAACAACTTATTAAACTTGGATTTGTTTTTTTGTTTTTGAAAATATATGAGGGTAATTTTGAAGTTATGTTTCTAAATATTGATTGATTGATTTTTAATACTAACAATCTGATTCACAAAGTAACACATATTCAGGAAAAGAAAAGACAAAAAGGAAAAAATAGAAAAGAGAGAAAAATTATTTTTTAAAAAATTATTTACATACACCAGAGTAAATGTGATTAGAATGCACTTGCATTTGTTATTAATGCAATATCTGACCTTGAAATATTTTTTATCATGCATGCAATACCACTACTGTTTTCTCACAACCACTCCACAACTTTTAGAGTGCAAACTACAACCACAAATTTCCAACTGCCTCTCAACTGTTTCCAGTGTTCAAACCACACTGACAGATGATGTGCAAGAGAGCTCCAATTTTTCTTTGTGTACTTGGTGTAACATGCAACAAAGAAACCTGAATGACATCACTGTTGAACCATATTCAAATCAACCTGTATTGAACCCATCATACTTACTTTTGACTTGCTGTTCAGGAGCTTTGATGTGTGTCACCATCCCTGGCATATTTACACTATTCCTGTGCAAGTATTTCAGGAACACATCAGCATTTCTCCGAGCTAGCGTGCAAGCCTAGAAGAGACCAGAAACACATCAATACACTCAGGAGCAAAATGATGTTAACTGGAGATGTCGTCTTCAGGCAATGCAAATGGCTAGTAGCTCAAAACGCAATCTATACACATAGTATACTAACAGAAAGGAAAGTTCACAGGTATCAGAACAAGTTTTTGTAGCGCCGTTGATGTCAGTTCCTAAGTCGATGTTGTACAATCTATTATGTTTTGCCACCAAGACTCTTGTGCTCCATCTTTAGTTCTCCAACAACATGAAAGAGTAAGACTTCTTCCAAACACCACAGTTTTCCTCACACTTTAATGAAAATATGCTGAACTGATATAAGTAGGGCTTCTATGTACAGGTTTTTCAGAATGGAACTGAAAAATACCACTCATCATGTTAACATAATATCAAGGAAAACATTATCACAGTCATTCAGAATTAACGTGTCATAAATTTCAGAGGACAGTGGCCACTCTTATTTTCCACACACCAGCATTCAGTATTTAAGAAGTCAAACAGACTAAATACTTTAACAGTAAGCTTCACATACAGATTTCCACACTATGTTTTGCTGTTATCATTAATAGGGAAATAGTAACTTATTATATATTCCCTAGCATCTATAATTTGCAAATTATCTACCAGGCATGCCATTGCTGAATTGACTGCCATCAAAGCGCACGCACATGCACATATACACAAGGCAAAACCAAAAATCTCTTAATTGGCCCAGGTTCTGAACAGCATGCTACAGCTATTTGGAATTCAGTAGGTAGAGAGTGAAAGGGGGAGAAAATGAGGCAAAACCAGGCTTTGCTATGAAGATGAACAAATTATTTGGCAATACAAGTGTACCATTTACTTCCAACACTTCTTCTCAGGAAACAATAAAGAGATCTAGTTATCTCAGCAGACCCCATGGTGTGAAAAGGTTGCAATCCTAAGCATCCATTTAAGGAACACAGTAGGATTTCACTTTTTAATGTTCACTATTAGCCTGCTGTTCACACAAGTGAAGAGCAGCATCTAATGGAATATATTGCTTGCATCTAATGGAATATATTGCTTGAAGGTCTCATTCCTGCTCCTTACAGGTGGACTGAAGCAAGATAGCCAAAGTAACCACAAACTAGGGTCTCAGATATACTGCACACTAAGCATTCTGTACAGTCCGTGCAACATTTTCTTATCAGCTCCAATATATTTAATGTTTTCTCTAAGATTCCTTTCAGGTATCATCAGCACTTCATTTTTGTTTCTGTTCTTCCTAGAAAAGAATTTGTCTTCTCCAGCAGCAACACTTTCCAGTAGGAAATTGGGTTTAACAATGAAAGCACAGTGATGGAAGAAGCAGTGGTCGAACTCTCTACTCAATAACTATTGCTCTGACAAAATAGACTAGGTTGATCAGACAGTTCTTATTTACTCTATCAACTAATGAACAGCATGATTATAAGATGAAGGTACTCTAATCTACCAAATGCTATGACATAATACATTAGTTTGTCTTTAAGATGACACAAGAGTCTTTGCTATTTTGCCAAGTATCCTGCAAGCTGTATCTCCCAGAGCACTATAAAGAAATTGCAAAATTGGACTTGCTTTCATATTAAATGTGCAATCAAGCAGCCTGAAGTCCTTGTGCTTTCCTCACTTCTTCAGCCTTCTGCTCCAACTAACTAATTGACTAGATTTGACAGTTTTTGTTATTCTGAGAAACTACAACCTGCTCCTTTTTTGTTTTTTGGTCATTTTTCTTACCAGAACATCTTTACTCATCTGTTCTTTTTCCAAACTTCCATTCGATATAGGAATAATACTCAAGAAATGAAGATATTAGGCTATGTATAACATTACATGAGCAGATTCTGTTCGCGCAATGGGACTTCTCTGTCTCTCTGTACTTCCTATCCACACCCCAAATCTTCTCCCTCAGAGTGGGAACAGACTTCAGGGGGCATATGGTTGGAAGGGACAGGGAAGCTCTTCCAAGAGCAGTGGTCAATTTGCTGGCAGACAAAGCCAGTTAGATACAACCTTTTCAGTACTAGTAAAAGAACTGCAGATCCAGTGGAATGCCTTCAAGTTTCTCATGTCTAACACTGCTTCTTTCTTTCTTTCTTTCTTTCTTTCTTTCTTTCTTTCTTTCTTTCTTTCTTTCTTTTGTACATCTGCTCACTGCAAGGATGTCAAAGCGCTATGAAAAGGGCAGACACGCTCTGGAGCCTAAAGGACTACACCACCCCATTTGAAGCTCCTCTGGAGCTCTGCACCATGCTAACCACCACACTGAGAGATCTGAAGTGATATCATATCACTGTTGGTCACTCTTCAGGGCTTTGGGTCTTTGTATGTTTTGCTGTCCTCCACTCCGGGAAACAGCATTCTGAGGCATTTTAAAGCTCAGTGGGGTATTTTTTTTTTAATCTGAAGAACATTTTTGGTCCTAAAATCTGAGGGAATGTCAGGGTTTTGGAGGGCTGAGTTTCAGTCCTAAGGGCTGCAATGAATCCCTCAAAGGGTTTCATGCGGACCACGGGATACATAATTCTTACAAGGACCTGTGCTAAGACCTTTAACAGTTGCATACAATAAAGGTTTGACAAGTGAACCTTATCATGAAGGGGTGAGAAAACTGCTTCTACGCAAATTTCTTTTTCTGCATAACTATCAGTTATACAGTATTGTTTCCCTCCTTTGCCTCTGCTAATAGTTTCTTGCCTTCATACTCCTTTTTCTGCTTCTGCCACTCATTTCCCACTATATCCACCCATATTTACAAGTATAGTTATGTATCACAAAAGGCATTACCCACAAAAACATTCAGCACCTATACACAGAGAAAGATAACTGCAGTTCTGTATACGTGGCTACACCCATGCCCATTCAAAGCAATTTGGTACAAGGATTCTTGTGCAGAAATGTGTAACTTAGCAAAACAGTCCTTGTGTGACAGTGTAGGGTATCTTTGTTGTTCACTGTGTGTACAAGACTTCAGAACCAGTTCCCTAAAACAGCATGCAAGTCTAGGAACCTGTCATACTTACCTTCAGGAAGGCCTCTTTTTGTTCCAGATGTTTGCTAATCATAGGAGTCACATGGTCTGTTTCTGAGTTGGGACCCAGTTTGTCAGCACCTCCACACCAGTCTTCTTCACGCTTATATTCTTGTTCCAGGCTTTCCAGAACACTGCATACCTATCAGCCAGCACGTAAGAGAAACAGAGTAAGTATTTCTGTAGAATGATGTGGAGCAAGCTATGAGAGTTGGGACAGCTGGTATTCACCTCCCAACAGCAACTTGATTTGATAGCATCCTTAAAGTTCACACTCAGTCAATACTTCCTATTTGGTACCTGGAACTCCTTAGTCTACCCACACCATGAAACAGAAGGCACTTACTTACTTACCACAGCTTAGTTTGGATAAAGTCAAGTGAATGTGACAGGTGTTAAGATGCCTTTGAGAACATGAGCAAGCATTTTTTAGCACTGGCACAATTTAAGTGCTCCAAATGGCAATTACTGTCAATACTGCATATTACAAATGAAAACTTCACTTCCGCAATTAGTTAGAGGTGGCTTATCACTGAAACGGGAAGCCTCACACCTCTTCTCCTTCCTCCTCTGAAGTCTAATGCAGCCACCCCCTTCCTACACAGTTTTAGAGGCTAGGACTACAACTGCCATGATCACCAACTAACTGGGATTGGGGATGATGGGAACTGTAGGACAAACCCCCCAGAAGGATCCAGTATCAGGAAAAGATGCTGTAAAATACCTGATAGGAGGTCAGTGCAATATGTTTTCCTCCACTGATGCCCCTCCACTGGTTGCTATGTTCATTGTATAAGACACTTTTAGTTCTTTATAACGTATACTTTGATATTATTTGGGGAGATGAGCCAAAATGCCAAATATAAGTCTGCTATGGGATCAAGAATCTATAGAATGAAGTTAAGCAGGGAACTGCCTAGCAGGGGCAGGAATTCTGGATTTTGAGTAACAAATCCAAGAAATGCAGTCCCCTTTTAGGAAATTTTGTATTATATTTCATTTAAAAAAACAAACAAACTGTGTTCACTCTAGAGGGAGTCTAAAAGTGCAAACAGAAACACATTTGTTAGTTCCAAGTAGTCGTGTAATGCTGGGTGGCAATGTATGAAATAAAGCAAACGATCCAAGTCCATAAAATGGAATTGCTTTCTCTTATTAAACCCAGCTGAGTAAACTTGGGCTTTAAAACTAATGCGCTGCAAAAATCACCTCTTAAAACAGTTTATAAGTAGCTACTCTTTGTGGCTTAATAAGTCACTTCGTAAAGTACTGTCCCCTACCTGCTCTGACGTTTTGTAAAAGGCCACAGAGGCATTCACAAGCTTGAGCCGGTCTTCCATCTTGAGCATCAGCTGCTGCCAATGAGAGGCCACCTTCTCGGCACAGTCCCTGATCATGTCCATGTCGTAGTGATTAGCCTGCAACATTGCCTCGGCTTTCTGCTGCACCTGCAGTGCGCTCTGGTGCGTTTTCTGATCAAACGCAAATGGAACATTCCAATTACTTCACAAACATATTGAGAGCATTTTTCAGCTTATCATCAGCCCCTTGGTTTTTCTTTTTTTTTCCTTGTTGAATAACAACACTGCAATCACATCGCTGCTAGTTTCACATAGCATGAGAACCTGCTACAGGTAGTAACCTCCTCCTGACTTCACTGCCTGTCTGGTTCCACCTACCACTTTTGGATAAAGGAAATAAATCCCAAAGAAGGGGGAGTCAGCAGTATAACATTCTACAACCACATGTTGGCCTGTGGAATCCTTATAATTGTGGATACATTTGAAGACACATTACAATAATGGCCCTTTCCGCACGGGGTAAGTAGTACAGCATGATGCAACCTCTGACAGAGGTCGTCCGCACCTTGGGAGTGGACTGGGTCAGACTACTTGTCGCAGTTCCACACCTCAGTCCGCTCCAGAGTGACCCGAAGTGGTCATGTAGCGTGCTTTTTAAAAACCTGTTTTTACAGGTTTTTCAAAGCACAGAGCGCGCCACTCCGTTCCCGCACTCCAGTGTAGATTTGCAGGCACGTACCAGTGCATGTCTGCAGATCTGCCGGAGGTGGGCTTCTGGCTGGCGAGCTTCTCCAGTTGGTGGAGAGCCTCTGCCAGCCAGAAGCCATCATTTTGGATGCTGAAGCCACCATTTTGGACGCCGGAGGACTGTGGAACAGTGAGCTCGCGCTGCTCCGTATGGGGACGGACTTACCCGACTGCTGGTAAGCTCCGTTTCAGCAGGTTTTCCCCGTTTCCCCCTCCATGTGCGGAAAGGGCCAATATATTGTCCACAAATGTGAATTAAGGAATATTCCACAAGCCAAAACAATGAAAAAAACTGGGATCAAGGTGCTACCTTGGCTTTTTTCTTTGAACTTCTGTTCAACATCAAATCTTTCTCTACTCATCCCCAGCCTGAGCATGTGGGGCTACATTTGCCCCTTTGCTATGTATGCCTTCCTCTGTTTCTTTAGTTGTCACTCCTTTCAAACAATGTCTGCAGCCTTGAATAGATGGCAATCCAAGTGGTGGCCACAGGCCACTCAGGGTCATTAATCCACATAGAGGTAACTACTTTTTCAGTTGGTGGGGTGTGGTGGCTTTTCTGATAGTGAAGAAAACCTGTTATCACTAGCAATGACTTAACCAGTCTTCAACTGCCTGTCTACCTTAAACAACAAAGAAAGTAAAAACAAGGTAGAGTCTTGTGGCACTGTAAAGACAAATCCACACAAAGTTTGTTGTTTCTGGTACAACAGTCTAAACTAATTCCCTCTCCACGAATGGTTAACTACCTGGAGTGGCTGAGCAGCTGAAAATGTCCATAATGTAGTATTCAAGGTACAGCCCCCCAATCAAGTTTTTAATACATGCTCCTTTAAATATTGTCATCTAGCTCTAAATCCACACACAGCTGCAGCAGTGGGAGAAGGCAAGCCCCACAAAACAGAACTCAGCACCAAACCTGACTATAATTAAGGATTCCAGATCTAGGTTCTCTTTAGGACTACTAGATTATTAAGTCAGTTATTAATAATCAGATCCTCTGAAATGGCCCTGCATGACCTTAAGTTGTAAAACAGAAGAGATTTTATACTGTGGTATCAAGGTCCTGATGTAGCATTTGCATAGATAAACTGCCTCTTTAAGACAGAGAGCAACAGTTTTCTAATTTGTGCTAACACAAGCCAACATGCTGTAATCAGAGAATCACACCAGACCATCAATTATGCAAACTGGGCATACAAGCAGGCAGTATTCTTTATCATGCCCCATTGCAGGAGTTGTTTTGCATGACATCCTCATGCAGCATGCATACAAGAGGGCAGGCTCCACCCCATATGTGCTGCCATGACTGTCATGTGATTGCATGAACATGCTTGCACAAGTACATGCATGTCTCTTACTTTTGGAGGGCTCCAAATCAACCTAAAGAATGTGTGGGCTCACTGCAGACATCTCAATAAATGTACACACGGTGGGATTCCCCCAATGTTACACTGTCCCATGAGAGTTCACTGACTAGATCTGGTTGGTGGATCTTGAGTTTGCAGTAAAAAACAAAGAAGATCTAAGGAGCCGAAAGCCTGCCTTTCCCAGCATATACTGCCATGATATTCCTTATAACACGCATAACAAAGGTGTAAGGTAGATCACTATTAATAAGCAAGCAGTTGACAACTCCAAGAAGATGCTATTTAATCTTCTTTAAGGACTGTACACAGAATCTGAGAATTCTACTGAAATATACTGGATTGCTCGCTGCAGGCTATATGATCTACCTCATAGACTGAAAAGGCAGCTACGTGGATCCCTAAGCAATTTTGGCTTTAAGTGAAGTATTTTGGCTTTATATGCAGACAATGCAACTTCAAGTAGCATCTTGCTGAAGGATGTCCCAGGGTGTATGTGTGGGAGAACAAAGCAAATTTTCAGGTTTGCAACCCAACTTTGCTCTGGAATCCTTAAGTATAACCAGTGTAATAGCCAGCTCTATCGCAGTCTAGCAAAATGCCTCAATTAAAACACCTACACATTTATTCCCCTACAAGGACAAATATCTACAGGGAAAGAATGTTATACAGAAAAGTTACCAAAGCTGTCAAGAGTGAGGACACACACACTGCAAACTGTGAACAACAGAAAGGGAAAACAGAAAACTCCACAGAACGACAGTAGAACAGAAGGCAGTCACTGAAGCACCAAGGATTTCTGAAAATAAAAAGCTTCCCAACGAACAAAGCAAAGGAATTTACTTCCAGCAGTTTTTAAGTATCCTGGTCAATACATACACTAGGAGAAGGTTAATTCTATATCAACACGTATTAGAGAAGACAGAGTGCAATTGTGTGGACAACATTTATTCAATGAGTGACCATAACGTATAATGGAAGCACAAGGTCACATGCTGATAAGGAGCTATCTCAGCAGAATGAGATGTCTCTGTTTACAGAGTTTGGAAAGGTTTGGTTTTTTTAAGCAATTCATTCCTATTACTTGCTATCATCTCTGGAAAGTAACATCATCATGAAAATACTGAAAAGGTAACTTGTTGAGTTGATAATTACTTTTGGCATGAAATTTGAAAAATTCCTGACAAAATGCTCCTAGAACTGCCTTAAAATGACCTTTATAAGTAATCTTTTGAAAGAAACTAGATAATGTTACTCATTACCCCAATAAGATAATCTCTCTCCAATTCACTACATTATTTCTGAGAGGTCATTTTGCAGCACCTTGATTGCCAAAAGATAACTGTGTTACTTGTAACTCACTAATAGTAAGGAAGTTTGTGTATATGTGTGTTTCAGGAACTTCTCCAGCTTTCCTCAAGGTCCATCCCATGTTTGGAAACATGTCTAAATCCTGGTGGCAGAGGACTGACAATGGGGCATGTCAGGAGTCATTAACAGGCCATTCTATGTCCATTTAATTTATGAACATATTCCCAAGGGTGGAAAGTTAGTTACTCTGGGGCCAATAATGTGTTCCTATTTGGTGTCAATGTCTCCCATTGGTGTTTCCTTGGTCACCACTATATGGCTGAAGTCAAAACGCCTCAAGGCTTACACAGGCATAGCAGGCATATTTCTTGTCCACAGTGGAAACATGAGTGTACTAATGTGTACATCAAACTCTTAATTCAGAGCTTACTTCAACAGCCTGGCCACTGCTTCCCCAAAGCTGAATCCCAAGCATGTAACCTGATGAGATGGAAGGATCAAAGTTTGCAAGCACCTCAGCCCTTGGGGACTGTAGTACCAGTTTGATTACTTTCCCAATGAATGGCAACCTAGAATCTTCTATCCAGAAATCTAGGATTTAGCTATGCCACCCGAGTAACATGTGAATTTATTTTAAAGATCTTCTATCATGAAACATGAAACACAAACACTTAAGTACAAAGCACCTACAAGGCAGCCCCATTTAAGAATAGAAATTTTTAAATGTTAGTTTTTCATTGGCACTGTGAGATCATAGAGAATAGGAAGCTGTCTTGTACCCAGACAATCCATGAGCCAAGTAAGCCTAGCATTTTCTACACCAATTGGCAGTCATACTTTTCCAGCCTTATCTAGAGATAACAGAGAGTAAAGCTGGACCTTTTGCCCACAGAGCATGTGTGCTCTGTTACTGATTTATGGCTAGAGATCAACCCCAGTGGACTGATAACATGTTAAGTACATTAAAGAAAAAATTAAACCTGAATGTAAAGTACCTTTCCTCCCAACAAAATACAATGAAATTGAAATTTTGTTTGTTTGGCTGTGTTTTACTACAGCCTTCATTCTGGTAAAGTTTTTAGGACAATGGTGTAAAATAAATTTGAATCTGTAACCAATGTCCCCTTCTCAAAGTAACAATTATTAACATAAGGTTGTGGTTTTTTTTAAAAATGTGTAATGTGAATATAATAGAGTGACTCTTTCCCATTAACTTTCCTATCTCTGTTTATGGCCCCTCCATTTATTGTTTCCTCATCAGTGGTCAAGTTTGTACAAAAGTGCATAGCTCTCCATGTACTGTTCCATGTCCACTCACTGTCAAGCCCTTGGAGGGGCCTCTACTGCTGTCACTTACAGGTGGAGAAGGGAGAGAGGAGCCAATTTAGACCATGGAGAAGCAGCTGGTCTCAGTTGGGTCATGAGGCAAAGAAATGATCATTTGCTGAAAAATAGAGGGCACCCGCTTGTTCCTTCCCCGGAAGCTCAGAGGAACTGTATCTTCATAATCTGAATTGCCCCCCTACTCTTTCAGAAAGCAGCAGAAGCAGGAGTGATGGAAGGTTTTGGATGGAGTGCAATACGATGAATAGCCCTATCCACCTCACCCCAAACAGGACTTACATGTATGTAAGTCATTAACAGGACGTTGGTCAAGTATGACAAACCCTTCACAGCAAGCTTTCCTTTGCTGACAAATACTTTATAATCATTTTTTTGCTGGCCTATATTCATCAGCAGTTCTATGGATAGATGACCATGGTTATTCTTCTGTGTATAATGTCACCAGCAGCAGATGTATAAAAACCATTCAAGGACAGTCTTGTCTCTGGGACCATCCACTACTGCTTTGTAATTTAAAAATTATCAAAGTAAACACATACAGTCCATTATATTAAAGTAGTGTGACTATTAAATCCCTAAATAGAAACCAAGTTGTTCCTCAATTATGTGTGTCATAAGGATGCCTATTCATACTCTGCTGGACTGTCACATCAAATGAAATAGCCAAAAACACTTTTACCTCTATTGCATGTTGGAACTGCTCATGTTCACGCTGCAGCTGCTCAGCTTCCTGCAGGGAGCTAGCGGTGATGAGACCTGCATTTAACATGGACTCCCCATTTCGGATCCAGCCCAGTACCTGAAGTGAAATACAAGATACCATAATTCTGAAGGATTTCATAAAGGCCAGAGCAATAGTCTTTAAAATTAATCTTGTCTACTGTTTAAACAGTAGCAATGAAATGGGGATTAGTTTCATAATGCAACATAATTGGTTATTCCTGAGACTCAGAGCCAGCAAGGTGTAGTGGTCTGAATGTTGGACTATGACTCTGCAGATCAGGGTCAGCTGGGTGACCTTGGCAAAGTCACATTCTCGCATCCTTAGAGGAAGTCAAAGTCTAGCTCCCTCTGAACAAATCTCACCAAGAAAACCTTGTGGTAGGTTCACCTTAAGGTTGCCATAAATCAGAAATGACCTGGAGGCACATAAGAACAAATAACAATCTAAGACTGAATTTTACAGGTGGACAGACTCAATCAAGGAAGCCAGAGCCTTCAGTATGGAAGACCTGAGCAGGGCTACTGATAACAGAGTAACTTGGAGATCTCTCATTCACATGATCACTATAAGTAGAAGCTGAATGGATGGCAATTAAAAACAAATCTAAGACTATCATGAAAAACAATCATATATTTACAACTGCCTTGCAAAACATATTTTACCTTTTAATTCTACCAGACTGTGGAAGCATGAACCTTCCAAGAGTTAAGAAGTTGGGACTAGACTACTGGATTTTGTATTCTCTCCAACCTCTCCTCCCACTCACCCAAACCTGGGACTCATTCACACTACAGAATTATAGTGCTATTATTCCACTTTAACTGTCCCAACTCCATCCTATGGAATCCTGGGATTTGTAGTTTAGAGAAGGGGCATTTAGAATTCTCAGCCATAAGACTAAACAACAACCCCCAGGATTCCAAAGAATGCAGCCATGGAAGTTAAAGTGGAATCAATTGGGTAGTCTGATAACAATTATATTTCATCACTAATAACAGAGATTTATGCACAGTTCTGAAAGGTTTACTGTGAGTCAGGGCTTACAATTTTCAGGTACTATGTATGCAAACATACAAGGCAGAGGGACTGGGTGGAGAATGACGGAACGGGACACCTCACACCTGAACTGTTAATCTTGGAAAGAGTTCACTAGCTCTAGATCCTTACAACACAATGTACCTATGCAGTGATGAACAACTGCTACAGACAAAGTCATTTTATAGCAAAAAATTATCATGTATATAGTCTCTCGATCTCCGCAGGAAAATTATAAAGAATCAAAGAAGTCAATCTCATTTTGTTCTATGAATAGATGCTTCTGTCAAAAGCAGGGCTGTAAAATTACTATGTTCTTTCTAGTAGTAGCTCAACATATTTGCTACAATTTTTTTCTTCTTAAGACTCAGATACTAACTGGATATGGACTTGAATAATAAAATATTGGGAACTCTAAAAATAGAGAAGCTCACAAAGTCCTATGGTGATAAAACCCTTGCAATCTCTGTGAACCACAATGTCTTTTTTCCCCCTTCTTTTAATTATACAGAAGGAGCATACATTGAAAAGGAAACACACTTGCAAAAATTGTGGGTCTTAGAAGAATAAAGTAAGGACTTCTCAAAGAACTTATGTCAAATGAATGTCAGACAGAAAGCACAGAACAAAGTATCAAAACCCCAATAGGAAGCAATCGCCTGTAAACTGTCTGCATTTCTTTATAACACACTTTTAGAAACGGTAATGTCACAGTATGTTTCACCAGTTTATTCCTACCACCTGCCATTTTAGCTCAGCCAAAGCTTGTTTTAACTGCTGGAAAAATATCCTTAGGTATCTCAGTCCAACTGCAGCCAATCTGGCAGGAAGTCACAATCATTAGCTAAGGGAACTGTGCATTGAGGGCCGCAGGAAACCAATACAACAAACAGCAAAACATGGTTTACTCTATCTGATTGAACACCTGGGGAGCACTGAAGGTTTCTCTAGCTCACAGGAAAAACAGCAAGACATCCTCCTTCCTGGCTTAAAAATGAAATGGGTATTTTTACATCAAGGTCACTTATGTCAGAAGATAGACGAGCTTCTCATCCCTAGAAGCACTTGAACTATGAGATCTCTGGAAACAGAACTTGACCTGGAAATTCTCTCCACTTTCAAGATTACAAAACAGTAATCTGTCTGTCTGTCTGTCTTTTTTCTTTCATTCATTCTGCCAATTTATCATCATCCATATACATTTTAAGCATCATTGAGAACTATTAAACTGCATTAAATTAAATGCTATTTAAATGCAATGGTAGCGGTTTTTCCATTCCTGCTCTGTTGTTGCCTTTCAGCATCCAAAAGGGACTCTTCTACTGGCAATTACCTCAAACCATTAGCTAACATTTTACAGTTTTTTAAAAAAATTAATGGACCACCTAAATTTAATCTACAATTTTGCTGATGTAGCTTTGTGTCTTTTCACTAGGCCACATCAGGAGCCAGTAAGCTTCAAAAAAAGCCAATGAACAGTTCTCAGGGCATCAACTAGTTCTCTGGTCAGAGGGAAATGAAAGAAATTATTTATAGCACATCCCAGCAAGACAACTTGATATTTTTAAACACTTCTTCTCTTCACTGAGCCTGCAGTATCCATCTTGCAATTGCACCAACATATAACCCCAATCTTTCTAGCCAGATTTTGTTTTTAATCTTATCTCTTAATTTTTGTACCACTGTGCCTCATGAAGAATTCTAGGGGATTCAAAAGCTTACGCCACTTGTGTACCATTTTTGCAACACTTTAGTGGTTCTCAAAAAAAAAGGCATTAATCTTCTCTGATTACTTTTTTCTCCCTTTTGAAATATCACTTGAAATTTCATGTCTATCTTTCAGATCCAAAAGAAAAAGAATTCACAGAAATTGCAGCAATTTATTCCTGAAACCAAGGAGATCATGACCATTTTAAAAAAATCTAATTCAAGTAATTATGACAATCACAGTTTAAAAGAGATCTGTTTCATATGTATGGATTTCATTCCTGTAAGTTGTCTTCTGTATTACATTTTATTTTTGCAAGTTCTATTGTAAAAGTTCTACTCATTGGATCAATACATTTTCACTTCATTGAGCCAGGGTCAAATCCATGGTATGCTAGACAGCTCCCATTAATTACAACAGCACTTGCCTGGGGGCTGCTTCTCATTGCAATGCTTGTAAGATATTTTAATTATTATGGTTAAGTTTTTTAGAAGAGTATTTTGACAATTCAACATGGGGAGAAGATGGAAGATATTCTGTTATTTCAGACAGAACTATTCACACAAACCGCCATGACATAGTTGCCTGTTCTGGAAACAGATGCATACAACCATCTAAAAGTCACGATTTGGAGAAACTCCAATCACTTCACAGGAAAAGGTAGGTTTTGAAGAGGCATCGGATTGTCCCATACCTGCTTGACTTCAGCCTGCAGGTGGCGCAGCTGCACACACTGTTCTAAGTGCTTCCGATGCTGTTCTGCCGCCAAGTCCAGCTCCTGCTGCTTCTCATGAAGGAATTCCAGCAAGTCCTGAACCCGTGTTGCCATGTCCACGTCTCTGTCACAGAGCAGCTCCACACCTGTAATCACCATTCCTGAATTAACACCAATGCACTGAACCAAAGGTCTTGTTCCAAAACCTCACTCGCAGCGCTGCAGAATGGCAGAAGTATGTTTCTTAGTTTTGCAGCTGCTTTCTTTCCTCCTGTTGATAACTATACTTCATTTTGCATCTTGTTTTTAATGTCTGGCTGAAAGTTAAGAAATTGTGGATGATATATGACACTGTTCTGTAACTGTACCATGCAGAATTTTGGAGGTCGCTGAGTGAATGCAATCTCACTGTGTGTATACTTGCTTTCAAGACATGTATCTAGCTCTTGTGTAGGGAGCGGGAGCCAATTTTTGCCCCAGTGAGTCCCCCATGTGCATTCTGGGCTTATCAGAAGTGATACAACATCACTTCCAGTTGCCTTTTTCTGTAGGTTTTGACTGATTTTAAAGCGTTTCTGGGATGTTGAGGGCTGCTGGTGAAGTGAGTTAAACAGCTGTGTTTGGGGTGGCTTTGATATGCTTTGGTCTGTTTTCAGGTGAAAACTGCCCAAAAATCATTCTGAGAAATTTTTAATGGGGTTAAGGTGGTCTCCACTGGGGCGCAGGGGCACATGCAAACCACAAGAGGGAACTATCCACATCCCTCTGTAAAACTGTTCTGGCTTGTCCAGTTGGTATGGGACAGGGGAAGAGGGGCAGCAATGGAGTTGAGCAAAGGTTTCCTACTGTCAAACAGCCAGAACATCAGAGCCCCTATCTGCCGCTATTAACGTATAAAATAAGCAGATATAAGCATGTAGATTGTCTATGCTAGGTACCAGCAAAAGGGCTGTTTTTCTTATGAATCTGTGTGTGAGATATCAAGTTCAGCACAACAGTCCTGTATCAAGGATGTCATTTTATTTTAACATTTCAGCTACCAAAATATTATTTTTTAACAACAAATGTACTGGTCAGAGTGCAAAGTTAATGAATGTTTCTATCTGTTAAAGACACTAAAATACACCAGTTCTGGTAGAAACGGTATCAGCATCACCATTGCTATTCAGAGGAGGGGCACCACTTAAACTCTGGGATCAATGCTTAACAATACTCATTCCCTCTTGATTTTTAGCCTATTTACTTCTATAGTCACAGTCTTTTCTGCTGTAGTCATAAAACACTATGTGACAGGTATGTCACTGGAAACAGTTGTAATACATGATATATAGGAAACTATTTGGTTTTAAGCAAAGCAAAAGAGTTTCTATGAAAGAGACCTTCTTCCTATTATTATTGGTGCTTTTGTTAAGCATGCAGTAAGTCTAAAAGGCTTACAAAACCATTAGGAATGAGATATAACTGCAGACATGCAAGTAACTTCCCATATGTTCAAGCCACTTCACATAGTGACCAAACTATGAACATCATTTCCTTCTTCTTCCACCATCTTCTGTGTTTCAATACCACCTACTCTAGCCTGTCAAAGAGCTCTGGACAATGGGAATGCCTGAACTTTTTTTGTGAAATTTTAGTTGATCCTCATAAAGGTATCATCCAACTGAGGGCTTCATTTTCCCTCTCTTCACAAACTGGCACATTTAGCATTTTGACTTCACCTTTTGACTGCAGAGGCAACACATATCCATGGTAGAAGACACTCATGCTCTTGCGTGCCATTATGCATACCATTCAGTGGATTAGATCCACAGTAGTGTGTATCCAAGTTCTGCTCACGTGGGAGGAGGTGAACTTCATGGTTCTCCCTTCCCCCTGCAGGACCCAGTCCTCTTGAAACACTGTTGTGGAGAGTTGAGGGACCCTTTGGAACAACATGAGAGGCAATGCAGAAGCCAAAAGGGGGAAAGAGCAAATTGTCAAAGACTGTTTCCACAACCCTCATCCCTCTATCTGCAGGAAGCTTCCACTGTATCCTGGTACTTTCCATGAACTTGAAGAATCCTTCTGATAACAGAGTAGCTGTGCTCAATCCACTCAAACGTCTGCAGCAGGCAGCAGAAGTACTTGTATATTATCAGTGATTCATTTAGTATGTGAAGAAGGTAAGCAAATAATTGGAAATACTACTTTGCATAAACCCAAACCTGTACATACAGCAGGATGCACATGCTCATATATTGGATTTTGGAATTCGTGAAGATAGTAAGAGGCTAAAAAGTTTTGGCTGAGATTCAAGTACTAGCAGAAACTAATTCGACATGTTCAGGAGCACCTTGGCTTTGAGTTTCTCAAACTGCAAATCTGAAAGTGAAACTCCCAAATTGCTGCTGAACTGGGGCAGGAGATGTGCATCAGGGATTTCAGAAGTTATTTGTTAAGGGTGCTATTTGTGGTCAGTAAACCTAAAGGGAATACCTGAGTTTTAAGTTCACCTTAAGTCCTTTTACTTAAGATTTCAGGATTACATTCTTATTCTTGCTTATTAGCAAAATCTAAGAATGCAGGACAGCGTGGTATTTCTAACTATCCCATTGAAAAAAATCCTTTCTATGGCTGCTTATTATGAAAGCTACAACATCTATGGATTCATGATAAAATATACTGGATTAAAATGTATTTTATATTTTGGTTTTATATAGGTATCAAATAAAAATATATTTCTACTTCCAGTGGGCAACATCTGCTATGTTTCAATTTTTTTAGTAACACAACATATTTAAGAAGCAACAGTGCCCCAAACACCTTGAATAATCCCTATAAATCCATTAACCACATTACAATGAGACAGATTGATCTTACCAGAGGCCTGCACTTCATTGACATACTGCAGGAGATCTTGCCCTTGGTGGATGACATCAAAAGTCAGGTTATTCATGGTCAGGGCTTTGTCTGCATGGTGCTGAAGTCTCTGCTCAGCTATCGTGAGATCTTCAGTGTCAAAATCATTCATCTGCTGAGAGAGCTCATCATTCCAGGATTCAAGATCTGAAATGATCTAAAGTAAAGGAATTAAAAATAGAAGAAAACACCTTTCAGCATATATGGTGAAATACAACACAGAATGAGATATCAAGAGGAATTCAAAATGCCTTTCAGAGGGCTGTTTGGTAAGAAGAGCTCCCAGACTCTTCAAAGGGCCAAGATCAAACTTACTAAAGAATCATCATGGGACCTTGAGACATACAGGAGAAAGGCAGCACGTCCATGTTGACAGGTCCTATGCAGTTGCAATGAATGAGTGTCTGAGGACAAGAGGAATTAACTTGAGAACTGGAAGACTAACCATCAGAAGGGACTCTCCTATGAACTGTTATAAGTAACTGCACTATGTATGGAGTCAGTAGCTGCATTATACAGCCAGCACGGGAAGAAAGAAGGCATGGAGAGTCACACACAACAGGAAGTTCAAATCTTCCAATGTAGCATTTTATAAACACTGGCCTAAATCCAATGATTAGTCTCAGTTAGACCAGACTCACTGAATTAACTGAACATATAAGCATTGACTTACCAAGTTCTTATTAATTCAATGTGTCTATCCTAGTTGGAAATAACAACTGGATTTCAGCCATTACCTGTTATATGCGCAATGCCGAATTCAGCATTCTAAATGAGACTGAAGGGTCATATAACAACTGCTTAGATTTGTTGCACTCTGAGGAAGATGTGGGAAAAAGAGCATTTGTATTTCAAGAGGTGGATTCAGCCTGAACTAGAACCAATGCCTAGGCACTAAAAAGACAAAGGAGAAGCTTTTAAATTGACCAGAGAGAACACCAATCAGTATCTCAGGTCATTTTAAGGAGCCTGGTTCCAAGAAGCTTGGGTGATACTCAGGGATGATAGTCTAAATGGACTATGACCTCAAGAGGAAAATAGAACAGCAAGCAGCCAAATGACAACCCAGAATAATCTGTCATAAGGGAAGTCACATGAGACAGAATGAATAAGCATGTATGATATGGCAGGAGAAAGAGCAGATATAACAGTTGCAAAACTGAAGTTTTCACATGGATTTTATGAGAAGAAGGAGATACAAATGGTTGATGGTATTCTGTTCCAAGTACAAAGCTCTATTCAGAGGTTCAAACTGGTTTTGCAAGTTTGCTCAAGCACAGCTATAAAGCTCCTGTGCTTGTAATTTAAGGCAATGAATGTATATCAGTGTTACCTCAGGCTTTCCAAAACTAAAACATACAGAATATCAAAAGTGCTGCATTCTTTAATATACTGATGACTAAAAGATATGAGCACATGGAACAAAAAAAACAGAAGCAGACGTATCAATACTACAACCTCTGCCTCTCTCAACAACAAACTCAACAGATACTCATTCACTCACACAGTATCCCTGTGAAACAGGTAGCAGACACTTCTGTAAATTCAGCTTATGTGACAGCAAAACAGATTGAAATTTCCTAGGGCCATAACTGTCTGCATTAGCACTAAGATTACAACTCTAACTTATCCAGCTCTGTCTCACTCTGTGGAGAATTAAGGGAAATCAAATCAGACAGAGGAAAAACTCCTGACAGCTTCATTATAACTTTGCTCTTCAAATGAAATCCCCATTTTTAATCCAGCCCAGCCCTCCAGTGAGGAAGGAAAAGGGAAACAAAACCCCTGGAGTATGAATTGTAGACTTACATCAATGGCATCTCTCTCAAATATCCGCAACTGTAAGAAAAGTTCCAGCTTTATTTTGCGCTCCTGGAAGAGCTCCTCCATCTGCGACTGGGCCTCATCTAGCTGCTGAAGGACTGTCTCAATGTGATTGATGGAGCTGTTGTGAGGGGTCTTGTTACTTGAGATGGCAGAATCCCTATTGGAAAACAGAGGGGAAAGCTTGAATAGGAAAAGAGGATGTGAATCGGAGAATATTCATTCATACAGCAAGCTCTACTGTCCACATCCTGAAGGAGCTGATGGCAAACAAATAAAATGTTTTTGTGCCAGTAGTCTGTGCCCTCACAGCCCTCGTCTTCTGTGGAGACTACACCAGACAGAACCAACTCAAAACAGTTTGCTGACTAAAGGAAGAGACAAGATCCACCAACACCTCAATCCTATATATGAAAGTCAGCTGAACTGGTTGATTAACCTGCTTCAACACTGGGAAGGTGTACTCCACTACACTTGGAGGGCGGCAGAGTAGTTTAGGGAATGCAGAACAGGCCACAAGGCACAAACAGCTCTTTCCCCCAATAGAGGAGAATAGGTGAGGTCCTTCCACTCCTGCACCCCCATCCCAAAGCCTCTGTTACTTGAGGTGGATGTCTCATTCTGCCTAATGTGAAGGCTTGGGGAAGTTGCATTTTGCAACTCACAGAATCCAGGATTTTCCCCATTTTCTGAGAGGAATGGCATGCCTATGCGGACTCCCTGTGAGGCCTCTGTGGATCCTAGCTTAAGAACCACTGTCTTAGAAGAAATTCAAACATCTTCAAAAGCATATTTTAGAGGTCACATGGAAGGCTGAGTAAAACGTTTTTGAAGAAAACAGGATCACCACTCTCATCTTGTCAGAGACTCCTAGTAAACTTTCAGGAAACCTTCAGGACTCTAAACCAACACAGATTACAGATCTTGTAAGCCAGTGGTTCTCAACCTGTGGGTCCCCAGATGTTTGTGGATTTCAGCTCCCAGAAGCCCTGAGCATTGACCATAGTGGCTGGGGCTTCTGGGAGCTGAAGTCCACAAACATTTGGGGACCCACAGGTTGAGAACCACTGTGTAAGCCATCTGCTACTGACATGCTATGAGAAAGTATGCTCTTTCAAGAGCAGTATCACATTTCTCAAGGTTATCACTAGTGAGCACAGAAAATCACAACCATGACCACCACCACCTACACTCCACCTTTTCCTCAAAACCAGGATCCAAGTGGGCTTACAAAATAAATAAATAAAGTTAAAACATACAAAAATTTCAACATTTTAAAAAATGTTAACTGTGATTGAGATGATTGCGGTTGTTATCATGAAGCTGGTAAATGGTGAATGTAATACAAGTTCTAACATGTGATCTAGCTGTAAAATGCAGTACAATGATAAAACTTAGATATGGGATATTGAAAATGAAATCCAGATCAGATTGAAAGTATCAAGAATATGTCAGTAGAAATAACAAGGAAAATTGTTTTATTTGTGAATTTTTTAATAAAATGATTATAAAAAAAGTTAACTGTTTAAAAATTGTTTAAAAATTTCAAATTTAAATTAAACTATTAACAACATTCAACATAATTTAAAATATACAGCTAGAAAGGTTAAAAAGCAATTTCTTATATGACTCATTCTCCTAATTTATAAAAATTGATGCTTTAAAAATTATGTTGCCTGCCTCTCTGGCAAGTGTTAGACCAGAACCACAGGTTAAAAGACACAGTGGCCCATCAATGGAGTAGATAAATGAATGCCCAGTTGGCTCTCTCTACAACATGCAATAAATTGGCACTGTGTTCACTCCTCCACCTTTGTTCATAGCACTCAGAAATGTGGAGGAGCAGAGGCAGAAAAACAAAATTTAAAGACAACAGGACATGTGTATACGTGTGCGTGAACGACAGTGAATGGAAAGAAAGGGAGAAACCTTGACGTGGATCTGTTACCTTAATACAAAGCCTTACCTCAGCTGCTGTATTAGATCTTCACCTTCCTTGATAACATTCACAGTCACTTGCAGAGTGGTTTGCTGCTGCTGGCCAAACCTTTTGATCAACTCCTGCACTGCCTCCACAGATTCTGCATAAACATCATCCAAAAGTTCCTTCTGCAGCTCTTCCAGCCATGTCCAGAGCTGTGGGTGTTTTTTTTTTAAAAAAGAAGAGGACTATTGTTAAGATCAAAGTTAAGAAAACTGCTTTGTCAAGCTAGGGTTTTCTTCCCTCCCTTTGTAGTATTTTGAACAGTTATCCTGAGTGCTTGAGAAGAAGGATGGGGTATAAATTGAATGAATGAATGAATGAATGAATGAATGAATGAATGAATGAATGAATACATTATTACTTTAAAGAAATATGTTATGATGTGCATATAATTGTCATATACTTAGTAACCACATGCACTCCAAAACTGTGGCAGAAGGTTTCTAAGGCATTCAGGTATTACATATATGTGTAATAGTGATATATACTCTTACTAGATAGACATACTTCAGTTAAAGCTCATGACAGTGAACTTCCTTTCTACAAAATATTTTTCCACCTGCCTAACTCCCCTTTTCTTTCTCATCCTCTGTCTACCTGAAAGCTTTTCAGCAACATAAGCACGGGGAAGATGGTGAAGGAGGGCCACAAAATTTCACTGTTGGGTTGCACCAGTATGCAGTAAACACTGTAAAAAAAAGTAGAATTCTTCACTAGTGGATCCTACCATAGCCATGTGTGCCTGCTTACAACAGGCAAAATAAACAGGAGCTGCCTCCCAAATTACTTACTGAGTATGCATGTACAGCAAAACTGAGAGAAAAGGGGACAGAATATAAGCCTGCCTAATCAGTTCCCCCAACACAATAAACAAGCATAGATCTATAATTTGCCCACCAAAATAGAAATGATAAAAAAAAACTGGAGGTTGGTAGGAAAAAAGTTATCTCCAGTGCATTTTGTGTAAGCTATGCTCCCTTAATGAGCTGGAGACCTCCTGCTCACAGCTGATTTAATAGTCTCCAAGTGTGTCACTTGCAAAGTCTCTATGTATATCTCTTGCCAGACTTAATTCATCAGGCAGCTTTAGGCAAATTGCTGTTTGATTTGCTTTGATTCCTTCCACATATAATGCAGAGAGCATAAACCAGACCTATTTTATTGTGCTGTTGCAGAGATTCATGGGTGTAAGACAAGATGGCTCAATGGAGCCTCCATATTTCAAGGCAATGCACAACTGAACACCAACTGCTGGACAGCAACAGCAAAGGAAAAATGATTTCACCTTACTATGAGCTTCTCAGAAGCATCTAGCTAGTCATTATGTAAAGAGGCTGATGGATTAGATGGACCTTCTGACTTTATTACTAAGGCAGTGGGTACAAGATTCTAAAACAATAAATATATTTAGTTACCACACTAAACTCTATTTCATGAATATAATAGACAATACGTGATGCCAAATCATCACACTGCCTTCTTGTGTCATATTATCATGACAGGTATCCTCACTGTACTTCTGCTTCTAGGAAAAGACAGCCTGTGAATTCCATTCCCAAAAGGGCAGAGCACACACAAGTTTGCATTAAAAGAGAATCACACAAATGTCATTTTCCTCCATTTACACAGGCGCTAATCTGAATTCTAGCCAGCATTTCATCTGAGTGTCTCTAAAATCACATGAAACACTAAATTCATGAATGAAAACACACACACCACCCAGATCTTTGACCCACTTTGAGCCACTTTATCTATGCCTATTGGCCACCACTCTTCAAGGGAACTTTTCTTAGCATTGCTATCCAAGATCTTTAACAAGAGATGCTAGAGACTGAAGTGCGATTTTACAGGCAATCATTAAATACTATGCTTCATTAGTAGTAAGACTCAGTACTTCTGCAGCCGTTTTGCTGAAGCATTTGTACAGCAAGGAATAACTTGGATTATGGAAGGAGGTTTCAGGGCAAATGGGTAAGCAGAGACAATATTTTAAGTCTCACATTTTTAATCCTTTTAAGCCTTTTTGAGATGTTTAAACTTGTTTGAATTGTTCATATGATTTTACTTTGCCCAAATTATTATATTTTTTATTTTAATTTGGAACTGTTTAAAGTGTCCGTATTGTTTTATCTGTTTGCTACCCTGAGATCTCAGGATAAAGAAAAGGAATAAAAAATATTTAAATAAATACTGACATTCTTTAAATTAAAAAATTAGACGTCCCCAATCAGAAATACAATCATTGCAGCTATTTTCTTTAAAAAAAAATACAATAAAAAATTTAAAAATGCTACATCAATAGCATCTTCATTTTTGAGGCTGTTTTTTGTCACTAACAAAACATGCTATCTGTGTTTAATCCAGAGCTTGCCAAACTTTTCATGTTGGTGACACACTTTTTAGACATGTATCATTTTGCAACACTGTAATTCAGTTTTACTAGCAAACTGGTTAAATATGGGGACACAACATATCTCATGAAACCCTTTCATATATTTTTAAAAATAAGTGATTTATAAAGAATGACATGATTTCCAAGATTTTAGGCGACACATCTACACATGTCAGGTGACACACTAATGTGTTGCGGCACACAGTTTGGAAAGCCCTGGTTTAATCCATGGCTGATCTGAGGGCCACACTGGTGCCTATCCTCTCCCCACAGTCACAAAAAATTGTCAACCCCCCCCCCCAATATTTTTGCGTCAGAATAACCTCTAGGAGGCTTGCGGAGCATTTTGCCACATTTTGTCCCCTCAAACATTTTAGGTCCAGGGTGGCCTTTTTGAAAACCAGAAGTGACTTCTGGACACCTTCTGTCTTTTTTAAAAAAAGAAGGGGCTTCTCCTAGGCCTAAAATGACCCTAAAAAACAGTAAAATGCCCCTCCTACCCCCACAAGGGACAATGGAGAAAAATGTTTCTTTTTTACTTTCTGATGGTGGGGTGCATTTGTGATGCAGCTCTCCAAGGTTTCCTGGGGGAGGGACCAATGTGGCCCCCTAGCTTCCCATAGTTACCAAACCCTGCTTTAACCTGACAGTTTGTACATCTTTTCTCAGGAATTGAGATGTGGAAAATGAGTTTTTAAGAGTCTGATTAGGTACATGGAGTTTGCACGGACAGCATCTAGGTATTCCAAAACGTTGTTTCATAACGTTGTTTCATAACATTCAAAACGTTGTTTTGCCCATTCCCCTTCCCCATTTTGAAGAAAAGTAGTGCATCTTAAGACAGGGACTGAGAAAGTATTGTTTTGCATTTCAACGGCACTTTTTCTCTAACTACTGAAAGCATTTCAGGTACAATTCCTTCTAATCTTGAAAATTTCCAACATAGTAGGCTTATCAGTATTGTCTTGAGGAAGCAAGACTACAGTGAGATAAAAGTATTTTGCTTAAGGTCACCAAGGGTAATTAAAATTGAACCACAATTTTTACTGGGGACTTACAGCTTATACCTGGTGTCTCTTGGCTCCAATAGTTTAGTAGCATGTGTGAGCAACCTGAAGAGTGAGCAACCTGGAGAGTGAGCAACCTGCTCAGGTCCCAATGTTTGTGACTACAACACCTATCAGCACACATAGTAACTAGGAATTGTGAGCGTTGTATCAATCACTGGGAGAGCACCAGACTGCCCCCTTGCTAGGATAGAGTATTGCAGCTGTCACCTTAGCACTTCCTGAGTCTGTGTGCACAAATTTTTCTTTCTGCTTTCTGTTTGGCATTGTACTGAGAAAAGCAGATTTAAATATAGCTTCTGGAGAGCAAATGTGTTGTTTGTGCTAAATTATTAAACAGGTATTTAGAAGCTCTTTGGGGCCATAAACCCATTCCTTTTGGTGGCATTTAGCTCACCCTGTTCTCTTCATTATCAGCAATGCCTTAAGAAAGCAGAAACATACGTTCATGGGAAGGATGATTCTAGCACTTGGCATAGAAGGTCTTTTACCAGTCATCCCCAGCAAGGATACAGTTCTAACCCTCATCTGCCTGCAGTAGCCTGTGATTAACATACAAGCATGAATGGACCTTGACTGTCAGCAGCATTTTGCAGCCCTATGTAAAGGTCCGTCATTTCTACCACCTGTTTACTAGTGGTATTAGGCACTGAAACACTACATAAAATCTTAGCACTTGTTCGTTCCTGAGGATATTCCCTGTACAAGGCCCAAGCAGCAATGTGGGAAATTGCTGTAACCTAAAAAAATCCCACATACCTTGCTGAATCAGGTCAAACCGCTGAAATTGTAACCTTTCCCAGATGGGGTCCATTCAGGTATCTTAAGTTACAGCTCTCTTCAGCCCCCACCATGACGGCTTAAGGCCAGGGATAATAAACAATATAGTTGAAAATATCTAGAATAGGGTGAACTCAAACAGAGGGTTGGAGGGCCATTCTGGAATCCTCTCAACTCACCATGGCTGCATGTCTATCATTTTCTGAAATCAGAAATGACATTCTGGTCCCTTCCCATTAACTTCTGGACAGGTTTTCAGCTGCTAAGTGTTGGGGCCCATAAAAGGAACTTACTACTAAACACATTCTTCACAAGTATATTTGAGCCCCAAATCCTTCTTTTCAGTTGTTTTCTCTAAGCTCTAGGGATTTAGGGGAATTTGGGTGAAGACTAAGGTTGCAAGAATCTTGCTCCAAATGTAAGAGGACAAAGGTGGGGAAGGGTGATCTAGGGGCTTAGTATTGAGCTTCTAGCAATGCCCTGCCAGATGCCTCTAGGAAGGCCAGAATCAAAGTACAGAACTAATGGATTTCCTCAGTTGTTTCTTGTCACCATCTGGTGTTCAGAAATGCACTGCACTGAAACATGGAAGTTTCATTTAACTCACAGGGTTGACACTGACAGGCTTAATCTTTATGAATCTGTCTCGGCCTTTTAGAAAGACTCTTAGGATGTTAGCATGTCCTGTAGCAATGCAATTTGTAATTTATTTATGTTGTGTGTGAATTATGACTCTTTCAGATATCCCCATCAATGGATTCTCTCTCCCCCCACCACACATAGCAGCTTCCACTCACATGTAGTGAGACATGGAAATGATAAATTTTCATAGCTTTCTGTAGCAATGCTCTCCTCTCAACATTGCAAAACTTAAATCTCAGGGAAAATCCCTGTCACTCTTCAACCAATACCTGAGTAGAACTCCGTTCTCCAAATCGTGTCTGGACTTTTGCAAGTAAATAGATGAAGGAATTTATCCTCAAGTCCAAGGAAGTATCTAATCTTGTTCTCTCAAAAATACAAGAAATTTCAAACAACTATTTGGATACTAATTTCAAAAGCTACTAAAGAGTGTGATGTGTTAAGCACCATGGAAAAATGTTCAGGCATGACCTCTCCAGGTCTATACTTGAAATCTGTATTCCCCTACTTCCGCAAAGAGGATGACAGCATTGATTTCTTCCCTCCACTTGGCCCTGCTACACAAACACCTGGTCCTACTCTTTTTCCAATCTGACCCCAACAGGGGAAAGGGAATCATTTACATACACATTTGTATGGCTGACATTCAGAAAGTCATGAGCACAACCATATACAGACATTACTCAAAACACCTTTTGAACAAAACAAAAAAAAAAAAAAGCACTAACTTTGCATGACTCAGTGACTGGTGAAAAGCCACACTTGGGAACTGACCTAAGGTTTGGGCCATTAATTCCTGCACTGAGATTTCTATCTAAGCAACTGTTGCTGTAAACAGACTCACTGCCTCTCCCTTTCTTTTTTTCAACTGTGAAAATGGCTCTCTTGCCCATCTCTTAACTATAGGCACAAGGGAGAGCTAGAGATCTTGCAGAATGCTCAGTTCATCATCCATTTGAGCACCAAACCACCTTTGGGAATGAGGGGACATGATTACCATTAACATGCAAAAAATACTGATTTGTCACAAGACAAGAGCACTGGAAAATAATGTCTTCTCTTCCTCTAGCTGTTGCTAACATGGTTAAATACATGTAATAATCCATTCTAGACTATGACCAACTGAAAATAAATCAGTGCAAATATATATGCCAGGAGCTATCTTCTCCAATGACTCAACAAGTTGCAATTACTTTTCTGCCAATACCCTTACATGGTAGAGTATCATCAGAAGCAAAAAGCCAAAGTTAGCAGTCAAAATACAACTACTCCGTATTGATACAACGCTGTTAATAAACATTCAAAACAGTTCATATATATTAACTCTAACAGATGCACAGCACAGTACAATACTATATGGATGACGACAGGAAGTTCTTCAATGAACCATGTGCAGGGCTGGTCCAAGACACTCTTTGGCATGAGGCAAATGGCATTCTCCCCTCACTCGGGTCTACACATCTATCTCCTTCACTTCTCTATCCTTTCTCAGAAAAAGTCCAGTACGAAATTGCACTACCGGTAGGAAATCTCTTTCACTGATCTGGGGTCCAGCAGAAAATGATATGTTGTCAGAGACGGAACAGCAAATGGCACTTCAAAAGCTGGACCCATGCAGCTCAAAGTGTACAGTATCAAAGCCAAAGTCAGTTTGATTCACATAGGAAAGAGACAGCCAGGAACTCAATGGAAGTTACTGTGCTGCTGTTAATGGATCTGAAATTTTATTGCCTGTATTTTACTGTCCTTTGTCCCTACTACCCCATAAGGCCAAGGAGGCAAGTAGCTCTCCCTGCACAGATATCCCACCATCCAGCCCATCTTAACTGACAACAGAAGTAACATCTGAGATAAAATGTAGGCCCGTGACTCAGACATCATCACTTTTTTTCTCCTCTATGACTTTTAACTTCTTTGCCTGATGAAGAAGCTCTGAAAGCTTGCATGATGTTTTTTGTACTGTTTAGTTGGCTCAATAAAGGCATGACTGTTTTGTGGATTTTGAATTTTGTTGTAAAGTCAGTCAAATGATTTTTGTCCATGAGGCAGACAATCCCCACAAACACCTCTCCCCATCTCTGCTAGTAAAAATGAAGAATAACAAGACAATTAATGCACAATTTGCTGCTTCTTCACGTCATGCTAAATCTGCTGCATAAAGTGGTAGCCTTTCTGTGCCTAATAGGAGGCACAGTCTTCAAAAAATTACTTTTTTGGATGACAACTCACAGAGTCCTTTTGCCAGCATGGGCATCCAAAGCAGTTCAAACAAATTAATTTTTCCAGAGGCTGGTCCTGATCACACTTATACGGCACCATGGACAACCAAGCAGCTTACACAGATTTTTCTTACACTATCCTCACTATCATCTTGCAATAAAATACTTTAATACATCATGAAATGCCACTATAATTGAGAGGAAGAATAGATTTGGAAATGAGGAGGGGACTGAAGTAGTACATACTGAGTAGCATCTGGGAAAAGCTAAGTACTCTTCCAATACTTCTGTATGGGCTTCGCAAATTTATGAATCACATTTAATTGTATCTTCCATCAAAGCCTCTTTTCCCATATTTACTCTGAAAGGTCTATTCAAGTGACAACATTTTAAACTTCTGCTGAAGAGCCATCTTGCTGGCACTGTACACAGCCTGTGAT
Organism: Iguana delicatissima; assembly: GCA_948472985.1. Classification (NCBI taxonomy): domain Eukaryota; kingdom Metazoa; phylum Chordata; class Lepidosauria; order Squamata; family Iguanidae; genus Iguana; species Iguana delicatissima. The sequence goes on from CAOKZL010000230.1 coordinate 447,451, forward strand.
CTTAACTGCTGCACAAGTGCATTTCAATCAACGCCTTCCTGCTGGAATTAGCAGTAAGTATTTTCAAAACTGATGCATCCTTCTTTGAATAAGCAGAAGATCACTTTAGCTGCTACTAAGATCCAACTTTCCGCTTCCAAATCCAGGAAATTATACAAACACACAAATGTATGCAAATCACACACATACTAATGAATGCATATAGTTACCTGTAGTGGTAGGATGGCTGGGCTTGGCTGCATGTACATTCCCTAGATTGCTTGCTCGCTCATTTGCACAGGTTAGGGGAGAAGGGGATGGGGAAGCAGAAGGAGGAAGAATGGCAGCACTTCCCTTTTCCTGCCTGTGCAAATGATTAAACACACATGTGCACCCCTATTTCCTGTCCCATTTGCTTCCCCCTCCTGCCCACTCAGGTGAGCAAATGAGTGTACGCGTCCTCCTCTCATCTGATCTCTTTGCTCCTCCCATGTGATTAAGCAAAAGCACACATGCACCCTCCTCCCATCTCATCCTCTTCCTCTCTTCTGCCCACAAGCAAGTGAACATGAGTGCCCTCCCTCCTGCCATCCTATCCCCATCCTTTCTCCTAGCTGCATATGAGCAAACATGTACGTGCATCCATTTCTTATCCTATTCCCCGCTCCCGCTGTAATCTGTAAATAATCAAATCACAAAGGCTTAACTCACAAATATGGAGAGCTGACTGTTCACTACATCTGCAGGTTTGATTTTCACTGATTATTGGCAAGTTTCTTCAACTGCTCCCACATCACCTCAGGCTTTTCTTTTCCAGGGGGGCACCTTCCCTCTTCATGGCTCTGATCAAACCATTTAGTCCTTTAAAAACCTGCCTCCTTTTCCTCCATCAGCTGCTGCCTGGCCAGCTAAAGACAGCTCAAGCCTGATTTCTCAACACCACAAACCCTCTCTCTATGCTCCTACACAACAAGGGAAGGTGAGGGGTGAGAGATGAAGTATAGGGCTACCAAACCAACCCACCCTTTTTCCCCTTCTTTTCTCTGACCTGGTTTGGACCCTGGGTGCCCATTCTCCCCACCATGTCTCAACCCCCTTCCCACAGACAGACAGACAGACACGCACGTTTTGATATTTACAATTTTCCCACTTTTGTAAGAGTCTTGTGACCACAACCCTAGAGAATGCAGAGGGCCAACTGTATATCTATTTGTAAAAGTTTTGGGGGGAAAGCATTTATTTTTATCTGTAACAGTAACTTGTCAGTCTTCCTTTTATTGTATTTGACCACATATTGGTAATTCATGGTTTTAGATATCTGTAATTTTAGACATGTTCAGTTTTGTGGTCCTATGTGTTTAGGTATTTGTAATCTGCAATTTTAATGATATGCTTTTATGTAAGATTGTTTGCTGCACTGAAGGGTGGGGTAAAAAAATCAGTAACTGAAATATTCTTAGCTGTTTATGTACACAAATTAGTCCACACAGTCAGCTACCAATTAAGCCTAGTGTAGGTAATCTGCAAGAGAAAACAAAGGATGTGCACGCCATGTGAAAGCCAGATTGCCCAAAGAGGTGTGAAGGTGGCTTCCTTCACATTAACAAAATTAATAGTGCTTTTTTAAAAAACTGTTTCTTCATGTTCTTTACTTATTAAAAACATTTGGCCTGAGGAATTCTGTATAAGGGCAGGTGTTCACCCATTGTGAACTACAGGTGGTCCACACTAACAAGCAATGTACCTCTGAGCATTGGATGTTCAGTGGCAAGCATATCTACTTCTTAAGTGTCACATCTGGCTAGCATTGATGTTAGCAGAGGCAATTATACCATGGTATATTTCCACTGGTAGAAACTGCTTCAGCTGACAATAAGAAGAAATCTCTCTGTCTCTTATGGTTGTTCCCACGTAGCCTCTGCAGTAACTTTCTTTAGCACTACAGAGTGCTGCCAAAGGAGGAAGGCGGGTGGTGAGTGCTATTATGAATATAACACCAGAATCCTGGACTACATAGAATTCTGGTCAAATTCAGCACAGCAGTTATACTGCCCATGTCTGAATTCTGCTCCAATAGTTTGACACAGCTGACCTGCTAATTTAAGTATGTGACATGAAGTCCCATCTTTTCTTTTCAACCATCCAAAAGCAGGAGCCCAAGAACAGAAAGCTCCGTGGCCATGTTTATTTACGTTATGTTAAAGGTTCTATACTTCATCTTTCAACGAAGCCCTAAAGGAGTTTACAAATAACAAGAGGAGGGGAAAAAAGACCTGCTTATAATCTAAAGACACCACATAAAGCAAAAAGAGAACAGAGATAGAAGAACAAACTGACAGACAAACATAAGGACCAGTTCTTAAATTTACAAGATTAGCAATTCTACTTTCTTAAGCAATTTCAGCTTAAAAACACAAGCACACATCCACACCACCTAAAGTTTTCCTCATCTCTTGACTAGAGAAGAGAGAGATATCACCCAGACCTTTCTTGTCTCCCAGCCCTGAATACTGAACTCAATATTTCATCCTTAATAAATAGCTGAGCCTTTCACTATGTGGAGACTGCCATTCACAAATAACTGGAAGTTATTTATCACTTAGACCTCACTTTCTGGTGCAAACAATTTCTGTTGTGCTACAGTGAAATAAAAGCAATTCTGATTCAGAGCCAAATGTGCTATTTGTGTGTTACATCGACAGAAGGGTGAAAACACGACAGACAGGAAGTTACTGTATTATATAATGAAGTAACAGAAAATAGCTTTAAGTGCAAAGAGGAAACATTTTAATTTTCAAAATGGCCTAACTTGCAATTCAGCGGTTCAGGAGAAGTATGAGCAATGACTTCGTTCCTGAAAAAACAAATCAGATTTTTCCTCTTTTTTCCTCCTTCCTCCTTCTATTAAATGCTTTAACAGAAGAAAACCCTCAAAATAACATCTCTTTTCTGAAAACAGCAACATTCTAACTACTCTTAGGCCATTTCCACACGGGGGTAAATCCCCGCGCTGGGACGACCGAACATGGAGGTCATCTACACCGCGGGGTGTGCTAGAGCGGTGAAAAAAGGGGAGGTTCTAGACCTCAAACCGCCCTCATGCGGTCGCGGGGGTGGTGCTCCGTGTTTTATAAAGACCACTTTTCAAATGGTCTTTTTAAAACTTGCGCATGCTACTCCGTCGCAGCGCCCCATTTAGAACTGCAGGGACGTGCTAGCGCGTCCCTGCAGAGCTGCCTGGGGGCGGGCTTCCGGCTGACGCGCTGCCCTGATTGGTGGAGCACCGCCGGAAGCCGCCGGCCACCATTTTGGGCGCCGCCAAGCACTGCCGACATTTAGAGTGGCGAATTCGCACTGCTCCCCACGAGGACAGAGCGCCCCGCTGCAAGATAAGCTCCGTCCCTGCATGCGCCGCCCCATTTCCCCCCGTTTCACCGCCCCCCGTGTGGAAAGGGCCATAGAGTGACAAAACAAAAGTTTGGTTTCGCAAGCTCAGACACTCAAATGAAAACTTTATTAAGCAACTTCTGTTTCAATACTTAAGTCTTCATTTTAAGATTCATCTCACAGAAGATGAATCTTAGAGAAGAAAATATCTATATACATACATACACACTCACACACCCACAAATTTAACGCCACTTAAAAGTAGGTTAACTGTTACTGCTTCCACTTCCCTCAAACTCTAGCAGCTATAGTTTTTATAAGCTAAAAGTTACCTAGTCTCTTCAAAGAATCACACTTTCTCATGCTCAGAACTAACACCTTATGAACAAAGATGTTACTTATAATATGTTGCTTTAAAAAAATGGTTCCAACATTAATACCGAAGTCTCTCAATATTAACACCAAAATATTTTGATTTTGGCAAAACAAGTAATGCTTGTTTTACTACAGACAGTTTTTTGAAGGGGGAACTGCGACTCTGCCACCCCCACAAATTTCTTTATTTCTTCTTTCTGAAATCAAAATGCAAGCTACATGGGACACATTCAGCTGCTCTACAAGAATAACAGTATTCTGAGAAGCTTCCAGGGAAGTACTAATAACCTTATTGTTGTTTAAAAAAGAAAAAAAAAGATCATGTCACACATCCACTGTCCTTGCACATTGCTTCTGAGGCAAAGTTACAGTAACATCTCCGACCTTTGCACTCTCCCAGAGTTCTTTGATCAGAAAATATAACCTACGCCTGGGAGGAGAGTCAGTGCCAGGTATCCTAGGGCAGCTGCCAGGGCTTCTATACCATGGCAAGGGCTCATTGTTGATGTCTGCCTTGGGCCACTCTTATTTTTTTTTCCTTATTCCAACACCCTGAGCAACATCAAGCAGCTGGAAGTTGCCCTATTTTAGCTTCTGACTAAGCTTTGTCCTAACCTCATTCTGTGGCATGGTGAGGAATTAAAAGGGTGGTTAGACCCAGCCAGCTAAGCACAGCTTGAAGCACTGCCATCTGAACCCACCCGAGGAGTGCAACTCACTTTGCCCAGTGCCCCCTCAAATCTAGAGCTGGTCCTTTCTTAGACTGAAAGTAAGACAAACAACTAGTTAATAGATACACCCCCAGAGCTATTACTGTTTTTTCATTCTTTGTGGTTTTGTTTGTTACTCACCTCTTTAACATGGGTATGAAAAGACACAGACATGTCCAAGAGGATCTTGCGTTGCTCTACACGCCGAACAAAATCTTGAATCCGGTCTTCCAACTGATGGGCTGCTTGATAAATCTCTTCAGGGTCGCACTCTCCTGTCTGAGCCAGCTGCTCAGCTGCTTCTAGCAACTTGTCTGCGTTGGTGTATGTGTTCTGTGGAAAACGCAGAAGGCAGGGGAATCACTGCAAAAGTATTTCGTTTTAAGATGTACCATTGCTGCACAAGACACCAACAGGAGAACACTTTTGTAGCATGCACTGACTCATGGAAGCTTGTTATTTTACCTAATATTCACATAACTAAGTTGTCTCAAACCTTCTAACTTCCTGCAGTCTCATATACCCCACAGCAGAGTATATTAATTCCTAATATTTACAATCATTGCTATCACTATTTGTCAAAATTTTATTTAGTACCAATGTATTAGGCAAAGTATGGGGGACCTCGGAGGTCTAAGTCTGAATTTGGGTACATGATAAGTTCTGATACAGAGGTTAGTGTGTCGCAAACAAATTGGTATTTTATTAGCATACTGACATTGTTTGGGGAACAAAAAAACAAAACAAAAACAAAACACATATCAGCTTAAGTCTCTTGTTTGCTCTTCCTGTTCCCAAATATTCCTTCTCTTGCCAGTATAGTGTTTCCAGACCACTGTTCTAAATACTTTGAGGCCTGGGACAATATTTTCCCTGGAGCTGCAACATCTAGTGACATAAGTGCCTGGTGAAAATGGTGTCAAATCAATAATGCAAGTATTTGGGTAGGCAGGGAAGAGAAACTTCTCTGCAAAGCAACATTTGGGTAAGTGGCTAGCTGGAAAGCATTTTCTAGCTCTGAATTTAAGCAGAAATGATATTGGATGAGAAGTCAGGATGTGTGTAATGTTTGCCTTTTACTGGAAGCAAGAATGGCAAGCTGTTGAGATTCATATTTGGAACCAAGCAATTACACATTTCTGCAACATTATTACCGGGAGGCCTCTTTATAGTCACTTTTCAGAAGCAAAAAAACAACAACAGAAAATGATCTTAACTCTACATGCTGTTTATGATGGTCAAATTTTCAGTCCGTTCTGTTTTTAAATAAAGTTCTTAACATCATCATTTTACCTACTACATGTCAACCATTCAAGGTGATGCCAAGGATGTTTCCTACCTGTGCCACTTCTTCAAAGTCTTCATGGCGTTTCTGCAGTGCTCTTGCTCGATGTAAGGACTTCCCAACCCCTGTGTGTTTGCTAAGGAAAGCTTCTCCATGGTTTTCAATCCAGTCCAGCACCTTCAAGAAAATATGAGCAAGAAATAATCCCAATTGTATACCTTTAATGCATTTCAAATGGTTTTTCCATAGCTAAACAGCAAACCATACTACATATAAACTACATAAAAACTTTTCAATTTATTCAGATTTCTTCTCCACAATATTCTGAACGGGATCATGAATATCTGCAGCCTAAAAAAACGGCTAAATAAACATTTTAAAAAGCCTATAAATTATAAATATTTCCATTTCACATTAATCCTGGCTGAGGTACAATCAGGGCTGGCCCTACTCTTTGCCTAAAGGCAACTGCCTCAGGTAGGAGATGTGTAAGAGGAGTAACAGCTGTCTAGATGCTCCTCCTGAGTTCTTTATCCTTTCCACCCCCATGAAAGATGATCCTATGACAAGTACCCACTAAACTGGGTAGACAACCTCAGGAGTGATGGAAGATCCAATCCTGCTGGCTGTAAAGTTCAACTGGAATGACAGCCACCTTGTGTATGGGGAATGGAAGAGAGACATAATCTTATATTTTGTCTTAGGCAGCAAAATATATTGGGTCGACCCCAACTGCACCAAAATTAGACAGTGCCTAGAGGTTGCAATGATCTGCTTTCATGGCACTGGTGGTTTTCACAAAGCCAGCTGAGCACCACATGGGCTTGTGACAATTTCCTGCACCAAACTCTGCACTGGCATGGAGAACGTTCTCCAGTGAACGTAATGAGTTAATACACAAGAACAGTCGACCATAAGGAGACTGCCAATGAGACTGGAACAGTTTAATGCAGCAGCTGTTTCATGTGCACTGGACCACGTACTGTGAACTCTCCAAAGGGTTTCTAAAGGGTTCCTAAAGGGTTCACAAACCAAGCAAGCCAAACGTCTCCTATGGGTTTTGATGGTACTCGTGTGTTTTGCAAACGTAAGAACTATCCTGCAGAATCAGAGCAGAACTCCTAGCACAGCAGTCTCTCTCTTTTTCTCTTTCTCTCTCAGATACATGCAGCAGCCAGCCAGATACTTCAGGAAATCTCAAACAGCAAGGCAAGAAAACGCTCAGCCAACATCTCCCCCTCCACCAAGAAACTAGTATTCAGAACTAAACTGCATTGAAACGATTACATCCTAGTTCTGTATCATGGTGAACTGTCATTAAAGGGCCATTCTCTACAGGTATGTTTCATCCCTTTCTTAAAACATCCACACCGATGCCCTTCACAGCATTTTATAGCCACAGATTCATTAAGTTAAAACCATACTAACTCCCCCCACCCCAACCAGCCTGAAGAAACTGCAGATCAATTTAATTGCCCAGATTCTTGATTTTATTCAAAAGGGACAGGACTTATACTTGCCTTTGAAAAACATGCATAGTTACCACAGTCTATCAGATTTTCTTCTAACCCAAAAAGCATCAACACAAAAAAAAAAATAATGCTTCACACCAGGACGTAAAGACATTATCGAAGACGCTAGATACATTCAAGAGCAACCCAAAAGACAACTGTCATGCCAGGTAAGATGTATGTGAAGGTTGTCTTGGTTTGCTGTAGTTGCTTTTCCATATTGTTACAATGTTAAAACTAAAGTAATCAAGAACAAGCATTCCATATACCATTGTAAGGTATCTACATAATTCCAATCAGTCAAGAAAAGTAATACGGATGCTTGACTGTCCCTTATGAAAAGCTACCATTTCCTCCAACAGCAATAAGCCTTTTACCTCATCACCTTTTGGAGGTCAACCACAATGCAGATGTCATCCTCATAGATTCCATCTATAGAGCAAATTTCCTATCTTAAAGCCTTCTCTTATTTCAAGACCTTTGGCCTTGGAGATAAACAGATCTTGGAAATGATTATTCCTGTATGAAATGGAAGATTGGGAAGACATATTGCTTTATACTATATAGTGTTTTATTTGTAAAAACTTTTGTATATTTTATCTGTAAGATGCCTAAAATCTTTTTCAGAAACAGGTATACAGGAAATAGAAATCATAATCATTCTATTTGGAAATACAGTTTTAAAACTATACACAATAGGTCCCCCATAACTGCATGACCAGAATCTGCAGTTTCACCCGCAATCCACTCCAGGACCATGGCTGCTGTTGCTGGACGGGGTCCTTGCTTTGCACAGTAAGGCCAAGAGAGGCATGTGGAGAGACACAGCAGGGCTTCCCACGTCTCTCTCAGCCCTGGGAAGAGTGTCCGTCTCCTTTCTCAGCTGAGAGTGTCATGGGAAGCCCAGCTCCATACAACCTCATGCCTCTCTTGGCTGAGGAACGAGATGGACACTCCTTCCTTGGCTGAGAGGCATAGGAAACCCAGCATGGCTGGGCAGCAGAACTCCCTCCCTCCCTCCCTGGTCTGGCCTAAAGGTCAAAATATAGTATTTGGTATTGTCTGTGTTTATCACGATCCATGTTAAGTCTGGGAAAATAGTTTTTCTTACATCCTCACCACTAATCTGAAAAGTTCTAATTGTATCATCAGGCGCAAACTCTGGTTTCAATTCACATTAAGCCACCAACAATTTCTGTAATCAGAAATCTACTCAATAACTGAACATACAAGCATCTGAAGCCAAGATATACATTACTATACTATTGCAAATAAGGCAGTAACGAAAGCAAGATGTTCCCTATTTCACAAATTCTCTACAGATGCATCATTCTGGCAAGCACAAGGGCAACTGAAGTGCTCTTCCTTAAAAGTGTAGTTTAATTCATGTCTGTCTAAGTAATATTTTCAGGAACTATGTACTGTATATAAGCCAACATTCCTCTGGAATCCACAAACTTGTTGAAGCCTAACTCATCAGACCCTCCATTTCTGCTTATATTAGTTAGAAATATTATACAGGCTTCAGGCAAACGTTCACTCTATAGATCCTTCTAGAGCAAAAGTCCTGAAAACACCAAACAGAAGTCTTCAGAGCTGTTCAGATTAGAGAAAAGGAAAACTCACCAGCTCTGTGCAGGAGGAAGAGCTTTTGTTGGTTTATAAGGGGTCTCAGACATTTCACTGTAATGCTGACTATTGGATGTAGCTTAACAGGATGCCTCAAAAAGTCCACTGTAAACATGCAAACTATCAGATGGACTCCTCCCTCAGGAGCAATTCTTTCAGGCCTTTAATCATGGTTAGGTCTTACATCAGTACTGGACTTGCACTCCTTCCTCTTTAACCAGAGTATGGTAGTCAAACCAACATTGTGAAAAGACTGGGAATGTGTCTGCCAGCACACTTGCCCAAAGTTCTTCCACACATCCTTGTTGCTTCAGAAGAAACAGATGTCTTTTTCGTAAGCCAGTATGTCCTTGCTATGAGCATTTCCAGCAGCTTGCTTCATCAATATTGGCACTTGCATTTCCTTTCCCCACACCACATTAGGGCTGCCCAACATTTTGATAGTAAGGAGCCAAATTATGTCATAAACATAAGGACCAGAGAGCAGAAACTCCCACTGTAAATTTAAGCTAGCTAATCATGTACAAAGTAGGGCTGAATAGGGAGGTGAGTTATTCCCTACTTTTGTTTTAATGGAGCACCCTAACCATTGCTGAAAAAGGGAAGGGGGCATTTTTGAGAAGAAGGGAAAATGGCAATATATGAGAAATCTATCTGCAAGAATTCTTGCATCAATGATACACCTTAATATGCTGCATTAAAGTTTTCACTAAGCACTGGTAATTTTTCCCTCTCATCTTTGGGTTTCCAAAGATTTACATCAGGTTTGGGGTTTTCCAGATGAGACCTGGACTGCAATTCCCACTAGTTCCCAGACAGCATTACCAATGGGGATGGGTGGGAGTTTCAGTCAAAAAGCCCTCACAGTCTCACTCACTCTAAGAAACTGAACTTACAGCCCATTTTTAGCCAATGAGTACTTGAGACAAAGAGCAGGCATGAAACTTCCTTATATAATATCTAACAACAGGCTCATCTAGTCTAACTGTGCCTGCTCTGACCCACAGCAACTCTTCCATTTCTCAAGCAGAAGTCTTTTGCAACCCTGCTGCGGAGGTTTTCTTTGACCAAAGAATAGAGTGAGACAAAAGGAAACACACACACACAAACACAAAACCCTCTGTCATACCACCTTCAATTTATTTATTTTTTTAAATTATCTTCTAAGAAAGATAATTTTCCTAGGAATTGGTTACCCAAGAGATTGACAGACTGAAATTTTTCTCTCATTACACTTATATTTTATAGTAGCAGAGCAGGATCTCAAAGCTCAGTTTAAAAAAATGGATTTAATTCAGACATCACCTCAAATCGTGGTTTGGGTTCACCAATGTTTCTGCTAACTATACTTTGAACCCATGGCTGTGGTTTGAATTTCCAGATTCAAAGGCATAGTATTATTTAGAGTTGCTCAGCTGTTTTCATTTTTCTTCCACTATTTAGGTAACATCATCTTCACAGGCATAGCAATAACTAAAGTTCCATTCAAACACAATGCTATCTATTGTATAGGTTATTATTACAAATTATACAGTTCACCATCTCAGTGGAAAGACTATAGTACTGATCTTCGAAGAATTTTTATCTGTATTACATTATCGTAGCAATCTGATCCCACTTTTAAATGCTGTGGCTCCATTCTATGGAATCCTGGGATTTGTAGTTTGGTGAGGTACTTGGAATGGTCTGACAGAGAGCACTCGTATGCTTCCCTGAATGGTATCAGAACATGTCAAACACCTCATGAAACTGTGTTCCATGGTTCTGTAGGATGGAGTCATGCAGTTAAAATGGGATCAAACTTCCATAACTGTTAGTTAACATTCTTAGTTTTCTGCATGTCAGGGAGTATTTTGTATGGGGCATATTCAATCAAGTGAACCCCATATCTTTAGTATGGAGCTTGTTTTCTCCCAATATAAAACAGCCATTTGATTTGACTCCTTCAAAGTTTACCAATATATGAATTTTATAGGATTTTTTTTTTAAACCAAAACCAAGCCTAAACCTGAATATAATTTTTAACCCCTTGCAAGGCCTTTCCATATGAGCTGGCTACGGTGAATAAGGATTAAACAGACGGTATCAACATAATTGTCTCAAAATGTATTTTGATTACAACTGGAATGGATAATTCCTGTATTCTCAGGCCAGTGGCTTAACCATCCCTGTTTTCAATTTAACACACAGTCAGGGTATTTACTTGGGGAAGAAATGGTGTCAGAAAGGGACAAAGAGTTAACGGAAAGGACACCTTTGCCCAAACAACAGTGGCAGGAACAACAACACCACAATGGGATGTCTGCATTCCCCAGGAGGTCACTTTCTGATGGATTCATAAACCACCCTAATTCATCAGACAGTCACTGATCCAGATGACAGGCAGCCACAGCTTTCAACAAACTGATATGTGCAGATCAAATAATATGACAGCAGTGCCACTTTCAAAATTACACCTGTCACTTTTTTTGACAAAACAGATCTAATACGTGTGTGCTTTAAATTCTATCAGTAGAAAACACAGATGTGAATGTGGTAAAAGGTACTAGTCAATGAACATGTGCAACAGAGGCTTCTGGTACAAACTGGAAAGATACTAAATGGTTAGCTAGTGGGTAAGACACACTGATTGTGCTTGGCTGCAATGATAAGACAAAATTGTGAAAAATTTGGGCTTATCACTCACATGTTGACAACTGCTTCACTTGGCTCCTCCTACTGAGAAAAACAGCTAACCCAAGAAATGAAGTTCTCCAGGTGTTGCTGGGCTACAATTTCTGTTAATCCTCACCAAGGACTTTGTTGGCAAAGGCAGATGTGTGTGGTAGCCCACATCTGGAGGATCACACTTTGACTACTCCTCTACTCAACCTACCAGAAGTGAGTCAGGAGAAACATGTTTCTCTTTGCATTCAAATCCAGGTTTTGGCCTATTACATTCATAACAGGAAATCAACTTCAAGCTCTGGTATGCTAGAGGAATAAGAAATTACGAATTTGGGCATGGAGGGAAGGGAAAGACATTGTTTCTTTATTAATTTCTGCTTCGTTTATCCACTCCAGTTGAAAAAAGCCACACAGGAACTATTCAGGCAATGAGCAATGCATCAATCATATGCTAGAATTCTCAGTAATTCTGGGCCACTGTTACATAGGAACACAGCACCTGAAAAGTTGGTCCTCTTTCTCTGACCAGTCAGCCTTAGCTGCTGCTGCTACTCCTCCTCTCTTCTGTGCACAAAACAAATGCTCCTGCCCCTTCCATTATCCCATATCTTGAATTAACAGTAAAATGCCAAGGGGATTTAAAACTTTTTCTGTTTCTTTGTGGCTTCCTTGCTGTTTTGCTTAACTTTAAGAACCCTGACTGGGCCCTGCTCTGCTGTCACCATATCTTGGCCAAGAAGGAACAGTCATTCTTCAGCAAATGCTGGAGCTTGATCCTTAGCTAATTCCCACCCTTTGGAACTCCTTAGCCTATACATACATATATACATACACACTCATCTATTTAAGGAGAACAAAGGAAGACCGGCTGCAATAAGGCTTTCCCATCTCATCTTGAAATTTAACAATTGTTTTTGGCCCCTGGCAGCTTTAACAAAATAAGGTCAATAACTGCTTTAATCTTGCCTAGTGGTGCTTGTCTGATTGAGAAGAGATCAAAGTGCATTGGCTAAGAACTTTGCTTTCCCTGCATTGCTGCTCATGTTCTTAGCAAAAAGGAATGGGATGCTGGCATGGTGGTGACAGTGGGGGTTTTTTAAGGCTCTGAATGCACTTGTAATACACTGTCACCTGTAACACTAAAAATTATGAACTAACCTGTTGTACATCCTGCTGAAAGACACAGAGCTGAAGTCGTTGATGTAGGCGGACCTTTCGATGCTGCCAAATGTTTTCTAGTTGCCTCTGGTGATGTAGCACTTCATGAATAACATCTAGGACATGGTGAACTGCCTTAGAGTAGTTAGCTGAAGCTGTTAGAGAGTCTGAGCTTCCAGGAGTCAAAGGTCGTTGCAGTTTGTCAAGTAATGACTTTCCATCTTGGCTCACCTGTTCAGGAAAAACAAAAAAGCTGCATAATTCCAGTATACATCCTGAGAACTCTCTTTTCCACCTCAGACCATGAACTAATATACCATTGCCACACACTGGAAAGCATGTTAGTACTTATTATGGCTGAAATCCAAAGAGCACTGTTTGTTGAAGACTGCAGACTACCTCTTTCAGCCACAATCATCCTGACCACATCAAATACTAGAGATTTGACTCCAGAGATCCTTTAAGCTGCAGGGATTTGGGCAGGAGAGAAGGAACAAGACTGCCTGAAAAATCCCAGTCTTATGTGTGTCACATTGTATGGTCTCCTCGGGTCTAAAAAAAAGCAGGCATCATAAAATATGCTGAACTGCTCCATTACCATTAGTTTCATGGCTTTACTTCTGTTGCTTTTTTTTTTAACTTTTAGAATATTTTTATCATGAACCAAGCAATATGGTTATCATCCTACAACTTACAAGGTAATTCATAATATCTTTTATTAAGTTATAAAAAGTAGAAAATCTAAACATTTGGTCAATGAATTCAGTTTGACATGGATAAATACAGGGAAATAGTTTTAATTACAGTATACTACAGAGTCCTAAGGAACAAAAGGTGCTTTTGGGTACAATGCTGTACTATTGTGGAGAAGTGCCACCACTAGCCAATAAATTGAACTAGCCAGCTATTATCTGGTATTTGATAGTTATGAATCAGCCTAAGTATAGCAATCATATCAGTGTGTCCCAGCTGTCATGATATCACTGAACATGAACATTAATATATATAGCCTAAAAAAGATCTCCAGATGGTCAGAAACTGCTAGCTGACTCGCAGCAACAATTAGACCTGGTAGGACTATTGCGAGCCAGCTGCATTGCAGCTTCTTCCCTTCTAGTGCTGCAATATCTATCAGAAACAAAAGATGTAACAACCTGCTGGAAGCTTCTGACTATGTGAAGAAGTTCTAGAAGCATTCTGTGTGAATTGGGCCTAAGACATACTTGATGGTGATGATGACTGCCAAGCATCAAGGTCTCCTTTTTCTGAATTCTGAAGCAGTGAAGGAATCAAATCCACTCTAAACTGATTTGACTTAAGTGTTACATCAGCATCCAGCTTGACTGCACTTAATGCATATTGCTTAAAAGCCCAGTTTTATCAAGTTGAGTGCTTCCAGCAGCTTTGCCAGTAGAAGGACCACAGGACTTTAGCAAACCTGGTTACTGTACCCATCTATCTTCAAAGCACAGCCAAATATCAAGCATGACAGTAGTGGCAGCAGTAATTTTTCACTCAGTAATCAATCCAATGCTTCAGTGAACACATCTTTTGGTTACAGCTTATTCAAGTTTTATTGAATAAGAAAAAAAAATCCCAGTTCCCTTAATCTTCATATTTCCTTTTCATATATGTAGAAATTGAATTCTAATTTCTTTCCTGCTGCATGCCAATGAGCATCATTGACTCTGTATCATGATTGTACAAACTTGCCTCCCTCCATTTTGAAAGCACATACTAGGAGAATAAAGAATGAAGGCTTTTTTCAACAAGATGTTGCTATTATTTGGGAATTTATTTTTAAGGGGGGGGGAATTCTATTTTGTTAACATTAATGAAAAAGCCAGGTCAAATGCCTGTTTTTTTATTACAGAAGAATACATGCTCCGTGGCTAGATAATACCACTAAAAACTATAAATACAGATTCAAATTTTTGACATATTCATGGACATTTTTAAAAAACTGCATTAACACACAGATTCTATAGTACAGAAAGAAATGCTTGGGGGACAATTTGCATCATAGCCTTCTTTCCCAATATGATATTCTTGTCAGCATTATGAAGAATCCAAATATTGTAACACTCATCTGCATCCTTCAAGAGATGTCTCACTGTGCATCACAAGTTTGGTCTCCAGATCACAAATTTTGATTTTTTAAAAATCATTTCTGAGTTGACATATTTCAGAACTGACATATAATAAATCTTGGCAGAGATCCTACATCAAGCAAGTAAAGTATAATACTCTGCTCGCACAGTTCCTTCTGAGGCATACTGCCCCAGCAGTTATCAAACCCTGAGAGGGGCCCTGCCGTTGCTGCTGCTCACCAGTACAGAAAGGAAAGAGAAGAGACATAGCTCAGATGCTGAAGAAGCTGCTAGTCTCAGCTGTAAGGAGAGAAGAAATAAGGGTGCACTTACAGGTGGAAAGCCCTCTCTTTTCTCTTCCCCTCAGAGCCCAGAGCAGCTGCATAATTATCATCTGAATTT
Organism: Iguana delicatissima; assembly: GCA_948472985.1. NCBI lineage: Eukaryota > Metazoa > Chordata > Lepidosauria > Squamata > Iguanidae > Iguana > Iguana delicatissima. The sequence continues at coordinate 462,644 of CAOKZL010000230.1, forward strand.
CTCCCCCCCATCTCCTCCCACCATTAAGCAGCATCAGTGGCCCCTCTGGAAGCTTGACAATTGCTAGGGGGAGGAGGTTTTGGACAAAGTGCAAGAGAACAGATCCACACTTCCACATGCATATGCCACTAACAGGACGCTGCCCATCCCCTCCTCCTCCCATCTAGCACTAACAGTGTGCTACATTCTAAGAGTTGCTAAAACAATATTTACAGATGAAACAGGTATCTCATGTCTTTAAACTGGGTAAAAGAATACACACATCACTTGCAGATTTGTGGTACTTAGAAATGTTTACTTTGAGAGTTTTGTAAAAACTACAGCTGTCAATCATAAGAGTATGACTTTGAAATGCCAAGAGTATTCTAAAATGCATTAAAGTTCATTCGTGTCATACATTCTGGGTCAGAAACTAACACAGATTGACCACAAGGACCAAGGACACTGGCTTGGCCTGCTTAGCTATTCATAAAAATGCACAGATCAAGGCAGAGGGCATTTTAATCCTGTCCTGCCAAGGGTCAGAAGCAAGAACAGCTTTGGCAGGGCCCCTCCTTTAAGCATTGTCACATTTAGGACCATTCCTCTTCTCTTGGCTTGGGTACTAAAGGGAGTAACTGAAGAGCATTATAAGCAGAGTGATCTGCTAAAGTCTAGTCAGCAGGAAATGGTTTTCAAGAATCATAGCAATTGGAATGGACCCAAAGGATCACTTAGTCCAACCTCCTGCCAGTTAAGGAATCCACTGGGTCTAGGTTTCAAAGAAACTGTCTGCAATGCCTGTGTATTCACTGGAGAGTCTTCTAGATTAGGAGCTATGTTGAAAACAGGTGAAAAGTTGGTGGAGGTTGGATTGGCCCCTGGGTGTGTATCTCCTACTTTTCTACCAAAAAATGGCACTTAAAGAAGTGATCAATAGTAAAACATAACTAAAAACAAAATTCCAGTTAAAACATACAAACAAATCAATTAAAAACACAAAATTAAGTGAAATAAATACCACCTATTGGTCAAAAACCCTTTTGGCCAACAGAACAGGTCCAAGATCAAAAGCTTGCCTGAATAAAAAACATTTTGACTTGTTGGGGGAAGGACAAGAAAGAGGGTGCCTTGCTAGGGATATCCAAAGCATAGGAGCAGCCCCTAAGAAGGCCTGCCTTGCTTCTTCATCAAATACAATTACCATCACCACCATGTATTTGTTTATATTCCACCATTTTCCCCAATATGGAGACTCAAGGTGGGTTATAGAAATTAAAACAAAATGAAAATAAAAATACAGTTAAAAACAAATGGAAACTTAAAAGCATATTAAATTATTAAAATCCAATTCAACTATCCTTAAAATCAAAACCATTTAAAATAAATCCATTCAAAGATAACCTGGTCTAAAATATGCCTCTGATAATGAGTTTGACAAAAAAAAGCCTGCACTAAATTTCTCAAAACCCAGACAAGTTCCTATGAGAGAATACAGGCTTTCATACACCCTGGTCTCAAGTTACACAGGACTCTATGGGTCATGACCAGCACTCATGGGAGCTTACCTCAAAGAGTTGCTTATTGGAGAGAAAATCTTTGTCAAACACCACAGGCAGGAGTGATCTACAGCACAATTGGGTAGTGAGCCAGAGGACTTTCCCTAGCTAGAGTTGCAAAGCCATGATAACTGACTCATCTTAAAGCCTGTGTCCTGAGCGTCCTACCCTCGGTTCCAGCACAAGAAGAGCGGTTGCAGGGTTTCTCTAGAACATTAGTTCTTACTCTATTGTTCTTCAGATGCTTTGGATTTTAGTTTGCATGATCCCTGACACTGGCTAACCTGGCTCAGAGATGAAGTCCAAAATATCTAGAGGGCCACAGTATAAGAACCACTACTTTAAGGGATACGTTTCGGTTGTCAGATAACTGCTTATCTCGTACATTGCTTGTAGAGGAAAAATAACTACAGTCCTCCCTCCACAATGACAGGCTTGACCTTTGTGATTTTGATTATTCGTGAGGTGCGCTGGTGCCTTTCCTCCCTCCATTCTCCTCCTCGCATTTTGCCAGGTGTGGAGAAGGAAGACAAGCAACTGGACAAAAGGTAAGGGAATGGGGGAGGGAGGCTCACACATGCCTTCTTCTCTCCTCTGGAGCTCCTCCTCCCATTCTCTTGCCTATGGCACCAGTGCTGAGAACTTGCGCTGAGGCAAAAGAAAAGAGAATGGTGGGAGGAGGAAGGCATAAGCAATCCTTCCATCTCCCCTCTGGAGCTCCCCCCATACACTCTTGCCTCTGGCCTAGACACTTAGAATTTGCACTGAGCCAAAAGGCAACAGAAGGGGAAGGAGGAGCCCTGTAAGAGAGTGGAAGGGGGATTTTGGCGAGGAGGGAATTATTCACAATTTTTCCACTTTCTGCACCCCAAACCCTCGTGAAAGCAGAGGGGCCACCATAATTTATCTTTGCCAAGAGAACTCCAAGTTAGAGATGTGGCTTCCATATTATCTGCAGATGGAAACTACTGACTGAGTAAGAATCTATATTTGGTAGGATCCAAATCGGTATTTCCATTCATAGAACAGTTCTTTCCATTCACAGGGTCTCAGCAGAGAGCTTCATTACCATCAGGTGTATGTGTCAAACTTCGCCCCAATCCTGCATGCAGACAGTAATGTGAGACGTCAGGTTTACATCAACACAGGAACCTATGGTCGCTGTGATATTTTAGTCACTTTTCTCCTACTCTTAACCTCACTCTCCACAGAGCTCCTGGAGAATACAGCCTGAAAGGAATTCAGGATTTTTATTTCAACACAATAGAAGAATGCCATCAATTAGCATTATATTCCTTTTTGTGGGGCTAACAATCAGAACAACAATAGTCCTAATCACTAATGTTAAGGGAGCTTCAAAACACTGCAAGAAAGTTACCCAAAATTCAACATCCATTTCAACCACTGGATTGAAAAATGGCAGCCATTGGTATAATGAAGCACAGCAGACAAAGTATATTCACAGGCTGAGGCACAGGATGTATTTGCTAGCTTTCCTGCCCTCTTCCCCCAAACCAATGGATTCTGAGAGCTGCTATTCAAAATTTACTTGGAAAGATTTCACACTGATGTGGTAGTAACCTATAAAAAGGCAAGGCGGCTCAGATTAATGTCTCTTATGGCCAGTACCCAGGGCACAAATGCAATGCTCTTTTCAAACATAGGCTATTTTCTGTGTAAGAGGTCTCCCTTAGGTTTCTTTTCAGGCAATATTGGTCTAGTGCTGATGTGAGTTGGCCGCATAGAAATGAGTGCTACTTCACAACTACCTGCTGGGAAAAGAACTATCATCTTCCTTGTTTCTTCCTCAGTCCCCACAAGAATTACTATGTCTTACAGGAAGTAACAGCGGGGAAAAGAGAAGAGAGGGATGCCAAGAAATCTCCAGAGATACAGGCTGGAGAAGAAAGAACACCTAAAGTTAGAAGGGACTTCAGGATAATGCAGCCTCGCCCTGACAGTGCAAAACTTCCTAGTATGTACGGGGAACAGGTATTACAAATGGTGAATCCCTCAGAAAGAAAGGGAACCCTGGAAACAATTATTGCAGTAACATATAATTAAAGGTATAGCTTGCATGTTGTATTGACAGTTAATGTAACAAATATAAGTTACTTCTTCTTAAGAGTTATGAAAATAAAACCAGTATTTACCGTAAAAAAACAAACAAATCTGAATCAATCCTAGCTGTTTTTAAAAAAACATCCATGAAGCATGCACTTGAATTAACAAAGGTTGTATAGTTCGGGAGTAGTTGCATTAAATGTATTTTTGTTGCTGTTGGTATGTCATACAAGCCTAAGATCATCTGTACTCATCTGGCAATTTCATACAGAGGCAAACATGATTTTGGTACGAGTATACTCTCAATAGGAAGCTGTAATTGATCACAACTCCCCCCCAAGTGAATCTGCATAACACATGTTTGCAAACCTTATATAATTTTACACTTAAAACATCGTCACGTACACCAGGTACCTATTTATTAATTCTCTCCCTCTCTCTTTTCTCTCTCTCTTTTCCAGAATGGCAGCCAGGTTAATCTGTTCCAGCAAAATCAACAACACAGTTCGTTAACACCTTAAAAAACAACACATTCATTGTGGTATAACCTTTTGTGGACAAGAATCAGTACACTACATCAGAGATACTAAGTGTTATGCCTCAGCTGGCATATATGTGCAGGAAAACAGAGGGGAAAAATGAAATAGTAATGAGTTGCTGGGATGCAGGTCTGACATTATTAAGTACTAGAACTAGCCTTCTTCAAAACAAGGAAGAATAAAAGTTGCCTACCTCAGAATACGCCAGAGTAATATGCTCATATATCCCTTGGTGATGGTGAATGGCATCCTCCAAATCCTGCAGTTCCGAGGGAAGCTCTACCTCACCACAGGCCTTACACCACGAATCCACATTACTCATGTACTATAAGGAAAGAAAGAAAGAAAGAAAGAAAGAAAGAAAGAAAAAAGAAGGAAGGAAGGAAGGAAGGAAGGAAGGAAGGAAGGAAGGAAAGAAATTTCCAGTTATTCACCATCATGCACAGGCTAAGAGACAGCATACATTTCACTGGGCAAACAACAGTGACTAAACAGTAACCTAGCCCTTTTGAAGGTAAGCTTATTACCCATTGTCTTGATACACTACCTTTAAAACCTCTATGTTCTTCTGTCCAAAAAGGGTGCTGCCTGCTTTGTGAAGAAAGCAGGAAAATTACTAGAAATCTTTTCCACTGGCTACTAATAAGAATTCAAAGTTATTTCTACCCTTGTTTCATCTTGTCTACAGAACCGGTCTTGTTCAAGGAAGAAAAAAAGACAGATGGACAGAAAGAAAGAAAGAACCCTCACAAACTTATCTTGTTATCCTCTGCAAAAGAGAGACAGTGGTTAACAAAAGAAAGAAACACTTGAGTAAAATGAGAAGCCTTTGTTAACTGTAGAGGGGTTTCAGAGAGGAAACAAACACACATGGAAGCACTAAAACAATCTGAAGCCAAACCTCAATCCACATGCAGTATAGGACAGTTCTAAATGCATCCAAAATCCAAAATCTTTAAAAAGGTTCAGCTGCAATCTCTGGCAGCAAAAAATCCTATCAAGTTATCTTCCCCTATTGTGTTCCCCATTCACATGCATTCAAACCGTTAGATACATGGTGTTAACTAGATAGCTTATAAATCATAGCCAGTTTTCCTGTGGAGAAAGTACTGAAATTAAGCACTCAACCATACAGCAGAACAAACAGTAAGTCTAATTCAGTAAACCCAAACAGACTCCTCCATGTTCTATTTTTATTTGTCCTCAAGTTTTATTTACATAGAAAGTAATACTTTTTTTTTAAATGAAGCTTCTTTTCTTCATTTGGCCACTCACGCCACAATGGTCACACTAAGGAGGAAAGTATAGACACACAGTCCTATTGTACATTGGATACAGGTGAGATAGGGAGCTTGAAAGTCTGGGAAAACTCCAGAACAATTTGGGGGGCGGGGGCGGGGTAGACAAAAGTTTGGTAGAAAGAAAGAAAAAACCCTTCTTTCCTGGGCCCATTCACATTACACAATTATAGAACTGTAATTCCACTTTAACTGCCATGGTTACATCCTATAGAATCCTGGGACTGGTAGTGTGGTGAGGCACTGCAGCTGTCTAGTTGAGAATTCTAAATGCTCCTCCCCAAATTGCCAATCCCAGGATTCCGCAGGATAGAACCATGTCAGTTAAAGTGGAATAACAGCTTTGCATCTGGTTAGTGTGAATGGGCCCCCTTTCAGAAGGGGCCTCTGTATTGTTCTCTCTTTCAGGCGCACCAACACTCATGCATCATTTTCACACATACTCTCTCACTCTTCGCCTCCTCAAATATTCATGGAAGGTCTGGCAGACAGGGTTAATATTCCTTCCCTAGGACAGCACCTTCCTCAGGTAATTCATGCTCTTTCACATCCCCAGCCTTCCAAAAGGCTACTTATCTAGTTGTCAGAAGTGCAATTTTCCTGGGGAGGATAGCCCACGGTGATTACAGTGTCCATGAATTATTCTCCACACTGAACCCCATCAGCCTGCAAAACTACTGTTTTGTGGGATGAAGGTGTGGTCTGCAAGAAGGCTGTGATGCCTGATCACAGTATGCATGGGGTGGAGTGCCTAACAGATGCTTTGCTAGAAACGCTTAGTGGTCAACAAGAAGCAGAGGCATTTGGCGCTCTGAATGCAGCTACATTTTCATGGGGAGACTGTGAAAACTTTTTCTGCTGTTTTATAACAGAATGGAACAATGGCAACAGCAGCCATGCCTTTGAAGATGACTAAGATATCAGCAGACCTAAAAAGAGACTTCCAAAGACTACCTTTGGCCTGCAGCCTATGGAATACCCAGATACAGTCTAAATCAGTGGTTCATAACCTGAGATCTGCAAAGCCCTGCTGTTGGACACCAGCAGCAGCAACAGGGATGCAGTAGCAGGGGGTGGTGCAGGTACCAAATCTGCTCCCTCATTTGCAGCAGTAGGGAGTGTGACAGCTGAGGAACCCCCATGTGAGCACACCCAAACTGCTCCCTCATTTACAAATGAGAGAAGAGTTTCAGCATCTGCACACACCCCTGCTCCTGGGTCATTTGATGAAAGGGACACAGTGGTAGGCATGTGCCCCTGCCCAAACTATGACCAGGGAGACCAGGGTCTGAGCAAAGGGAGCAAATCCTGCCATGAAAACCCCCAAGATATGTTTGCCTTAGGGTTGCTGTAAGTCAGTTTTCAAAAAGGAGAGGCATGATGGCTAGAAAGAACCTTCCCCTGTCGGCAGCACTTTGTTGTGTTCCTTCAAGTCATTTCTGACTTATGGCAACTCTCGGGTGAATCTATCACAAGATTTTATTTTTTTTTAGCAATAGCATGTACATTTCTATATCACTTATCAGTGTAAGCACTCTCTAATTGGCTTACAATGTGTAAGCTAAGTACTCCCAACAACGTATAAGCTAATTGCCAAGATTTGTTCAGAGGAGCTTTGCTTTTGCCTTCCTCTGAGGCTAGAAGAATGTGACTTGCCAAGGTCACCCCAACGGCTAAGTGGGCATTTGAATTGTAGTTTTCAGAAACCTTAGGTAAAGAAATAAATATTTGAATATTTAAACCTAAATTTAAATATTTAAATCTTGAGTTAAGTCTTGGGGTCCTAGGCAACAAATCATATTTACAGGGAGTTCATGGTAAAGAAAAGGTTAAGAACCACTGCTCTAGATTTTAGGTGGGCTGGAACAACTTCTTCTAGAACAGAATTCAACTAATCAAAAGGGGCAATCAAGTTATTTGTTAGCTTGTTTCCCATCTTTCCCCCAGAGCTGGGCATCAAAGTGGCTGTTTCATTCTCCTACTTGACTCAATAAAAGCACAATCAAATACATTATTAACTTTAATATAAAATAAATTGACAGGCAACTCAAAGATGAGCTTACAAGTGAACAGCTCATTCCCTTAAGGAAGACATGTTCTGGTTATGGAGACAGTTCAGTGGGAGAATACGAACACTGATGCCTGCTTTTTACAAGATCGAGGTTTTCCAAATTCACTTGTGGGTACACATAGCTTAGGACTGTTGCTTTATATAACCGAGATGCCTGCAGCTACCCGCTGTAGTCAAATATCTGCCTTAGGTTAAAATTTTAATTTTAGTCTTAACATTCTATATCCTTCTTTTGCCATCCAAGCTTTATTATCCTTGTGAAACATTTCATAGAATATGTAGATAACACAACTGTTACAATGCCAATCACGCTGAAGGAAAAAAAAATGAACTGGCACAAGCCATAACTTTTGTTTCTATTTTTTAACACACCCACAACTCAGTTCTGAGACTAAGTAACAGCTTTGCCTCTTAACAAGGAATCACACCAGGAAAAGCCTGTGGGCAAGTTTCAGTGATCACTATTCCTGAAAGGAGTTACAAGTATTTTTGCCTTTAAAGACCCTTTCCAGTCTTCTTCTTCACTTCTCTCAGTAAGTAAAAATCTCTACAGCTCCCTATTCAGTTTCACAGCAGCACAACACCAATTGTGTTTTGCAAGAAGGAACAAGAAAATCCAGACAGAGATTTTCTCATTCTGTCTAGCAAAAAACAAAACGCTAAGAACAAGTGGAAGAGCAACGGCACACTTTCTCCTTGCCCAAAGCAAGGTATGACAGAGAAGATTTGACATCACAGCTTCCTGTAGGCTGCTTGAAGGACTGACATCTTTTTTCCATGGATACAGATTAATGTGGCTATGTCTTTGAATACTAAGAGTTTACACTAAGTAGACTCTATAGAGCATATCATACACTGAGTTAGGTAATGGCTCAGTGGACACCTGAACTTGGTTTTCCAAAGCGCCAATCCAACTACTGTATCTACTATACCACACTGGCTCTCTTTTTGCCCGTGTAAGAACAGGATCTTAGAGCCGAAATTCATTGCAAGCGAAACCAGGAGAAGTCAGTTTGCTGTCATTTACTTTTGTTGGAATTACTTACCTGCTCAGCTTTCTGGTGGAAAATGGCTGACATATCCAATAAGGTACTACGTTCATCCAGGGCTGCTGCAAATGCTTTCCATTCTTGCTCTAGCTGGCTGGCAATTTGCTTGATTTGCTGTGAGGCATAGTGACCAGACTCTACCAATCGGTTGGCTACAGACATGATGCGATTTATGTTCACATACACATTCTAAAGAAAAAGAGCAGACAAATATGTTAGACAAGAATGTTAAGCATGTTAAACTCAAAGATCCCAAGGAGAAAAAGGAATTCATTGCTTATATCAGTAGAATACTATGTTTGTAGATGTGGCCTATTTTGGACAAACGCTACGCAAATTAGAGTTCGATATTCTTGCAAACTCCATAGCTCCATAAAAAAAAAATTACAAGTAGAGACACTTAGGATGCTGAGTTTGAGGCCTAGTACAGAAGTCTGAACTTACACAGACAATACTGTAAAGCACACGAAGGCAAAGTGTGACCAACTGGCTACGTGAGATCCCCCATGATCTTCCAAATTAAAAAAAAGAGTTAAGAACATCCTGTTTTTTCATCTGCTATTGGAAGCCTTTACAAATGGAGGTTTGGGCTGGAAACACAGTTTGCCTTCCCCCACCTCCAAAGCCTCACCATCAAAATGAGAAGTAAACCTTCAGTGAACCTTCAAAGGTTGCCTTATTTTCTGATCTAAGTAGACTCTATAGAGCATATCATACACCAAAAAATGATCCCTGGACTTCCAAGATTGCCCATCTCTGCTCTCAAGCTAAGCTTTCATTAATCTCAAGCAAGCAGCCAATACAAAAACTACAACTTTTTATCTTCCTCATCCCACCTGGGCTGTGAAAACTTGTAACTGGGACCTTGCTCACTCCTACTTTTCCATTCTACCACAGGCAGTGTGCAGGATTTTCTTGAACTGAAAAAGCAACACACGGGAAAAGAACACCTTTTAAATGTGCCACATTAAAATAAGAAAGTCAAAACAAGCAGCACGAACTGCACCCTGGGTGTCCTAAATTTCACCTTTTGAAGTCAGCAACATGCTTGAACATAACAAGAAGGGGCAGTCTGTTTCCTGGGTGGCTGGCATCACTCTGAGCAACTGCTTAAGAAGAACAGTATTACCTTTTCTGACAGCAACTCTCCAGAGCACTCTGCAGGCAAAGATTCTATTAATTACTGTATATCGGGGGGCATCATATTGCTCTCTTCTGACTCCATCAGGGGGTTACACCCTGTGGTGGGAAAAGGTACCAAAATTCCTTTGAAAACAAGATGCATGAGAACATATGCCTTGTTTTAAAGCAAAATTGTGCTTCTGCATGCTTTGCTTCCAAACAAACCTCTTAAGTGAGTGTCATTGCCCCCCAAATTTGTTATCAGTGGCCAGGAGTCACAAAACCATGTGGCTGAGCAGCATACTGCACACATGTAGTCATATTATGATGTTAAGTCAACCTCTCTTAATTTCAAGGCTTCTAGTACAAACTTTATCCTACAGAAAAAAAAATAAGGATGGCAATTTTGGAGGAAAGAAAACACAAATCACTTACAGCTCAGGTAGCAGACAGTGATGTCACCATCTTTTTCATACTACATAAGAAATGAAACTGTAGTTCCTGCTTAAACTATAAGCCTGTGTCTGGATAGTCTCATTCAGGATGCAGAGAGGTGCGCATAAGAGCACAATGTTCCTTTATTTATTCATTTATTCATTTATTCATTTATTCATTCATTCATTCATTTAAAAGTCCTCCATATACAAAACTAAGCTGGGTTACAATGACTTCTCCTAATATATTATTCTCCTTTGGGGCTGCTTGCTTAGGTATAATGGAGAAAGTATCCTGGGCTTGGGTAAAGGTAAGTCAAATTTAAAATGAAGGCCTATTATCTGTACGTGCATATTTCTCTTTTCCATTTTGACCTGCAGAAGAATTTCAGGAAAGCAACAGTGTATTTGTTAAGCATTACAAGCCTGGGTGCTGAAAAAGGAAATTACAGACTTCACCAATATCACTAGGTGGCACTGTATCTACCACACAGAGTTAGTAGGAAATATAGGGATGTGAACATCCTAAAATCTTTAAAATGCCATGCCTTTACAACCTACAGGTAAATGCTACACACTGTGAGGAAAAATGCTACTTCTTAATGTCAGGGGAAAACATGTGAGTGAAAAAATTTCTAAGGTTACACTGATGATCAACCTTATCCGCAAGCGTAATATATATTAATAGGGAGAATATTTTTCTGAAGAGTCCTTTGAAGAGTTAGTTACAGTGCCACTCTGTTGTGCATTATGACACAAACATAGCTCCCCACACTTTTACTGTGTTATTGGCTCATAGTATGAAGGTCCTAGGCTCGATCTCCAGCATCTCTAGCACTTAGAACACTGCTTTGTCAGCCTTGATCAGCCTCTCCCAACCTGGTGCCCTCTAGATTTGTTATACTTTAGTTCTGATCATTCTCAGCCAGCATGACCAGTGGCAGAGCTGTCTGGGGATGATGGAAGTTGTGGCCCACAACATCTGGGGAACATCAGGCTGAGGAAGCATGGTGCACAAAATACTAAGCTTACATGGGCCAATGGTTTGATTCAATATGTTGGCTTTCTATGTTCCTTCAAAAACATTTTAGGCTGTGTGCATATCTAAAACATAAACAGTACTCCAGCCATGAACAATTGTAACCGACTTGTTGTGCACCTTCAAGTCATTTCTGACTTATGGCAACCCCAAGGCAAAACTATCTGTTTCATGGAAACTTGCTGGTGGGCTTGAGAAAGTCACACTTTCTGAGTCCAAGAGGAAGGCAATTGAAAGTCTCCTTTGAATAGCTCTTGCCAAGAAAATCCTAAGACAGGGTCTCTGTAATTCAGAGTCAACTTGAAGACATATAACAACAGTTGCGCTACAGATTGAAATTGCTGTTGTTGTATCAATTCACTTCCAGCTTATGGCAACCCAAAAGTGAACCTATCACATGGTTTTCTTAGCAAGATTTGTTCAGAGGGGGGTTTGCCTTTGCCTTCCTCTGAGGCTGAATGGATGGGACTTGTCCAAGTGGGTTTCCATGGTAGAGCGGGGAACTGAACCCTTGTCTCCACGCTGGCTTCCAATCCACAGTTTTTGCACTGCCCTTCAGGTGCCAAGACACAATGCCAATGCTGCTTACTTTAAAGCCTCTTCTACCTGCTTTAAAAGAAGTAAGAAAATCACAGCCTGGTTTGAGCAAAGGTCTGCTCTCTTTGTTTGATTCAGTCATGGAGTGGGGTGGGGGAGACTGAATACAAACCACACTGCACCTTGCACCCATCTAATCAACACGGACTGTTGGTAACAGTGTGTCTCTTGTTTGTTGCAACCTCTAAAGGATCTTTGGAGGGCTTAAAAACAGCTTATTAAATCAGTCTCAGGTGACACTTTTCTGAATTAAAAAGGAATATAAGAACTAAAAAAGAATGTCAAGTGGGGTGGGATGTAGAATAATTTCAGGCCACCAGTTCTTGAACTAATTTTACCTTACCTGACCTTATTGTTTTATGGCATAGAACAGTTCCATGGAATTTCTACTACATGCAGTAAATGCACTCTTAAAATTGCTCCTATACATATCTTTTTGAAGTAGACAGTTAAACAAAATAAATGACAAAAGGGTGGAAAGGGGGAAATAATTAAATCTCATGCTTTGAGACTTTGGTTTAAGGTTTCTAATCCCCCATTCCCCCCCGCAAAAGCATGCAACAATTCTCCTGGACTAACATATGTTATTAAGAACAGTATATGCTGCCCTTCCCCTTTCCACCCTACTCTCAAGTCACAGTACTGTTGAAACTGGCAGGTACCTAGAAAGCAGCTTGGCCCAAAAAGAGCCACTAAAAGCAACTTCTTTCAGTCAAAAGCTTTGAGAATATATAGCCGTATGTTTTCAGGGCCACATGGCTGGTATAGTATGGTAGATGAGTGTTGGACTGGGACCTGAACTAGGATATGAACCTTGGGATTGGAATCTGGGGAATCTAAATTCAATTTCCCATGAAGCCCACTGGTAGACCTGGTCAGTCACTCTCTCAGTCTGACCTGTCTCAAAGGGCTGTTTTCAGGATAACATTGAGAGAAAGAGAGCCACATCTGTTACCTTAAGATTGTGGGGGCAGACACAATAGATATGCAATAAGCAAACAAATATGAAATTTAAATAGAGGAGGATCAGCATCTTTACCGAGGAAACCTCTATGAGCATTTAATGAACCCTGGAAACATCTGCTTCAGAACCACCGCAAGTGATGCACCACTGATTTAAAAATTACTACATGTGATGGGTCTCAAGTCAAATCTTCTTAAAAGTCCGTATGAACAGATTATTAAGGAAAGCTTCTTGTTGTCAACTTCAAGTCAACTCCAACTTATGGCAAGCCTGTCACAAGGTTTTCTTAGATTTACTCAAAGAGGAAGTTTGCCCCTGACTTCCTCTAAGTCTGAGAGAGTGCGACTTGCCCAAGGTCACTTACTGGGTTTCCACAGCTGAGAAGAAATTTGAACCATGGCCTCCCAGGATTGTGGTCCAACATTCAATGCACTAAATGATGTTGGTACCACTCTGCTAAAAGGGTGAAGTATCTCTTTGTTTAAACAATGGAGGTGTAAGTCGCTTTCCTACTCCACAGGTCTTTATAGGGGGTTGGACTACATGCTGGACTACATGTTGCCTGTGGGATCCTGGGAGGTATAGTCCAAAAGGAGGGGGGTGGATTTTACCAAGTTCTGTTTCTTTTGGCTGGAAGAATGTGTTCAATTCTGTGTTCCCATGTCACCTGAGTCCATAAATGAATCAACTGGTTATGTATTTTGGCAGTAATTTGTCCTCCATTTCCACTCCATGTTAGCATAAAAATGGCTTTATTATTTTGCATCAAACAAGCAAGATTACGGGCAGACTCCTGGCTGCACACATTAGGCAGTGTTTGAGGGGAACCTTAGCAAATGAAGTTTCATCCCACATCAGAAGAAAGGATTATCTGCATATCTGATTCAGGACAAACACAGTTATTACTAAATACTCATCTAGATTCACATTCTACTGTTTAAATTTCCTGCAGTCTTAATGTGTTGAATATATAGCACAATTGTTCACAGTACACAAATAGTGCAACCAAAATGGCCAAGAGACTATAGCAACTCCCCTATGAAGACTTACTATGAAATGTTGTGTTTGCACCTTCATATTACAAGTGTCCAGTTCAAAATATCAAAAACATAAAAGGGATCGGAAAAAAATTACACTAATTTTACAAAAAGAAAGAAAAATAGTGGGCAACTCTCCCACAGCCACAGAACCATACAATGGGGATAGGGATCTTATGCCTCTCCACGTGTTGGTTCCCAACTCCCACCAGCAGGCAAATGGACAAGTCTAATCAAAGTTACAGTTCAAGACCTGAGGGGTGATATCTTTCTCATACCTACCACAGATGTTTTCTACGCCTCCATCAAGAGAAATTACATAGCCTGGCTGGGGTTACTGTCATGGGTTCATGGAAGTTAAGGCCTGCTAAGTTCCATCTAAGCAACCATGCACAGGTTGATCACACAATATACCCTTTGTTTGATCTGATGGCCAAAGACGGGTCCCTGGGAAATCATGCTGTTATATTCCACACTGATCTAGATAGTTGCCTTAAAGCTGCACAAGGGGCCTAAATCAAACTGGGGAATGGAGCTATAGAAGTGATCCTTTAATTGACAACTTTTTCCTGAACTGAATAGTCTTCCATGCTGCTGTTTGGGTCACAGGGAATCACACACAGGCACTCAATATTTTTTAAATGGGTAGACAGGAATTACGGCATCATAAGCCCCTACCAACAACAATTGAAGACCCTGGTGGGAGGAACCTGTGACGTGGCATTTTCATATAAAAGCACTGTTGAAGAGCATGGAAGAGGCACATTTTCCAGTAGCTCCCAGGTCAACAAGGTAGGTGCTGAAAGGACCCTAAGAGAAACACCCAGGCAAACCAATACAACCAAATGCTGCCAAACAAGAGAGTTGTGAACATCCACAGGAGCAGAGAGAAACAGATAGCTGTAGCTATGCTCTCTAACTATCTAGTGTGCCATGGCCTGTTTATTTGCCCACCTCCTGAAGGAATCTGATAACTCACATTACTACACAACACTATACATCACTCTTGGTCTCACACTCTACCAGGAGTTAACTGACAGGAAATTTGGATCATCAAGGATTTGGATTCTATCCAAGAATCTAGGAGTCAGCAATGTATCATTGGACAACGTGGCACATTCAAAATAATATCACTTTTTGCAACTGTGTTATTGCATTCGTGCTACTGTGAGCCTATCTATAGCGATCCTCTTCAGAAGTATTGTCAGTCTGTCTTCAATAGCTCCTAGAGCAATTGTTGTTATTGTTACTGTTGTTGCTATTCCTCTTCTTCCTTTTCTTTTTCACTCTTGTAGCATTCTTGTTGAAAAGCTCAGATTCCCAACAAATCCTTGCCACCTTTGAATTATTACATTTATATTTTGCCTTTCCTTAACTCAAGGCAGCATGTATGGCTCTGGAGACCTGAACCCAAACTTTCCAAGTCTAATGCTCTCACTGCTAATGGTTCTTCTGCAGCCTAGTTACATTTTTGGCTGCAGGCCTCAGTGTCTAAATAACAGCCCAAATCAGATACAGGTCTCATATTTAAGAAACCTTAAGTGTGGCGCACTAGACTGATGAATATACCTGTCTTTCTATCTGTTAGCAACAAAATTCCTGGCACGTGAAAATACATTCTGCTCATTTGCCTCTGATAACTAGACTCTTCGGAGTTGCATGATTTATGCATAAGCAAAGAATGCCAGAAGTACAGGCTGAATGTATTCCTTTCACATAACACTCACCTAGAATGATCTCTTCAAACAAGTCAGTATTTGTTTCCATTATAATTCAATTCCTGTCCTCTGCTTATACTGTCCAAGATGCTAATTAACTTCAATAATTAGTGCCTTTTGATACAGGACAGCCCTTCACAGGCCTCTGCAAAGTACTACTAAGTAAAACTAGGAAGTCCAAAATTTCTCTTAGACCAGGTCACATTTGAACTACAAATTTGAAACGAAAAGAGATGCCAAAAGCTTTAGAAAACGGGACCTTAAAAGCTTTAGAAAACTGGAGACTGCTAGTATATCCATCCATTTCAAATAGTTCTCAGAACTATCAGCAACTTGCAGACGGTGTAGTTGTTCCAAGAATTATTTAATTTTTCACAAACGTATTAATTTTCCTTCAAGAGGTTCACAACAGACTCAAATTGAAACAAAGGTAAGTCTGGCTTAGTTTTAGCAGCATTACACTCTTAAGTGCTTCTGCACAACAATTTAGGCTCCGTGTAGTTTACTCTCATTCTGTTTGTGTACTCATGAAAATAACCAGCTGTTACTTTCTCTGGTCACAGGTAAAGACTGCTATCTGGTCCTGTCGTTTCAGCAACTTACGTAAAATTTGTATTTGTGTTTTGTTTCTGCCCAGCAATTCAAGGCTACAATGCCAAAGATACACACAGGAATGAAGCCTCCAACTCCTGCTGAACTTGGAAGCAGTCCATATATGTTAGACTGCACAGAGGTCACAAGACTGATTCATTAGCCTTTGGCACAATTCTCTAGTCCCACCACACTACTGTAACTAAGCCTGTAAAGAAATGGGATGCATATGCCTTTCCCAGTTTACTCTCACTTTCCTCTATTATCTTCTTGTGCTAAAGGACAGATTATATGGGCAGTGGCAGAATTCAGAAAAAAAGTACCATGGAGGGAATCATTCTCTGAATCCTTAGCCAGCACAGCTTTGTGCAGTCCAAAAAAAGTAACTTTTTTCTGAGCTCTGCTCTCTGAGTAAGAACCTGCGCTCCTGTAGTTTGCAAAAGGCCCTGCAACCTGATACCCTGCATTAATAACAGCAACAGTAATATTCTATTTAGAGTCCTGCTAAAAAGCCCAGTGTGACTTAGACCAAGCAATGCTGAACTCAGTCCCCTAACCCTTGCCTTCCTCTTATCTTATTTATTTAGACTAGACTCTATTATTTGCTTTCTCCCCCGGTTGTATATGGAGGGGAGCCACACACTGGTTCAAAATACTGTATTATTTCTGCACCATAAAGAAAGTGGTACATGCCAATTACTAAGCGTTGATGCAAGTTCCAAGGATTCTTACCATACAGTTCATAGCAAAATGATTGTGCTGTGTCTGGAGCTCCATGGCATGAGGGTGACTGGCTCCAATCTCTGTGTAGCTGTTCAAAAACAGGCCTTTATTGTGTGTGATCCAGTCGAACATCTAAGAGAAAACAGGAATTAATGTTCATCACAGGACAAGACAGAAAGCTCAAAACATTTGCATGTTTACAAGCAAAGGACTTCCAAAAGATTATCATGTTTTGTCAAAGCATTATAATGACACACAGCCAACTAAACTGATCTTGTGAACCAGAGTTTGAAAGTAACACATCACGAACAACAGTGGTTAAAGTAAAGTGTTACTCTTTTGTGACAACAAAGAGCATAATGAAGTCAAAATTCAAAAGTGACATAACAAGTAGGAGTGACATACCTCTTGGGGTGCAGTAGAAACAAGTAACATTTTGCACTTATTTTCTAATTACTTTCAAAGGTCATTTTAAAGGGATTTTGAATGGAATTTTCCATTTTTAACACCACTCTCTTATTAATACTAACGGTTTGTTTTAAGTAACGTTGAAAGTAAAGAGAAATAACAAACAATTTAAAACAAGAAGTTACTTTTTAAAAAGAGTATGTAGCACTAATCTTAAAAAATGAATGGGAGAGAATCTTTGGAGCCGCAAAATAAATTACTTTTGCAAATAACTTCCCAAGCTATGTTGTAAACAACTTCCTACCAAGTCACCTCTGGCAAGATTGATAGCTTCTATAAAGAAAAGAGTTGGATCTTTTCATATCATCAATATCCTCCAAAAGGTAGCACAGATGACAAGTGCCTAACTGGGCCAAAGAAACTGTTAAGGGATAGCATGACCAAACTGGAGTAAAAATAGAAAAAATGAAAGCAATATGGAACATCTCTCTGATGGGTGCAGGTTTGTTAAAGCATTGCACTCCAAAAGTGCTTATTAATGGGTGAATAAGACAGGTACAATCATCAAGACAGACCTTAGAGATATGTTGACTTGCTCAACTTTTCTGTAGCTCTGGTTAAAGGTCAGAACACACCTGCATCTCCAAAGTGTGCTTGTCTGAACCAGGAAAAACTGATACAATATCTGAAGATTAGGAGAGGGGTTGAAAGGGCTCTTAAATAAAGGGCAGGGGGCAAACTGAATGAAACAGGAGGCAATTGTGAAATGCTACACATAAGTACAGAGAAAGAAAAGAACACACTAAAAAAAAAGGGAGACACAGGAACCCTCCACTTATTTGACAGGTTAGGGACAAGACCACTCTCAAAAAGTGGAAATCATCGAAACTCAGAAGCAAATTGATATGGCGCCATTGTTTGGTTCAGTTTGTATACAGACAGAACAAAAAGATGGTGCCAAGTTGATTGAGAGAAAAAATAGTTTGTGTGATCTCTTTTCAACAATCTGTTCTTTTGACCCTCGTCAATTACAGTTGTCCCTCCACATTTGCAGGCGTGAGGGGCACAGTGAAAGTGGGAAAAAAAGCAAATATCTTTAGGTCCCTCAAACCATATTAAACACACACAAAAAGGTATCATCTGCAAATTCAATCCACTGCAGATTCAGCCTCGCGAAGCTTGCAGAAAGGCTGCAAATATGAGGGGAGACTTTTAAATCCTTACTAAAAAGGCATACGGCAGCAGCAGAGGCAGCAGCAAATAATCCACAAATAATCAAATCTGTGAGAGTTAAATGTGTGAATGTGGAGGGATGACTGTACAATCAGAATCTGTATGGTCAGAAGAGTGGAACACACATCCAATATATTGATTTTGGTTGTAATTGAAAAGAGCTGAAAGAGAGGCTCATCGAAAAGCAGACCACTGTAAAGCAGGAGACACTGCAGTTAGTCAGCTAGGAAGAATTATTATCAGCAAGTACAAAGTTAATTCAGAATAGGACCACATCAATTCAAGATATCCTATCCTGAAGCAAAGGAGGTAGACTTATTGGATGTCACATTTCTGGGAGATCTCAGAAGCCTTTACAAAGATAAGGATCATACAGCATCATATTGCACTAAGAATGCCACAAGAAGACATTATAATACATACAGTATGGGCAATGATAATATCATTCAGCTCAGTATTAGTTAAGGCACAGCTGGAACAACACTCGGTACTCTGCGTTTTGAGATACAAACTGGAAACAAAAAGGACACCCACGGCACGTTCATTCACCACCACAGCAACAGAGCACTGCCTCAGCCATTGCATCATGTTCTTTCCCATATACTTCACATGAGTTCTATGTCCTAGTGTTTTTATGATTAAAAATGTCACCCAAATGTCTATGTACCTCTCTGTTCACTTATTACCTTGTTTTTAAGGGGCAATGAGCAGTTATTTCTTAGTGACATCATAAGGGTCAATCATCAAGTTTATTCAGCCAAGCAGCTTGCTTTCTAAGCATTTGAGGCCAGGTGTCAGAGAAAGGGGGAGCTTTGAAAGGCGAAAGCCTTTCCACGTTCCTATGGCTTATTTTGGGCATGGGAAAATAGTGTCTGTATGCATTAATTCTAGACAAGTCAAGTTTCTGGGACTTCATATAAAAATTACTGAGACAGCCACTTCCTGGCCGGACATGATGTATTTCCTATGAATGGCACAAAGGCAGAGATTGGCCAGCTGGAAAGGCCAACTATACCATTAGCCCGAGTGAGGTGGCCACCTCAGGAAGCAGATTTAAGATGTCATAAGAGGAACGAATATGATTAGGCATTTCCTTTGGAAATTATGATATTTTTACAGTTTGGGGGTGGAAGCACCTTAGGGGTTTTCTGTCTCCTAAATTGTATTGATTTGCTTGGCTTTGAATACTATACTTTTGATTTAGGTAGACTGGGGTGCCTTTGGCTGCTCCACCTTAGGCAGGAAAATGTTTGGGCCCATCCTGTTAAATGGATTTCTTACTCTCAGCTCCACCTCTTCCTGAAACAGTGGCAGCAGCTCACCAGAACAGTGGGTAAACAATGCAAGAATGCCTGCTGGCAGTGGGCAACAGCTGCTATCAGCAGTAATAGGGCTGACTGGGTTTGAAAAAAAGACTGCCACGCCATTTAAGTAAGGAGCAATGTGTTCCCAGGGACAGATTGTGATAGTCACTACACTTTTCAGGAAGTGCTAGATTTTACTATCTCAAATGGAAGATGAATGACACGAGTACTTTGGACTAGTTCCTGCCTTTATTTGTCCTCCGTCACGATGCCACGTGAAACAGGCTGATTCATCCTTCTACATGGTGAGATAAGCTTTGAAGGCCTATTTAAACTGTAATGCTTAGAGAAGTCTCCTAATCCCATGGTGCAGTTGGTCAAGAAGTAGGTTAACAATTTGCATCTGAAAGCTCCAAAATATCACTTTGTGCTATAATTTTTTAAAAAGAATAGTAATTTGACAGACAGTATACACAGGAGATTGGACTAATGACTATCTTCCAGAAACCCTCAATCCAAGATCAACTACCACTACCACCACCATCACTATTACTACTACTATCGATAAACATGCACATACATAACCAGCATAACAATAAGTAAGATTTAGTGGCAAGATATGACATCTCAAGGAATGGGCATAGCTGGCACAGAAGCTTTAACAGTGCAAATGTACTCCTAGTCACTGCTGAAACCTGGGCTTCAAGGCTCAGAATGGAATCCAGGAGCACATCCAAGCTGTCTCTTCAGGGGAAGAATAAGGTCATCTAGCACGGGTTGAATCCCTATTCCCTGATCTGCCTTTTGACTGATTAGAAGCAACCCCATCTTGACTGGATTAAGTTTCAAATTGTTTGCCTTCACCCAGTGCATACCAGTTTAGGACTAAAACATCTTCCTTGGCCTGTGGTGCAAAGGAGTAATAGAACTAGGTGTCATCCACACAATGATGAGACCAAACCCCAAAATTCCTGACAACTTCTCTCAGTGGCTTCATGTATACGTTTAATAGCATGTGGGGCAGAACCAAGCACTGAGGGGCCAAGGAGTGGAGCATGTGCCCTCCTCCAGCATCACCTTTTGGATTTGCCTCTCCAGGAAGGAACAGAGCCACTGTAAATAGTGCTTTCAAATCCCATCCCAACAAGGCAATCCAGAAGGATACCATATTCAAAGGTATGAAAAGCTGCTAAGAGGTCCAGTAGGACCAATGGGGCACACTCCTCCTGCCCAGCTCCCAGTGTAGGTCATTCAACAATGCAATCAAGGCTGTTTCTGTCCTATATCAAGGCCTGAAACCAAACTGAGATGGATCTAAATATGAGACATTTTATCATATGTGGTGGTCTTGTAAGATAGCAAGGAAATTCTGGAAGGAAATACATGATGAAATTCAAAGAATTTATAATGTAAATTTTGAAATGAAGCCAGAATTTTATCTGTTAAATATGCTTGGGCAACAAAGACAAGTAAGATGCCATCAGAAGACATTGTTATATCTGATAACTGCTGTGAGGCTGATATATGCGCAATACTGAAAAGAAAGGAAATATGTTGATATAGAAGAATGGAAATTAAAAGTCCTGGATATGGTAGAGACAGAAAAGTTAACATTTTCTTTGAGAAATAAACCTATCCAGAACTTTGAAAGGGAATGGAGAGAAGTTTTGGATTGGATAAAGACATAACATAAGAAAAGAAATAAGAATAAAGCAAGATTGTAAGTAATGCAATGTAATAATGTAGCAAGGTAAAATAATAATGTAACAATGTAACAAGGCAGTAAGGTAACAAAGCAATTGTCTTAACAATGTAAGATGTAACAAATCCCTTGAGTAAGCAACAATTATGTATGAATGGAATGGATAAATGCAGATTCAACTGGAAAACAAGTTTGGAAGTGGGGAGGGGTTTTTTATTTTTAATTAAAATCTTTAATCAAAATATTTCAAAATATTTCACAATATTTTCAAAAAAATATTTCACAATATTTTAAAAAAATCTGTTTCATTCAGAAGTCCCTGGAGATAAGAGGCTACCACACATTCCAGAACCTTGTCCAAAAATTGAACATTCTAAAAATGGCTGATAATTATTCAGAATGCTGGGATCCAGGGAGAGCTTTTTTTTTTTTTAGCAATGGATTTACAACAGCCTACTTTAGGGAAGATGGAACTCTGCCTTGTTTTAGTGAGGCAGTAACTACTCCCTTTGTCCATTCAGCCAGTCCCCCTCTAGTGTGTTTTGGAAGGCAGGAAGGACAAGGATCTAACCTACATGTGGTGGCTCTCACTTCTCTAGTTACAGTATTACTACAGGGTATTTCACAGTTAACTAGATTTGTCATACCTAGTTCACAAATTTGCATTTGAACTAAAATTTATTGAGGAGAAGTGGGCAAAGTATGCCCTGGGAGTCCTCAAGCTCTTCTATAAACCTCTAAACTAAAAGCCCCCAATTCAAAGATCGCTGCCCATCCTGCTTTAGTGCATGACCTCACAATTCTAGCTATGTCTTTCCCAGCACAAATTTGATGCTGACACTGGTTCCACAAGCCAATCTTACAATGTTATTTGTGTGCATAGTACTCTTATATATCCATCTTTGTTTTAACTTGTTAAACATTCTCTGAATGCTCCTCTGTCGGCCCAGAAATAAGCGAAGCAAATTAATCAATATGAAATGGTTGCATGGCTAATTTGAATGGAGGGAGGAGGGAGATTCAGCCATCTAAACAAGGTTTGTGTAAAAAAATCAGTTATTAATTAGGTAGTGAATTTTGTTTGTTTGTTCTTTTGTCAGTAGTATAATTCAGACCATACAGCTGCAGTTTTACAGAGTTCTATAAAATACCCAATTATGTTGTCTCAGCTGGTTCTTCTCCTTTAATATCTGTTTCATCTTCACCACAACCCCTGCCTTTTTAATGTTCAGTCCCAATCAACACATACAAAACCTCTCCAACACAGAACACTCATTTCGGGTTTGTATTAAACAACCTAGTCAAAGGTGAAGCGAATGAGTGTTGCTGCTTAATCGATAATTGGCCCTCTTTATTTTCAGTATTTAAGGCCAGCCTAGGCACTGCCTCACTTCCTGACTGCAAGTTTCCTCTTGTGATCTCAAAAGGGGTGAATGTGAATGTCCTGCTCTCAATAACACCACCATGATGCAATACTAAAGAAATATGCAATTGTACCACGTGGTCAATGTTTGTAGATGTTACAACAGCAGATCCAGGCCAGCTCTGAGATAGTAGGATTATCAAACAAGACCTGTACCAAAGTAAACTTCACAGGGAAAAGACTTTCCCTGAAAAAGTGTCCCTACAGCATAGAAATATATTGCTTTAGAGGGAAGACTTGCAAACTGAGTGTGAATTCCAAGCAGAACTAGACTAGGACAAAGAAGGATATTTTAAATGGGTCCCATAAGAAACTACTGAATCTTGAATAAGAGAGTAGTTTATCTAAAACAGAGGTTAGCAACTTTGTAGGGTTTGCCCCCATCCTTTGTGGGGTGTGTGCCCATCCAAGACCTACCACATTGTCTCACACACCCACTGCCAAAGGCTGGCAACTAACGGAAGCACCAAATTCCAGTGGTAACCTTAAAAAAATAGAAAGTACATGTTTCAAAGGGATTTTCCTGGTTCGTGTCAAATTTCAAAAAGCAAATGGACATGCATGTTTTAATGGCCTTTTGTGGTTTTCCAATGAATTTTGGCAGCACTTTTTAGGACGGCCAGGGGCTGTCACATTTGCATTTAGGGCCACATGCAGCCCAAAGCTGACTGAGAACAAGGAACGCCTTTCACGTTGTGCATTAAACAGCAATCAACTCAACAACCTCACAGAGGTTACAATGTGGGCACCCACTGCCCAGAAGAATACTCCATGTGCGTCAATACCCTCCACCAAAATGACACAGTGCTTTTTGAGGTGCTTTTAATTTTAAGCCCCTCACTGTGTCAGATAGTTTCTTCCTTTGCAAACATCAATTTAATTTATGCTCTATTATTCAGGGATGCTTTATTACTCAGTATTGCCCTGACCCTGCACACACCTTAAGCATCTATGAAAGAAGATTACATGCTAACACCTCCTACACATTTACAGATCTAAACAAGTTTATATAGGTAGAAAGGACAGGTCCAGGCTGCCAATGAGACAGGTGATCTGACTGATCTGCATGCAGTGGAGAGCAGGTGTGGAGAGGATACCCATGTGTATTTTAATGTACCTGTGATTCTTATCAATGCTAACAACAAAATATGCCTTCCTATCCAACCTGCAGTGCAAAGGGGAACATGTCTCCACATCTGCCTCTCTGATTTCAGAGCACACTGTTAGGATCAGCACGTTAGCAACACCTGCTCAGTTGTGGCTTGGGGCCTGTACATTAATTTCAACATTTTACTTGGAGCAGAAAAATGCTACAGACAACATAGGCAGAACCTGATATATATTATTACACAAACAGATCTATTTTAAAGTGGGCTAAACTTCATTTCTTTAAAAAGTCCCTTCTAAATTCAGAGCTGCAAAACCCATTTTCAAATGATCTTTCCCATTAAAAGAGAATTAGAAAAATCATTCAAGTTCATATTTCCTTTGCTTGGAATATGAGGCAGGCTTTGTGACCCCAGATCAGATTTTAATCTTCTCTTCACAGATTTTTCTTCTAACTGGGCTATTGATCCTGCCCCATCATTTCAAGTCCAATTACAAAGTATTGTGGAACTGAGCATCAATCCTTAGGATGCTTTAAAAAAAAGTGGAGCAAAGTCTACAGCAAAAACCTTGTACAAAGATGATGACTCACAAAGCTGAAAGTGAGACAAAGATCAACAGTTTAGATGTTCCCAGTAACAAGTAACAAACTAGAAAGGATGAAATCCAATAAAATGCAAACACTGGTAGAAATGTACAAAACACTTATTATGGTGTAATTAAGCACAGCTCAAGTTGAGCTATGGTATCACTATAGAACACATGACTGGGAAAAGTGTGTCATGCTGGGTCACACAAGTTCATTGTAAATGTGCCACTTTAAGAATGAATTCCCTCAGGAGTAGCTGCGTTAAGTCTACTGGGGCCTCAGCATTCAGGGACGGAGATGGTCCACAAAAGCTTAGGCGATTATGAATTTGATAGTTACAGTGCCACAAGACACTTGCTAGTTTTAAAGAATGAAAAGCACTCTAACTATTTAGCTAACAAAACTGCAATACTAACACAATGGTATACACACATGCTTTCATTTAGGAGAAGGACAGAGCAGAATCCACATGAATTTTCCGTTCTAAAAACTTTTTATACACATTTAATCCTCCATGGTTATATTCAGCTACGGAGGAACAATATGATGTCAGAATTGGCTCCTACTCATATTATCATCTCCTGTTGCTATTGGCAAGGATGATGAATCTTGCATTTCCATATGCCTATTCCCAGCCTCTGTTACTCCAAAATCTTGGGAGAATGTCTCCTACTTTTAAGGAATGCTAGATGAATGAGAATTCTAAGCCAAAAATCTCTTGCCTGTGTTAGGCTGCAGAACAGGTAGACACCCACCTGGAGCTTCTTTACCCCAGATCTGGCCAAGAATCTTGCTAAGTTGAAAGACCAAAAGGAAATACATTACAGCTTCTGGACATTTTATCTAAATGGAAACCCCTGCCGGAAGCATTTAATGAGCATAAATGTCCACAATGCTGACCTCAAGCTCATCCAAACGCATACAAATCAAAAGGGAAATCACTTTCTGATTTGGACACTAGTCCTCAAGCAAGCAGCCCTTCTTAGGCAACAATTACCTTTGACATTTGACCTTTTCATGCATTTGAGGTGAGAATGTACTCTTTTTACAAAGAAGTCCTCAAACGCTCCACAAAGATCTAAGTGGCTAGACTGGTGGTTTTGTTGATGCTGCTTTAATGTGAGAATTTTGTTAAGAGAGCATTTGCAGGCTTTTTCATCCCAGTGAAAGACAGAGGAACTACTAAAACAGTGAGTGCTAAAAGTACTGGGGAGTCCAAATGTCTCCATAAACTCTTATCACAACCACTGCCTTTTGTTGATGCAGTAACTTAAGTGAGGACGTGTCACTTACTCAGGTTTTTAATTTGTATCTCGAGAAATCTCTGAGCTGAAGAAAATAATGCACAAGTAAGATAAATGGAGGGAGGGGATACGAAAGGCCTCCTATCAGTTAACACTAGAGGATATCATGGAACCCCCCATCTCCACAGTTACAAACTTTACTATAAGGACTAAGCCCTAGAATAAAGACCATGAGCTTCAAATATTCATCTTAGCTATTGTGCATCCCTTCCCACCACCCCACGGACAGAAACAGGCTGCCCAAACTGGCAGCACTTCACAAAACGGCCTTCTTCCCTCTTTCCTCTGTGTATGAGGAAGTGGTGTGGCAGCCTGTTGTATCACAGAGATCCTCATCTGGAACCATATTTCAGTGGCAACCACAGTAGCAATGGTAACCACAGTGGTAACCACTAATTTTCAGCAATGGTGCTGGCTGCAGTGAGTGAGTGAGTGGAAGGTGTTTCATGCTTCCCTCTGCAACATCAGGAAGTTGCTCAACTCTGGTTTAGCACAGAAGGTTAAAGGGAGGTTCAGGCCACAAGCCTCTTATTTGATTGCACGTGTTCATTAATAGTATTACTAGTTGACAACCTAGCCTAGGGAGTGATAAATATATCCATTTTTTCTTTATGTGCTTTCAGGTTGCCTCTCAACCTATAGTGGCCCCATGAATTTCACAGGGTTTTCTTAGGCAAGGAATACTCAAATGTGGTTTGCCATTGCCTTCTTTGAAAATGTACCCTACAGTCTCGGGTATTCCTGGCAGTCTCTCATCCAAATACCAACCAGGGCTGATACTGCTTAGCTTCCAAGATCAGAGCGGATCTGGTGCCTTCAGAGTATTTAGGCCACAAATATTTTAAGCTCACAGGAGAAACCATTTCAAAATCAAAGGACTGGGACATACAGACTGAACTGCCATCTCATCCACTTAGCCCTTCTGCCACTAGGAACCAACAGAGGTAGAGGTAGCATCTACCGCTGACTTGAAAGTAACTAGTGGGTGCTCTCAGCAATTATTTTGAGGGACTATTCATACTGGGCTCATCACCATTGAGAGGTTGCTCCAAATGGGCAATAAAGAGAATTATCTCTTCCAGTGGTCACTTTGGAGGAAAAGGCAGGGCAAAGGCAACTTACCCTTTTGAGATTATGTCAAAGATGCTGGATGAGTGTACAACTGCTTGTATATGATAAGCTAGTAGTGAGAGCGGGAGGTGAAGACAGGCCTGATTAGGTAAGAGATAGTTGGGTCTATCAAAGGAGCCCTCTGGGGAAAGAAATCAGAAATTATGTTAGTGGTGAGACCTAGAAGGAGTGGCAGGGTTCCAGAGGAAAAACCACACTGCATTAATATCACTGAATAGACTGTGATTTTACTGGGTCTTTCTTTTGGATTGCATTCAAGCAGCCATGGAAGAAAACTCTGGCTGAAAACTTGTGCATATATGTGATTAATTTGCTGAAATAGTTGGACTGTTTTGTGAAAAAGACTTGTGGTAACAAAAAGCCACCAAAACACAATATCAGAACTTTACAGTCTTGTAACCACTTGCTAGGTATGCTTATTTAAAGGTCAGAACGTGCTGAATTCACTGGGACTTGCTCCCAAGTCTACATAAAGGTCCAGTGGTACCATCAATTAAGAACAGATTAAGTGTTATTGACTGTTGTAAGACTTAATGCACATGAAAGCTAGAAACGAGGATGACACATGCCATTCCTTTAATTAAAAACAGAAAAATGGGGAGGTAAGAGAGGAGGAGAGGGTTTAGAGAATGGTTTTGCACAGGAATGGCCAGCTGGCTGGCCCAAGACCACACCTGGCTTCTAAGAGCCTGGAGAACTGGCTTTAACTCTGCATAGCAACATTCCTGGGTCCATACTGAAGTCACTTCTCCCTATAGGTGCAGCAGCCACCTCTTTACTAAGTGCAGACAGCCCCAGAAAGACACTCACACTAAGTCCTAGGGTCTTGAAAGGAAAGAAAGCCATGTATCCGAAGTGTTCTGACAGTTCTCCATAGCATAGTACAACTGGATACCAATATGACCCCACCAGCTTAAAAGGTATCTACCATTGCTAGATACAAATGTTTTCCCCTTCCCTTTTACCTTCTCTGCATCTTGTTCAAAAAGCCTGAGCTGAAAGCATTGGTCCAATTTCAACTTCCGCACATGCCACATCTGATGCAGGTGCTGCCGTGTTGAGTGCAGCCTGTCCAACATAGTGGACACTTTCGGCAAGAGGTTCTGTAGGTCTGCATTTCCAGAGCCAGAGTTCTTTTTGGGGAAAGTCTCACTGCTCTGTATCCTCTGCAGCAGCTTTTGTCCTTCCAAGTCCAGGTCCTCAATAGGGGCTTTGATAACCTTCTTCTTCAGCTGCGAATGCTCCTCGATCATACTCCTAGCTGCCTCCAAGTCCTGAGGCAAATCCTTTTTGGCCAATATATCCTGCAGCTCCTCCAGCCTAGAAAGCATGTGTGTGGCATTGCTAATGTAATCCTCAAAGGCAACTCTGATTTCTATCCATTCCTCATGGTTATATTCCAAGCAGCCGTCAAATTCGGGAGTTAACTGAGATGGGTCAACAACTTTGGTAAGGCCTTCCAGAGACACCATGTTTGTCTGAAAAGCAGCAAAGGGTAAATGTCAATCACACAATGTAACATATTTAAGCCTAACACTGAGAAGAAATGCAATGTCCTACATAAGATAATCTGAACACAAAATAAAGATAACAGATTTCCCACTTTTATTATCTACGCTTCCTCCTTATACATGGAGTTCTCCCCATGCAATCCTCACAAAGCCTCTCAGGTCAATCAGGTTAGCTTATGGTCATCTAATAAACTATGGTTGATAAAGACTTGAACCTGTCTCACATTCACCAAATCCAAGTCTAGTGTTCTGTTCACTGCAGTACTCTGGATACCCCTGGTACCAGGGTGATGGTTATGTTACTCACTAACTTCAAAGGAGGAGGGAGCTCTACATGTGTACAAGAGGATGGAATAATAACTTCAGATGAAGTGGATTAAAAAAAAGGCCTTATAGGCACAAATACTGTGGATACGCAATTGAGATGCATTTGTTCAGGGCAGAGATGGCTAATGGTTTAGACCTAGGGGATCATACTGGCCATCCAAAAGATATCTCTGTCACAGTCTCCTAGGCAGAAAAATTCTCCATATCTTTGGTACTCTGTGGGCTGTTATAGGCCCAGGAAAGGCCTTTTTCCCCCATAGGAAAAAGAGCCAGAAGTCAACTTCTAATTCATTTCCTGTTGCAAAAAAGTCCTCTCCTGGGCTGAAAAACTTAAAATTGGCAAAAATCAGTCAAAATTCTCCATAGCCTTGCTATTCCAGGATATGCTGATGTCAAATATCTGAAAGAATCCCCAAAATAGGTCAGTAGAAAGACAAAATGGGAAAAGCTGTGGGCATGATGTGCTAAGCAAAAAAAGAGAACCACATAGGCACCACATCCTATATACCTTCAATCCATGGCAATCTCTCAATTTGCAACTCTATTGTCAGCCATAATTTACGTCTCATAAACTTCAATGGAAAAGATTTTAAGAAGCAGAAGCAGCAGTAGCTCACTCATTAACACCTGCTTTTCTAATTTTAATCATGACAGAGCATTCCGTAAGCGACTGCACCATCACCCAGTAAGTCCTACTTAGGAAGATCAAAATTCAGACTAGAAGCTTAGAATAGTTACTGTTTTGGAGTACAGATCACAGAATCCCCCAAGCCAGCAGGGCAAAACAGTGGAAGATATAGTCCAAACAAGCAACTCTTCCAAGTTCTGACTTCAAATGATGGCATGGTTATGGAGCTATCAGGATCCATGATGTATGCACTTAAGAGTCAGCAAGTGAGAATGCTGTTGGTAAAATCCACAGAGAAAGGTATATTATGCGTTCAAAAGGGAGCACTTTCACAAACAATGCAAAATGGCCCCCAGACACTAGTTCAGAACTAGAAGATAATAATACTTTCTCCTCAGAACTTTTATGGACATTCAGGCTCAGGACTCTCGCATGCACACCTACACAACAAATACCATTCCACCCTTCCCCACATAGCTAAAAAAAGGACGGGATGAGATGAGCTACAAAGTAGAACAACTGTGCTTGTCTCCTATGTTGCCCCCTCATGCCCCTTTGCTATGTGTGAAAACAGAGTCTTCGCAGATCAGTATCACCCGCATCCTCTTCCAACAGCAGAACATTGTTTCCCATACCTGGAAAAGACACTCATTCCCACATTCATATATGCTCTCTGGTTGGCATGAGAAAGGCACTAAACTCCAACCACTGCTATTATTGAACAATCATTCACAAAAGCTTTTGTTTCTTCAATTTACCAGTCCCTGAGAAGCAATTGTTGACATAGTTTTTTTTATAAAAAACAATAAGAGAAAAATCAATACAGCAGTAAATGAAATGACTACATAACCAAAACAAATCATTCCAAAGCAAAGCTTTAGACTAAAACATCAGAGCAATAAGCAATTAATTCAGAAAGCCAAAGGGATAAGTTCCAAAGAGATAGAACAACCATGCCAAAACCATAGCAAAATATCCGGATTATTAAGAATTCTTTGAAAAGAAAAAAAGAGGGTTAAAAGATTTTAAAAGGCTTCGAAAAATGTACTTGCCTGAACCTAGAAGGACATTAACGTAGATGTGAAGCAGGCCTTTTTGGGAAAGCATGCCACAATCAGGGTGTGCAATGTTTCCCAAAACATTTACTCTCTGTCTCTCACTCTCACTTGATTTGTGGGATCACAACTTCCCAAGCCTGTACTCCATATGCTAAGTGACCTGAGGCTGCTGCTATGAGCATGTGTCAATGGATGCTCTTGTAGCATCTCCAGACTCTTTCCTAGGCTGCTAAAAGGGTCATCAACCTCCTTGGGTGGGTCCTGATCCCTGGCCCCAGGGAGATCTGTGGATAATCTTTGAAGCAGGACTTTTGTTCAGGCACTGGTCCACTAACCACTGGCAGAAGAGATGTTTGGTAGTGGTAGTAGTGGGATCATATGAGCCTGGGGAGGGCAGGGCGTGTTGGTGTGTACTTTGTGTGTGTTATATTGCAGAAGTATATTTAAAGGCACATGCTTATCATTGTGGTTTTGACGCTCCCCTCCATTTGTGGGCAGTGCATGTATGCCATCATGGGCAAACTTCCTATTGGTGTATGCTGCCAGTGTCTTGAGATATGCTGGAGTATGCCTAATGTTTTCATGTTGCTTTTATATTTTCTTGTCCTGTATTTCTCC
Source organism: Iguana delicatissima (assembly GCA_948472985.1). NCBI lineage: Eukaryota > Metazoa > Chordata > Lepidosauria > Squamata > Iguanidae > Iguana > Iguana delicatissima. The sequence continues at coordinate 493,771 of CAOKZL010000230.1, forward strand.
CCTACTTGGATGAACACACAGAGGATTCCATAACTCTGGGGTTGGGAAAGTGTACCCTGTGAGCTACAAGTGGCCCAACAGATCGCTCAAATAGTTTGCTTGCTTGTTTGTTTGGTTTGTTTTTGTGCTGCTGAATGCCCCCAGAATGTACTCTACGGGGTGTGAACAGCATTTCTAATCCACCTTCTAGGCTCCCCAGGGATCAAAAAATGTTTTTTGCAATTTTTTTAAAAAACATACCTCCCCCTCCCCCCAAAATGCTTACAAATGTCCACTAGAGCAATTGGGTGTATTTCCGTCATATTTTGAAAGTACCTTGGGCCAATTTAGGCTTAAGAAAGGCCTTTTTTGAAGCCCAAAATGTTTTGGGTAGGATGGATTGATGGATGGATTGATTGATTGTCAGGACCAATTTTGGCTCTCAAAGGTCTCCTAGAGGGCTAATGTGGTACCCTAGCCTTCCATTATTGCCCACTTTTGAAATAAATCTTGCACTGGCATAGCTGCAGCACATTCTAGCAACCTCCTCTGCATTACTGAGAAATAGGGTTGTTTTTTACAATTCCTCTTGAGATAATAAAATGAAGGTTGTTTTTTAATGAGGCCAAGTATTAGTTCTAGAAAAATCCCTGAAACAGTGTTTAAGGGGCAGATTTCCCTTCATATTATAAATGCAGCATTAAGAAAAAGAAATTCAAATTTCTGATGATCAGTTACCTCAAATTCAAACTTGGAGCTGCCAAAGTTAGTCCGCTGTTTCTGCCAAAAGTTGTCTGGCTTGATTATCAGTGCAACATGGATGCAACAGGGAAAGGATTCCTGTAGGATCTTCAAAAGTGGCTTTATAGAGTCCCATTTAGATCCACGCATATCTACAATGACCGTGAAACCTCGTTTACACACTTCTTCACTAGAAGGCAAAAAAGACAGCAGTTAAAAGGGGCAAAGGTTGCCACAAGGGCTAACTTATGCTATTCCATTGGGCAGTTGTGCTATTCCACTGGCCAGTTCTATTCTCCTTCTCAGCTCAGTAGGAATTTTTACCCACAGCAGGATAAAGTCTGGCCAGAAATGTAAATGACTTGGTAGAATTGGGCCTTGTTCTACATGAAACTCACACATCTGAACACAACTGCAAGCACATGTGCAAACATACAAATATACATATTCACATACACATCTGTGCACACATACACGCACAAACATAGTATGGTAAACTGGGATGTCAATTCTTCTATTTTTTTTTTCATCTGCCACTTATTTGCTGCCTCCCCTCCAGAATAGGATTTATGCCCCAGGTACCTAGTGGAAACATTCTCCATTGTGTCTTCTGGCTTACTGGGGCATCAGTTTAAATATGACAGTAAATACATGGATTAAATAAAACACCCAACCAACCAGAAGCTAAACTGATGGCATCTCAATAGTGCCTGACAAAAAGGAGTACAGATTTGTGGATTCAGTTTTCTATGAAATTATCTGTACAATAGTAAGTATAGTCTTAGACCAAGACATTGGTTAGACCAGGCATGTAACAATGAGAGGAGGGGAATAAGTGTACTGCACTCACCAATAAGCATTCTTTCCCCCTGCCATGAAATTTCCCTTCAGTCCCCGATCTTCTAGCACTGCAGAGTGTGAGACACTGGAAACTATTCACACCTAGAACTTTCATATATTTTTGCTTTTGCTTTGTTAACTTTATCTGCCCTTTTCTTTGGATGCCTAAACTGTATTTCTAAACATTCAATTGATATTTTAAGTTACGGTAATGCTAGAAATATGAGGACTGAGGGAAAATGTCATTGGGGGACAGAATTCTTACTGGGGCAAAAATGCCCCAATTCCTCCTTGTCTGTTTTGGGTAGTATCTGTTTTTGCCAGCATTCCTTCTGATACTAAACTTGATCAGCAAAGGCCCATCAGTTTCCAGAAGTTCCAGAATGTCAGCAGCAGATGAGCCTACAGAGTGGAAGTGGGCAAAGTGTGCCTCCCTATGAGCTCATCTACCCCAGTAAAAAAAAAAAAAATCAATCCAGATATGATTTTTTTTAAAGGTCAATGTCTACCCTAGATGACTGCAGGAATAGTGACTCTGCATTAAAATGCCTTTTTTTTTTTTGGCCCACTATACCATCAAAAACAAAACCTGAAGTGGACATGAATTGTTTTGATCCAGTTTTGATTTTTGACTTTGATCTTGACCATCTCATTTCTTCTTTCCCACTCCTTTCAATCAATTATATCTATTTTACTAAGAATCTTCAGTTCCTCTAGTTAAAAGCTATCCATGCCTAAATGCAGCCTGGTATCTGCCTGCATTAAGCCTTTTGGAAAGCTCCAGCAATTCCTAACTGGACAGGGTTGGGCCAGCTGGCCTTGAAGAGAAAATCCACACTTGACTCAATATTATTCTAACCAACTGAAAGAGAAGCAGCCAGCTCAGAAGTGAGCTACTTCTCTGTCAGAAAACACTCCTGGAATGTCATTTTTAATACCATTTACAAGGTGTAAACTTTACTCTGAAGTTAATACTTTGCTGTTCATCAAGACGTGGTCTCCTGTGAACCTGACACTTTTCACAGAATAAGCTTTCACCTAATGTGAACCAGAAGGGACATGTTTCAGGGTTGCCCTTTGCCAAGGAGCTAAACTGTTGACCAAAGCAACCTCATCAGTGCTTGTGGTCAGTAGTTTCATGTGTCATGTTTTGTAAACATCACTTTCTTCCTTTGTACATTAGTTTCCTCCATGACTAGGTTCTTTCACAAGCAATCCTCAGAACCAAAATGGGAACATTTATCTTGTCCTGTACCACTTCAGGAATTAGGTGTGAGATTGCACAATTTGGTACTAATACACACAAATGCACCCCCCCCATATCATGTAGAAAACTAGGCTGATATTTTTCTACGAGGAAAAAGAGTTCTTCTGTTTTGGTTTTGAGAGGGGAAACACTGAGACACACAACCTGGAATCATACAGTTCGGGGAGAGGGGGTAAATTACCACTTGGTTCTTTAAGTTACAGAAAAACTAGATCTTTAAAACCAGCACTGTGTTAGGAAAATCAGCAGTACAGATTCAGACTTTGGCTGCAATCCACACAATTTACTTTGCGTTCCTCTTAACAATAATAAGTTTGGAATACATACTTCAGTTGATTACAACTCTCTCATCATTTGTGCTGAGAAAGCCAAGACAATAATGTTACTCCAAATCTATGACTTTTTTTTTCAGATTTCTGAATTCTCTAGAGCAGTGCACTTGGTTGCTAAGTTACATTCTCTTAAAACAAATGAAAGATTACAGGAACATGAACTTGGTATGAACTCTCAGGACTCCCTTTGAGCTTTTTATGTTTTGACACAATGATGCAAAAAAACACAAAAGAACAAAAACAGCTTCAAATCACAATACCGAAAAAGATGCCCTTACCTAGGAATACAAGCAAGGTATGAAATAAGCCTCCTAAGGTCCTCCTGTCGTATTCTATCATGGTTGCTGCGAGCTGGAAATGTTAGGATGGGGCCTCCCCGCTTATCTCGTCCACCTGAAAAAAGAAACATATTGAGTGCCAGTGGTTTTGTAGGCTGTGGTGCACAGTGGCGATAAGAGCTTCTGCCCCAGGGAGGGCTGCCAGCTGACAGTATGGATCTGAGGAGACGGCTTGGTATTTATGCACATCCTTTCCTACAAGTGTGGCTTTAGCTCAGTGAAAAGGGGTCACCAGTACATTTTAAGATCTGCTTTAAAACAAAGGCGTATCACCGCGGGAGACACAGTTAACAAGGGCTTGTTTTCGTCTGACGGCAAGAATCATGCTGGATACACTTGAAGTACATAAGCAGATCACATCTCCTTCTTAGCCTTTGTCCAAGGACTCATTCCCAGAATTATTTTATCATCAGAACAACACTAGAAGACACGTTAAGATGAAACAGTGTCTTGCCCAATGCTCATTGGGTTTGACAGCTGAAGGGAAACTGGAATCCAGATCTTTCAAGCACTATCCACTGCTCATATTCATTCCTTGCTACTTTCATCTCTCACTCTCTACTTTAGGCTGTTAGTTCTTTGATGGCAGGCCTCTCTCTGCTTTTGGGCTTAGAAAGGCTGTAAAGCAGTGCTACTCAAAGTGACAGTTCACACAAAAGCACTGGTCCACAAGCTGTTAACTTGCACCCCATGGAGAATTTCCAAGAAACTATGTGAATACAATAATAATATGACAGAAATATGGGATCACTACCTGGACAGTGAGGGGAAAAAACAGCCAGCCTCCTACATCACACAGCTTGGGAAGCACTTTGTAAAGTATCTGGTAGCCTTATGCTGTGGTGTACACTATTAATAACACTATTAATACCATAACTCCTATTGTCAAATCGTTGTGACTCTCCTACAAGTTATAAAGTTATGAGCTTAAATTACTTTTTACTGGCGCAAGATGGTCATCACAAAATAATGCAGAGTTGTTTTCTGAAGGTAGTATGGCGGGGGGAGGACTCCTGCCCCCAAAGGGCTTAGAACAGGTTGCATGCTCTCCACAAGTGGCATGCCGCGCAGGTAACGGCAGAGCTTTGATTTATTTTTTTTTACGATTACAACTCCCAGGATCCCCCAGCATGGTCAGTTGCCATGCTGGCTGAAGATTCTGAGAGTCCTAGTCCAGAAAAGCAAACTCTTCAAGCTCTGCAACGGCCGTACCTCTAAACCTCCTCAGCTTCAGAGGAGCAACTATTTTGTGTCCTCTTGTATTGTTATCTGGGCATTTGAAGGGAATGAGGAAAAAGAGAAGCTGCGGCATTAAGAAAGCTAGCTAAATGCTGAGCAGCCCTCTGAACACATGGCAAAGTCAGCTGCAGGCGCAGCTTGAGAGATGAAGCAGCCAGGATCCACTATGACCTCATCAGACTTTTTCCATGTCTCTTCCATCTTCAAATTTTATCTGGCCCTCTTCTGAGATGTAACCAAGGCCAAACACAAAACCTCACATGGCAAGATGATGTCCACTGTCATCACAGGTCCCTTGTGGTCAGAAGCCCAAGGAAAGTCACAATAGGATATCTCTGCTTGTGCTCTGCTTCCTGCTGCAAGCATTAAAAGAAGTCTTTAGTTTATGATGATGCTCTTAATTTAGGACGTGACTGAGAAGGGGACACCCATCACTAACAGCAGTACTATTTTGTCACTTAAAATAATATATCCTCTTTTAACTCAAGCCTTAGAGCCCACATGCTAGAGCAAGGGCCAAACACGAATCTGACCAGTAATCTCCCATTAAGGGTTTATTATTTGATCCTAGAATAGTTTTCAGCTTGTTTTGGAGGAATCCTTTTGGACAATCAGTTATGGCAGTTGTTCTTTACCTGTAGTCCGCGAAGCCCTGCTGCTGGATACCAACAGCACAGCAGCAACAGGGATGTGGAAGTGGGTGAGTGTGGGTGTTGAAATTGTTCATTCATTTGCAAATGAGGAAGTAGTTTGAGTGTGTGTGTGCATGCACACACACACGCGCACACACTTGCTATCATGTCCCTATCATCAGGGACATGGCAGCGGGGAGCATGGGCACAAAGGGACTCAGTGGCAGGCATGTGTGCACCCACCCAAACTGTTTCTTTGTTTGCGAATTATGAAATTAAGGAGCAGTTTCAGCATCAGCACATATACCCCTGCTGCACTGTCCCTGAGAAATGAGACACGGCAGCAGGCACGTGCATGTGCCCAAGCTATAACTCTGGAGACCAAGGTTTAAATTTCTACAAGACTATGGAAACTTAATGGGTGACCTCAAGCAAAGCACATTCTCTCAGCCTCAGAGAAAGACAACGGCAACAAATCTTGTTAAGTAAACCTCCACAATAAGTTCGCCTTAGAGTCGCCATAAGTCAGTTTTCAAAGAGGAGAGGCATGCTGGCCAGAATGAACCTCCCACTGTCAGTGGCAATTTGTTGTTGTGTGCCTTCAAGTCACTTCTGAATTGTGGCAACCCTAAGATGAACCTATCACAGGATTTTTTGTTCAGAGGGGGGTCCTTTGAGGCTGAGAGAATATGACTTGCCCAGGATCATCCAGTGTCTGAGCAAAGATTTGAATTCTAGTCTCCAGAGGCCTTTAATAAATAAATAAATAAATATTTGGATATTAAAAATCAAAATTTAAATACTTAAATCTTGAGATAAGTCTTAGTGGTCTCCAGCAACAAATTATACTTACAGGAGGTCTCTAGTAAAGAACAGGTTACAAATCACTGAATTGTGACGTATCTATCCCCTTTGCCCCAACAGAATAACTAAAAAGGAAAGGAGTATTTTTCCTTTCTCTTGTTCCTCGTGATTTTGCAATGTTAGTGGTTAGTGGTCACAAATTTGAAAAAGAAAAAAAAACAATAAATTAAGGTTTGATGCTTGGCAATGCAATATCATCTGTACTGCCTAAATACTGAACGCTAACAAAACAATGTATTGGGTTCTGATCCAAAATACAGAAAGACTGTATTAAAATCACTCCGCAATATTAGATGCATGACTCAAAAGAAGAAATCAATGTATCTAGTATTGTGGTGTTTTGGTTTGAGCTTTAATCGTGGAGATCAAGGTTTGATTTCCAGCTTGGCCATGGAAGCCCCCTGGTGACCTTGGGCACCTCACGTATTATCAGCCCCAGAAAACCCTGTAATAGGTTCACTTTAGGATTGCCATATATCGGAAATGACCTGAAGGCACACAACAACAGTATTATCTAGGACAGTGATGTACAACTGTCAGTGTTAAGGGATCACTTTGCCCCCACCCCATGAATCCTGGAACAGCTCACATCTCCCAAATTGCATTTTTGCCCCCAAGTGCCCCAAGGGGAATCAGGAACAATATTGCCACAATTTTTTCCTCTCAGGATGATTTTAGACCCAGGAAAGGTGTATTTTTCCAACAGGAAGTAACCTGGAAATCAACCTCTAGGTCATTTCCTGTTGGAAAATAAAAAGCCACCCCAGACCAAAAACTTGTCAAAATTGCGCCCACACCTCCTAGCAGGTGTTTGGAGGAACTGGGGTGCAAACAAATTTTGGAGACAAAAATTCCCCAAAATGCAGGCCCTGAGGCTCCACACAGTTGCACTTTCCCCACTGTTACCTTGGGGGTGTAAGAAAAACATGCTACTAAATATCTAAGACAGTGTTTCATAATCTGTGATCCTTCAGCTTGATCACAACACCCATCATCCATGACAACTGGTAATGCTAGCTGAAGCTGATCAGAGCTGCAGTCCAACAATATCAGGAGATCATTCTTCATATAGGGCTCCCATGCTCCACAATGGAACAAATTTGGAACACCTACCTCACAGTAAAAGCAAGAAAGTAAGGCAGATACTGAGTACCTTTTGATTACCAATGTCCAGACACAGTCAGCATCCAGACACGTAGGATTAATCAGGCCAAGAGTGCTATTTGCAAGGGCTTTCAGGCCAAGGGTGCTGTTTCTAAGCAGGGCTAAGCAATGATACTTTGGTTTAGCAATTAAGCACTGCCTAACATAGGCATAATACAGTTCAAGTTAAGTCAGTCCAGGTCTCACGGGTTAACTCTTGGGTTAAGCATTAATCCAGGTGGGAAGAGAGCCAATTAGAAGGTCAAATAGCACTCAGCATTCATGTCAGCATACCATGGAACTAAGAAGGAAGCAGGTCTCTGCAGAATACTTCATCCCTAATCCTAAACTGTAGCAAGTTTAGACTTGCTTTGCTTCTATCCAGACATGTTAAAGAGTTGCTCTGATCAATGAGATTTGACTTCTTGCCATCTAGACCTAGAAGTGATGCACAGATCTCAGGAAAGCACACAAACCAACAACAGGTGAAGAACAGCACACAATTATTTTTAATGAATCCCGAATTCAGTGCTATTAATGTTAATGAATCCAGTGCTCTTGCAATAAAATCCTGATTACTTCCAAACACCATCAACAATTAGATCAGGATTCACATGATTTGCAGGAGGAAACTATTCCAACACACCATTTACCAAGGAAGCAACTCTGAACTGTCTCTGAAATGTAACAGTAGGAGTCTGCAAATTTTGGCTGGCCTTGTTAGTCAGACATTTTTTGTTCTCAGCATCAATCAGGGCCACCCAGAGAGCTCATGGCCCTGGGCCAGATACAATGTTGGAGGCCCTGCAAGGACCCACATGAATGTAGCAGACTCTAGTGAGTAATATGGCAGAACTTGGGCAGAGGGCAATGGTACACAAGGATCTAAGAAAGGAGACCCAACTGCCCACCTACTCTCTCTCAAGTGCTCTGGAATGTTCAGGGATGTGGACAGGGAGCACACAATGAGATCTGCCAGGTCTTACTCCCATCCTCTTATTCTGGCTCTGAAAAAATCATGTGGAAAGCCATATTAAATTATCTACCAAATGGCTTTATCTACCAAATATCTATCAAATTATTTCAACTTTCAACTGAAACTAAACACATCCTAACTCACACATAACATCAAGAAGCACAAGCATCTACTGGATAAAGAGCAAGTATGTATATAATGGTTGAGAAATCCACACACCCCCACACTGGCGTAAGCTGCCTAAGAAACTGCTTTCCATGTTAACCACTCACCTTCCTTCCATTCTGTCTTATTAACTCTGCTGAAAAAATAAAAGCTTTAGCACATGATAAATTAGTTAGAATTTCCCTAAACCAGAATAGATATGCCTGTTTACTCAAAATCAACATCTGGGGCTGAACACAGGTCAACAAAATGGTAGCTACACACATTTTTTTTTTTTTTTTTTGGTAGTTCACATTTCTCCTTTCCAGTCCATTGCAAATTTGTTTTAGGGTTACCTATCTCTTCATTTCCTCCCACTTGAGATTGCTATCCAAAGCTTTGCTGTTTTCTCAGTCCTCAGCCTCAAACCATTCATGTTTTCAAGGTCTGTGTACGGCTGTAATCCCAGGCAGCCAGAGTTTCTGTCTCTCAGAGAAACTGAAAACATTGTTCCAACCACAGGAATGTTAGTTCCAGGAGTTCCGTAATACTGTACTAGCTCATTTGGCATGCAAGGTTTCACCAGAACACATGGAATGCAATAGATTCTGCAAAACCTGGAACAAGACTGGTATCATGGATGCTATGCACAGAAACATAATGCTCAAGATCTGATCTATGCATCAACTCAGTTTTCCACTGGAGCCAATAAGGATACCTTTTAAAGGATGGCAGCAGAAGCAGTTTAAAACAACTGTTTGTATATTCATTTATGGCTCAGGTTCAGGTTATCTGAAGGACCGTTGGAGTTTTTATTTGCTGCTTTTTTTCTAATGGTTTATGGTTAATACCTTTTAACAGGTTTGATTCTTTGATTATTTACATTTTTAACTTTTATATGCTATGAATTTTTAGCTATGTTTGTTTTAAGTGTTAAAAATTGTCTGGAGTCCCACACTGGGGAAAAGGTGGGATATAAATAAACACAACAATGATGCTAACGATAATGGTAGTGATGATGGTAGCTCAATCAATGAAAACATAATTTTTAAAAAATTCACAAATATTTATTCTGTGTCAAAGCTGCCATGCAACTGAAGGAAGTTATCAGAGGAAGAACGGAAAAGAGTATGATGCTTCTCCTCTAGAATTTTTTTCTTAAAAAAAAACAACCCCGGACTGAGAAAGCCAACACAAAGCCCCCTTCTCAAACAAAAGGTAAAAGAAGAAAAAGAAAAACAAACAAGAACTGCATAAACAAGAGGCTATGGTTGGAAGAGGAGATGAGAGGCCTGCAAGATGTGTATGTGGAGGTGAGGTGGATTTGAAGAAAGCGGAAAAAAACCCTAACAGGAAATGAAAGGTACAAGCCAAGAAAGGACTGTAAAAGAAGAAAGACAGTGGGGTGGAAATTAGGGCAATTGCTTGGTATCTTCCACTCCTTGAGCCTATCCTATTTAACTTGCAGGAAGTGTGGCAACAAACAAATAAGCAGTACTCTAGATTTTGCTGTTTTTCTGAGAATCCTACCTACACTCACTTCCCATTCTTGTTCCATACTGGGTTATGAGCCTCACAAGTTTTTTTCATGCAGACATCTGTGCATATTTTGATGCATACTTTCTAATACGTTTTTGTTCTTGCAGAAACTTAAGTATGCATTTTTCTCACTGACTAAAGTGGACTTGTGTGCAATCACCTGGGTATAATTCAAGAAAGAAAGAGAGGGAAAAGGAAAGAAGTGAATCTGTCATATGCAGTTTCCTTGCAAGGATAGAATACTGAAAAACAGACACATATTTGTTAAGAGTCTAAAAAAAGAAGAGACTGCTCCGTCTGATTGATATATGAGGCCAGCATGGCATAGTGGTTTGAATGCTGGAGTAGGACTCTGGTGACCAAGGTCTGAATCCCTCCTCAGCTATAGAAACCCACTGACTTGAGCAAGTCATGCTCTCTCAATCTCAGAGGAAGGTAATGGCAAACCTCTTCTGAACATATCTCAACAAGGAAACCCCCCACAAGAGGTTGCCGTAAGTTGTAACTGACTTGAGGCATACAATATCAGTAAACAATTTTCTCCTCCCTACAAACAGCTTTCTGATTAATTATCTAGTCCAGATAGTTATTGTTGATAAAGACCAGTGCCAATGTTTCTGTAGGTCTTTAAAGTTCAAAGCATGGTAAGCAGGTAAGGTTCTCAGTGTACCTTCTCTCTCAAACCACTACCATGCTCCTGATGTTGGTCAGCATTATTCCTGCACTGCAGATTTGGGAGATGGGAGGCAGGGTGAAATATTTTAGCTTTGCCACAGTGAAATGTTTAAAGCAGTATCATACAGCACTTAAATGAAGTTGTCCTACCAACTCATGTATCAGCCATGTTCGTAGTTGTGCTTGGCAAGCTGCTACTTGCACGGTGTTCATTTGAGCCCAGGGTTTGATGAGCAATCTGGCTCCTGATGATAGGACAGCCTTAAACTTTCTGCAGTTTCACACTGCTAAACCAAACAGAGCTAGAAGGCAGAACAGATCCTCTTAAGCAGTGAGTTGCTTAGGGATTGTGGGAAAAAAGACTGCCGCATGATACTCCCAACAATTTTTAAAACATTTAAACTTGAAAGAATGTCACAGTTGCAGCTTATTTAAGCCATTAACACAACCCGCCTACCAATCTCTTGAAGGTTAACTAGTGCTATATGAAGGTGTAGGCAGTTAATTTCGTGTTCAAAATATTCTATCGATTTGTTTCCAGTTCCTGCTCTTCCACCTACTAAAGAACTAGCCAGATTAGAAACACCACTGTAAAGGCACCAGATACATGATACCAGCAATGCGCACATCTCAGGACATGTTTAGGATGCATTTCCAAGCTCTTTGTGCTCTTGGGTTAATGTTATCAACTGAGCAAAGGAACACAGTGCAGAAATTATCCTATCTACCTCTCTGTAAAAGAGCACACACAGAGCACACATAGAGAGAAAAAAGATCAACACAGGGTTGTGGGCTGCACACCTGATATTCCCTTGTATAATAAAAAATCTGAGCAACACCACTCACACCAATAGCCTTGACAGAAAAGTAATGGGACACTCTTTGTCTGCATCAAGCATCTTACCAAATTGAAGACAAAAAGACAACTTTGTTCAGGAATGATGGTGTTTTGCTGAATGTTTGGAAAGCACCCAATCAAAACATGAGCATACTTATGAAAAAGAATTGGTATAACTTAGTGATAAAAGAAGACATTGTTGTGGAATAAATGGTGAGGGGACGGAGAAGCACAGATACATTTAAAATGGGGTCAGGGAATTGTGCCACTCCCACCAGCCCTAGCAGCCATCCAAAAACAGCTGGAAAGCCACACATGCCAACCTTTGACTTAAAGTTGAGAAAAAAATGTTTTAAAATGTCCAATTGTTTGTACTGCTACATAGAAATACAACACAGCAAAAGAGAATAGATTTCTGATTAACAAAACTTTATCAAACAAAACTGATATAACTGAATGTAGACTCCCCCCATTCCCCCCGCCCTTTTTTTTGTGTTACTGTTGCTATGATGGTTGTTTCTAGAAGTATAATCTGTAACTTTCTACACACTTACAAGTGAGTGAATTTCACTGAACCTACAAGACTGATTTCTGAATATCCATACATGTAATTGCACTGTTAATAATCAGTGACTGTGACAAGACAGCCAACAAATTCCAGCTAAGGATTATGAGCAAAATGCACTCGCTTACCTGAAAGGTATGCAACTTTCTCTTTCAAGATAGGCAGGACTTCCATAGCTTTCATTTCATCATTTTTACGAAATCCTGCAAAGACAAAAAGCAATGGGTGTTACTTGGTTTTAAAAGCAAAGTTCTTCCAGGAAGCCAAACTACACAGCAACATAATTATAGGAGGTGGGGTGGGGGGAACGCAGGGATGGCCGTGTTGACCATAAAACCAAATCCACAGTACACACTGTGGTGATACCATCAGTAAGGCAACAATAAAAAAATTCAGCAGGCACAAGATGTGAATTTCGAAAATGGTTCTGTTTTATGGTACAGATTTTCACAGACTGTACCACTTCACATTATGAATGATGGAAGCAGTGATGGTTGCATATGTAAAGGATCTTCCTGAAACAGCAAATGGCGTATATTGGAGACTAACGATGTTCTGCCTTTCTGTGGGCAACAAAGGTCTCCTAGTGCTCTAATACAATGAAATCCCAAGTTCAAAAACAAGCAATACCTTTACTGACCAATCAAAATGCACAAAATAAAACATGCAAGCTTTTGAAACTCCTTGGCTTCTCTTCATCAGGCAAAAGATGTTGAAAAATAACACAAGAGAAGAAAGGTGATGACAGTAGAGTCACGGTTGGCCAAGAAAGGTTATGCTCTTCTATGGATTTTGGATGTTGTTGTATTTGGCCGAATAGCCAACATGGCTACCCTTGAATATGGTTCCTAATGCCTTGAGGTTTCTGATCTTAGAAGCTAAATAGGGTCCGGGCTGGTTAGTACTTGGAAGGGAGGCCTCCAGGGAATACCAAGTACTGTAGGTTATATTTCAGAGGAAGGCAACAGCAAACTACCCCTAAGTATTCTTTGCCTAAGAAAAACCTACGAAATTCATGGGATCACCGTAAATTGAAAGGTGACCTGAAGGCAGATAACTTTACTTCATTCTCCATGGTGAAGAATAAAGATACACACACCATCCCTGCCTGCAACAGCAGACATGAAGCACATATGCAGTAAACCCCTTAATCTGCAGGGCATACATTCTAAGACCACCACCATGGATACCTGATAGTATCAAGCCCTGCAGTACCAAAAAGTTTGAAGCCTGTGGTCCATTTGAAGCTACTTCCAGTGATGCCAGAGCCATTTCTCTGGCAGTGTTGGCAGAGGAGCAGTTAAAGTGAGAGGTAGGCAGCAAGTTGCAGGTAGAAGGACCCGGAGCTGGCTATATGGGTGCCATGGCCAATTATCCAATATCTGACGGAAGATTTTCAGGTACCACACAAGACTCAATAAGCAAGGAAATACAGACAGCTGTCCTAAACATATTACAGAAATATCGAGGCTCTAACTTTTGCCTGATCAGAAAAAGGAAGTCAAACAATCTGAGCTTCTTTTCAAAACCAGTGTTGTGCTCTGATTGGACCATTTTATTCTTTGTTGCAGTTTTCTTTTTAACTTAAAACAAAAAACAGTGATTAAGGTTCCAATGGAAGCACTTTCCAAATTAAGCATTTAAAAGAGATCCACTAGGAAAATCCAATGGCAATTATTGTTGTACCAGAACTACTTTCAGACAACAGTGTTTCTGACTGAACTATAGTTGCATTAAGACTGGCGACCAATGGCACATGCAGTCTAAAAACCTACAGCAGCCAATTCAAGCAATGCTTGGATCTTTAAGAGTTTTCCAGGAATTTGGTACTTTATCAATCTGTGCTATTCAAAGTGGTGGTCCACGGACTGGAGCCAGCCCACTAGCCAGGAGCTGCCAGACCCTGGAGAATTTTCAAGAAAGAAAGAAACCTTGTAGCCAACAGGCCCAAATACTGTACTAGTCTCTGGCTCAATGGAGGGGAAAATGCTGGTCTTATACTGTTTATAACTACTTTTTATCATTTTTAAGTGTATGATTTAAATTGTTTTAAAGTTGGTAATAGAGTGGGCCCCTGATATCCGCTAGGGTTTGGTTCCAGGACTGCCCTGTCCCCCCGCCATGGAACCCAAAATGTGTGGATGTTCAAGTCCCATTATGTACAATGGCGTAGTGAGATGTTATCCCTTATATAAAATGGCAAACTCCAAGTTTCCTTTCTGGATTTTTTTAAAAAAAAATGTTTTCAAGTCATGGTTGCTTGAATCCCCGGATACAGCATCTACTGATATGGAAAGCTTACCTCATTTCACAAAGTAGATGTGTTTCTAGGCACTACATCTTTAAAAGAATATGTAGTGTCCAGGGCAGAAATAACAGGGAAAGAACAGGGATAGATGCCTACATACAAAACAGAAGAGACAACAGAAGAGTTCCTTTTGCTTCAACAAACTCTCCCCCCTCCTAAAAAAAAAAAAAAACCTTAACAATATGCATACGTGAGAAGAAACAATCAGGTGAGTTAAGCCTTGCATATTAGTAAACAAAAATATTTTGAACTTGAAAGACCACTTTGGAAGACCACTTGAAAGTTCTTCCAAAATATATCCAGTAATTATTTATCTCTTTACTTCCACTTTTTCTTATAATTTCAATTTGGGTAGCCAAACTTACAGATATATGCTTTTCCAACATGCTGAAGGTAACTGGTAAACCGGTCTAACTGGTTTTCTCTTTTGTACTTTGTTTTGCTGTTCAGGGATTCTTAGCATGGCATTATGGATGCAGTTGCTGTTTAGTTGGTTGCAGTAGCATCAGTTAGAAGAGAATCTCATTCTCTCCCTGATCAAGCTTTATCATACTGCTCATGGCAGATAGCCTGCTGCAACTGAACACCAAAAGTTTTTTGTCCTTCTGTCCTCCTTCAACGTCTTCCTGATGACAATGCTACTACAAAGCCTCTCGCTAGACAGAAGATAAGGAAAAAAGGGGAGACTTGGCAAAAAAGATTTTGCAAAAAGGAGCTTTTTTGTAAGGGGCTTTGGTAAGGTATGCCAACTCTTTTTCAAATAACTGTTCTGTCAGTAGCACTACCCCAAATGTAATGTGTTAAGAGATGCAGTTGTTACTAGTTATATGGCACTTCCAAGTTCTGCTGGATAGCTATCAAGGCTTTATTTAGCTGCAGGCAAACTGCCACATAAAACTTGTCCTTTGTTGATGATTAAAACCAGCCCAAACTACCTTGTTTAATTCCCTGACATAGGTTAAGGCTGTTGCTTACTGTGTGTATTATCTTGTACCACCTACCTTCTTTTGGGGCTGCTGCCTCTCACATTCCAGTGGTAGAGAAATGCTGAGTCAGGAAGCCCAGGAAGCCTCCATGTGGATATGTATGTAGTTAATGCCCTATTTCTCCCATAACTGAATGAAATAGTCCCAAAGTGGGCCTATAAGCAATTGCTTTGAAACCATCCCTCTCTTACCATTCAAGAACTAGAGGCAGCCCTCCCAAGGCTATGTGCCCTCCAAGTTGTCATGTGTTGCTAGAAAATATATCTGGCTCTATGTTCAAACACAAGACTGGCTTGCAGGTATGCTTTATATCAGGAGTTCTACATATCCTCCAACTGTCATGATTTGCCAGGGACAGTCCTGATTAATCCTCTGTCATCCCACTTTTTCAGCTGCTTTTAAACTGTCTCAGTTTTTCTCCGCTCCTCTCGCTTTCCCCCTTTGTCTTTCACTTACTTTCATTAGTGCAAACAGAACTCAAAGTTCAAAAGTAGTCTGAGCTCAATCAATTCTGCAGAATGGGAAAAGAAAGGAGGGGACAGAACCATGGGGCCTTTCCACATTACATTGTTATGGTGCTATTATTCCACTTTCAACAACCTGTGGAATTCTGGGGTTGGTAGTTTATTGAGTCCAAAGAGGTCTCTGGCTGAGAATTCTAAATGTCCTAAACTGCAAGCCCCAGGATTCCACAGGATGCTGATAGTGGAATAATAGCACTATAACAGCATAGTGTGGAAAGGACATTGTCCTTTCCAGTGAGCTTGGGCAAAAGCAAAGTGCCACAGCCTCCCCTCATTTGTGTCTCCTTCCTTATTAATAACTTCTGCCATCCTGACCACACTTTTGAGGTTGCTTGGCAACATTTGACCCAGTTCTCATCTGCAAACTGTTGGAGGGAATGAGTTGTAGCTTATGTCTTCTGGCCCTCTTCCAAAAGGTATCTGATGCCTTGCAGCAAGGTTAGACACAACTGCATGGACAACACAAATAGTAGTGTTTAAACTTTGACTTAGTTTGGCCCAGTGCAGAGTTTGTACCCAGACTTACAAATGAAATTCGATACTTTCTTTGCTTCCATGCTTCATATGCAAATCTTTTCACTCTTGTCAATCCCCAGTATGAGATAATGCATTTGCAAAAACGATAGAATAAACAACCCATCTCAGCCAATTTCAGATCTTTTTGATAGAATTACTTTAACCAAAGTACCAAGTGCATTATTTGTACCATTAAAAGTAATTTTCTTGATGCATCTTATGAGTGCATGTTAAATAGTGAGAGCCAAAGGAAATACAAGTCATAAATTTGCCAAAACCATATAAACAGCTCTGCTGGTATTTACGGAAAAAGAGCAAATTTAGCTATATAGAGAGCCTCTTGCACTCATTATCACTCTGTATGTTCATAATTGCATGTAGAAAGAACAAAGCTGTGGCTACTGCCCCAACATCAACGTCCTCTGCCAGCCTGGTATAGCCCCACCACCCAACGAATCATGCACTGGGGAAATGTCTGTACTGGAGATGCTTGCTGAATGCACAGATATTTCTGATATCAAACAACATCTGAACAGGGAACTTGCACATTTCAGAATGCTTCTTCATATTTCTTTAGACACCCAGGAACCCCATCATGCAGGGTTCTCAACTGCACGGAGGCTCATATGCACCTCTAGCCAAGCAAACACAAGTTATTCCTTCTAGTTTTCCATCCAATGGACAAAAAGTCTGGAGATGGAGCTAGCAAGGCAAGTGGTGTTGGAGATGAGGATAGCCTCAAAGCTCAGAAAAGTTACTGTACTCTTTGTACTATCACTCTTAGAATAATCATGCTGACTTGGGGATTGCAGAAGTAGTGGCCCAAAAAAGAACCTTTCCAATATTTAGTGAGTATATGTGCCTCCCCTGTACCTTCCATATGTTATTTGAATATTTGGATGCTAATTTCTAAAGGAGGCTTAAGAAAGCCAGTTCCTAACACGCTGTTGTATTTGAGGGACTATAAACACCATCAACTGCTGCCAAGCTATTGCTATTGCAAGGTTTAATTTCTTACAGTAGAATTCCTAACAAAGAGGATTTTACTCTTTTTTCAAGAAACAAAAAAGTCCTGAACTCACTGTGCCACCAATGAAAGCCTGTCTGCACTGCTTAAATCAGTCCCCCCTACTTAAATCAATTAAAACTTCCACTGATGAATCTATTCACTTTTAAACTGATTAAAGCTTTGAACCTAACTCGTAACTAAAGTGAAAATTCCATAGCAGGTCTTCATGCAAAGCATGTCAGAAGCAGAGCACAGACAAGCCACAAGGCACTCAGCCTAGGGGATTCCGATAAGAAATGTCTAAGGACATCACAAAAAAACAGTCATCCTCATCACGTCCTGCCACAACAGGACTTCGAGTCCCTGAAATCTAAGGAAAGCACTGTTCATCAGAAGCCTCCAAGGAAATGAAGCTGCCAGAAATTTTGAACAAGCTTTTCCAATATAATCTCCTTGTGGGCATATTGGAAAAGAAAAAAAAAATCTGATCTTGGGGACAAGTGGAAGAATAAACACTTCTGCTTCATCCAAAGCCTTTCTAGGCATTACATTTCAAACATTAATGTTGTTAAATGCATATAGTTAGAAACTAAAGTAGGTCCCCCGTATCTGTGAGGGATGCCTCCCCAGACTTAACACAGATGGCAAAAAACATGGATAATACCAAATCCTATATTTTGACATCCAGGCCCAGTGAGACAGAGAGGGAGGGAGGCAGCTCCAAAACCCGGCTCCACTTTCCTTCCTGTCTTTCTTCCCTGCAGGCCTTGGCAAACAGTCCCCTCTCTGGGAGCCAAATCCGGTGGAGGCCTGACTGCTTGGAACTGTGTGCCTCTCTCGGCTAAGAAAGGAGTATCGGTCTCCTTCCTTGGCCCAGAGAGGTGCAGTGATATCAGTGTGCCTCTCTCAGCTGGGGAAGGCGAGAGATTCCTTCCTCTGCTGGGAGAGGCATGCAAAGTCCAGCTACACCTCACCATGTGCCTCTTTTGCCCAGAAATGGAGAGACAGTTCTTCCTTAGCCAACAGAAGTATGGGAAGCCTCGCTGTACCTCACAAAGTGCCTCTCTCATCCAGGGATGGAGGGAGACTCCTTCCTTGGCTGAGAGAGGCATGGGAAGTCCAGTTGCATGTTGTCATGCATGTCTCTAGGCCAGGGATGGAGGAAGGTCCTTTCATCAGCTCAGAGAGATGCAGGGGAGCTGTGTGCCTCTCTCAGGCAGGGAAGGAGGGAGACTTCTCTTTTAGCCGAAGGAGGTGCAAGGGGACCTGGCTGTGCCTTGCTGCATGCCTCTCTTGACCAGAGATGGAGGGAGACTCCTTCCTCGGTCAAGAGAGGCACAGGGGGCCTGGTTGCACACAGCAAGGACCTTGGCCAGCAGCAGCAGACATAGCCCTGGAACAGAGCACATGGAAAGTGAAACTGGATATGGGCCCAGCAGATACCAGGGATCTACTGTATTCAGAAACTGTTCTGACCTCGAAAGTCAACTAAACGCTATCAATTTGCCATTGTTCCTACAGTGATGTGGTGCAGACATAACATCTATTTGAAAACCAAGTTTTACAACTTGGGAGTCTGTCTTGGGAAGGCACACTCCTTCATCTCCCAAGCTAGTTCCCATCTTTCTTCTATGGCTGGTATTAGAGCCACTTGTACAGCAAACCGAATTAGGGCTAGTGCTAACCAGATCTCCATGCAGACACCATCTATAAATTCATAAGCCATGTTTTCATATTCTGTTCTAAGAGAGAATGTTAGTCTGTGTCCAACAGAATTGCTAACAGAACAATTATTTTCCTTTCTGTAGACCCCTGTGCCCCCTGTAAATCTGTTTCAGGGAGTTGGTTGGACTCAGCAGGCAAGAATGAGGGGGTGCAGAGGAAAGGGAGAGGAAAGAGAAATCTGCTTGTGCAAACCACATGTAGCCCCATGTAAGCCTCCTCCAAGTCTAAAGTTCTACGAATTAGCATAAACAATAGCTAGCATTGATTCAAGTGCAATCATAAACCATGGCCATTTCTGCATGATGGGGCACAGCAAAATCCTTTCGTTGCAGCCCCAGCAGGGCGTAAAAGCACACCAGGAACGCTCTTCTCTGCACCTCGCCTGGTCACTGCAGAGGGGAATGCTCTGGCCCCGCCTCTTCCTTTCCACAGCGCAGCCGGGCACTTGCCGTTGCTGTGCTGGGGGGGGAGGTGTTGCCAATGTGCTTCCGTTCTTCCACATGGAAGGGAAAGGCAGCAGTGTGGCGCAATGGTAGGCATAAAATGGATTTTTTCCATTTTACAAACACTGAGTTTGCGTGACATGAGGGAACAAGATGGCAGCGGGATCGCAATGATGGTGTGCAGTAGCACAACCAGGAGAGCACTGCCATCATGTCCCAACTGTGGGGCAGCCATGCCATGTGGAAAGGGCCCAATGTTTAACTCAAACAAGGGAAGGGAGGGAGCAACCCTAAGGTTAGTTTATAAGCAGGAAACCTGCAGTAAGCTACTGTCAGTACAATTTACATGCATGTCTGCTCGCTAAAGCATTAGACATAATATTACCTGGTAATCATTTCTCCTCACACCCTACTCCACACCAGATTTCTTTGTTCTAGGCAAAAAGGCCCAATGTTTTCACCGACCCTTCTTTGTCAGCATTTTTTTTCCTGGCCATTCTCTAAAGGCACATTAAAAGCATATTAAAAATACTCCTCATTTATATTATATCTTCTAGAATAACACTGAAAAAGACAGCTTGAGAAAAGACAGCCGTCCACAGAAAAGAGCCAAATTAACAGAAAATATATCAGGGAAAGGGGAAAGGCAAAACCTGGGTACATTTGTGAAGAACTGGATGTCTTTCACTGAATTCTGTAACAACAACTGAAGGGATTTCAATGTAAATCAATGTGCTAACATGACCATATTGTGAAATCAACCAATAAAAAAATCCAGTGTATCTTACTATAGTAACTCCAACATGGATTCTAGTCCAGGCTAGCAACCACAATTACATTTAAAAAAAAAAAGGCTAGTATTTCAATGTAGATTAATTATTCAGAAATAAACAACATCCCTATTGTGACATGTGTGGCAACTGTCAGCTACTTATAGTGTCCTTTATAGAAACAAAAACAAACCCTAGAACGTTTACATCTGAAGCTTGAACAAGAAGGATTTCTGAAGTCGCTGCATGCGTTGCGCACAGAGCCATAAATATCTGCATCAATCTCTGCTCACACACAGCTCGGCAACCCTCTGAGCGAGCATCCTCAGTATCACACATTAATAGAGATGATGTCATCTTTTCAAATTCAGGACAGTCTGCAGCTCCTGCTGCTGTCGTCTTTTCCACTGCAGTGCCTGCAGTATTCACAGGATTTGCAAGCGTGCAAGGCGACACAGCAGAGACCAGAGCAAGAGAGGGAGAACACTTACTTATTTGCATCCTGCTTGCATGGATAGAAAACTTGGAGGAAATTACTGGGTTTGTTCCTGACTGTACCGATTCGTGAATATGGCTTCAAGGTTTTCACTCCCTGACCTAACAAGGCAGGGTCATTTGCTTTTCAAGAAGCCTCCATTGACCAGATACACAAGATGTTCACAGAACAAAACAGCCTCCCCACAAAAACAACTACCTTGAGTAATAAATGGTTTAATAACTGCTATTATTTATCCTCTCTCCCCAACTCAGTCAGCCAGCCAGCCACTTGAATGATAGACACAAGCTTCTTGAACACCTGGAATGTTAAACAAAGGCATCATTTCTTCCACAATGCACAGGAGCAACAACTTTAATTTATGAATGATTCCTTCTTTCTCTTGCAAAACTATTCTATTTCATTTTATATGGACTGATTTAAACGGCTGTATTTTCTTGCATTTCACTTTTAATTTTGTGATATATCACTTCAGGCATGTCTACCTAGACATCAAGAAATAAACATAAAACAAGCTGGATTACACCCCAACCAGCCGTTAAAGACCATTGGATCTGTATATACAGTACATGGATTTTAATATTCTAGCGTGGCACCTACATCTATCATAATATGCAATTATACAACCCAAGTCTTAATTCCCTGTAATAATTTTGTTGGCAGGATGACTGGGACACACCTTACAATACAGTGCAAAACAGACTGTCTGCTCTTTCATTCTACGGCTGGAAGACACCTTCTACTTTTGTAATGTGCGCTTTGCACACAGGCTGAAGCAGCTTAACAAAAATTCCACCACAGAAAATGGGCAGGACCTTTGTTAGGTTGAGATCATGAAGTATATACTGCCATGTAGTCAAGATCTGAACATAAGGAAACACCTGGAGGAAAGAAGAACTACCTCCTTGTCCATCACTTAGCTTTTGTTCTGTTTCCATACAATAAGATACATCCTGTTTGCTTTCCATCCTTCAGCTGGCTTTTTCCTCTTCATATTCTACCAGCAACAACATTGTCTCCCGGGAAGCACAAAGGCTCAGAGGAAGAAAGCGGGCAAGAACACAGCAATCTAAGCACTAGAGGGATTGACCTCTCTATTAAAAAAACAAAACAAAAAACCCTCAGCTAAGGATTTTCCTCCAATTTAAGAGATCCAGCTGTGTTTTGAAACAGGCACCTTTCTCAGTATGCAGGTACAGATCTTTAATCATTTCAGGTCAAATCTCTGTAGCAAACAAGAAAGGAGCAATCGCAATTAAGAAGTCAAGTTTAAAGGTGTTACACTTGACACTAGCCATTGCTTTCAAAACCAGGGGAGACAAAAGTCAAACTGGGGTTTCCTCATAAAACCAAATCTGTGAAAAACTGTACTTTGCAATGGCATAACTCTCGATGACAGTGCATCCAAAATGCCCACAAAAACGGCCCAACCATCCAAGCAAACAATCACATCAAACAGTTACCAATTAACAATTCATTAGTAACCTGTAGCAAAAGATTTCCAGCTGAAGTAACTAGTACTCAACATATGAACTATCTCACTAGAAGTGAATCTCCCTCATCCTTGCAGGTACTGAATGTGTGTACTTGCCCTCCCTCTGCTCATTCTCTTCACCAAGTTCTCCCTCTCAAATGGTCTTGTCCCTTTTGCTTATCCTCACTGAATCCACCCTTTCTTCTAACAGTCTTCTCCTACACTAATTCTTATTGAGTTTCCTGTGTTCCTCTACAGGACCACAGTCTTTCAGCCAATGGCAGTTTTACTGCTGCCTTCTCCCACCCCACCCAAGTTCCATCACTGCCGGAGATCTCAACACCACTCCTTCATAAAATCTTCTATTACATTTATATACATAAAGATTCTTGTTTGCAGGTAAGAGGTAAATGGACAGATGCTGTTACACCAACTCCTCAACCAGAGCACAAATTTTTTACTGTTTCTGAGATGCCACCCACAAAACTTGTGTACCTAATCAGACAAAACTATGAATTTCAGCCATAGGTTTTCTAACAGCTTTCTGTTTTTCTCCACAACTTCCTGTGGGGATAAAAAGCATATACACAATAAAACCACTCTATAATGGCCAAGGAATCTCCACAGGTGAGTATTACGGGCACATTCATCTTGGCTATTGGGCAGCAGCTGCTTAAAACCAGTCAGTTACAGACCACACTTTCTGAATACCAGCTTGCTCTGGCTGCATTTTGAATTAGCCCCCCTCCCTTATCAGAAGATTTATTTCACCCTCGAGTGAGAAAGTATATACACCGGGGTTGTGTGGAATATATTTAATATCTTTTGCAGACCCAAGGTGTGCTTTGCCAATAACAGCTCCATCAAAATACAAAGCTGCTGTGTAGCTTGGAAAGAAACAGAATACAAAAGAAGCAAAATAAAACCAATGACACTCATGCACAGAGCAATTAAGCACAGACCATGGGGTCTCTTCTCCTTTAAAGGTCACATATATTTGCTGTTCAGTCTCCAGCCAAGGCAGGTGATCTGTGAGGGCCTCTACATTTGTATCTAAGGCAGAAGTGGGAAGACTTTTTGGCCTAATGGCTAAATTGGTTGAAGGTAAGCACATGGATAGTACACAACAGCAATGATGGGAGAGAAGCATGCCAGAACTGGGTGGAGCCACCCTAGTGCTGGCCTGTACCCAACTGTGCTTTCCCAGATCCCAACTGCAGATAAACACCCAATTCACACACACAGATACACTAAGTGCCCTTCACTCTCCTGTTTGCCTCGGCTGTAGAGTGAAAGCAGACTGTGCCACTAACTTGAGCTATTCAAGTTCAGAACTACTCAGGACTACCCATCACCATTCGCCAAGTGGTGGGAATCTTGGGAAGGACTTCAGATGGGGACAGGGACCTTACTTGAGATCTTCAGAGGCTAGATGAGGGAGATGCCACAGGGAAAATTTGATTTATGGGCCTGAGAGTCTCTGTCCCAAACCTAAGACTTTCCTTAGATGGGGGACAGAGAATCTCAAGCCTTCCTGCAAGTCTTACCATAGCCAGAACAGTTACTTACCACCACTAAAAGTGTAAGTTTTTCTGTGATGGTTCTTCAGACCTAGAATGCCTCCATGATTTTTTTAAATTTTTTTTATTAATTATAAAGAAAAAACAAACCAAACATTACATCATGTCATTACCATGAAAGTGAAAAAGAAAACATTACAACACAATAGCTTACATTGTTATTTCTTTCCAGATCCTTTATCATCATATAGTTATTCCACGTTATGTATCATATTGCTTATATATTTTTGTTACATTCTTAACTCTATCCTTTTCAACTATATTTAACTTATTGCTGTTGCTGAATACAATCCTATTACTGAACATATTAATACTAACCCTAATTTTAAATGTAACCTTAAATATAACCTTAAATGTAAGCCCTAACACTAAGTGTAAACCCATCCCCCGAGCCTATTATCTTTCAGCTTACTCTACTTTCCAAAATTGTAATTCTTCTTGTGGAGGTATGACACCTCCCTCTTTTATTAGGACTTTTCCCACAAATATCTTCCGTATTTCTTCAAAATCATTCCCTTTCATTATTCCTTTTTTGACTTTAATTCGACATGTTAGCTTATCATTAATCGCTATTTTCCACACTTTTTTATACCAATCCTTTTTTAAAAAATCTTCGTGATTTTCCATTTTCTTGATATAATTAACCTTGCTGTAGTTAATAAATCTGTAATTAAATCCTTCATTGCCTGAGTACAATTAACCTTATCAAATATAGATAAGATTACACTTGGACTTATTTGTAAGTCAATTCCTGTTATCTCTTTTATCTCTTTAAATACATTTTGCCAAAATTTCTGTAAAATGTCTCCATGATAGAGGAATGGCAAAACAGCACAGTATGAAGAGCAGAAAGGCTGCAAAATGACTAGCTAAATAAAAATAATGCTGACCTTTGAGCTAGGTTCCTTTGGGAACTGCTGCTTCCTTCTTCTTTGTAGCATCCTATTGATTGTGTTAACCAACTTTTAATTTGTACACTGTTATTTAATTTATTGTTGTGAATGGCTCTGAGAAGAAATCAAAAAGTGTGTATAAATAGGATACAAATGGAGTTAAAATGATCAAATATTTCAGGTTCATTACTGATGGGCTTCAACTGTAAACTCAAGTATACATTCGGTCAGCTGTGTAGCTAAATCTCCTGCTGCTCTATGCAAAGAAGTGTGACGCTCATACTTCCTCGCGCTTGTGAAAGCACAGCCAGCCTAGATCAACTAGAATTGTCAGGGGAAAAAAATAGATTTAACTTGTCTGTAGTGGTCTGCCAATCTTTTAAAACAAACCAGGGGAAATGGTTAGTGCGGCTAAAATCTCTGCAGCTATAATCTCCTTTAGATATATGAAGTCAATGCTAATCCCATGTACATTTCAAACATGAGCCCTAAATACTGTAACCCTTTCTATGCTCCCAATACACTGTCAAAAAGAAGCTTTGAACAAGGACATTAACAGACCAACCTTGGTTAGAAAACTAGAAGAATGCTTTCAGGAACAACACTTCTGAATTCTACTAGAACCTTCAGTTTTTTCCTGGTCTATGGAAAAAATGTGTCCTGGTTTTCTTTAACTCTGATGCATACTTTGACAGTTATTCCTTAATCAGGACCACAAACTCACTTTTGGAAGTCTCCTTCAGTGCACCATTGCTTCTTTTTAGCTACCTCATGACCTGGGGATGAACTCAGATCTCACCTTAGCACTCTGCTAGTTTCTTGGCTGTCTGCTTCAAAGACGCTGTGCATCCCGATGGCCACCAGTCAGGTTGAGACCACAGTTTTAAAAACATACTCTGAGAATACATGCCATGCCCTGGAAGCCACTGATTCAGCTGAAGCTGAATGCTTTCATTTACAACCTGAACAGGGAAAGACAGTGTGTCAGGCTCTGCTTTATGTGCTGGAGCCCCACACTTCAGTCTAACCAAATTGGTACTAACAGCCACTATGGACTAGTTACCTCTGTAAATACAAAGAGACTTGGTTCTCATTCTTTTTCTGCCTTAGTTTTTTTTTTTTTGACAGTGATGCTGGGGAAAATGGAACATCAGGGACCAGGGATATGAGAAAAGTGAGGAAATTAGATGTCTTATTCAATTTCTCTGTAAAATTTCCTCTTAATTTGTTTTGCTGCCTGCATTCCCCAAGCTCTTTAATAATTTCAGTTAGCTAGATTGAGAGTTCTTTGAGGACATAAAGGATGTGTGTGTGTTGTGCATGTCGAAATGCTAGAGCCCAACCTGAACCCACAGATGACTTAGTACTATACTGACCCTCAGCCTGTACAGGTTCAAGCTTTCAGTCTGTTCCCTAACAAGAATGGGACTGGGTGCAGTCATTTAAGAACAGTAAGTAAATGTGAAAGCACTCTAGGAAGAAGTTAAAGAAGGTAACAGGAGTCTACATACAAGCCTGGACAAAAGGAGAGAGAAGCTCAATTCTATACTAATTAATTAACAATCAAATATAATAATTATGTAAATTCTTCTTCTCATTTTCATAAATTTATTCTACATCTGTTGTTGTTGTTGTTGTTGTTGTTGTTGTCGTTGCGTGCCTTCAAGTCATTTCCAGCTTATGGCGACCCTAAGGCAAACTCAACCATAGGGTTTTCTCAGCAAGATTTCTTTGGGGAGAAGTTGCCTTTGCTCTCCCCTGGGGCTGAGAGAATATGACTTGCTTTTGCAAGCCTTCCAAGCACTAGCAATCATAACAGGCCCGCTACTTCACCTTGGCTTGAAAAATCTCATCAAGTATTTTGCCGACAAATTCAGATCTATTTGCTTAGTCATAATAGAGTAACAAGTGTGTTTTTTTGGGGGGGGGAATCACACACACAAACAGTTAATATATTTGGCAATTATCAAATCCTTATACAGTTGCCCTCCACATTCATTAGGGTTAGGGGCACAGGATCCCTGCAAAAGTGGAAAGAAAGCAAATATAAAAATGTGTGTCTATGGAAAGTGGGCCAAGGCACAGTTGGAAGTTCAGTGAAAGAAGAGGGGAAGGGGGGCCACAGTGGCCCTATACTTGCTCTCTCTTGTGCATCTCACTCCTTGGGTGTGTGGGGGGCGCTAGGAGAGGGCTGTACGCCATCCTTAGCTAGCTAGGCAGCAGCTGACGAAGGAGGAAGAGGACCAGAGGTAGGTTTTCAAAGGGTTACACAATCTGATCAGAGCCACTGAGAGGGAAGGTTCCCTTAGAAAAAGAAGCACTTAAGGGGGGGTGCAGGGGTTGGAGAAACTCTCAAATAATCAAATCTATGAGAGTGGAACCTGCAAATGTGGAGGGCCAATTGTATTTTGTTTTTTCTGTGTTTGTGCAGAATCTCAAAATGCATCATTTTTCTCATTTTTGCATTTCCAAAATATAGCCAGTACATTTCATGAGTAGAATTCATTTTTCTGCTTAAATCAGATTTCAAATCCCCCTCTCCCTCCCACAAAACAGCCAAAATAAGCAAGCAAAATCTCTGAGATGTCCACCCAACAGAACAGAACAGGTATGTTTCAGTAAGAAAAGGAATGTTGTGTTCTTAGATTTTCAAAGTGCTACTAAATGTTTGTGGAACAGCTGTGCTGAACAAGTACCAGCTCCATATGTATTACTAAACTGCTCATGGGAACAATAAAACACGGTCACACTACTGTGTAAGGAAAGTGTGAGTGTGCAATTGTAGTAACAGGGAGTTTGAATTCCTTTGTTTTCAGAGTAAAAGCCTTGATCTGATGCTAAAATTCATTCATTATTGCATATTTGGTACCAGAGCATCCCTGTCACCAGTTTCACATCTCTTCCCAGGTGTTCATTTAAAGGATGGAGTTTGGGGATTTGTGTGCTTGTGCAAAACAGTCTAGCACTCCACGCAAGAGAGAAAATACACAATTCCTCGCAAACTGTTCCTGGAAAGTTACTTGGCTTGCCTTCAATCCTCCTCCAGCCCCCAGTCGAATCTCTTAGCTCACTCCCCATCTGAAAATTGCCCAAAAAAGGTACTGGTTTAAAAGAAGGCCACATTTTTTATTGCAGGAATGAAAGATTTTCCATTGTTTGCCTACACATAGCCCAGCTATGTAATATTCTTGAAGGTTTTCAGACCAAGGAAATGAAATACACACAAAAGGGGTGGGGAGGGACCCTATACTTTTGCTTAAAAAAAAGGGTAGGCAAGTGGTTGCTATTAGCAACCGATATTCCCCTCCTCGCCCTAAACAGAGGATAAGGGCAGCATCCAGTCCCCAGGCAGGTGTCCCCAAAGATTCGATCTTGACAGTGGCAAGTTGTGTTTGGAGAAAAGAGAATAGTTCTTCTTCCTCACATATGCACGTCCACCGCCACTACAGATCAGAGAAGAGGCAAGGCAAAAGATGATTTAAAGCCCCAAAAGGTGAAAGAATCCACCTGCCTTTTTACAGCAACTCTGAAATCACTCTGGATAATGAACCGGCACAATACAGCAGTAGCTATGTGAAATGCAGCGACGGAATTATCTACCCCCAGCCAGCAGCCCCTGCAGCAGAATGGATTACATCATCGTTTTGCAGAGCTGAGCCAGTGAATACGCTCAAAACCAAGCACCCAGCCAGATGGAGCTGCTTTGCCTCTGTGACTGTTATCACCTGCCTCCCACCTTCAGAGTCTGAAAAATGTCGCAAAATTAAAAAAAGATCCATCTTGTCAAAGCTTCTACCTCATTCTCTCCTTTCCTATATTGTCTACAGATGTCAAAATAACCCATATTTTTTTCCTTCTCTCCCACCCCAGACAAAGCACAGAATGAAGGCTGCTTCTACCTCTAGCAAGTTATATTTTCCATCTTTAACACAGCACAATACCATCTGTGATGTTAAAAATGGAAAATATAACCTGATTTTCAAATGAGTACAAAGAAGATACATATTATTGGGGAGGAGGGGAGGAATGACAAGCTTAAACGGGGTACATGTATGTCACTCTTGTTCCCATTTGTCATAAAATCTGCTTTACTACTTCTAGGGAAGACAACTCCACTGCACAAAGGCTTATGCTTCCAAGATATGCACCAAGAATTTTTGGTGGCAACTCCCTTTGTTACTCAGTTCAGCCAGCTGCTTTACTCACATTGTGCTTTGCCTATTAAGTTGGCGTGCTGTCCAGCTATGAACAGCAATGACATAAGAGACAGCAAGGGAACACCCATTTTCCAGCATTCGCTCTATGACTGAATGCAGTCTACTCTACCCAGCTTACTGCTCTGGGAACACACAAATGAAATGTCAATATGAAATTGTAGCGCTTACCTTTCAATTAATCCTGTGCCTCTTGTAAAGGCTGAAAGGCACGTGCTAGTTTTTTTTCCCCCTGAGATTCACTTCCACTTTGCAAAGAGTAATCCAAAGCCACAATATGCTGTGTTCATTGTTCTCTGTTATTTATGAGTGAATGCACTTTAGACATGAGAGCTTCCATGAGCTTCTGAGCCAACTCTATGGCAAAACTGCAGGTTTTCCTTTCTTTAAACATCCTTGGCTATATCTACCAACTATTTTTGGCAATGCAAATATTTAAGTTCTTGGACTGTTAGGAGCCAGTTAAGAGCTGGGGGAGCTCTTGTAGGATGATTTCTCTTATATAGCCACAGGAATGATCTGGGATTACTAAGGAAAACATGAAAAAGCACAAGCACTACCTTCTGCTAGAGTTGCCGTATTTTCACAAGCAACAAATGACTACTTCAAGTCACCAATCACTATGACAATTCTCGCTTTAAATATTCTTACTATATAAGCTGTGACAATTGCTACTAGAAATACTCCTTTCACTGTGTTTAAATATCAACAATTTTAACTGATGATTTAATAATATTAGATAATACCATTGATCTGGTTACCTTAGCAATATCCCAACACAACCTAGGATTAGAGGCCCATCCCTTGAGCCTGCTCATCCACTACTCCAGGATTGCAAGCTCCCACAGCAACCTTGTGAGGTAGGGCAGGAACAGGGGAAACTGTCAAGGTGACCAAAAGAAGGATCTATGGGTAGCAAAAGGGACAACAGACAGGGGGTCTTGAGCTTGGGAAAAGAGGGGAAAAGAGGATATTCCAGAGAAGATGGAAAAAACCCACAATCACTCCATACCAAGCAGCAGCTTTTTCCTAGGTGGAGAGGCTGTCCTCATTCCACCTCTCTCCATATATCCCATCAACACAGTGATAACTTTAAATTCACAAGCTATGATCTTGGCATCTGTATGTGGCACTTTATTTTGTCCCCAAAGATTCACAATAACTGGATTAAGGCTGCTCACTTAAGAGGTGTTGTAAGAAAACCTGGACATAGAAAAAGCCCCCCTGGACAGAAATTTTAGCTTTGAAAAAAGAGGACACATCTGAGAAAAAGAGGAGGTATGGTAATCCTACCTTCTGCTCATATATCATCAGCAAGGGAGCCTATGTGGTTGGCCTACAAAGGAAGTAGCTCTGAGTTTACAGCTTGATTTTATACTTTCATAGCTGGAGGAGCATTCTGCCTTTCTTGCTTTGTAAATGCTTGAGAAGGGATGAGAACTGCACAGGGGTGAGGACTTTCATGCAGCACAGGAGAACAAACCCTTGGCAATGGAGGAAAAAAGGAAAAATTCAGCTAATTTATGCCCAAAATAGCAGTTTTGGAAAACAGTGACCTTCCAGTTGCGGGGGGGGGGGAATGGAAGGATGCTACCCGGGGGGATCCAGGGGTGTGAGAAATGTGGCAAGGGCAGCCTCTTCTGGACCCTCCATGGACTCTCTGGCCCACTGCCAGGAACTAAGATCTGCTTGTTTACCTGTTATTGGCTATGGCAATAATTCATTACTTTTCAACGGAATGAGAACGGTTACTCTGCCTGTTATTTGTTACTGGACGTGTGCCCCGACTCAGTCTGTGCAACGGAAGGGAGAAGAGAGAGGGTCACATGGGTGCCTGCCTCCTGCTGCTGCTGGCAACAAGAGAAAGAAAGAGCTGGGCAACTGAGGGAGGGGAGGGGGAGATGGGACACACTGATGTGAGTTCACTAAAGACTCAGGTTAGACAGAAAGCTGGAGGAGCATTAGCCTGTCATTTCTCCCTTTCTCTTGCCTGTCCTGCTCTGAATAAGAAAGAGGTGCTCCTGGAACTGGGAGGAGAGGAGTGTGGACTGCTGCCACGGCCAGAAAGAAAGGATTAGAACAGAGTCAGCATGAGCACATGGGTGGTGGGGATAGAGGACAGGGGTGCTGAGTTTTTAGTAATACATAGCTAGATTTTTCTAAAAAGTAATATTCCCAGCTTTGCTCTGGCTTTGGGGTTACTACAGATGAAACCAAAACCAGTTGGATCATCTGAAAGACCTTCATTTGAATGTGTGTGGATGCCTTCTCCTTTATTCCATCTCACAACATTGTGCAGACATGACTTCCCTGCCCTCATCCTTCCAACCTCCTTTTTGAAGAATCTTGCATGCTGATGATATTTATAGAGCTCTTGAAAGCATAAACATTTTTGTGCCTCTTTGCATAGCCTAATAAAGGTTTTCTCCGAATAGATCTTGGAATCAGCTTCCTATTCTTCTAGTTTTTCAGAATCTCCTGCTGTCTATTGGGTCACTTGGGTTAGTGTTTCATTGAAAGAAAAACTAGAGAAAATCCTTAGCTGGAAAGCTATCTAAGATAGAGATGCAAAATTTCCATAAATTTTGAACCTGTGAGGGAGAACACTTTTTTCTGAGTATTTTTAACGGAAATTTTCAAAACAATTTGAAAAAAAAATTGCATTAGTTTCACTCTTTACAGATTTAAAGTCACTTTATTGCTTTAGGAACATAAAATCCATTAAGAGCCACTTAATCTTGGCATAAAGTCATTACATTTGACATGATAAAAATAGTTTTTGTCAGTGAAAATAAGTATAAATTGAATTTACTATTTTATTTTATTTTACAAACAGAACTACTGAATTACACAGAATCTCTGAACTACCAGGAATCTATTTGCTTTTGCTAGTTTATGAGCTAGCAAAAGAACTCCATATCAACATGAAGGAAACCACCAACATCAATAAAATTTAAAACATTATTTTGTCTCCTCTAGTCTTCCATAGTGCCAATCAGATACAAACACTTATTCCCATTAAAAAGAAGTGATAAAAGGAAATTAAGACCAAGAATTGCAATGATGTAAGATACTAGACATAGTCTTACATAAATGTTTATCATATTATTATTGTTGCTGTTGGGTGCCTTCAAATCACTTCCAACTTATGGCAACCTTAAGGCAAACCTATCATGGGGTTTTCTTGGCAAGATTTGTTCATACAGGGTTCTTTTGTTTTCCTCTGAGGGTGACTGTGTGTGACTGTCCCAAGATCACCCAGTGGTTTTCCATGGCCAAGCAGGGGTTCAAACCTGGTCTTCAGAGTGGTAGTCCAACATTCAAACCACACTCACTCTCCAGCTTTTAGAAACAGTGTGGGGGAGTAATGAATAAATGAACACTTTGTCTTAAATATTTCATTCTTCATTCTTAAACAGAATATTCTGTAAACCTTTTTCCCCATTTTTTCCCCCTGAGCCTTCACATTGTTAATCCATGATCTTGCTTGCTGCTTCTATCTGATCGTGGTATCTTTTCACCTTCCTTTATACTGTGAATCCAGACTAACCCATCTGCCACAAAGGAACTTGCAGTGGCTTTCCTTCCTATTAACCGCTAATCCAAGAACTCTCCCTGGGGCTCAGAAACACACTGCTGTCCCTCAGCACTGGGCTAAGAATCATTAACACAGAACAATGACAAAGCAACCTTCCATTGTATGGTGAACTCCCCTGCATACTGTTCTTGCTCAAAAATGTACTTTCAATATCCTTCCTCCCTTTCAGTTTATCTGATGACAAATGTATCTGCAATTTTATCGTCCTGAAGAACAGCAATGATGGAAAAACTAATACAACAAAGAGAATTCAGAATCCTTGCAGACAAGGATCACAATTCTTTCAGAAAAATCTATTTGGGACTGAGACAGCAGTGAGTAACTAACCTATCAATTATCCTCTCCTCATGTTTAATTAGATGGGGCATTTCCAGTGAGGTTTAGTGGGACAGAGCACTGTTGTGGTAGGTATGGCATGCAGAGGATGCCAGGTTATACATTCCCATCTGTTGCTATGAGCATCTTAGGTAAGAAGGTAGGTGAAAAACAATTCCATGAGATCTGAGACAGCTGCTTCCAGGAAAAGGTAGACTTCTGGTCTGACTAAGGAGGGAGCAGTTTCCACGTTCATCAAGCTGATACTTGTCTCTAAGGCCAGAAAGCATGGAGGACTGAACTCAGAGAATGGGGCATCAGAACAAAGGCACATTACCACCTGCTGAATTTCTGTTTACAAGGTGTCTTTATTAGCCCTGCCAAAACAATGAAAGTGAAGTCGCTTTAATAATGTGGCTGTGATGTATTTAGCACTTAACAGTATAAATCATCCACTACCAACCACTTCTATACAACTTGCTGCATAAGTGGATACCTGTTAAGATATTGAATATTCAAGTATTTACATTTTCACATCTGCTTTTTTTTTTCTTTTAGAGTTCTTCAAGATTGGTTTTATTCCAGCAGGAATTTCTCACTTAGGGCCTCTGAAGTTGACTGAGACTACTGTAGGCTGGTGGCTTCTATGATGTTATTTTTAGCTGCTTGCTTTGGCTGTTAGGGTTATGTTTAATTTTGTGTAATCTAAATTTTTATCTTTAAGCAGCTTTGAGTTTCATATTATCAGAGAACATCTATAAGCCAAAATCAGATAGCACCATGAGATCTAGACTAATTCACATGTCCCAATTAACCTACTACAAAAGGACCTCACAATATTTCCAGCCAAAAATTCACTGAAAGATGGATACCCTTTTAACTTCTCCCTTTCACACAGACACAAACTACAGAAAACAATTATTTCCTTCTCACTCTTTTCTCTTTCGCATGTGTATTTTGTATTTTCATAAATTTTGAAATACTGAAAAACCCAACACAGAGAGAAATCCAAGTGCACTTGAGTTCTTTGCTCCCAAAGTTTAGCTCACTTCTATTCTAGGCTTTTTGAAAATATGCGGTAGTAACAATACAGCAGAAGCCCTAACTAGCATGAACTCATACGTGCATACTTAAAAAAAAGCCTCATGCATGTCTTTGATCATAAACAGAGGAGACAAATGTTGATTCCAAAAACACACAAATACCTAGAAGCTGTCAAAACACATCTATTTACAAGAAAGAGAGTGAGCTGGGTACCAGTGGATATGGTCTCACATCACCTAGCATGGGTCCTGCCTTGCTCCAACAGGCTGTAAGGTAGAAATAGAGGTATAACATGCTCCAGGGTTGGCCAGGCCCCAGGTAACTGTTCACACACAGTGCTGTTCACAATAATGCCATATCACTACAGTACAGAAATAAGCTCGGGTACAGAATGACAACTCTTTGCCTCAAAGTTGAAAATAAACACATTACAAGTTGAGTATTCTACAAGAACAAAATGAAAGGAACAATTAAGACAGGGCAACCGCTGTACAGAAGTGCTTGAAGGGTTTTACACACTCCGTAAAGCATCGGTTTTCATGCCAGCAGAAGAGACTTGCAACAAATAAGTGAGGTCAGCTCTGGTAAGTCACCAGGCTATTAACTAAAATTATTTCTCAAAGAAATATTTAAAACCAGCAAAACTGCTGACTCATATTGTGACAATATCTACAAAACAGCACTAAGTGCAAAGGTCAAGCTAATAGGGAGATAATGCTAAAGGGCAGTTCCAGAAACGACTAGTTATTAAACTCCATACAGAACATGTGTCATCATCTTGTGCTTCTTCTTCTTCTTCCTCTTCTTCCTCTTCGGAAGAGGGCAATTGGCTTCAACGTTGCTTCTCATGGTTTCAAACCTAGTGAAGTCAGGATTGTGACACACTAGGTTCACTGTCTTCCCAACAGAACATACAGTGGTTAGGGAATGTAAAAGGATGCACAAACAAATTGTGTTTTTCTTTCATATTGTACAGAATGTCCAAAACTGACCACTTGCCTCTCTTTCCCTTCCTCTCTCACCCAATAGATGGGTGTGTTGTCTCCACATCAGAACAGAAATAACAGAAGAGATTAAAGCGTAATTCAAAGTAAACTGACCCACATAAAAGGGGTAGTACACAATGGTGAAACCTGATGATCACACCGAACATCAAATTCTTAGGCAAAACGTTGCTCATAATAGCAACACTCCATGAAATGCCACAAAGACCATATCCTTCTGTGTAAGAGTTCATAACAGTACATCCATAAATCTACTTTGAAAGCTACCATCTGAGGTTACCAATGCTATGTGTGGCTTTGCAGCAAGGAGAGAAGCAAACTCACAACTCAAAGTGTTGTGATGTAATGTGAGAGGTGATATAACATGAGGTGCATTTGTAGTCATTGCAAAATGTCTCTCTAGTCCTATTTAGGTGTTATTTAAGGAGTCTGAACCACTATGTGGGCAAGAGAACACCCACCACCCCATCCATTATTATTTTCCTCATAAGGAAAGGGACAAGTTTATAAAGAAATTCCTGCTGGCATGGTGACTATCCATATAAGCAAAAGACTCTCTATGTGAACCAGAATGTCTCTTCTTCAGACATGTCACTTTCCACATGAGGAAAGCAATGATGGAACAGTTGGGGCTAGGCATTCTCCTGTTCATATGCTGACTCAAACCCAAGCAGCCTCTAAATAAAGCTTATACATAAATAGTTCCAGTGGTGAGTCTGGAACAATTGCCAAATGTGGAACGACTGACAGAGAGCATGTCTTTGCCAATGGATGGGGACTGGCCTTAGGCCTAGAAAAGGGAGGTGCAATTTGGACCAGTGTGTGTCAGTGAGAGCAAAAGAGGAATTAGGAGATGGAAAGGACAGTTAGGAAATGACTGTTAAATGAGATTGTGTTGTATGAGTGAAAGGGAAAGCATATCTAAAAGTTACATGATTAAGAGTGGAAAATGAGGAAGAGTACATGATAAAATATTTACTGACATGATATAGCCCATGCCAGATGAAAGGCAAGGAATTAATAAATTAACTAATTAAATAGTTAGATTTGTAGTATGGTATTAGTGACCCAGCATAAACTCTTATCAAGTATTTATGGGCTGGAGGGTGGCAAGCTATTTGATATTATGTTACAATATCCTGAGGCTGTAAATAATTAAATATTCTTTGTCCTGTTGATCACACTTAATCTCCTAGGAAATATATAAGGAGAGCATAATAATGGCACCAAAACATTATACCATATATACTTTGGATACTGAGAGCTGGTTCTATGTAAAGATCCTGATGGCAACATAAATTCAAACAAGACAGTGTGAAGGCATTTGCCTAACATGGCAAGTTGTAACCAGTAGCCAGTCTTTAAAGGGAAGAGTATTAGATGAAAAACAGTCACTGGAAGAAGATGGGAAAAAAAACTACAATACACACACACTCAGAAAAATGTAAAAACTGCACACACAACTGATCACTATTTAGCAAACTCACACTATTTAGCCCTTTCACATTATACAATGATATCACTACTAGTGTATATACCCAGCGTTGCCCAGGATTTTTTTTTCTTATAGGTAATACTTGTTAGAAAGATTTGAGATCCTGTGTCTCTAATCCCCCAAACTGTTTTGTCCAGTACCTGTAATTTTCCCCCATATTCCCTAATCCAATCTGTATTCAGAATTATTAACATACACAATTTGGTGTCCTAAGGGAATATACTGGCCTCCTCCTTGCTGTTAGGCCTTGTCTCCATAGCAACTGGCCTATTTCAAAGCTCTCTGGCAGAGAATTCTAAAGGCTCTTCCCTAAACTACAAACTCCAGGATTTCATAGAATCATAGAATCATAGAATCATAGAAATGTAGAGTTGGAAGAGACCACAAGGGCCATCCAGTCCAACCCCCTGCCATGCAGGAAAACCCTCAAAGCACTCCCGACAAGTGGCCATCCAGCCTCCACTTAAAAACTTCCAAAGAAGGAGACTCCACCACACTCTGTGGCAGCACATTCCACTGCCGGACAGCCCTGACTGTCAGGAAATTCCTCCTGAGGTTCAGGCGGAATCTCCCCTCCTGCAGCTTGCATCCATTGCTCCTTGTCCTGGTCTCAAGAGCAGGAGAAAACAAGCCCACTCCCTCCTCGACATGACATCCCTTCAAATATTTAAACATGGCTATCATGTCCCCTCTCAACCTTCTCTTCTGCAGACTAAACATACCCAGCTCTCCAAGTCTGTCCTCATAGGGCATGGCTTCCAGGCCCCCCACCATTTTGGTTGCCCTCCTCTGGACCTGCTCCAGCTTATCCATATCCTTCTTGAATTGGGGTGCCCAGAACTGGACACAGTATTCAAGATGAGGTCTAACCAATGCAGAATAGAGTGGTACCAATACCTCCCTCGATCTAGACACCATACTCCTATTGATGCAACCAAGAATTGCGTTGGCCTTCTTGGCTGCCGCATCACACTGCTGACTCATGTTCAGCTTGTGGTCTATGAAGACTCCTAGATCCCTTTCACACGTACTGTTAGCCAGCCACGTGTCCCCCATCCTATATTTCTGCATACCATTTTTTCTGCCTAAGTGTAGGACCTTACATTTCTCTCTGTTGAAGTTCATTTTGTTAGCCTTGGCCCAGCTCTCCAATCTGTCCAGGTCCTTTTGAATTTTGATCCTGTCATCAGGCGTATTAGCAACCCCTCCCAATTTGGTGTCATCTGCAAATTTGATCAGCGTGCTCTCTATTCCTTCATCCAAGTCATTAATATTGAACAGCACCGGGCCCAGGACAGAACCCTGTGGCACCCCACTAGTCACTTCTCTCCAGGATGAGAATCTGCCATTGGTGACCACCCTTTGGGTACGGTCAGTCAACTAGTTACAAATCCACCTGATAGTAGCCCTGTCCAGCCCACATCTTACTAGCTTCTTTGCAAGAATGTCATGGGGAACTTTGTCAAAGGCCTTACTGAAATCAAGATATACTACGTCCACAGCATTCCCTTCATCTATCAAGCAAGTAACTCTATCATAAAAAGAGATAAGATTAGTCTGGCATGACCTATTTTTGAGAAATCCATGTTGACTTTTCCTAATTACGGCATTGTTTTCTAAGTAATTAGAAACTGACTGTTTGATGATCCGCTCCAGGATCTTTCCAGGTACTGATGTCAGGCTGACTGGGCAATAATTATTTGGGTCCTCTTTTTTTCCCTTCTTGAAGATGGGGACAACATTTGCCCTCCTCCAGTCTGCTGGAACATCTCCGGTCCGCCAAGAGTTTTCAAAGATTATAGCAAGAGGTTCCGCAATGACCTCTGCTAGTACTTTTAAAATCCTAGGATGCAATTCATCTGGCCCTGGAGACTTGAATTCATCCAGTGTGGCCAGGTATTCCTGTACTACCTCTCTATCTATTCTGTGCTGCATTTCCCCCACTTCCTCACCTGCTCCCCAACTGCCAGGTTGCGTGTTTTTATCCTTTTGGGAAAAAACTGAGGCGAAGAAGGTGTTGAGGAGTTCTGCCTTTTTTCTTCCTCCTGTTATTAATTCACCATCTTCCTTGCGCAGTGACCTTATCGTCTCCTTCTTTTTCCTTTTGCTGCGGACGTATTTAAAAAGGCCCTTTTTATTGTTTTTAATGTCTCTGGCCAGCCTAAGTTCGATCTGTGCTTTAGCCTTTCTGACCTTCTCCCTACATCTCCTGGCTACTTGCTTATAATCTTCTTTGGTGATTTCCCCCTTCTTCCATTTCCTGTACATGTTTTTCTTAATACTTAGCTCAGCTGAGAGCTCTTTAGTCAACCATTCCGGTTTGTTCAGATGCCTTCCATTTTTCCTCCTTAATGGCACAATTTTAGCCTGTGCCTTCAGTACCTCCCTTTTAAAGAACTCCCATGCATCCTGAACTCCTTTCTCATTGACTATTCTTGACCACGGGATTTCAGCCAGCAGCTCCTTCAGTTTACAGAAGTCTGCTTTTTTAAAATCTAAGACGAATGCCTGGCTACACTTGCCTTCTCTTCCCCACTGAATACAAAATTCTAATAGGGCATGGTCACTCTCTCCTAAAGATCCAACCAGTTCTACGTCATTAACAAGGTCTTCCCTGTTGGTCAGGATCAGATCCAGAATATTTGATCCCCTTGTCGCCTCTTCCACCTTCTGGACCATGAAATTGTCTGCAAGACAAGTAAGAAACTTGCTGGACCTTGCCGCCTTTGCAGAGTTTGACTGCCAACATATATCCGGGTAGTTGAAATCTCCCATTATTACTGTATCTCTCCTTTTTGAATGTGCAGTCATTTGGTCTATGAAAGCGCCATCGAGGTCCTCAGTCTGGCTTGGAGGTCTGTAGTAAACCCCCACTATAATATCCCTATTGTTTCTCGCTCCCTTAATTCTTACCCAGATGCTCTCGACCTGGCTTCCGGTGTTCAAGTCATGGATCTCTTCACAGGTGAAAACATCCTTGACATATAAGGCTACTCCTCCTCCTTTCTTATTTGGTCTATTTCTACAAAATAGGCTATACCCCTCTATTCCTACATTCCAATCGTGAGACTCATCCCACCAGGTCTCAGTGATGCCTATCAAATCATATTTATTTTGCTGTACTAGGAGTTCAAATTCATCTTGTTTGTTTCCCATACTCCGTGCATTAGTGTAGAGACACTTAAGTCCCTGTGCCCTTCCTGCAAGTCCCATAGCATTTTTTCCACCCCTCCCACGATTGGATGCTATTCCTACTTGGCCAATATCATTTGGGCCTTTTTCCCCTGCACTTGCCGAGTCCTTGTCCTGAATAATCTTGTCTCCCTCCCCAGTTGTACTTAGTTTAAAGCCCTCCTAATCCTCCTTGTGAGACTGTTTGCAAAAACATTCCTGCCAAGTTTCGTGAGGTGCAGCCCATCCCTTGCCAGAAGCCCATGTTCCTGGAATTTCAAGCCATGATCCAAAAAGCCAAACTGTTGGCGGTGGCAAAATGTGCGGAGCCAGCTGTTGACCTCTACTATTGTCCTTTCCCTTCGTGCACCATATCCTTGAACAGGGAGGATTGATGAAACGACCACCTGCGCACCAAGGTCCTTAAGCTTTCTCCCCATAAGCTCGTAGTCCTTTGTGATGTGGTGAAAGCTGCGCTTCACCGTGTCATTGGTTCCAACGTGAACCAAAACGAGGGGCTTACGGTCAGTGGGCTTGACCAGCCTGGCTAGCCTCTCTGTTACGTGGTTTATCCTGGCCCCAGGAAGACAGCAGACCTTTCGATTGAGCTTGTCCGGTTTGCAAACTGCCGGTTCGGTTCCTCTGAGCAAGGAGTCCCCAACCACCAGAACTCGCCTCCTCTGAGGCCTGTCCGGGGTTCTTCGACAAGCAGATTCTTCCAGGATTGCCTGGGCATTGTGTTGAGGTCGGGAGTGCTGGACTTCCCGATGTTGGATGCTGTCCTGTTGGTGTTGAAGTTCCAGCTGCCGAAGTTGGATTCCTTCTTGCTGATGTTGTGTTCCCTCCTTCTGGTGTTCCTCATCATTCACAGCACCAAGAACGTTGAAGCGATTCTGTAGTTTGAGAGTCTCTGTTTCCTTCCTGGCCCTTCTACTTCTCCGTGTGACATTCCTCCAAGCATCGCTTTCCTGGCTCACGGAACTGATTTCCTCATCAGGCAGCTCCTTCACATTTCATAGAATCTTCTTAGGCAGCCAATCATATGAGGTCTTTGCCTGACACAGCCAATCATATGAGATCTTCGCCTGCCTGACACAGACAGACAAACTTTGACTTTTATATATTGGTATATGATCCCACTTTAACTGCCATCATGTCTTATACAATACTCAGATTGGTAGTTTGGTAAGGTATTTGAGCTCTCTTGGATGAGAATACTCCATTAACAGCAAATCCCAGGATTCGACATTATCTTGCCATGGCAGCTAAAATGATGGTAAAAATAACTGTTTAGTGTGAAACGGTCCTCAGTCTCCACATAGAAGGTAAGACTCATTAAATTCTTTTAAGTCAGAGTTATGCACATGAAACAACTGAATGGTCAAAACAATTCCAAATGGCAACAGAGATGCTGGTCATCATATCCATTATGCTTATTCATTAATACTCAGCCACCAACACAATAAACACAGGTTGGTTTCAAAAAAAGCAGTGTTGTTAATTTGGTTGAAGGAGGATCCAACTTCTTCCAGGAGAAGTCGCCAGCTGAGAACTTCCAACTACACTACAGGACATAAAGAATCCAATGAAGCTTCAAAGAATGACTTCCATCCTAGGGACCAGAGGACCTGCATGAAGAGATACAGGGGAAGAAACGCTCTCCCCAGCCAAGATTATTTCTTGTGGAATAGGGAGTCTGACAAGGGCAGGCTTAGCTGACTTTCTTTCCTCAACCAACAATGAATTTTTCATTTCTCTGGTTGAGGGGGAAGGATGACAGCTAGTCTAGGAATATGGAACAGCAGTGCTCCTACGGAGGGCAGTAACCCCAGCTGGACTTCCTTTTTGAGTGCCAAAGATTTGGCAATTTGCTGTAGAATGCACCTATCAAAGGCACCTTTGGAAAGACAAGAAGGAATCTATTTTGTAGTGTCTTGGAACATGTGTGGAGGACCATGTGGATGCACCAAGTCCTCCCAATTTTTCTCTCTTGTGCAGCTGACCTCCAGGGGCCAGAGCACTATGATTCCATTTTAGCTGCCATGGAGACATCCTATAGAATTGTGCAGTTTGTAGTTTGGTGAGGCCCAGTGTTTTCTGGCTGAGAATTCTCAATACCCCTCCTTAAACTACAAGTCCCAGAATTCCATAGCATGTTGTCATGGCAGCTAAAGTGAAATCATAGCAATATAATAATGTACTGTGATAGGGCCTCAGATTTGGTCTTGGTTAAAATGCAAAGGGAAAAAAAGGGGGA
Organism: Iguana delicatissima; assembly: GCA_948472985.1. Classification (NCBI taxonomy): domain Eukaryota; kingdom Metazoa; phylum Chordata; class Lepidosauria; order Squamata; family Iguanidae; genus Iguana; species Iguana delicatissima. The sequence goes on from CAOKZL010000230.1 coordinate 535,705, forward strand.
CACTGTTCACAATGATTTGGGTGAAAAGATTGAAAAAAAATATTATTAACAGGGACAAATGAGGATTTATCTAAAAGACAATTAAGAGATAATGTTAGAAATGTGTTACACTGAGAGTGTGTGACATACTTGAGAGTATATGATATACCATGGGCACCCAGAAATCCACTGGGTGCCCCAGTACATAACACTCTTTCAATGTGTTATCTTGGAATACCTAGAATGTGTTATCTTGGAATGTGTTATCTTGGCACACCTAGAATGACACAATGAGAAAAAAACCCTGTATTTTTTGTTATATTGTATTGTGTTTATTAGATGCAGAAATCTGAACTGGACTTCCTTATATTTTGCAAACTTTATTAAATGGGTTAGATTGATTTATACTCACAGAAAGCAGAAACAGTGGTTAATGGAGAGTTAACAAAATACTGTGAGATTGAAAAAGGAACAAGAAAGGTTGTGCTCTATCTCCATACCACTTTATTTTGGTTCTTGAGGTTTTGAATAGAGACACAAGATAAGAGGTTCTGGGACATAAAGAAAGGCACAAACTGAGGGCATCTGCCAATGACTCGGTGATTTTGGAAAATCTTCTGGAAAGTACAGAAGTCTTAACTGGAAAATTAAAGAAATCTGGTGAATTGGCAGGTTTAAAGATTAATAACCAAAAGATAAAGATGTTGACCAAAAATATGAAAATGGAAGATGACATAGCACTGAGGAACAAAACTGGTTTTCCATTTAAAAAAAGGTTAAATACTTAGGTATTACTATGACAAATGTGAACTGTATGCCGTTTGAAAACAATTCTGTAAAGATGTGGAAGGAAATTGAGAAGGAAATAAATGTTAAGATGGGAGAAATCAAAGTTGTCATTGTTGGGGAGAATCACTGTGACAAAAATGTTTTGCCTAGAATGTTGCTTCTTGTTTCAGACAATACAGTGGCCTTCCATTTTCATGAGGGTTCTGGGGCACAGAACCCTCAACAAAAGTGGTAAAACTACATATAATTTCTACATTTTAAATTAGTCCTTTTAACTGTGGATTTTTATCTTTCTGCCACTGGATTCTCAACAGAAGACGACAGCTTTGGAAATCATGTAGCTGAGAATCAAGGGACAACAGCAAACAAGCAATGAATACATTGTTTTATTTATTATTTGGAGAATCTCGTGGATGTTCCACAGCCACTCTCCTTGCAAACGATGCCATGAAGTGGGACTTAAAACGCTAACTCTTCCCACTTCTCATTCCACTGGAGGAATTATTGTTTCGAGCCTGCTGCCCCTTGAATGCTATGTGCCCTCATCTTCTCCTACCCCCATGAAAACAAATGTTGCTTGTAAACAATAGTGCTGAGCTCTACTGATGGCAAAGAAGAACAGCAATTATTTCACTGTATGAAAGAAGAATGAGGCCTGTAAGCAGCTGTCACTAGTTAAGTATTTTGCAAGAGCAGCTGAATTTTCATTAACATGCTGAAGCCCTCCATCTGATCCCACTTTTCAGTCAACCACTTAGAGATTTCATCACTATCCCACAAAGTTTCTTGTGACCATCCTCCATGTGACCAAGACACAGAAGTCAGAATTTGAAGAGTTGCCAATTTTCAAGTAAATGTACGTCACCAAATCTGTTCCAAAGCCAGTTTAACTAGTCCTGAAGTGTGAAAAGAGGTAACTAACTACAGCAGGGTTTCTCAAGAAGGGTCCTCGAGAAACCTGAGGTTTTATGAGATGTCACTAGGGGTTCCTCAAGAGATCATTATTGAAAAAAAATTAGCTGTAGATATACTAATTTTTATGACAAGTTTGAAAATTACTTCAAGGGTTTCTCCTGGGTAGAACAGTTGAAAAAAAAGAGGTTGAACTACAGGAATGTTTTTTAGAAATACGGACTACAGTTCTATACGAATGTGAAACAGGATAGATAAATAATTAAAATAAATGAAAGGAAACTTGGGGCATTTGAAATGAAATTAAGGATACTATGATCCTGGAGACCAGGGTTCGATTCTCCACTCAGCCATGGAAATACATGGGGTGTTCCTGGCATGTCACATGCTCTCAGCCCCAGAAAATCCTGTGATAGGTTCACCTTAGGGTCCCCATAAGTTGGAAATGACTTGAAGGCACATAACAACAAAGCAAGTTGGCAAGCTCACCTAAACAAACACTGACAATACTGAAGAAGTACAAAAGCCAAAGAAACTATGAACAAGAAGCAAGTAAGTATCATCATATCCAAAGATTCATCTACATCCATATGTACAGTACCTTCCTGAACTTTAAGATTTGCTTTAGAAGCCATTTTCTCTGGATCACCAATGAGAGCTATTAGATTGGCAAGAGCCATGGAAAAATCTCTAACGGAGATGGGCATGCCATTCCTGCTCTGCTGACTTATAGAAGTCTTCAAGAAAACTCTGTCCATGTTTATTTTGAGGTGATTTCACTGCAATATGTTTTAATATGTTTTACTTGCTGCTATTTCAATATTAATCATTTTTTATTGTTTAAGTGTTTTACATTTACATTAGGCTGTTATTTTACGCATTGATTTGTAAGCCATCTTTGAAGGAAGGTAAAACCCCTAAAGAGTGGAAAAGAAATCTATTAAATGGGCACAGTCTATGAAAACAGGGAGTTAATTCAAGACACAGTTGAATTCAAGATACAAGAGATTGGAAGAAGAAAAAGAAGACCTAGATACAATCACATGAAGTGGCTGTGAAAAACAAAGAAGACCAGAAAGCCACTGACGTCCAATCTATAAATGAACACAAATAGACCACTAAGAACTAGTTGTGAAAGCTACAGAAATGTGGTGAACTATCTGATGTCACTAATATTTGGCTCAGCAATCCTAGCGTCAGTGGTTCACGTTGGTATGTATTAAGGTCAGGACTCGCAGAATGGAAAAAGATTAAAAAGTAAATCACTTTAATGGAGGTTGGTGGTGAAGTCAATATTTTCATTTGGCATTTTGCAAATTTTCAGTCTGAGAGTTTTCCAATATAAGCAGCCACTCCACCAAAGATCACATCTGTACTGCTCTTTCTCAAACCTGTGCTTTGATAGCCACACAAAGTTGTAAGATGGCAAAGACAGAACATCTCTTGCATCAACTCTGAAAAAGGAATTTATTGACTTGATCATTTCCTAGTTATTTCCTCCATGGAATAACAGATTATTAAAATGATGCTCACTTCCACCAAGCTAAAAGAGCTCCATTATTTTTTCCAGAAGGATATGCACTGTACAATATTACATCTTGAAACAGAAATGGAAACTGAGGTCAGGTAGCAGGCATTTTTTTTGCGTAGCTTTCATTTCCAGACGCCTTTCGGAAGGATCAACAAAAAGGTTACCAGGAAACAGTGTCAAGTAAGTATGTTACCACCAGCATCTAAAAATAGAGTCATATTCACACCTTCTAGGCCAAGCCAAACCAAACCCCAGACTGGTCTCCATTTCTGCGCCTGGCACTAGACTCCCTTGTTTCTGTACTCACATGAAGAAAGCACTGTGATGCCTTAATACCCTCAAATGAAAATGGCCATCTATATCTAATTGCTTTTCTTCATCTCACTACGTTTTCCTATCTCCCACCCCTTCAGTCTGTCAAATTTATACAGTAAATTCCCTGGCATAGAGACAAATTTCTTTTTGCTTTCATGGTGCTTTGTGAGATGACATGTACACGGAAAGCACAAAGCACACATAAAGTACTTCTATCAGAAAATATGCATTGAATCCTTGTTTTGTCTCTACTAAGATTCTTACAGTACAAAGGGTACACCATATATGCAGTCTGCAAGGATTGCCAATACCTCCTTGGTATATCTCAAGATTATTTGTCCCAAGCATTTAAGGAAATTATTCCTGGGCTGCAGGTCAAGATATGCCATGTCCAGAGTAAACACTAGAGGCATTTATAGGTTCAACAGCATACGATGGTAAATTACACCAATCACATATGAAATGACAGAAAAGCTTGCTGTTCAAGAATGTTAATTCCTAGCATTCAGGGTTTTTAACATTATGAATCAAAGTTACATGTAATAAGAACACTTGCTTATAGATACTGAACATTAACATTAAGAGCTTAACGTATTTAAAAAATCCTCCCCCTTTTAAACTGTGAAGGCATAGACCAATTTAAGATCCCCAACAGAGAGTTTCCATTCACACACTGCTTCAACACAAGCACAACTAGGTCAGCCCCAAGCAACAGAACAGCCAAAGCCGATTCCTGCTGAACTGAAATTACCTCCTGTTCTTTCTGTCTTGTTCTCCTCTTGAAAAAGCAAATCTTGTAGATACAATATTTCTTCCACCATCTTTGTGTGTTAGAGACAAGTGCTTCCACACCCATATTCCCAAGTGACATGCATACATGCCAGTTTCTACATCTTCATACAGGAGCTCTGTCAGAGCATCAGCTTGCTGAACAGTTGCTTTGACTGGATTTACTACCAAACAGGCTTTGACGGTGATTGCTTTTAATCCCCTGTAATGCCAAGCTGCAACTGTTCACAGCTAGCAAGACATGGTCAGTGCTAGAAGAGAGAGTGAGCTGGTGTGTGCGTAAAAAGGTTCCAGTGAGGTATCAAAGGGCAGCAAAGAAATCTTATCATAATGCCAAAAATAGGGACTATTGGTAACCTGAACTGTAGAAATTAAACAGTGAAAAGCATCTTAACTGATAGGAACTCTTTTCAGTTTAGAGGCAGAGCATTTAACATTTAAATTATGCTGGTTTTGTAGCAATTTATCAACCAGTTAATCTATTATAATGCCTTGCCTTAAGACAAACTTTGAGTTATCATTAATATTAATAACTAAGGAAGAGATCACTTTCTGGCGACATTATTTTACTGCCACACAAAGGGATCCCGGCCAATGCTCATTTACATGGTACACCAGTCAGTTTAGTGTTTACATCGTTTAGAGCTACATTCATATACAAACTATATTTAAATACATACCCTCAAGCAGGTTTGTATTATGCAAAATGTTTACTGAAGCTAATGAGATTTACAGTATAGATATACTTTAGTTGATGAGGCAGGTGTGTTCCTGGGCATTGTTTCTTCAACAGAACATTTGGTACAAGAGGCAAAAATCAAAAGGAAAGAAGGGTAGGTTTCTACACCAAAGAACAGAGGAGCAATTCAACATGTTTCAGCAAACTTCTCCTACAAAACTAACACACATACATGAAATGAAAGATGTAGACCAGATAAACCTTGCATAAGTAAACAAAAACTCCTTCCATCAGCGTCACTGCTCATCAGGAAACCACCTGAAGACTTCTTTCAAAATGCATCATGGGTTGATTTTCTTCTTTCACCACCTTCCACTTTTCCTGTGATTTCAATTTTATATAAAACATGTTGGGTACAGGTGGTAAGACAAGTTTATCTGCTGTCTCTCTTTCTCTCTTGTTTTGCTGTTCATGTATGACCAGTGAGGGATTCCGGAGGCATCTGCTGTACACTTTGCCGGTTGTAAGCAGGCACACATGACTACAGCAAGATCAACCAGATCATTCTTGCCCAAATCAACCTTTGTTTATTGTGTTGTTTACTGAAGACAAGCTGTAGCAACCTGATACTGAAAATCTGTTCTTTTCCAGACTCCCAGTGCTGATACTACTAATACACTTCAAGCTAGACAGAGAATGAGGGGGTGGGAAGGCATAGAAAGCCTTTGTAAAGAGGAGTTTCACTTTCAGAGGCTTTAACAGCGGTATGTTTGCAATTATAGAAGGCTTTGTTATACAGATTCTTGCAGAAGCTTGCTAGAGACCTGTAAATAAGGATTCTGGGGGACCTTTAGGCCCATTTTGGTGTTAACCACTTCATGGTGAAACACTAGTAAAAGCAGGAAGAATCAAGGTAGTTAGTATTATTCTGGAAATCTAAACAAATTGTTTTAAGTAGCTGATTTCAGGTGATAAGAGGTTTTATTAGCATATTGTTCAACTAAAAATATACAGGGCCTTGTGTGTGTGTGTGTGTGTGTGTGTGTGTGTATACATGTGCATCTCTGTTTCTAAGAAGTATCAACATAGAAAAAACATTTTTACCTGCATGACAAAGCAGGGAGAATGCCACTTTTAGTATGGCATTGTAACTGTCATTTTAGAAGTAGCTGCATTAAAGATATTCTATAAAATCTTACTGCCAGTTTTTTTTTTAAAAAAACAAGCCTTTTAAAACAATTTACAATTAGTTGTTTGAAATGGAACAACCTCTATTACAGCATTCATCTTCCTGTGATGGTTCCCCATTTCTGCCTACCAAGTGATGTTAATCATCACCTGGCACTATGTACCTTTAGCTGCAGCCACTAATTCCTTATCACTTCCAACACCTTGTTTATTGCATTTTCTCTGAGATCTTTTAGACGAAAGGCTCTTCCTGACCATTTTTGTCCAAACTTAAACATTACAGACATACAAATGAAAAGCATTTGCTCACATGGCTCATGGGTAAGCAGCCTGTGATCCTCTAAACATTGTTAGAGGACAAGTGCACTCTTGGGATGGAAAGGAACTGCAGGGGTTTTGAGATTGTTACTGAAATCATTCATTTTGCACTTCCTAAAATACACTGTACAAACCATACTTCAGAAGTTCACACATCTGAACGGCTTGTGCTGTGTTTTGTATGCATGAAATCATACATACACTTTTAGAAAGCAAACAATTAAAAATACATGCAAGCGAAAAATACACACAAACAAGCTTCAAACGATGATGAAAATATGTACAATGATGCATACATTAGGAAAAGCAAGCAAATAAATGCACAGAAAATGCATATGCATATCCCTGTTGAGTGAAAAAACAATCTTGCAACTTGATAGAAACAAAGGATGTGATGAGAATGCAGATGGGATTCAGAAAAATGCCACAATATTGAAAGTGAGGATTTTTCATATTCCTACAGAGTAAAGAACTGGCAACACCACCTCTGAGTATTCCTTGCCTTACAAAACCCTATGAAATTCATGGGGTCACCATAACTCAACAGGTGACTTGAAAGCACATATGCGCGCGCGCGCACACACACACGCACGGCTCTCAACCTTAGCCAACACAGCCAATGAAGAGTCTGATGGGAACTGTAGTCTCCTCTACCTCTGGAGGATCACACATGGTCTACCCAAGGTTAATTCCATATTTTATTTTACTGAGGTTTCAATGACTGCCATATATTAAAAGCCTTGTTGTATGTGACAGGCAACACTTATGCAGGTGTCACATGCTAACTATCTGAGGCAAAGAAGGATCCATACCAAGGGCAGCCAACTTGTGTGAGGCCAGAAAACACTTTTCAGAGTGGGCAGTTGCTCTAGGATTGCACATTCAAGCAATATGCCTAAGGGAAAGGAACAGATATAAAATACACACAGCTGGACTATTATGGCATGTACAGGTGAGTTTATATATTTCAATTTCATTGTCAACAAGTAAAATTTCTCCATGCATACTTGATTCATTAGTACTCAGAAATATTAATTTCATTGTTGAAACTCCCTTCTGCTCAGCATTTATCTAACATACAAAAGTTTGTGAATTTGTCTCTGTGAGGCAGGCAAAGACCTCATGTGACTGGCTGTGTCAGACAAGAAGACGTCATATGATTGGCTGCCTGTGAATATTCTATGGAATCCTGGGGTTGGCAGTTAGCTCTAGGACCTGGCCGGCTGCTATGGAGACAAGGCCTAGTGGCAAGGAGGACAGTGTATTCTCTCAGAAACAGAACCTCTGTAAGTTAACAACTCTGAATGCAGACTGGATTGGGGAATATGGGGAAAAGTTATTGGTACTGGACAATGCAGTTTGGAGAATTAGAAGACACAGGAGCTCAAATCTGTGTATTTCAACTGCATCTAGTTCCTAAGGTAAGGAAAGACAATTCCTAAGTTATTTCTAACAAGTATTACCTATTAGAAAATAAAATCCCAGGCAACACCAGGTAAATATGCTAATATTTAAATATAAATAATCTTTCAATGTACTTACATTGACTTCAACATGATACTGAAAATTAAGCAGGGTACCAACTTGGCATCACACCTTGTCTTGGTGACAACAGTGGGTTAATAGTTTGCTGCTGAATTTTGGTGGCAAACTGCAATGTCTCTTTTTAAAAAATCAAATTCTAGAGATAATGGGAAACTTCATGCAAACTATCAGCCACACTACATATGCTATGACTTGCATGCACAAGTGGAACATTGTGGTTTTGCATGTTCAACAGCACTTTTTAAATGAGATGGGTAGCAGCGGGAAATATCTTTATGGTAAGCACCTCACCACTCCTGTGTCTGGGGAAGAGAGGGACAGAAAAGTCCCTCAAAAGTCCCTTTAACAATAAGCCAAGCAAGTACTACCACTACTCACAATGTCTGAGTTATTTTGTCTACAAGGGAAAAAGAGCTCTCTCCCTTCCTTCAGAGGCCAGTTCAAGAAGGCAGCAGGATCTATCTACACAGATCTCTCACTAAGGAGTGAACAAGTGCTTTCCCTGGGCCTTCAGGTCCTGAATGTTTTCAAATGAGCATCGACTTTCAAAAGCTTCAAGAACAGGATCTGAGTCAGTACTGAAGTGACTCGTCTATGGCACACAGCTTTCTCCACCTAACTACAGACAGATGAGCTTGACCAGTAAAAAATCTCTTCTTTCAGGGGGTGTCAGTAATGAGAGGGGACAGAGTGTGCAAGAAGAAGCAACGTAAAGAGATTTTATGTTAAACAGAATTATATTCTAGCTAGAATTGTAAAAGACAATGACTAAAGTCTCAGCTGACACCAAGCTAAAGAAACAAGCCAATTAAGCTGCACCTTTTTATTAGAGCATCTGGTAACCAAAAGCGCATTTTTTTTTCCCTTTATAGTTAAAACAGACATTTCTGCCTGTTGTGCAGCAGTGGTCCAACTGCCTTGTTATCTTGAGCTTCTTAGCAGAGGTGTTCAGATATCTTATTGGGACAGTGGTTAGACTAGTGAGCAACTGTGATTCCACTTTAACTGCCAAGGCTGCAGCCTGTGGAATCCCGGAGTTGGTAGCCTGGTGAGGCATTAGACCAGCTCTCTTGCTGAGAATTCTATATACCACTCCCTAGACTGTGTATCTCAGGATTTCATAGGATCTTTCCAGGACAGTTATAGCGGAATCATGGCATTATAATTATGTAGTGTGAAAGGGACCAGGACTAGACATTCTTAAAACATATCCATAGTTTAAAAACAAGCTTTAAAAAAAAAACTCACCCTGCCACTCCATCCATCATATCCCACCTATTCCTCAGTAGCACTGTTGGGGTTCAACATCTGCATTTTTTACACATCTGTAATGGGGCACTATTTCAGAGTAGGTGCAGTTGAGCTTCAAGCACAAATGATTCTATGCACACAATCCTAATTTCCTTGAAGTTAACTTTAAGAAATGTGTTGTGTCCCAGCTGATACCTAAGAACAACCTCCATCAGCCCCACAATGTTCATCAGGATTCTCTATTATAATACCAGTGATCTGAAGACAGCTTCAAGTTTTGCTTTACAATGCAACTGCTAGTACCACCATGACCCAGGTTTAATAGCAGGGCCACTGTACACATCAGCCATGTGTGGCTGAGGCAGAGGAGAAGCAAGGAAACATACACAACCCTGAAATCTGCTCCTTGAATGTGACGGTTAACAGCTCAAGTGTGTCAAATCTGCACCATCCAAAAGTAGATCAAGCTCAAAAACAAGATCTACAGTATTGGTTTTATACTTTTGAAAGGTACAGGGAATTCTGTGTGATTCTGTCAAAGCCTATCAGGGGTCCTTCAAGATTATCACTGATGATGACCATGTGGGGAGGGGAGGGGAACCATGCCTGCTACTGAATGGGCTGAAGGCTGGCTGTAGTTTAAGGAATTTCCTCAGCTCACATAAGACAATAATGATGTTAAAGTCTGGCTAGTACACACACGTGAATTGTGCACGTGCCTTGAAACAAGCCCCAGAATCCTCTGCACTGCATGCAGGGTGTCCTTAGTAAACATGATGTAGACCATGGAGGTGCTTTTACCATAGTGGTCCTAAGAGACCTTTAGTGAGTTCGGTATAGTGTTGTGAATCTGATGTCATCGTCAAGGCTCTTTACATGTTACAACACTGCTTTATTTTGCAGGGAAGGCCATGGATTCAACAACCTGTTTTTCACTGAGGCACATAAGAATATGGGAATGCAGACATCTGCAGAGAGAGTGGAAAAATCAATGTGCAGCGAGGCACTCAGGGCATGGCTATTTGATCTCTCCTTAAGCTCACCTGCTGCAGGGCTAAACACAGATCTGAGATTTGTTTCTCCCTCTCTCCATCTTCCTCTGCCTATGCCAGTGAATTCTAAGGAACTAGTCAGTTCATTTCCAGAAGAAATGCTTGCCTACTGAGACACTCTAACACGGAATGGGTATTACAGCACAACCTTAGAGACCTATTACCTTACAATGTTGCTTGGTTATTTTAACACAAGATTACAAACATAACAAAGGTAAAGAAAATAAACAGAACAGCTGATTGCCACTATACTTTTAATGTAATACTCTGTACAAACATTTTCAAAAACAAAAGCCAAATAAAGTCAAAGCACCGAGATTTAACACTTGCTGTCTGCTGTTTCTAATTATAATACTTCCACACCTTGACCATTTGCTATATTTCCACTGCCCAGACAATCAAAAATGGTGGGAAGTTGTGTTTTTCCCCTGCTACTTGTAAAACACAGGTCATGAGTACATAAGGCAGCCTTGGTAGTTCATGCACTGGTAACTTCCCAAACAGACTGCTGTCTGAATCATGGGAAGATAAGAGGTCATGTGGATGAATGGTTTTGATGTCCAGGGGATAAGCAGACTCTCTGATATGGGTGGGGTCACACTCCTTCTGAAGGATTAAGTTGACAGCCAGCAGTATGCCAACTTTGTCACTGGAAGCCTGAGTGACTTTAGTGGCTAAGATCATCTCTTATCACTTTCAGGGGGTATGTTCTTAAATAGGAATAACATAGCTGCAGAGGCCTGGGCATTGGTAGTTTCAAGGCTGGAGTACTGCAACGCACTTTGTGTGGAGCGGCTATTAGGGCATGTCCAGAGAGATCATATGTTCAAGACCTAATAATATTTAACCTCAGCTCTTCTCAAAAGAAGAGCTGGGGAATGTCTGAATGTCTAGACACTGTTGAACTGCAACTCTCATCAATCTCTAGCCAGGAAAGGCAACGAAGAGGTATGACAGCAGTTTACATTTTTCTTTTGTCTCACTGATTGTCTTTACTCAACTTCATTTGAGCTAATCTTGACAAACAAACTCTATACCAGCGGTTCTCAACCTGTGGGTCACGACCCCTTTGGGGGTCGAACAACCCTTTCACAGGGGTCGCCTAAGACCATCGGAAAATACGTAATTCCGATGGTCTTAGGCTCCATTCCCTCCTCGGTGGTGGTGCGCAAGTGCAAGCCATGTGCTCGCGTTCTCCTGCCCCCTTTGGCGGGAGCGCATGAGGCTGCACGCGCTCCCGCCAAAGGGGGCAGGAGGACGCTAGCACCTGGCTCGCACTTGCGCACTACCACTCCTAGGCCTTTTCCACACGTTACCTTATTGTGGAGGTGGGGGGTGCCCTCTCTCCACTGCTCCTTCATCCTGCAGCTGGCTTCCTGGTCGCGCAACCGCCCTGCCCCTTCCTTCTGCAGGGCAGCCTGGGAGCTGTAGGCTGTGCTGGGGGAGGAAGGGGTGGGGTGGGGCGGTCGCGTGACCGGTAAGCCAGCTGCGGGACAAAGAAGCAGTGAAGAGAGCGGCTTGCGCACCCCAGGTGGGACTGAAATTGCTCCCCTTCTCAGCTACCGGGAGAACCTCCCATCTGACAGGCCAGCTTGGGGGGGCAGCGGCAGCAGGGGGGCAGGCCCCCTCCTCACCACGTCCCCTGCCCCACTCACCATGGAGGGGGGCGCTGCGGAAGGGCCGGGAGGCCACAAGACGGTGCTTTTCCGGGGGGGCGAGCTGCGTCTGGCGCAAAAGACAAAGGCGCTGGGATTCCTCCCCCCGGCCAGGGTTGACACTCTGGAACTTTTCCTACACTGCCCCCCCAGCAGAAACGAGAGCGAAGCAGAAGCAGAGCCTGGGGGGTTCTCGGAGTTTTTTCCTGGGAGAGACATGCGGCTCCTCTTTCCCTCCCTGTCTGCCCCCTTGTTCCTGGCCGGCAAGGCGGCCTTTTCCGGGGGGGGGGCGAGGCATTGTAAATAATAAATAAATAATTTTATGGTTGGGGGTCACCACAACATGAGGAACTGTATTAAAGGGTCGCGGCATTAGGAAGGTTGAGAACCACTGCTCTATACAGTGCATTCTAACACATGTTTAATCACAAATCAGTTCTGTGATAAATACTAAAGCAACATCGTTTTCAGCATCATATTTTGTGGGGTAAAGCAAGAATGGACAAAGTACATCTCTCCAGATGTTACTAGACTCCAGGTACTATCAGCCTTAGCCTGTGTAGGTAACGGAGAGAAATGCTGGCAATTGCAATCTAGCAATATCTGGAGGGTCGCACATCCCACCCTCTTTCTGTAAAAATATTGAGAACGCATTCCAGATGGCTATTCCTGCTGTATGCTGGTCTTTTGCTGTCCTTTCTGCAACACATGGAAGATTAATTTTCTTTACCTCTGAACCCTTCTACAGTCTTGCTGTTAAGAGGTGAGCACCCATTTCCAGGTTCATGGAATTTAGAAGTATGGATTCACCATATTTTTTACATATTTCTATGTAACAAAAAGCTGTTCTACTTGGACACTTTAACTAATCATATTTTAGTAATCTACTGATAGCCAAGATCATGGGATCGGTGGTCAATTCTAAAAACCAGAAGCACGTTGCACATGCTCTACTAGACCTTCAACAGTAATTAACATGGATATATGTTGTTGGGAGGGCAGATACCAAGCTATCCCCTTTGGGTTTGTTTTTTTTTAACGACCATGAATTAAGTATAGAAATCTTTTTATAAAGTCCTAATGAACAGAAACAACAGTTATATCAAATCTTATAAAGTCTAAAGAGTTAAATGTGACCTAGGATTTGGGAAGTGGGAGGAAGCAGCCAAACCTGTGCTTTACTTGACTTTCCCCCCAATTCTCTTCCTCATTTTTTCTGTTCCAATTTAAGACTGCTGCCTAGACCCATAACCACTTTCCATAATCCATTCAATGAGCTTTTCAAGTTATATCATGTTGTACCAGAAAGTTCAGGTACAAAGGTGACCTGACCTCTGCAATAAATCCACTATGTCATATAATCTTTTAGAGTCTTTGTATAGTATTAACCCTGTCATCTCTTTGAGATCTTTTCTCAAAGCTGAGTGTTATTCAATATACTGGCCCCTGACAACACAACCTTCAGGCACCACTGTGACATTACAAGAAGCAATCCTTCAGCTCCAAGAGGTACAGCGAGTAGAGAGGAGAGGTCTAGGGGGACCGAGAAGGATATCCCCAAAGACAGTAAGTCAGAAGGGAAGAAATATTTTACAGAAAAGCAATTAAAGTAGAACTCAGTTGTAGAACAGCCTCTCTTTGGTAATGCAATCGGAGCCGATGCTGGATTCATTCGGGTGCCAAATAAAAATACGGATTTCCACAAAAGTATTTGGGGATCTTCTGCTTTTGGCCAAATTGGTACAGGGTTCTAAATGTTTTAATCTGTTTTAATTAAATTGTTTAATCTTTCAACTGTTAAATTGTTCAATATATTTTTACACCTTTAAATGACTCCTACGCAGTGGTGTTATGTGCCTTCAAGTCACTTCCAATTTATGGCAAATCTATCACAGCATTTTCTTGACAAGATCTGTTTAGAAGGGGCTTACCCTTTTCTTCCCCTGAGGGTGAGAGAGTGTGACTTGCCCAAGGTCACCCAGTGGGCTTCCAAGACTGAGTGAGGATTCAAACCCTGGTCTCCAGAGTCATGCTCCAAGGCTCAAACCACTACACCATACTGACTCTCATGCCACACTGGGTCTTACATATTTAAAACTGTTCTAAACTGTTTGAAATGTATTTTACCTGTATGCTGCCTTGAGATCCTGTGACACAGAATGAAATAAAAACATTTTAACAAAACCAACTCTTGATTTTAATCATTTCAGGAGAAAACTTCTGCAGTACTCTCTGCGGTAGCTACAGGAACAAAGAATATCATTCATTTTTAAGCCTACTTAAAATTATATTTGCAAAAAAATAATGTTACAGTACAAAGAGACTCTTGGTGTAGTCTTGTCATTCACAATGGCCACTGATGCTCTTTTATGCCAACTACCTTGAATACAATCAGACATGCCTGGTCATTGTCCTCATGGACATTATTTATTTATGTTTTATCAACCATTCTTCCAAAATGCTCAGGACTACATACATGATCATCTTTTGTGCTTCCCCAACCTTTTTAACCATCAGAACCACCCAGTAAGGGAACATAGACCGAGAAACACTACCTCTCCCAAGGCCACTCCAAAGCTTTGTAGCTGATTTGAACACAGGTCTCCAATTTGTTTATCACTGTACCACATAATCTTTCTGGATATGTGCAGATGAATGCCAGAGGAAATCAAGTTCAGTTTGAACTTGTGAGGAACAGAAAACAGAACAAGAAGAGAAGAAAGAATAAAGTAATCCTATAGTTATGGACATGGCTATAGGTTTAGTATTTTGAGAGTGACACTGTTGCTTTGGGACCAGAACTGCCTGTCCATGTTGCCTACTCGAAATGTATACCTGTAAATATGCCCATTACAAAAGCTTCCAATGCTCTCCACCCCCACCCCCACCCCCACCAAAACAAAGCCAGTAAAAAAGTTTATTTTTAAGAGTAGGCATTCATCTCCCACAAAGTGTTTTAGCACTGAGGACTGAAGCTAACATAACACAGTTTTACAATCTAACACATATGATGCAAGAGAAATTGGGCAAAGAAAGAAGGATCAAAGCAAAGCAAGCACAGTTAAGTGTCAGCTAATGTATCATGATCATCATACATAATGATTATAGCACAACCTTTTCAAGTGTCAGATAGCCACTGCTTTGACATGGCATAAACTAAAATGCAAGTGTGTTCCAGCTCAGCCACTGGGGAGACCTTTATTCTCATTTTTGCATGATGCTGCCAAAATAGAAGAGGCAATCTGGAAAGAGGAACAATAAAAGTTCATTGCATTGGCACTAAGGTCAACCATGATTTCAGGCTAAGCAGCATTGACCAGAAATAAGGATAAGCAACCAACTTCAAACCATTGTTTCACATCTTCATTAGCCATGGTTAGCCTAAACCGGTGGTTAGGATCTTGTAAATAAAAATCAGCCTGAGGGCTTTAATGCACCTTCCCAACCTTTTTTTTTTTAATGGACAAAAAGCAGGAAAGCACACATCAGCAGCTTGAAGAAGGCTCATTTTTAAAATTTAAATGCTCTTGCCTTTAAAGTTGCTGAGGGCCAGCTCAGAAAACAAAAACTAAACAAAAATACAAACCAGAACTGATAAGCACGCCACCTCTAGTTTTGCAAAACTGTGGCCTGTAGCCTGCAGGGGTCCAGAGAACCAAAACAGCCCCAGCACATGTGTTCTTCCAGTCTCCCAGTGGCCCACCCTGACCTAATCCATCATTAACCTTTAG
Source organism: Iguana delicatissima (assembly GCA_948472985.1). NCBI lineage: Eukaryota > Metazoa > Chordata > Lepidosauria > Squamata > Iguanidae > Iguana > Iguana delicatissima. The sequence goes on from CAOKZL010000230.1 coordinate 551,439, forward strand.
TGACAACATAGTGACAATGTATTGAATTTTTACAACTCCTCTTCTCAATTGTTAATGTCAGTGCCAACACAACATTTAAGGACGAGTGAATGGAAAACAGAATCTTCACCCAAGAGATGAGGGATAGAGCACTGGACAGCCTTCCTCAAACAAAAGATTATATATGCAGTGAAAAAATTAAAACATAATCATGTTTCAAAGTCCATTTCCACAGCTACATTTTCTGTACAGCAAGATGGTATACTAGCAATTGAGATCTAGGGAAGTATTGTTTTTAGTGAATTTACAATCAATTGGTCACGTGAATTGCAGTGCAATTACAAATCAGGGACAATTACTAATGCTAAGCCTTAGAAAATGCGAAGCTATGCAATTTTCTTGCTCCCAGGAGTTGGGTGCCTAAAGCCAACACAGAGGCGTCAAGTGAAAATTCAATGTTTCCGACTGAAGTATAAAATACTGCCTTTCACTGATCAGCAGGATGGAGCTGCAATGATTATTGTAAAGAATCCATGATTTACAACTCTATGAATCCTTTCAGCTCCACTTGGACTTAACTATTTTCCGCTTGCTCCAGAATTGAATCATTGCTCACAAGAATAGCTCTGTCAGGCCAAATAATGGAAAATCATGTTCTTCCATATAGTGTGCTATCTTTTTAGCCCTGAATAGTGTGTGCAATCTCTGATTACCCAGAAGTAAATAGTACTGGGTTCAGGAGGCTTTTCCAAAAGTATGCATAGGATTACAACTCAAGGCATTTAGTAATACACAAAGGTTACTCCATACATAATTAAGCAGTTGACAACCCATTCATTTCCTCTGTTGTACCAAGGAATTTCAGGAATGTATTAAGGAACCAACTGCCTGCGTATCACAATAAGGAACAAATATCAACTCAGCTTGAAGGCAAACGGTCAAGCATGGGAAACAAGGCACTTAGCAAATGTATCACAATTGGAAAAACACATAACCCAGTGTTAAGCATCAACAGGAAGTACTGATTACTTTTTCACTGTACCCGTTTACACGATTGCTAGGCCCAATTCACTAGCCCTCAAAATGTAAGTATTCTGGCTGGCCAACGTACTTTTGTGCTAGAAATTACTCCAGCCTCAGAGGACACAATTTTACCAGGCAAGCGGTACTGAAGATTCTAAAACTCTCTACTTGCTATGTTCCTACTGGTCTCTCCAACCCCAATTGTAAACACAGGCCTTTCCACTAATTTCATGCTCAATACCACGGCAGAGCTATAGCAGTCCCAACACTGCAGTTCAAGAGAAACTTGAACTGTCCACAGCAGCTGTGTTGATTCCAAACTGGGAAGTCCCCATTTCAGATCTGCCATCAGACAGATCACACACAGAGACAATCTGCAATATAGAGTTGCTGCTGCTGTTGCTGCTTCAGGCGCTCTAAGGATTTCTGTGCCAATATATTTGAAACATTTTGAATACTTGAAAGGAGCTGGATCAGTTTTAAGCGTGATTACTATTCCACCTCCTCAAAATCTGTTTGTTGGATAATATCTTCTGCTGAATGACACTTCTGAATCATTGCACAATATAGCTTCTTCAGTGTCCTCCTCGCGTCAAGAATCCTTCTCGTTGTGGGCCTTTAAACTGTTTCTGACTTAATGAGTCTAACAAAAAGTAAAAATGTAATCAAGCTATCAGTAAAATTAAAACCAGTTAGAAACAGTAATTGTCTACCGATAAATAATGAGGATGGTTTATTTAGTACATTTTGTTTAGGCTGCCTTCCTATACACATTTACCTCACGTAATTGGCTCTCCTTATCCACAGGTTCTGCATCCACCGATTCAACCAACCACAGCTTGGAGAAATTAAAAAAAAATCCAAAAAGCAAACCTTTTTTGTTGTCCATCATTGTACATATAGGACACCATTTTACTACATCACTGTATATTATAGGACTTGTTCATCTCCAAATGTTGGTATCTACAGGAGATCCTGGAACCAAACCTCAGAGGATACTAAAGGCCCACTGCACTTAGATCAACTGAACATGGTGGGACCAGTTTCCAAGTGACAGTTTTCAAAGGGGGGACCACATGGAGGTTTCTGTTTCACTAATAACAGAGAATCCTACAAAGGCAGAGGTGGGACGAGGAATTTATGAACTCCTTTATGACCAGCTGGTCTACTCTGGCATAGGCTTTCATGGATGGCAATCATCTTATTCAGATGCCCTGACAGAGATCTAGAGAGGGGGACTGATACCCAGAAGGACTTAGGCTGTGAAAGATCAGTTGGTCCTGGGGCTGCTGCTGGATTCCTCTGGCTCAATCCTTTTTTCTTCCTTTTCACACTGCCACAGACTAACAGAGCTGTTTCTTCAGAAACAGAGACTCCTGTGTCACCTTAATAGGTATAACACATGTACTGTAGCCTGATGCTGTATGAAGTACGGGTATGCAATTAAGACACCATAGGACTCCCTTTTGTTATTACTTCTGAGTAGATCAACATACAGAACCATGCTGTTACTTCATTTCAGGAGTGGGGATCAAGTGGTCTCCCAGATGTTTTAGTCTGCATTAAGGAACCACAGTTTCCAAACCAAAGGAAGCAACAGTCCTACTATATTTTGCACTAGCCAGGCCTCATCTGGAGTACTGCATTCAGTTCTGGGCACCTCATTTTAACAAGGATACAAACAAGTTGAAGCAAGATCAGAGAAGGGTAACAAGGATGATAAGAGATATGAAGAACAAAACATATGAGGAAAGGCTGAAAAAGCTGGGCATGTCCATCTTACTGAAGAGAAGACTGAGGAATGACTTGATTGCACTGTTTAAATATCTAAAGGGCCATCATAGAGAGGAGGGTACAGTTATGGTCCTGACCCAACTAAGTTAGTCATAATAAAGCCCCAATTGGAATCACTGGAAGAAGTTGGTGGTTTGTTATCTAAGGCTCTTTCTGCACCCTACCTTTTTACAAGGACATCTGGTGGGGATCCCAGCAGCAGCTCTGCCAGGAGGGGAGTGTGATGGCAGTGCTCCCCTCCACACTGACCGGCTCTCTGCGGAAGGGAGCATGATGGCCATGCGCAGCTGGGTACCTTCCCAGGCTGTGCTGGGGAAGGAAGTGCAGCCGTTGCACTTCCTGGGCTTCTGCAGGACAGGTTAGTCCACAATGGCGGTGCAATCACAGCTCAATGACAGGGAAAACCCATCAATTATTTAATTTGTGATTATGCTGCCTGTGGATGGGAGAAGGACGAGACTATGATGACATCATGCAGAAGCACTGTTGTGGTCCCATCCTTCTCCTGTCCCCATGGTGGGTTGGGAGGGTGGTGTGGAAAGGTCCTAAGTTTCACTGCTGTCAATGGGATTTCAATTCTATCTTGATTGGTATTGAATCAATTGTTTTATTACAATTTATCTAACAGACATGATTCCTGCCTATAACAGTCACAAGGATAAATCAAATGTCAGCTAATATATGTCTGTGCAGTTTAACAAAGAAATAATGAAAACTGAGTTTGGCCATGCAGTTCATAACGGTAGCCTAAATCCTATCCCATTTCCACAGTTAAAGATCACCATCTAAGTTTTCACTCTCTCAACCTGATCTTGATTCCATGTGTACACATGCCAACACATAACCCGTGAGAGGGAGAAAGTCAGCAGGCTCTTCCTCCTGAGAGACTAACTGAATGGTCACAAAGATCTTGCACTGGACCACTGGACCATCTTTCTCACTGCTCTCACTTCATGAGAAAAGAGAGGAAAGTACATTTGAGAGAAGGCCTGCAACCCAAACCAGATTAAACATTCTCTTTGGAGAGCAAGGCACCCTGTCTTTCCTCAACAGTGTACTAACTTAATTTTAAAAAACGCAAATAAATGATTGTGCACGCACACATGCAATGTATATTTCCATTTTGTTTTTATGACAAAATATCACTCTACAAACTGATGGCTCAATGAAAGCTTAATAGTTCATTTGTCATTATGACCAACCATCAAAATGTGCCTCCTTGCTGTATTATATTCAAACACACCCAACATTGATTATTTTGCTAAATACCAAACAGACAATGCCTCGTTATGAAGAAGAGCAGCAGCAAAGCAAATAAGCAATTATTGATTCAGAGGACTTTTTGTCAGAAAAGATTCTTTCATCCGCTTGAGACAGGGAGAGTTTTGAGTAAGGATTTTTCTCCCCCAGACACTGAGACTCTCTCACTTTTTATAAGCAAAGTTCCAAAACAGGCCAGATACGGAGAATTAACAAACGATGATTCACAGCACTAGTCACTCTTAACTCATGTATAAGAACGAACAACTCAGGCATCCAGAGAACGGCAGATAGGGAAAGGAATGGGCCTATGTTTTTAAAAACAGACGTCTATTTAGGAGAAGGCTTCTGATTCAGCACCTCCCTTATGACCCACATTTTTGGCCAGCCCTCAATACCTCTCTTTAGCCAATAGCAAAGCCAACAACATCCACCTCCACCCCTCAAAACATATAAGAGGCCCAGAAAATAAGACTGTGAACATGGTGACTTTGAGACAGCATGCATATCTCTGATTTCTCTCAATGCTAGTTTTTGTTTCAGATTTCGGTTTAAGGTCAAAACTAAGAACGGTATTTCTTTAACAAAAAGAATAGGATAGGCACTTTGGTTCTTCTTCAGGAAGAAACTGACATTTGGAGGTTTGGGGTCCTGATCCAGATTCTCAGCCTATGATAAAAGAGCTATCAATTCATTCATGAAGCAAAGAGTAATACCAGTGCTTTCAGAAGGTAACTGGATTTTAGACCTCCTTCACAAGTCAGCCATGGCCTTCATCATAAGATGTTTACAATCACTTATGTTTCAGCCAAGGTGCTGTAAAACAAGGATCTGAATGGATTGAAATGCCAAAATTCTCTCTCAGGAATAAAGCTTGATAGCAGCTGGCAGTGGGAGAGTTGTACGCATAATAGATATCCTTGGAAAGTATTTAAAAGAAAGAACTTATTAAAGTTTCAGCAAAATACCCTTTGCTAATTTATCTGAGCCACATGGGATAATGTAGACAGCAAACAGCAAGCTCAAATGAATTTTCTACAACTAAATATACTTTTAATAAAGATACCAGAGGCATATGGGGGGACTGGTAAACAATTGTTGGTGAAGAGCATCTGTATTTATATTACTAAGAGCAAGACATGGAGAATACCTTCTATTGCGTGATAACATCTTTGTCTCAGTCTTTCAACTAGATATTTCAGTCATCAAGCATAGTACAAAGAAACTGATCTTAGTTTTATTGTTGTTTCTCTACTTCAATAGTTTGGTTTAAAATGAACACTGGCTTTAACCTAAGCTGTTTAAAGGCTATACTTGCCATGTCTTAAAGCAAGATCTATCCATCACTATCATAAATACAAACCATTAAAAGTAGTTTTACAACCAAAACCTTTTCAAAGAAAGCATATTTTGAGGTCAAGCTTTCTGTATCATCTTATGCTTATGCATAAGAGGATAGAAAATGGAAATCAGTACTTTAGCCACCAGTCCAAGCAGATGGCATAATTCCCTATTTGATTTGGTATTTGTAAATGATGGCTTGTTATTTGTGTATGTGTGCGCGCACGTACGTGTGCGCGCGCCTTCAAATCACCCATCAAGCTATGGTGACTCCCATGAATTTTACAGGATTTTCCTACGCAAGAAATAGTTACTCAAACCCTAAAGCTTGCTCAATTCAACCATTACTAGTATCTACCAAACAAATGTGACTTTCTATTCCACACACACACACACACACACACACACACACAAACACAGTGTTCTACCCACCAACAAGTAGTACTTCTTGTTTCTGCAGAGTGCTGGGCACTTGGCTTGTAAATGCTCTCATTTAGCATCTTTGCCTATACAGGAAGTCCCCGCCTTGCAACATCCCATTATCTAACTACTCACTCTTCTAACACTCCCAAATTAAGGACAAGTTCCATTAATTCAGTGAGACTTCTGCTCTGCCCTCAGTTCTCCCTGCCTATAGAGGCTCACTTAGGACCACTTGTGCGCATGTGCTACTTGCAAACCAAGCTGAGAGGGGAAAAAAGCACCACCAGTTGAGAGACTTTGCAAGCAGTACATGTATGGTCTGTCTCAAGTGAGCCTCTGTAGGTCCTTTATGGTCCCTACAGTACAGTACATGGGTTCCGCTTTTCAACCAATTCCATTTCTGACAGTGCTCCAGACCCTAACGTGTCAGATAAGCAGGAGAGGGCAGTAAGAAATTTAGCTTCTAAAATGAAAGACAAATTTGTGCTCATAGCGCATTTGTGCGTACATATTCAATTTCTTGTGGCTACACTAAAGTAGCTTGATATAAATTAAGAGCAGAAAACAAGTTACACAATGAAAGTTCTATCCTTTGTTGTGTGCCTTTAAATCAGTTCCGACTTCTCTCGGGGTTTTCTTGGTAAGATTTGTTTAGAGAGAGTTTTCCATTGCCATCTTCTATGATGGAGAGAGTATGAGATGCCCAAGATTACCTGCTGAATTTCAGTTGCTGGGCTGTGATTTGAACTCTGGTCTCCCAGAATCCTAGTCCAACACAGAGATCACTACCCCACACTGGATCTCTGTTACATTCTTTACTTTCAAAAAATGTAGGAATATTTAAGAAATTGAAGTTCATAAGCCCTTTCTTGCTCAGGCATGCTATCTCTGATCCAGTTAGAGGTATCTAGTCATTACGACTAGTAGCCATTAATGGCCTCATAACAGGGATGCAACAGAGCTTCTGTTACTGTGTACAAAACACTTTTCACTGCTTGACATTACAATTTAATATCACAGAGTTACAACACCAACAACATAGTCTTTTCAACACTAGGTCAGAACATTCATTGCCCAGGCAATTTAATTTATGTATGCTTGCTTAAGTTTTGCTGTGCTTTAGCTGTAATTATGATGTTCTTGGTGCGATTTTATTTTTATTCTCATTTTGCATGATTAATTTGGTCATTATTTTTTGTTTCATTCTGTAGAGCAAATTGGTGATGTCTTTGCATGCTACTCTAGTATCTATAAGGATAAAATTTGTTCAATAAAGGATGTTTTAGAAACACTTTAATAAATAAGAAACTAGCCTCGTATTATGGCTCTTATTCCCAAGTAAGTGGATATAAGGTTACAGCCTCCAAACGTTTCTTACAAAACAGACTGAATATATCTCAGGTTAGGCATAAAGGTTTGAATCAGTTTAAAACTACATGCACGCATGATGCAAGAGGCAAGATTCATCTATGCTAAGAGAGCATCTCCTAAGAAAAGATTTAAGAAGTCTGTATCACAAAACTAAGTGGGAAAAACAGGGCAAGAAATAATGGCAAATTCATTGCATGGGAACATTCAAGAAAACTTCATGTGAAAAGGACTGAAAGCTAATTAAAAACACCCTTGGTTGAATGATCAAGGGTAGTTAATCTAATTAAACAATCAGCTATAGTTTTATAGTAGTGACCCCAACATCTGAAGCTACACACAACACTCCTTTTAAGAGAGACGTGGATTTTATTTCATTCACTTCATAAGATTTATATGACCCCTGTTGCAACAACCAGCTGAAGAATGGGAAGAAACTGAAAGAGAAGGATCAATGATCACAAGCATGTGTAGGATGAAAATACGATTAGGAAGTACCTAGTTTTCCCAGATATAGCTCCTTCCCATGTACACATGGTTACTGAAAATATTTAAAATGTTTTCTGAGGAAGAATTCAGTAACACCAAAATTAATACTCTACACACTGTGAATAGTGGTTGCCTCTAATGAAACTATTATATCATTGTCTTACGTTATAAAACAGAGCAGGACAAAACTCATACTGACACTATTGTGTGTGACCCCTGGATGCTACTTCAACAACAAACAACAATGTACAAACAACAATAATAATCTGGTAACTGTAGCACACCCATTTCTAGAATTTTAGTAGAACAAGTCATTAAAAAGCATACGTTCCTTTAGGTAAATGGCCTGCATTTGGATTTGGCAGGAAGAATTCTGAAGCAGTGAACATGGATTTTCACTTCTGTCTGATGTTCAGCTATACCAACACAGGGAAAAAAACTGGGCTACACCCAACATCAGACCTAGGATCACATCATGTTATGCAGCAATTTTATTGCACAATCCTATGAATGTTTACTCTGAAGAAAATCCAATTATGTTCAAAAGAGCTTTGCCCGGTAAATAGGTCTGTGGCTGCAGCCTTACTCTTTCAAGAACAAAATCAAAGTTATTTGTCTAAATCTGGATTAACTGCACTCTCTCTCTCTGTCTCTAATACGCACACATCCCTTCAGACCCATGTAGGACATGATTCAAAGTGAAAGTTGGCACTAGAAGTAAACTATTTTTAGCAACTCTTAAGGTTTGTTTGGGCAACGGCTGGATAACAAATGAACACTTCCAACGCCCAAAAGGAAATGAAAAATACAACACAGTTCTCAACCATGATGAAAGCAGTCAGAGGCTGCAGAGGAGGGCAGATAATGGTCTTTTTCATACAAATAAGCAAGCAATCTCTTCAAAGTACAGGAACCACCACCCTACAATCTCAACTGAGTTAAACAAATAATTTATTTTACTAATGTGACCTTGTATTTAACTACTCACCAGGTAGCCAAAGGTGTCCAGGAACTCCATACAGACAGGCAAAGGGACTAGCAGGCTGGAGACGCACTAGACCTTGCCTACTCCCAGAAGCCCCTTTGGTTTCTTCAGGGAGGAAGAGTCTCTTCCACCACAGCTAGCACATGGAAGCACAGCAGCTTGTGAGGAGATGGATTGGGGAGGACCAAATGTCTCTGTCTATTTGGTAGGAGGCTACTTTTTAGCTACTTAAGGGGCTAGTAGCTTAGATTTCCATGCTTGTCACAGAGGAAAAAGGGGCTGGGCAAGCCAGCTTTTATAGCCTATGGAAAAAATGTGATCTACAAAAGTTTTTAGTTTAAAAAAATAACTAAAAATGGGGCAATTCTGCACCTTTATGGCCCTGACTGGGCTGTTTTAGGCCCAGAAGAAACCTTTAAAAAAAAGCAAGTAGTAAACCAGAATTTGGGGTGCCTTGGGGGCCTAAAATAGCCAAGAGGGGCTGGACTTTGCCCACTTCTGGTCTTGAGACCTGCTTCCACATCTTCTTCCATATCAGGGCAAATTCTCACAATTTTCATTCCGTAAGTGATCGTAACAACACTCATGTGTGTGTGTGTGTGCCTATGATTTTCACAGGGTTTTTTTTAAACAGAGGAACACTCAGAGGCAGCATTGCCAAGTCCTTCCTCTGAAATACAGCCTATAGCATATAATAATTAATTTTTAAAAAGTTTATCCAAAGCAGCAATCATGGGGTTCCTATCAGGTCAACATGGCACTCAATGAAAGACATCTTGTCCACTGACCAGCTGTATCTCATTTTTGAACACTTCTCCCACAACTCCTTTTTTCTTTCAAAAACACAGCTCAAAATCTCTCACACACACAAATCTTTGAAGCCTGTGGCTTCATTCCACCCATTCTCCAAATCCAACAAAGGCCAAGATAGTATACACTCATTTTGCTCATTCCCAACTCCTTTTCTCAGTTTCCTTATCCATCTGTAAGTTCCATATGTTCTTCCATAGAGCACCATTTACACAATGCAGTATAAATCGTAAGAAAATCTCATTGCCTGCTTTCTCCTTAAGAAGAAAGCAAACATACATTTCATACCTTTTTAAAGTAGTACAAGAATAGTTTTCTCACATGTTACTCCATCTGTATACAAAGGCCAAAGCCATAATCCAAGGAACAGTTCACAATTCATGAATCTTTTATCCTGGACAAGTCTGGTCAATCACAGTCACCTGGTTGAATCATGATGCTGAACTATGGTTTCACGTTACATGCTCAAGCCTCAAAGTCTGGTGTTCCCATTTGGCAGAGAGGTGATCAAGATCCTACAACAAACTGCACATTAGTGTTACCTCCAAATAGTAAACTGTGGCAAAACGTAACTATGGTTTATTGACAGAAGCCAACTTTATAAACCACAACATAAAGCTTTTTTTTTTTCAGGAAACCACAATTAAGACAATGCTAAACTGTCATTCAAAACAGATATGAAAGCTTCCAGTATGCTCCTGATACCCATATTAGAGGAGGATACAAATTTGTTGAACAGTCATTGATATAGTAAATCACAGTTCAGCATCATGTTCAAACAGTTAATATGTGTCCTCCCCATACAGTTCAAAGAGAGGCTAATTTGTCAGAGTAATTACAGTATGCCAGTCTCCAGAAACTGTTTACGCATTTACCTACAGAAGTAAAATATAGATCAGAATAAGCATGCACACTTTTATTTATTTTTTTAACTTGGATTCTGCTTCAATTAGAAGTAGCAAAACTGGAAGCCAAAAATAATTGATTGAGATCCAAAGAATCCCTCAAGTGCCTCTCTTTCATGATTTCCATTCAGAATATGACAAGAATCTGGATCACATTCACTTTGCTAGGGTTCAGAATTGATGCTAAGGGGTAGGATGAAATGCCAGGAATTTCTTGCTTGTTCTCAAGGCTGAAATAACTTTTGGGAAATGAAATATCTACAGTATTAATCTGATTTCTACATGGTCATAGTGTGGGAATCAATAGCTAAAAGCCACTTGATCAAATCGGACCCAGAAGGTATAAAAAAAATTATATTCTCGCTTTCTCACTCTTGTGTAAAAAAGAACAGCTAAGGGTAGAACTTAATGCTTCTTTGTTCACTACAACAAACCACACCAAGGCCATTTCCACACGGGCTTAAAAAACCAGTGCAGAGTGTCCTCCAGAGAGGACGCCTGCACTGGGAACGGACTGGGTCGGACTACTTTACATAGTTCCGCACCTCAGTCCGCTCCGGAACGACCTGAAGTGGTCGTGCAGCGTGCTTTTTAAAAACCTGTTTCTTCAGGTTTTTAAAAAGCACGGAGCACGCCACTCCATGCCACTCCATTCCTGCGCTCCGGTGCAGATTTGCAGACTCGCACCAGTGTGAGCCTGCAGATCTGCCGGGGGTGGGCTTTAGGCTGGCGAGCTTCAGCGATTGGCAGAGAGCCTCCATCAGCCAGAAGCCGCCATTTTCGTCCCTGGAGCAGTACAGAGCGGCGGCCACGCACTGCTTTAGAGCAGCCTGGACCCAAGCGTTGAGCCAAGAAGTCCGGTAAGTACCAGACCGGGGTGATTCCATCACCACATGCGGAAATGGCCCAAGTCTGCAATCTTATGTCCAACTACCAGGATGTAGGCTCTAATGAGCTCTGAAAACACATGCACAGGACTGTACAGTAGGGACTTTAAGAAGATAGTATATTTTGTGTGTAGAGATGCAGCAATTTTTACATACATTTTAAAAAGGTTCATACAGACTTCATTCCTTTCATGGCCATACTTCATTTAGAAGGATCTACGCCTCAGATGACTGGGCAACTCATAAGAAGTTGTTAACAGCTAAGGAATATTGAAGATACAATATTTATCTTTTATGAAAGAGAAGGACGTCCTTCAGGGAAGTACGGGGATTATTTTTAAAAAGAGAGCATTACAGCTTTGCTGATTTCAAGAAACAAATATACAGGAGTTCTTGCAGAAATGTGAAGGAAGAGGAAATACAGGAAACTGCCTTCCATATAGAATATATTGAGGAGTGATTTAAAGATATACAAAGAAGCTAAGCACAAATGTGTTTTCAAAATGAATATTTACTTACGGCAACCCCATGAATTTCATAGAATTTTCTTAAGCAAGGAATACTCAGAGGTGGTTTTGCCAGTTCCTTCCTCTGAAATATAGCCTACAGCACTTGGTAGTCCTTGACAGCCTTTCGTCCAAGTACAGACAGTTCTCTGCATCCGTGGGTTTAATTTTTGTATTTGAGAATTTCTCCAACCCCTGCTCTACTACCTCTGGTTCTTCCCTTCCAAGGGAATCTTCCCTCTCAAAAGCTCCAATCAGACCATCCAGCCCTTTCAAAAACACCGTTTGTTCCCCCTCGTCCACCACCAGCTTCTGCCTGACCAGCTATGGACGGTTCACAGCCTTATTTCTCAGCACGACAAACCCTCTCCTGATGCCCCTGTACACCCGCAGAAGGAGATGGGGGTAAGAGAGGAAGTATAAGGCCACCATGTCAACCCACCCCTTTTCCCTTTGCTTCCCCCAATCTGGTTTGGACCCTGAGTGTCCTTTCTCCCCAGCATGCCTCAGTCCCCTTCCCACAGACACACACATACATTTTGATATTTGTGATTTTTCTGCTTTTGCAAGGGTCCTGAGCCCCAACCCCAGCAAATGGAAAGGGCCGATTGTACTAACCAGGGCTGACCCTGCTAAGCTTCCAAGATCAGATGGGATATCATGCCTTCAGGGTATTACCTAGATGGGGAGCGGATTTAAAGACAGATACAAAGAGAGAAAGATAGCAAGGCCAAAATCCATTCCTAAAAACCATTAATCTCTAACCAAGAAAATGACTTTCAATAGCAGTTGGAACAGGCATGCTTCATCACTTGCGTGCAGTTGGTGGTTATTTTACATTATTAGAATAGAGTATACATGGTACTTTACAGAGGATCTGAAACATACACGCACAGAGATAAGCTGCACTCTGCAATACAGAGCTTGCTATGTACATTCTAGAAATGGGGGAGAGGAGAGAAGGAGGGGAGTGAAAAGCAAGGGTTTGTACATTTTTAAAAACCTTGTTTCAATAACCTTGACATAAGCTTGGAAGGAAGTCTCATTCCAGAAAGGGATTCTTACTGTCTGCAAAGGAAATAATTTGAAACTCTAAGTACAAATAGTGGTTCACACGAGGAGGGAACCCAGAGAAAACAGACAGGCTCACATGTGCACACACAAGTCCCTTTCACTTCATCTCCCCAGTCTTTCCCATCTCTAGCCATGTAGCTATTTGGCAGGAGATTTCCAAAAGCCATTAACACACAAAAGCTATATTGTCTACTAAACTGCACTGTAAGCATCTAAGACATTCTTCCCATACAGTTGTCTTTACCAAACATATCTCACTAATAGATGGGCTTGCAATTTAATAGGGGCTATCCCGGATAACCCAATTGGTAGCTTTAGAATCTTATCGCCACAGCACTTTCATCTTTCATTCAAAGCACAATACTGTCCATCTTTCATAAATTGTTTGCTGTATTCTTTCAGGTATCCCCTCCCCCCAAAATGGGGACAGGGTGGCTTTTTTAAAAAAAAAACTTACCCGAATCTGCAGGTCCTCCCCATTAAGGCCAACATTTTGATTGATTCAGTTCCTCACCCTCTGTTCTATTTGTGTGCTTTGAACCACGTAATAAGCAAAGCAAGAAATACAAGTTAACAGCTGAAGCTCAAAGAAAACCAACTCCATTTAACCTCAGTAGCTATTTTCATTCATCAAGCCTGAGTGGTATGCTTTATTAACTTGAGACCTCTCTAAGTACTCCGACAGGGCAAGGGGATTTCTTAAACTGAGCCGGAACTTGTTGAGGTTCAAGCAATTGCTGTAAGAGGTTTCCGCCTGCCAGGAACCTCCCTTCCCTCAGGCCTGAAACTGTCCTGTGCAAATGATTTGTCTTAAATTACATGTTGACCCTAGAATCCACAAGGTTTGTGTTTTTTTGTTTTGGTTTTTTTGGCAGCCTGCTGACATTTACGTCCACCAAGGTAGCTGCTCCCGGTCCTACTTACAAAGGGAACAACAATCTCACCCCTTCATTGAACTTTTGGAGCCACACATCAGTTTTGGATGACAGTCAGAGTGATGTAGCGGTTTAAGTGTTGGACTAAGACCCTGGAGACTAGGATTTGATTTCCTGTTTGGCCATGGAAACCCACTGGGTGGCCTTGGACGTGTCACACACGCTCAAGGCAAACCATGATAGGTTCGCCTTAGGGTCACTATAAGTAGAAAACAACTTGAAGGCACTCAATATTAGTTTTGGAGCATCCTATCCAAGACAGCACACTGACCTTGGGGCCACCAGGGGCCCTTTCACACCACATAATTATAGTGCTATGATTCCACTCTAAGTGCCATGGCAACATCCTACTGGATCCTGGCATTGACAATTTAGGGAGGAGCTTTTAGAATTCTCAGCCAAGAGGTCCTCTCGTGCCTCACCAAACTACTAGCCCCAGGTTTCCAGAGGATGCTGCCAAGGGAGTTAAAGTGGAACACAGTGCTCTCACTGTGTAGTGTAAAAGGGCACCAGATTAAGAAATTAATTTCCAGTAAAAATGTACAATTAAGGTCCACAAGCAGTTTTAAGTCAAAGACTAAGGGGCAAATACGAAACTGAAAAATAGAGGTGGGGAATTGCTGGCCAGTGGGCTGAAATCAGCCCACCAAAGCTAGCCTCATTCAGCCTGGGCTCTAAGAGCTTTTTTCTGCAAAGAGAGAAGCACAGAGTTCCATCCTTCTCTCTGCACAGGCCCAGAGAGTATCAGGATAATAGAGCCTCAGGATCAAAAGTTGGGCTCCTGATATCATCTGGCCCTCTGTACTGGTCCTGTCAGGTAATCCAGCTTCAAGACACATTCTGTTCCCCACCCCACTTCACAGTAAGCCTAAAGGCGATGGATATTTGTGCCAGAGAATAGTGGCACACCCAGAAGTGCCAATGCCCCCTATGCAGCTTCATCTGCAAGTACTTGCCTCCTGCCTTTTCCAAGCCCCAAGCCAGGGTAACTGCATAGGGCAGAAGCAGAAATCATCATGCGACCTTGCAGGCATTGCTGACCTGCAACTCCTAAGAGCCCCAACAAGCATACTCAATGATTAGGAATGCTGGGATTTTCGGTCACACTCTCTGTCCTCTTTCATCAGCTAGTTGTGTTCCTACCTCTGTCCTCAGCCCTGCTCTATCCTGCTTCTCTTCTTGCTCCCATTCTTCCCAGTGATAGAGACCTTGTGCTGCTGTTCTACCCCTTACTACGCTTTCCTTCCTTCAAAATTGCTCTGACTTTTCCCACTTTGTCTCATGCTGTTCCAAGGCTTCTTTCTCCTTCTCCATTCTCTAGTGGGCAGCCTCTTCTTTCTGCCCTTTCTTTAGCAGTGCTCTTTTTCAAGCCACCCCTTGAACAATATTCACCATCCTTACCCAACACATCCCAGGTTAATGTGCCTTCTGGATCTGTCCATCCATCTCCAGCAAGGGCCAAATAGGAAATTTCTTCAAAGGAAATTTGTTAGGGGTCAAATGCCAGAAGTGAGCGGAATGGACCCAATGGTGGGCATAACCAGGGTTCCCCCTCCCCTCCTCTCTCTCTGAAGATCACCATCCCACAATCTTTTTCTTTTTCCTATCACAGAAGGAGAAACAGTGTAGAGTAATGATGACTGTACTGATGCCCTTCTTTCTCTCTTTCTTTCCCTCCCTTCTACCCTCCTTCTCTGCCACTCACACTCACCCACCCACACAAAGGTCTCTCTTTCCTTCCCACATTCTACTTAATCATTCTGCTTTCTCAGCTCCACCCACAATCCATTTACACACACTACATATTTAGCACATGTGTGTATGTGCCTTCAAGTCATCTGTCAACTTATGGTGACCCCATGAATTTCATAAGGCCTTCTAAGGCAAGGAATAGTGAGAGATGCCTTTGCCAGTTCCTTTCCTTGACATACAGCCTACAGCACTTGGTATTCATTAGCAGTTTCCCACCCAAGTACTAACCAGGGCTGATCCTGCTTAGTTTCCAAGAGCCGATGGGATCTGGTGCCTTTAAAGTATTTAAGCTCTCACTTAGCACACAACCTACCCCTAATTTAATCCAATTCACTCTTCTGTGATAGCCACAGACTCTTCAAGGTCTTTAAAGGCCTTTCCTAACTCTACTATATCAGGTCCTTTAACTGAGAAAGTCAGGGACTAAGTTTTTGATTGTAGGTGATCAAAGCCTGTACTCTGCCATTCAGCTGAGACAGTAATTTTGCTTCTTCAAGTGTTCACAAGAACACTTGTGAAGTACAGTTCAAAAAGTAACTTCTACAGCAACCACACTAAGCTGCATTCTTAAACATGATAGTCTTCAGCTGATGAATGAGGATCCACAAGGAAAATTTAACTCAAACCAGAGACAGATCAATACACATTGTCTTCTCTTTGGTAAGTGGTGGGGGGCTGTTGTTTTTTAAAAGGAGATAGCTACAGGAGGGAAGAATGGAAGAAGAGAGAAAATGAGAAAAACTGGCTGAGGAGGAAAGGAAGAAAGCAGAGTAAACTAAGTGGAGTGCATCCCTATTCAGAAAAGGATGAACTAAGCGTACCATCCTCAAT
Source organism: Iguana delicatissima (assembly GCA_948472985.1). NCBI lineage: Eukaryota > Metazoa > Chordata > Lepidosauria > Squamata > Iguanidae > Iguana > Iguana delicatissima. The sequence continues at coordinate 567,801 of CAOKZL010000230.1, forward strand.
AGGTATTTGGATATCAAGTTCCAAGATATCAAATGGATTCATATTTAAAGCAAATGAATTAAAAGTTACTACTGTATTCTTAGAATTGCCAGTAAAATTAGATTTTTCATGAAGTCTAACACCTATTAACCAGGAAATAAAGAATGTCTTCCTGAAATCCTCACTACTTGTAACTATGTTTTATCGAGTGTGAGCAAAAACCACACAGATCAGGTCAGGGACAGTACAGAGCTCCCTCATGTCTGCAGCCATGCTGTGTAAGAAAGCACTTTCACAACTAAGGGAAAAGATTAGATCCAGACATACCTGAGGAAGAATGCCACATATACATTTGTTACGTTCCAGACATACATTTTGTTCTTCTTAGTCAGACGAGGCACTGTGGTTTGCAACGCATGCAGAAAGGGCAGCAGAAAAAAACAAATATACAAAATGTACCGCACTGTGGCCTTTCCAAATCAGGAAAGTATGTGGATAGCTATCTCATTTTTATTCACAGGCATCTAGACAGGTAACGCAAAGAGGCAGAGGCTGGCCCAAGGCCAGACCTAGTGACCAAGCCCTGACCTAGCGAGTGTCATTGCTGAGCAAGGCTTGAACCTAGCCTGTCCCTTATCCAAAGTAAGTGTTCACTCTGCTTATACTAGTAAACAATGGCATTCATCCTTAATATATCCTAACTTACAAAATAGGCATGTTTAATAAAAGACAAATTCATATAGCAACCTGAGCTGAGAAAAACACATTGTGAGCAGACACTCTTATATTTGCAAGTGGGAAATATACTGTGGAATATACACCTACTGTACAGAACCACTCACTGGTCAAAGAAAGGCTGTCTGTTCCTTAAATTGATGCAGTGAACTCACTATCCAATACCAGCTATGACAAGTGTGGGAATCATGTTATCCTCCAAATGTTGTTGGATGTTGTTCCCAGCATTCCTCCCCACTGGCTATGCTGGCTCAGCTGTTGGGGCTTTCAATCCAACAACATCTGAAAAGTCGACATGATTCCCACCCCTGACCTCCCTGTATCAAAATAGTGGTGCTTATTTCCTCCAGCTAACAAACGGAATGAGTTTGCTTGGCAGAGCCCATCCAATCAACACATACTTATAGTACTAGCTGGCCCTGGCCGTTGAAGCTTTACTTACGTACTTAATAAATATGTGGATGCTGTTTTTAGGGTCTATATGAATCCTGCAACATAACCACACATTTCATAAATCTTGCGAGGACACTTGCAGCTGTGGATGTTTTTCCCTCTCCAGCAGGGTACCACCAGTTTCCTCTCTTACCCTAGTTTTTGCTCAATCAGTAAACCAGTTAAGCACAGCTCAAAAACAATTCTACAGAGAAAGCCAGAGAGAAGACCAGGGCTTCTCGGGACAACTTGAGATCAACACCACACACACATACAAAACTTAATGAGGAATTTTTACCAACTCACATACCCAAACAAATGAACAATCATCCACAGCCTTGAAGAGAGAAAAACAGTATTCAGATTCTTTACCTTATGTTGAAGAGGCAACAGTTCCATACTGTGTCTCCTTTATAAACAATATGAAGAGAAGAAATAAAACACATTGACTAAGATGAAAGCACAGTTCCTAGAAAGCAACCAGTAAGGTTTTCCAAAATCAGAGTTATGAAGAAGTTGGGCAATGGGGAGATGAGTCTTTATTGAAATAACAAGCCACCAAATTTCCTCAAAAGTGTATTCCTTGGTGTGTCTCTGTGTTTTTTGAGTTGGGAAGTCTTCCTAGTAAAGCAATATTTCAAATTCCGTCCATCTCATCTCTGATAGCTTTTTTTCTCATGGAATGCCTCCCACTGGGTCTCATTTTTTGAAAATGGGTCATATTTGTGTTGATTTTCCTTCATCAAAGTTACTGGAAGACTAGATGTCTTGTGAACTTCAAAGGTCCTTTTCTAACAAATGTTTTCCTTTCCTCTGCTCCTCACCCTCCTTTTGCTCTATAATGGTGATCAGTACAAGAAAAGCAGCAAAAGAAGTCACCAACATATGAATCACTTCCTAGTCATGCAGTACTTTTCCTGGACAAAGTGATTCAGCTTTTCAAAGGCTGATATCTTACTGAATCACAGTCATGCTTTCTACCCACCATCACTAGAACTTCAAGTTTAGCTACTTCAGAGAATATCCTACCAAAATTTCACAGAAACAAGGTGACAAATGCAGTTCACATTACTTTCATTTTAGGTGCATATCACAGCTGGATGTTCTTACTTCCATGCTACCAGTTTCTTTCATTTTTCCAGTGCTTTGGGTAAGGCTGCTTGCCACTAAGAAAAGTACTCACAGCTAAGATATCTGAAATTCATAGGGAAAACAAAAGGACGGTCACCTTTAGTGACAAACGCTAGACAGAGGGAAGAGTCAGAAATCCATGACCCATTATAAAGAGAGCTTCTAGAGTCTTGGTCTGGTTTACAATGGGTTGCAGTTATAATGGGTAGCTCTGAAGCTGCTTTGTGAAGAATTGTACTTAAAATTGTAAAAAATACACAACTACTAGGTTTGTTGTGTATGTTTGTGTATGTATCTTCAAGTTACTTGTCAACTTATGGTGACCCCATGAATTTCATGGGGTTTTCTTAGGCAAGACTACTCAGAGGTGGTTTTGTCAGTTCCTTCCTCTGAAATATGGCCTACAGCACCTGGTATTCTTGGTGGACCCCCATCCAAGTACTGACCTGGGCAGGCCCTGCTTATCTTCCAAAATCAGACAGGATCTGGTGCCTATTTATATTGCAATTATTTTTCTTCGGCCATTCCCCAAATACACAGTACCCATACCAAATCATGTGGAAGTGCCTTACAGCAGCCTTCTGCTCACAACATGTCATATGATGCAATCCTACACATACAGTAGATGCCCAACAGTGTCAACAAGCAGCTGATAGCTCAATTAAAACAACACCTCATGGCATTGTTAAAGAAGTTCAACTGACTTTTAATGCGAAGGTGGACTTACAAAGGCCACAGATCATATGTGACTAGTCTGGTTGTTTCTGCAACCCTGCAAGTACCTTTGTCACATAGGCAAAATGCAGCTTCACTTATAAAGAAGGTGCATGACGATGAAATACCTTGTTTTTAAGAACTATGCCTACTAGAAGCTTTACTATTTTCTTGTAAAACAAAGCATGTGGTTGTTCAATGTCACCATCTTCCCCTGGAAATTCCCTAGCCTTGGTTCATGTCTGAATTGACAAGTCATGGTGTGTTACTTGCTAACAAACTAGGTTCAGAAGTCATGTCTTGAAGTAAATTTGCAAATCACTGTATGTGCCAACTCTGGCTTGGGAAGTTGTTTTCACTCGCAAAACACCACAGTAGTTGCCTTGTCTCCAGAGGTACTGGAGTGCTAAAATATAAAATAAAATAAAAGATGAACTCGAACAAGCAACCTTACCCTATAGGAACCTTCAACCACTGTTTGGGTTCCAAATTACGGTTTACACTAACCATGGTTCAATTTAGTGCCTGAACTGAACCACTGTGCTGCCTTGGATCCAGCGCTAGGAGACTGATGGAATATAAAAGGAAGGAAGGGAGGAAGGAAGGGAGGAAGGAAGGATTAAAACATCTTCATACCAACCAAATCAGGTTTTTCAAAAATAACTTCAGACCTAGCCATTCAACTGCAGCCCTGCTGATGTTGCACTATTTCTTACTCCTAGATTTCCTTGGTGTAATCGTGCCTGAACTTGCAAGACCCTGTACTTGGCACTGTTGAGTAGCGGTTCTAGGATTTCGCTGAAAGACTAAAGGGCCAGCTTATGGCCTAGTTCACACAAAGGTGGCAAACTTATGTCTGAGCCACACCACTTCAGATTGCAAGGGGTGGCTCATGTGATCCAATGTTTCTGAAAGTAAACAAGGATGTCAGGTTTCAGGCTAGGCAAAAAAACTGCTGTCTCATATCTCGTTTCTTCCATGGACAGGCACAGGCACACACATCTGAGTGACCCCCAATCTGGAGGATGCAGCTGTATCAGCCCCGACACAGATTTACTACCATAGTAGCACATATGATCACACAGTTCTCCAAAAATCCAAAACTGTTCTCCCATATTAGAAATATACGCTGTTACTGAGTTTCTTTTAGTATTAATGCTTTTGGAAGGGATCCACACAGATATATGCTTCCCAGAAATATAAAAACGAAGTGCTAATAATTCTCTGTGGGAGATTTCTGGTAAAGCACAAATCGTAGTTTCAGGAACACTAACAGTAGCACCGTTTATTTTATGTGTGCAGTTACCACAGAAGACATGATCCTCTATTTTTGTAAAGGAAAACATCCCAAGTCTTTTGTATAATAAAAAACAATACACACACATACATATATAATTCACAGCCTACCTTTCTACCTGTAAAGACATCCAAGATAGGCAACAGTAATTAAATAAGGATGAAAAGTAAAATCTTAATTTCAAAAGCTCATAAAGCAAGTAAATTTAATACATAACAAAAGCACAGAAAAACCAAATTCCCTTGAACTGCAGTCCAGTTTGCATGCCAAAGGTCCATATGACTGAATAAAATTGTATCTCCCTGCTGGCAGGAAGGCAACAGAAGAAGAGTAATCTTAGCTTTTCTTTCATTTGGTAAGAAGTGGCCAAATCGGGAGCAACCACCAAAGAGTCCCTGAAACAACTGAAAGTAAATGACCTTCTACTTTCTTTCTGAGGTCTCTCTTTGTTAAAACATAAGGTCTGCCTTGCAGGATCTAGCACAAAATTTCTATAGACATTTGTTTGCTAAGCTCATACATCAAGTAACAGGAGTACTTGCTCCCTACTGGTGACATATTTCATCTGAGTAGTGCAATTTTTTACGTGGAGCCAACTATTACTCCTGATCTGAAAGGCTTTTATCATCTTCTGGACAAAGTGGTAGCATGCAATTGTTGCACGCTCACCCATATCTTCCATCTAAAGAGCAGCTCAGCTAAGCAAACCTGTAAGAAACAACCCCATACGGAGTTAGATCACCAGCCCAACAGTGTCTGCCCAACACTGCTACTAAAATTCCTTTAGTGATGCCTACAGCCAAACTCAGGATCTTCTGAAAGCAGGAGAAAGTGTGTGTCCTGCCACTGAACCGCATGGCTCCTTGTCACATTTCCTGATGTCTGGACATTGCAAACAAGTGACAAAGTGCTTCCTCAGAACAGAAAAGCTTCTAAGAAATCTGAAATTATATCATCACACAGGCTGGGTTTGTGCGTCACAATAAAGTTGGGTTCTAGGGGATAAGCCAAGATTCTGCCCATTGTGTACTGTGATGCTTAGCAATATAGCTGAGCTCCTGTTTCTGGAGTTTCTCTTCCCTGTTCCATCCCTAACCCTAATATCCCCAGGATACACTTGCTGTTCCCATGAGTCATCTGATGTCAAAGGGAGGGAATCCCACAAGGTAACGTCTTCTCCTCAAGGATTAAATAGGAAAAATCACAAGGTATTCAGTGCCCTTACATGTTATACAGGAAGGCAAGTTACTTATGTGTTCAGTTCATACATTCAATTTTACATTTCTTTGAATTACATGTTTAAAAGAAGGTAAACCTGAAGCCTCCTTGCATTTATTTTTATGGTTCATATAAGAAATTTCTTCAGGTCTAAAGGTTCCTACAAGCTGCAGTTAAAAGGAAAAACAGTTAACCAACAGATTTTTTAAAAAAAAATAAAACTGGCATCTTAGGCTACAAATACGGCTTAAAGTATAGATAGACATTTAAACGGCCTACATGTGTGTTATGAGAAGACTGTACAACTGGTATGAGTTTTGCTTTTTAAAACTATTAAAACACTTATTGAAAACAGAGGACTTATGAACTACCAGGAAGGGTACCTGCATGCATATAATTTCTTTCACTGCATCACTGTCCTACACAGTGGCCCCTCAACTTTTGCAAGGGTTCAGGGTGCAAAACCTTTGTGAAAGTTAAAAAAAAACATACACACATAATTCCCTCTACTTTTTCTTTCTGAGGATTCCCCCTTCCATTCCCTTGTTTTTGCCTGGGTTTATGTACCCTCCTTCTCCATGCCCAGGCACAAGGCGAGCGGGGACCCCCGCACATTGAGAAAATGTGCATGCACCCTAATTCCTTTGCCTTTTGCCTGGGCATGCATCTCTCCCTTCTATGTGCCCAAGCAAAAGGCAAGCAAACGGGAAGGGGCAGCCCTGTGTCCAAAGAAGGTGTGCTTGTGTCTCCTCTCCTTTCTCCCCTTCCATTCTGTTCCCTTTTGCCTGGGGAATGCTGCCTTCCTTCTCCATCTGTGTGCCCCCCCATTTTCTTGACTTTTGCCTGGGCGTCCTGCCTTTCTTCTCTGCACCTGGACAAAAGGCAAGTGAATGGAAGCGGGAGAATAGGGGGAGGGAGGTTCGCATGTGCCTTGCTTCTCCACGAGCAGTGCTTCTGCCTCCCATTCACCTGGCTTTCGTCCAAGCACAGAGCAGGCAGGCATGGCGCACTCAGGTAAAAGGCAAGAGACTGGGGGAGAGAGATGAGGAAGAGGCAAGTGGGTGCCTTGTGAATCATCAAATTTGCAAAGGTTAAATCCATGAGTGTGGAGGGAGGACTGTACTACATTACTTACTGTGCGCCTCTTATGAACTATGAAACTTCATTAGGATTATGAAGTTTATTATACACATACACATGTATACACATACATATATACCAATATACTGGAGTTTAGGTTATACAGGTATCTGAACATGGCCTGCCCGTAGGCCAATTTGCCAGCAGACTAGATGAAATATTCTGATGCCACCAGATGCAGAAACTAGTCTGTAGCATTTCAAATGTGATAAAAGACAGGAGATAATGAACAGACAGGAAGTGCAGCTCAGCTGAGCTTCCTGTTCGCCTTCCTCCATCAGGCATCCAAAGTGGCCTAAATGAAAAAAAACGTTTAATTTGTGAAAGGAAGCATCCAAAGCATCACATTTCTCTAGCCTAACAGAGATGTGAAAAACAAAGGTTAAAAAAGGTTGCTTTCAGTTTTAGCTGTGGTGATGGTGGAAGAGAAATAAGAGGAGGGCTGATAAAAGCACTCATTTCACTGGGGAAAGGAATAAGGATGATAAAAAGATGAGAGGCTATCCTTCCTTAATCCAGAAACATTTTAGTCTTATTCAGAACTGTGGCTTTCCATATATATTGAAGCACATGCCAAGATTCTTCAGAAATTTAATTACTAGAAGATTGGTTAAAAAAACCAACAAAGACAACTTGCTCATCACTACAAAACTTTCACTCAACCTCAGAGGAGTATTGTGGTGTTACTGGGGCAGTAATCATCAATTTTTCAAGATCCTTTTTCACTGCTCATCTGCAACATAGGACCAGTTTAAGATCTGCCGTAGAAGTATACCTCTTTCTTCCTTTTCCTTGTTTCTCTCACCTCTTTCTTAACCATTGTTCTTCTCCGTCAATCTCTCTCATCTTAAAAAATAGCAAGACATTTGAGAGAGAAAGAGAAAACAAACAATTGTTGGGGATTATGTCGGATTACAAACTACTTGTGGGTCCAGACTCACAAAGTGAAGAGCAGTATTTGTAAGGTGTATTCGCAGTTCACACGGAAAAGGCCATCCGTTTGGACAATTCTGGATCCAGTAGATGGCTCAGTTGCAATACCAGACTACATGTTGGAGCTATACCTTGAACTTACATGCTGTCTTTTCCATTCTCAGTTCACGGCAAATTAGTGCTTGCCCTTTCACTCAAACCAAGCAACCATAATTAGCAAGCCAAAGGCAAACTATGGTTTTCTAGCCCTGACAATTTGTCTTAAAAGTGAAGAGGAATTGCCACCCACCAGAAGAAGAACCCAAAGCTTCTTGATTGCTTGGTCACACAGAACCACAGGCTGGTATTGTGGCTGAAATCATATCCAAACAATCCAACCATATATCACAAAATTCTCCCATCTATCAAATTCTTAGTAATATACAGTGGTCTCTTGTTAGAAGTTATACTACCTAAAGTAAGTAATTACAAAGCCAGGAGCTGAAAGTATTTGGACTCTGAACACTGGCTTTATACTCAGGAAGCAACATTCACAAAACAGAACAAGAAGCCTGGATTTCACCAGCATCGGCACCAGAAAAAAAATCTTTATTAAAAAGATGCTGATTTGTTTAGAAAGTAGTTCAAATGACCCATCAAAATAATGAAGAGTTAATATTTCACAACTTCTAAACGTTTACTTGATCTAGTTTGTTCAAAGTCACCCCTCCACTTATTTTTAGAAAGTATTTTAAAAATGTAGACCACGAAGAGCTGTGCTGCCCATCAAATCCAGTGGGCCAAGTTATATAATTGCAGGGAACAAGCAAGAATGAGGGGAGAAGAGCATGGGAAGAATTTGCTTCTTGGGTCATGCTTAGAACACAGCTGCATGAAGGATTGAGTCAACATATAATGCCTTCACATGGCCTTTTTAATATGGAGTCAGTACAGTGCTACCAACATTGATTTTTGCCCCCCAAAACCCAAGGAAATTGAAAGTGACAGGAACTCTGCACATACTGAAGTATTAAGCCTACCGCTCAACAGCATCCTTTCAGATTGTGCATATTGGATTTGGCCACAAGCATTACTATGCCTATCATTTCAAGCATTAATTTCCCACCCAAGTTCTAAGCGTGCTTCCAAATGTGTCCACTCTTTCCGGGAAAATGAGAAATGTTTCAGTGCTCGGAAGAGTTTCTCTCTTTTCAGGTATTTAGGTCTGCAACTGTGAGCCAAGCTAGTGAGTTAAAACCACATCTCCCAACTGTACAAAGGTTTTTCCCTAAATAGAAAACAAAACTTCAGGGGGTGGGTCAGAACAGGGGGTCACAGCAAATCTTTCTCCCATTTCCAACCCCAGTGGTGCACCCCAAGCCAGTCTGGATGTCCCCCTGGCTCTTAAACTTTGTTTTCTAAAGGAAAGATAGGGAGATCTAATCACAGATTGTCTCATCTATCTTGGCCCTGAAGTTTGTAATTTTCAGTTCCCACAGGGCAATCCTCTGGACTCCAGGGAACGCGGGCCAAGATTTTAAGGCAAGCAGAGCTATTTCTGTACTCTCCTCAACATCAACTAAAAAGTCAGATTTAGTGGACAGTTTTCTATACGCCTATTTTCAACTTGGAGTGGAGTTGTGATATTACACATACAACCATTTCAGCTGGTTTCTGAAGTGTTTCCCTCCCTTCCAAACATACAGGTGGACTTTTTCAGAATGTCATGCCCTCAGTTACACTTAACTACAAACCATATTTCTACTTTCCTTAATCCAATATACCTCCATACATTACTGTGTTTAAGCATCTGCCTATTTTACTTTATTCAAATATTTCTACCTCATCCTCTATTGCAGGGTGATGTACACATAAAATCAATTTACAACAATCCAGAACAATGTGTTTAATCTCTTCAACAACCACAGGGCCAGGACTGAGGGTTTAAGACCTATTTTGATTTGCTAGTCCACTGGAAACAACTAGCAGTCCACCACCAATACATTCCATGCCATAAAAAGTTCACCCTTCCCAATGACTCACAGACCCTTCTAACAGCTGCTGCACCATTCCAGACTCAAAACCCACTCCCTCCTTTGCAGTCCTGGAAAACTGGTCACTGTTGCTGCACAGCTTCACACTCCTACTCACATGCTTGAAACACCATTTATGTTCTCTGCCTAACCTCACCCTCAAATCCCAGGTATGCCATCACCTCATTCCTCATGGCATTTAAATGTCAACTGCCCATACTTTCCAATAATTACTCTCAGAATTTCCCTTTTCCAAACAAAAAATATAAATTCAATTGTCAATCCCAATTAAGAGTAAATCCAGACTGAATTAATGGGAATTTGGCAAGCCAACACTTAACTAAGTTTTGCTGATTTAATGGGTTAGCTTTAGTTGAAACTACCAAGTGAATTTTGGCTAGGGTTGGGAACAGTATGTATAACTCTACAGATGTAGATGAACTGCAGCTCCCAGAATTCTTTGCCACTGGTTCTGCTGGCCAGGACTACTGGGATCTTCAGTCCAATAACATCTGGTAGTCTATCCAACCCCTGACTTAGGCCAAATATTTATTATTGCTTTAAAAATATTAAAATCTATAGTGAAGCCATGACTTGAGTGGAATTAAATGTAACATACCTCTGAACAGACACTAAAATAATTTTCTAGGCTGCCCAAGACAAGGCATCCGTACATGCTTGGTTTAAGTTGATTCTGAAGGTAAGGAAGCATTTGTCAATGACTGTCTCCTGTATTTTGACAGCATTCTAGCAATGGTGCTACTATGATGCTTGATTATGCTTTTACTGCAATCATTCCCAAGGGTTCAGTGGGTAGCAATGCTACTCACTCAGAAACGAAATAATACTGGAAAAGCCACCAGAACTTAAGAATCAGAAACCAAATAAAACCAGAAGGGGAACCTCTAGAGAAGGCATAAACTAGACTTGCAAGTTAGTTACTTACCTGAGGTACACAATAAAAAATATAACTAGGACAGGCAGGTTAGCAAAATTCCTATGGGCTAATAAGTTTTGCTGAGTTATCTGGAAACTTGTGTTGAATGAAAGCCTACACCCTTCTCCAATCCAATACTGAAACACACCCAAAATATCAGGTAACTTTTTTCTTAGAATAGGATGCACTGGAACACCTTCAAGATCCAGCAAAGAGCAAACCAGGCTATTTCAAACAAAATAATAACAATTTGGAGCAACGTGCAAGCATTATTTGTAGAAGCTAGAAGATTTTACCTCAGGTTTTGAAAATGCCCAGGAGACCAAAATGTACTATGAGTAGTATGCTCTGTGACAGTCATTTCCAAAGCCACACAGAATCAGGTACCCCTGAGCTTTGACACTTCAAAGCCTTGCTTGTAGCAGCAGTATTATACAGTAATAGGGATTTCTAAGGAACATGATCTGTGTCACATATCCTGGGAATCTGTTTTGCAGAATGAAAACAGAACTCACAAGGGAGTTAGCCACCTGTCCAAACAGCCACCATCATCATGGATCAGATTAAGGTACTTTGAGCTCAGCTGCTTCCAGTCCCACTTGTGTATAAACCTCCCATCCTTCATATATCATGAGGAGCATCCAATTATCATCAATTTTCAACGCGTCCTTCTCTCTAATGTAATGCATGTGCCTTTGTCAAGTTCTGGTGACTCCATGAATTTCACAGGGTTTCCTTAGGCAAGGTATACTCAGAGAAGGTTTGCTCTTTTCTGAAATATAGCCTAGAGCACCTGGTATTGCTTGGTGGCCCTTCATCCACATACTGACCAGGGCCAGCCCTACTTAGCTTCTGACACCTTGAGGGTACTTCTCTCTACCCACCCCTTCATCACGGGAGAGGGGGAACCATGCAATCTAACCAGCATCTATCCTACGCAATGGAGTTCTATCCCAATTCTCTCTACATGCACATCACAAATGGAGACTAACAGACAGACCTAAGCCAGACGCCCCTTCATTTTTCCAGCGATGAGTCTGCATTTCTGCCCCCAGCGCCCCAGTCTTGCTGGGCTCAGTCCTTTTAAAGGCATTCAGATGAAGCAAGTTGCTGAGCTTGCTGCTTGCTCTCGCTTCTCCTCAAAAGGACGAGCTGCATACAGGCTGAGGGGGAGAAGGAACCAAAAGATACTGGCAGGAGGGAGGAAAGCCAAAAGAGAGCCCTTCCATCTCTCCCATTGGCTAAAGGGGTGTTTGGAAGGAATCTCAGTCAATCGTGGAGGGGGCACTTCCTGTTAGGCTTCCCGTTGTGCCCTTCCTGGAGCGGCCAGTCTTACTTCTTTTTTCTTCCACAGATCTCTCTCACCTTCGGAATCAAAGGAAAGAATCCTCGTTGCTGCCGTTTGGATTTGCTGAACACAGCAACTGAATCCCCCTTTTGCTCCAAGATAGTATTGGCTCCTCAACCCAAGGCAGCAAAGAAGTGGTTGTGACTTCCATTTATAGCCCAGCAAGCTCTCCCCGCCCCCCAGCCCCATGCATGTGTACACACGCACACGCACGCACACATACACTTCCCAAATGAAGAGAGCATTTCCAGTTCAGCTGTGCAATCCAGGGACACGCCGGCCTTGCTCATACTTCAGTACTGAACACACAGCAATCCCCTTCAGGCTCTTATTTCTTCCTACTTGTACTCACTGGGACCATGGTAATGTTACACACACACTCACACACACAGAGAGAGAAAGAGTCCCTCAACACATGACCTAAGCTTTTTCTCTTGTAGGTTTTTGGAAAACGCTTGCCCTGAAGGAATCTCTTCCCTTCTGCTTCTTCTCCCTTCTGCCTGCCATTTGCAACTATTGCCCCCATCAACAAACTGCCCTTCTTCTTTTTATTTTAAGTTTACCACCACTGTAATGGGATACAAGGAGGTTACAACAGCTGGAGTGACCATGTAAGGGAAGGCGCCTGGCCATCGCCTCGTGTCAAAAAGCATTTTTTTTTTACAGCTTAACTATGCAAGATGCAAGTGTTCCTTTGACAACAGGCCCCTGTACCTTACGAGCACCAAAGCACAAAGACACTCAGTGACCACTCAGGTCATCTCCGCACTAGCCTGTTCAGCGCGATGATTCCGCTTTCAACATCCTCTGGAATCCTGGGGTTTGCAGTTTCGGGAGGGGCCTCCCAGGATTCCAGAGGATGTTGAAAGCGGAATCATCGCGCTAGAACAGGCTAGTGCGGAAATGGCCTCAGCATGCAAGATCCATAACGTATCAGAATCCAGAGGGCAGGTGGACGGGCGCAGAGTCAGGCCTGTATTATTGAAACAGATCTTTTTTAAAAGGAGGAGAAAGGTGAATTCTAAATACAAAACTAACAGCAAGGGCTAGGGAACAATGCTCTTATTCTTCCTGGAGAATGGGACCAAGAGGAAATGGTTTTGTTCCCTTCCCTTCCAACAGAGGAGACCAGAAACTGTGACAAAGGCTGTGTGCAGTATGACATCGAGGCACCTTATTGTACGCACACACTCAGATGGGCTGCCTTCCCTGAGCAAGATTTGGACCCATTGGGTGGTTTTTACACAGACAAGTGGGGCACGCGGGTGGTGTTGCAACCCGGTACCAGCGCAGGTTAAGGATGATCTCTGATAGAATCGGGCGGGGGGCTCTCTCTTGCCCTCCACCAGCTTCACTTACGAGGTATGGAGAGGCGCACATGACCACAACATCGTGAAGGGGGGAAATTACGGGGAGACACCTCCTGAAGGCAGGGTTTTAGCCCCCAGGCGTTGAAAGGAACTTAAGATATTGCACAGTTGCAAGTCAGATCCTACAAAAAAAATCATCGGAACTGTAGGGGCGGTGGAGAAAATAAAGAGAGCTCTCCCCCCACCCCGCCGCCGCCTCTGGAGAGATCCCCCCCCGGCAGATCCCCGCTTTTTTCTCCCCGCGGCTCAAAGGAGGACTCACCCGACCGGAAGAAAGCCGCGATGTCTGCGGAATCCTTGGCGGCGTCCTCCGCCCCTTCCCCGGCCGCGTTGCCGCTCGTGGAGGAGGAGGCGGCGGCGGCGGTGGACCCGCTCATGGCTGCTGACTGCGGCGGTCGGTGGCTCCTCCGGACCCGATCCCGCGGTCGCCGCCGCCGCCGCCGCCGCTCTGCCCAGCCGCCTCGCTGCCCTGCTCAGGCTGGATCCTGACAGCAGCAGGGGGGAGGAGGAGGAAGATCGGAGGAGGGGGGAGGAAGATCGAACACTGAGCCCCCTGATCCCCGGCTTCACCTTCTAGCAGGGACCCAAGAAGAAATCCATCCGGACGCACGGCGGTGGCGCAAAGGGTTGGAGGGGGTGAAGAAAGGCGAAGGGCGGCGGGTTGGAGGGCTGAATCGCCCGGGAGCGGAATAATAGGCGGAGGGGAGGCGGCGGTCACGGCTCGCGGGGAGCCGCCGGCAGCACCTCCAGAGAGGCAGCCGAGGCGGAGGAAGGCGCCCGCAGAAGCGCCGGGCGCCCGCATGCAGGAGCGCAAAGGGAGAGGGAGAAGAGAAGCGGAGACAATTGCGCGAGGGGGAAGGGAGGGCGCATGGATGGGGATGGGAGGCGGCGGCGGCGGCGGAGGATGGGGGGGCTGCAATCAGTGCGGCGGCGGCAGGAAGCCGGTGGGAGGGGAAAGAGAAGAGGGGCGGGCGACCGGCGGGTGGGCCTGCCGGAGGAAGGGCGCCGCGGTCTCTTTCGGGGGCGCCGGGCGGGAGCGGCTGCCGTTTAACCACCGCGCCCGGGAAGGGTGCAGCCGCAGCCGCCCCGCTCCTCCATCTTGCTTGCCATGGCAAAGGTGGGTGGGAACAGGGAAGGAAGGAAGAGGGTCAATTCCACGCCCAGGGAAGCCGAGGGAAAAAAGAGAAAGAGGGAGGGAAGGGCCGGGCTCCCTTGGAACAGGCGGAGGGAAGGAGGGGGGCGGAGGCGGGCAGCCGCTCGGGAAATTCCGGACGGCTCCGTCCAGGGTTCGTTTTCGGGGCGGCCACAGGAAGGGGTCGCCGCAAGCGCTGGTTGGAGCGCGGAGCTGAAGAAAAGAGCGCCTCCCCATTGGCTGTGGCCGTATTCTAAGCGGCCGCCGGAGCCCGCGGAGGGAATCCCCTTTAATACAGAGGGGCTTCGTGAGGGGAGGGTTGGGCCTGGTTGGAGGAGGGGGAGGCGAGGGCCGCCTCTTCCGCGGAGAGGCCGTCGCGACCCGCGGGTTGTCGTTCGCAGCCCCCCGCCAGGAGATGGTAGTTAGATAAGATGCTCCCCCAAATAATTAAAGCTCAGTCGACACTTTGGTTGCCACCATAATTAAATACTTAATCTAAAGCTCTCTTGCAGAAAGCAATTTCTGGAAGGAGCAGGGGAAGCGAACCGGTCGTAGAAGGCCCGCCTTCAGCTGCGCTGTAGACTGCTTGTAGACATGAGCCAAGTTTGAATTGGCGATACTTTCTTGGCCAGGAACTGATAGCTGATAAATTTAACTGAACAGATGCAGATAACTTGCCTCTTGGATGCGTCAGCTTGATACTACAATTTGGTTAAATGGATGAGGGTATTATACTTCCTTTGGGTGGTTGTGGTTGCTTGTTGCATTTTGAAGCCTTCCCCATTCTCAGCTCAAAGATGTCTTGAGGCCATTTCCACACTACACCGTTTTAGTGCTATTTATTCCACTTTCAACCTCCTGTGGAATTCTAGGGTTTGTAGTTTCCTGAAGCCAAAGAGCTCTCTGGCTGAGAATTCTAAATGCCCCTCCGTAAAGGGCAAACCCCAGGATTCCACAGGATGTTGAAAGTGGAGTAATAGTACTCTAACACTGTTGTGTGGAAATGGCCTGATACTGTTAGTGCCAGAACAGTCCTCTCAGTTGTGTGTACGTGATTTGCTGTAGTTGAGAGCCAATATAGTGTAGTGGTTCAAGCATTGGACTATGGACCTTGGAGACCCGGGTATGCTTCCCCACTCCACAATGGAAATCCACTGGGTGATCTTGGTCATATCACACTCAGCCCCAGAAATCCCCATGGTACGTTTGCCTTAGGGTCACCTTAAGTCAGAAACAACTTGATAGCACACAACAGCAACAGTGTAAAGTGCACCCAACACCTCAATTTCTCTCTCTCTCTCTTTTCTTTGCACTAGCTGCTCACTTTCAGGAGACAGTCTCTTGTTATCACCGTTTGCTAGCCCGACTTTGGAAGATATTAGATATCATTTTTGATATCACAGTTCGGCCCCATTATGCCACCCTCGGCCAAGTGTTTGCGAGGCCCCCGGACAAGCACAGAACTAGGCATAGTGGTTGATTGCTGAACATTCTTTTCTCCACCCAGGCAGGCCAAACCCAGCCAGATCTTTGCTTTAGGAGACCTCCCTAGACAACACCTCATCAAAGATGCATGCTAATACAAAGAACTCCCTGCCCTGAGCTGGCAACTTGACGAGCTAGATGCTTAACTGTCAGGTACGCTGCGTCTGCATATTGGCCATTCCATTGTGGATTCGGAACTAACTCAATCATGCTAAATTCTGACCTTTTGGAGACATTGTCTCACGCCCAAACCTCATTGTTCTCTCCCAAGTACAGACTAGCCTACGGTCAAACTTTCCCTATAAAAACCCCTGATTCCAAGACCTTCATCGGATCGCTCTGAACTTCCATCCAGCCGTGCTGCTGCTTCATCCGCCGAGCATTCCCCTCAGTCTCAGTCCGAGACTGCGCACCTACGGACCTCCGCAGTGATCTACCCCGGGCTTCGGACAGGTGTAGTATCACCCGATTCAACAATCCCTCTTAAAAAATCCTCTATACCGCTACCACCTTTATTTTCTATAGTTACTCATGTGAGTGTGTTGCATACACTGTTTGCTTGTATTTAATAAAATCACAGTTATTATTTCATATTTGGTGTGCTTCTTGGCTTGGCCTGACCCCATAGACATTGAGTTTAAAGATTCCACTGCGTTGCCCTGCCTCTCGTTTTGCTAACTTGTGCTCTGAGCCAATCTTTCCCACCAATAGTTGAGCACGTTTGGAGTCCCTCGCGGGACCCCCAGTACACAGGGTAACACTGTCGGTGAGGGCTGGTGACTTCTGTGTTTGGGGATAACGAATGTTTTTCAGATTTGAGTGTGAATTTTCATGGCACTATCCAAGATGCTGAACTTATGTTCAGACTAAACCCCAGAATGGATTGACAGCCTGAGTGACTGACAGTGGAAGCCACCAGCTATCCCACTGCTCTAGCCTTTCATTGTTGGTTGCTTCAGTGCTGTCCCAGCCACTGGGAATGGCGGAGATGAGGACATAGAAGCAACCAGCCAAGCAGCTGTTGTGAAAGCAATATAATTTTGTTAGCTGCCCGAGTGCCCCGTACGAGCAATGGTGGTGAATCTGAGAGGGTAAGAGAGAGCGCACATGTAAAACAGACCTGCACTGGGAGATTTTAAGTTCAGCAGCGCTGAGAAGAAGACAGCAGAGAAAACAATAAATGGCAATAAAAAAATCTATCCTACTCCAAGAAATCCACCTGAGCTGGTTTGAATTTTCCTCTGGTGACTGACTGATAAGGTGCTTGGATGAACTTGGACACTTTCACATTATCCAATTATAGTGCTGTTGTTCCATTTTTAACTGCCATAGTTCCATCCTATGGATTCCTGGAGTCCTTAGTTTGTGAAGCAGTCCAGCTGTCTGCCTAAGAACTCTTAAGTGCTCTGCCCAAACTCTCAATCCTGAAATTCCATAGGATGGAAACATGGCAGTAAAGTGAAATGACAGCACTAAAATTGTGTAGTGTGGATGGGCTACTGGAAGGGATGGAGAGGAGGCACATTGTCATGTGTGGTGGCTTCCATGTCACTTCAGTCTGCATTTTGATAAATAAATTAAAAGTGGTAGTCAGAGCACCATACCCTATCCCTAAACCACATTCTGTATGTTGGAAAGCAACTTTAAAATTTTAACTAAAAGTGAAGAAGATTTGTTAGCTCACTGATAGAAACATGACCAGCTGCCACTGATGGTAGCCACTTAAGTGGAGGAAAGTGGCCTTGTTGATGGTGCCAGGAGCCAAGAGAGATCCCACTAGAAAAGCAGTAAGATCAGTGAACTAGAAGCACCCTTCC
Source organism: Iguana delicatissima (assembly GCA_948472985.1). Classification (NCBI taxonomy): domain Eukaryota; kingdom Metazoa; phylum Chordata; class Lepidosauria; order Squamata; family Iguanidae; genus Iguana; species Iguana delicatissima. Next base: position 585,481 of record CAOKZL010000230.1, read on the forward strand.
AAGGATTAAATAAGCCTTTGTGTAAGCATTCTGCCCTTCCCAAGGTACTGTATTTTATAGTCCAATTCTGTACATCCCCATTCAGAAGTGAGCCCCACTGACTTCCATGGGGTTTGCTCCCAGATAAATATGTGTTGGACTTTACCACTCAGTTTCTGCTCTTTTTGCTATGATAAAACCTTACCAGAGCCTTTCACTTTACTTATCTGTCTATTTTATATTCTTCAGGGTTCAGATTCAGCTTTCCCAAGCAGACTTTAATCCCCTTTCATTTCTGGAGCTACAAAATATGTAGTGTTTTGTTGGTTTTTAAAAGAAACATTAATTCATTCTATTGCATGTAATGATCCAAACCATGTGGCAGCAGTTCTACATTTTTATTTGTAGATGATCTCATACAGCATTAGGAAGAAATTTGGGTGTAGCTGTGGCAAGAGATGTAGAACAGCTTTGCATTTAGTGATTGTATTTTGTAAAAAAAAGAAAGAAAAAAAAGAAAGAAAGAAAAAGCACTTATGATTGAACTCACCAGCAGCTTTTGCTCCAGCTCTGCTCTTATTTTCAAAACTTGGAAAATGAATTGACAAATTAGCTTGCTATAGAAACTTAAAGACATGGACCTATAATTTACAACTCTCCTGCAAATTTTTCAACAGATCACTTTACTGATTTGTGTGTTATATTGTATTTATTATATTTTAACCCATTTTTTTATATCTGTAATGTGATGTCCTGTATGTTCTACCCATTTAATAGTAAGGAGGGTTATTTTCTGCCTATAAAGATAACACTAGAAGAATAATACTTCAAAATAAATCTCTGTACCAAATTATAGACTTCACAACATGTTAGGGTCCACAAACAGATCTGTACCATGTCTTCATCTTTTATCTGCTCCATGGTCAGAGATTTAACTTCTAAGGCTTCTGGCAAGTGGCCAAAACTTGATAAATGACAACTCACACTAACCTTTTTTTTTAAAGGAGTCCAAAAAACTAAAGAGGAAGAATGATTTACTAGGGATGTGCCACCTGGAAAAAGGAGAATTGTACTAGCCATGTCTTTTGTCAGCATGTTGCACATTTGTGCAACTGCCCTAAGCACGCCTTATTTTTTTACCCCTCCCATTCAGAGCAGTTGCAGTAACTAGACTTGGTTTCCTTTCCTTTTGATGTCCCACAGTGCCTCAGACCCAGTATTTTTCAGGGCAAATGCATGAAAATTAAATTGAGAACTATATTCAACTACCCATTGGTGCTTGTGGCACTGCCACCTTAGTCATGTAAGAATGTAATGCTAACTTGTAGAGGGTTAGAATTAGGGCACAGTTCCCTTTGGTAGGAAAAGCCCTCCTCACCTGCTGATCTGAGAGATACTGTTAGTGGAGCAGTTTGTTGGGTAAGATCTACTAGCAGAAGAACTAAAAAAGAGGGTAGAGAAGGGGCAAGGCGAGGGAAGAGGTAAGTCATGCCATATTCAAACCTCTTGCAGCCCAAGAGCACAGTCACAATGGCAACCAGCACACAGTTAGGCCTGGGTGAGGCTAATCCTAAATAATTTCCAACATCTGTCATCTGGGTGGGGTTAGCATCTGCTCTGCTAGCTTTTGCCATCTCAGACAGGTAGGATTAGACTCTCTGCCCCCTACAATCCACTGTCAGAGGCAGGGGGGGTCAGCAAACAACTGTTTCCCAAAGGCTTCCTTGGGATTTCACCCTAGTATTAGTTCCCATGAAAGGAAAATCCTCAGGGGATATAAAATACTACAATTAAGGGGCAAATTCTCACTCTATTGGGTCAGAGAAATGCACCCATTATGCAAATAGAGCTATATGATCAATCCCTAACCTCAGTGGGACTGGATAGTATAGATCAGAGTTGGGGAACCTGTGACCCTCCAGATGTTCTTGGGTTATAGCTCCCATCCCTTGAGTCATGACCAAACCCTCTGGGTCTGAAGGACATAGAAATCCAACAACGGGGCCCCTGCCTCTGGTCTACATTAGGAACATGGAAGTAACACCTGTCTGCTGAGCAGCAGACTTTTGAAAATAAAGTTCCAGGTCTCAGAATGAAACCAGATCAGAGCAGGAACTTCTGCACACATTTGTGCTATGACCTGTCCCCTGCACTGAGTGTAACCAATCAGTACTAAGAAGTCTGGGAAATGACTGTGCTTGGGCATTTACTGCACCTGTGTGTGTATCCATCTGTATCCTTTGTTCCCATCACAGTCATGTAAATAGCTATACAAATAAAGCAGGATTTAATCACCTTTCCACTCACTAGTTCTTGGGATTTTTAGAGTCTGGGTTTTGAACCAAAGCAGCTCCTGTCTTCCTCTCTAAACTCTACTGGTCATTAAAGCAGAAGTTTCTCTTCTCACTGCACTGAAAGTAGGTAATTTGGCACAGATGTGCCATTCGAGATGAACAATAAGGGGAGAGTGTACCAGAATACAACAGAATAAATTATAAGAAGGTAGGCAAGTAAGTCTGTATGTAATACTACTTTCTGCAAAAAGCATTTATTAGTTCTTCATTGGTAAAAGAGGAAAAATTGAATAATGATACCAATTTTCATCAATTTCCTCTCTACCTTTCCTGTTCTACCTTTTCCTGACAAGACATTCTTTATAAATGAATTAAGAATGGAAGTAATTTCTCCTATTTTACACAATGGAATCCTTAATGGTGACAGGAATGTGACAGTTTTCCCAGGCAGGCAGCAATAAATAGTGAGTCTTAATGAGGATCAGCATTATTGTTATTACCATTTACTAGCCTTACTTTGGAAGATATTAGATATCGTTTGGATATCACAATTCAGCCCCATTTTGCCACTCTCGGCCAACTGTTTGTGAGGCCCCCGAACAAGCACAGAACTAGGCATGGCCATTAATTGCCGAACATTCCTTTCTCCACCTAGGCAAGCCAGACTCAGTCAGATCTTCACTTTAGGAGACCTCCCTAGACAAACACCTCATCAAAGATGCATGCTAATACAACGAACTCCCTGCCCCAAGCAGGCAAATTGACGAGCTGGACGCTTGACTGTCAAGTACGCTGCATCTGCATACTGGTCATTCCATTGTCGATTTGCACTTAATTCAATCATGCTAAATTCTGACCTTTTGGAGACATTGTCTCGCACCCAAACCTCATTGTTCTCTCCCAAAGTACAGACTAGCCTAGGGTCATATTTTCCCTATAAAAACCCCCAATTCTGAGACCTTCCTTGGATCGCTCTGAACATCCATCCCGCCTTGCTGCCGCTTTGTCCGCCGAGCTTTCCCCTCAGTCTCCATCTGAGACTGCGCAATTACGGACCCCCGCTGTGATCCACCCTGGGCTTCAGACAGATGTAGTATCACCCAATTCAACAAACTCTCAAACTCCTCTATACCGCTAACACATTTATTTTTGATAGTTACTTGTGTGAATGTGGTGCATATACTGTTTGCCTGTGTTTAATAAAATCACAGTTAATTTCCTATTTTGGTGTGCTTCTTGACTGATCCTGACTCCATAGACATTGGGTTGCAAGATCCTGCAAAGTTATCCTGCCTCTTGCTAGCTTAAGTGAGTGCTCCAGCTAATTTTCCCCAAAATTGTGTATCGTTGTTTGGTTATTTAGGCGTCCCTTTCGGGACCCCCAGTAAACAGGGTAACATTATGGCCTTTTAATATTCATAACTGATAACTAAATGGCCTAGTCTAGGGATGGGCATGCTCTGGAGCCCTAAGAGATACACAATCCTATTTGGGGGTCCTTTGGATCACTGAAGCCTCATAGAGCCCTGTTGCAGCCACTGTTTTGGAAGACTGGAAGTAATGTTTTCTCACTTTTGGCTGTTTTGTTTTTTGTTTTGTTTTGAAAAAAAATTCAACAGCTATTATTTCTTTTGTTTATATCCCACCTTTCTCACTCCAAGCCACAACAGCTCATAATGTGATTTTAAAAAAAGATGCAACTTAAAAATGCAATAAATTGTATTATTAACATACAGTCAAACAGATTGTATCACATCAAAATAGCAACAGCTAGTTCTGCATGCATAGAATTGGTCATCCTTGTTTTTTTACTGTGGGAAATCTTTGGATGATGATGCTGTTATTAAGAATTATTTGAACCTGAAGATCACTACAATACAGAAATGAAAGCTTACCTATGAACAGATGGGGTTTGGAGGATATGAATACTAGTCAGATGAAGTACAAAATCTTGCTATCACCTTGCTTTTTTACCAATTGGTTTAGAGAATCACAGACTCAATACTGTTAAGATCAATAATAATAAAAGTGTAATTGCTCCTACCTATGGACAACTATTTTAGATCTATACTGGCAAGTATATAGTTGTTTTTGTCTCTTTTGCAGATAAACATTGGCCAGAAGTGTTCATGCACTACTGAGTTACATAACTAAGTTAGTTATTTGCATAACTAAGCAGCATCTTCCAGCCCAGCTTCCCCAGTCCTGACTTCTCAGGCGATGGTCACTTGATTGATGGGGGTCTGTTCTTTTGGTCAACGTGCAGAAAACTGACCTTTCTTCCATCAGCAAACTCTGGTGCAGGGAGGAATTGTGACAGGGATCCTGCTTCTGACCATCACACCAGAAATCCCTCTCAGGAAGTGGATGGAAACATCAGTCTGCTTTGCTTCTTGGCCTTTTGTCTAAGATCAAGTGTAGTACTGTACTTTTGGCTATTGTTTTAAGGCAAAATTAGGCTGTTTCAGGAGCTTATTCCCCCCATTTAATGTTTTTCAGGGTTTTTTGAGGGGCCAGGGTGCAAGGAGGTAGAAGTTTGATACATGCTCAGAGTTTTCCCAAGGCATCATGGGACTCCCATGTGATCACACACCAACCAAAGACAATACAATTCTCAGCCATCTAATCTGTAGACCAAGGGTAGACAATACAAGTGCCAGATGCACACACCCTACATTTTTATTGCTGTTATTGGCCGCTGCCAAATTGCAGTGACGTTTACCAGACACACACAAAGACACACGGAGTGATGTTGTTCTTTAAAAAAAGATTTGTGGGGAGTATCTGGCAACAAAAGTGTCAGTATGATGTTGTTATTAAAACGCTGGAATAAGACTATGGCGACAAATTCAAATCTCCTTTCAGTAATGAAGTTCACTGGATAGATCTGGGCCATTGAGCTTCAATCTCTCTATCCTACATCAGAAAGTTGTGCAGGGAGGAAAATCATGGAATCCACCTTGAACTCCTTGGAGCAAAAGCAGAATATAATTAGAAATAAATGTAGTATATGAAAAAGAGATTACCCTTAAGAGTAATCACAGCCCAATCAGCAGCTCCCACATATATTTATATAGGGTTTCAAGTACCTTATTTGTCAAATATTAGTCATATTTGCAATTAAGCCAAAATAAGTTATGAAGCAAGATTGTTACATAGAATTAGATGCTGCTTTGCAGAAAGCCAGAAAGTCTATCTCCATATTTGGTCAGTCAGTAAAAGGATAATGTAAGATCACAACCCAAAGTTGTATGGGAGTGATACACCTCTGTTTTAACTGTCTCATCTTTAAAAAGTAAGGTACAGCAGAACTTCAGACAACTCAAGAAAGATTCTACTAATTTAGTTAGAAAAACGAATCACTTCCCATTTAAAGAAGCATACTATTTGGGGATTCTGGCCAAGATGGCTGACCATTAGCAGCACAGTTCACATGCTGCTCTAGCTTGCAAGACTTTAAGCATACAAAGATGCAGAAGGATTCCACAAGGGCAGAAGGACAGTCCCTTAGATAGTCTCCAGCTCAGGAGTGCACTAGAAAGCTGTCTAGTAGAGACACAAGCCTTGGAAATTACAGTGTTCCCCTCTGCCAGATCTGAAGAATTACAAAGATGTATTAAGTTCAGTTAGACAGAAGCTTCTTCAAACAAAGACTATTTTTAATTAATTGATTTTTAACATTATCTAATATACAATCAAAATAATATACATTCAAGAAAAGAAAAGAAAAACAGAAGGAAGATAAAAAGAGGGGGAAAGAAAAGAAACCAGAAGAAAAAAGACATATAACGAAGTCATGGTGGGGCTCTGCCCACCACCAGTCCTGACTATCTTAAAAAGAAACAGAAAAAGAAAAAAGAGAGAAAAAAGTATTATTCTACATTTATAGATCCAGCAAATCTTACTAAAATTACTGATAACCATAATCATAACCCTAAAAGTTTAAGCAAACAGTATTCTTGCTGCTGTTATCATATACTGAAGAAGTAATCCATATTTAGTATTCACTTCTTTATCCATAATGCCCATCTAAACAAAGATTTATAATAGTATCAAAGGACCTTGGGTGGCCCATGTTGAACAGGGAAAGACACTCCTCACACTTGGTTGGTGATTTATTATCCTCAAGTGAGTACAAACAATTTTCACTGTAAATATTCAAAATGCAGTCTCCGTTTATAACAGTACTGGGAAATGAAAGTAAGCCCTGAGAGAGAGGAATAGCATAGCACTCAAAAACTGAAGATTTAAATAAGTGGCAATTTGGACTGGAAATAAAAAATAGATTTAAGGGCTTCAAGATTCAAACAATTAAAAGGTCTATATTTTAGAAAAAGGTAAATAAATATTATCTCTGGTGCCAGAATTTAAGCAGAGAGAGATCTATATGACATCATAAATATGGCCTCCAGAAAAATGTCCAGAGTTGGGCTAGATAATACTGACCCTATGCTCATTAAAATTCAGGCTTCAATAGCTGAGTTGTCTAACCAGTTTTTAGATTTGAACAAATGTGTTACAGAAAGTAATAGGTATTTAGAACAGAAACTGGACTTGTTAAGATTAGAGATTACAGCACAAGCAAATCATTTTGAAGAATTTGCTGAAAAACAATTCGAATAGATCATGGCGTCAGTTCAGAATCTTATAATTACTACACACAAATATGAACAAGACATCTCTTACAACTCAAAGGGAATGGCCATTTTATGGCAGGATTTGGAAAAAGCACAGGATAGAATTACAATGATAGAATTAAAATATTAGAAAACACAGATTCAACTAAGAGCTGTGTCAGAAGAGTTGACAAATTTAAAACAGATAGTTTAAAAAGCTATGGCAGATCTTATAACTATCTCTGGTGAAGATTTTGACAAGTCTGAAACAATATATACGCAAAACTCTGTTTATGCACAGAGAAAGAAACTTCCAACAGATGTGATAATTTGTTCATGCATCAAAACATCAAAAGTGAAATACTGAGAGCTCACTTCAGGTTTAAAGATTTAGAATAAATGAGAAAATAAATAATTATTTTAAAAAGAAATTCTAAGAAGAATGCTGAAGAAACTTAGAGAATATAAATTCTTGCCGGAGGTGCTTAGAAAAAAAGACATAACTTTTCACAGGATAGTCTCAGAGGGTTTGATAACCACTTATGCAGGTGAGAAATATATGATAAAGTCTTTAGAGAAAGTGAGATATTTGTTCAAAAAGTTGAAGCAGGAGACCTCAGAAGGAGACATCCAAATAGTTGAGAGTTCTTAGGAAGAAAAAAACCCCCAATATAATAAAATACCATAATAAAACAGTTTAAATGAATCTGAAAATAATTTCATGGAATATAAATGGACTGAATTTGCCTCAGAAAAGGACAAAAGACATTAAAAATCCTAAATATGAGATTGTTTGTCTTCAAGAAATTCATATAAAAAAAGGAGACACTAGACTTTTGCAGAATAGAAATGTAGTTTGTGTTGGCAAATAAAAATGAAAGAAATTGAGTAATCTTTTACATAAACCAAACATTATAACCTAAATTGATTTTTGAAGATGGACAAGATAATGTGTAATTGTGGAAATCAACTGGAATGGCAAGATAATGCATTTAATGAGTATTTATCCCCCCAAAATGTGAAATCAACATTTTATGAAAATTTGTTAAGAAAAATCTCTGAACTAGCCCTATAAAATCTGATTTGCATGAGTTATTGGGATGGGGTTGTTAATAAAGACAAATGTTACAATAAAAGTATTAAGGAAGATCAAAGGAGACTACCTAGAACCTTCTTTAAATATGCAGAATATTTCAGATTTATAGATGGTTGGAAACAGTTGCAGCCAAACTGTAGAGATTATACTTTTTTTCATCATGAATCACTTTCTAGAATGAATATTTGGAATTTCTAAGAATATGGCTAACTTAGTAAAAAGTATGGAGCACTTATAAAAAAATCAGATCATAATCATACTGTGATAAAAACAAAGCAAATGTAGTTCAAATGGAAACTTAATGAATATTCATGAACTTAATGAATATTCATTGCTGAAGGTAGACAATAACTGAGAAAATTTTTGAGCTGACCTTAAACTATAATATAGAGCTTACAATAGTTTGGGATGAAAGTAAAGTTTATAAGAGAGGACAATTTATCAAACATGGTTTCAGATTGAAAAAAGAAAACAAAGTTTAAAAAATGAATTGATAGATGAAATATGGAATGTGGATAAAAAAATTGAAATATCTATATTACAATGATTCAAAAAGAAAATGCAGAAGAGACATTAACAAAGAATTATAGACCCATCTCATCACTAAATAACTGTAAGATATTTACTGCTATTTTGGCATGTAGATCAAGGAAACATATTTCTCAGAATGCTCATGAGGATCAGAGTGCCAAAAAGACAACTAAAGAATAATGTAACAACTGTTCTTAACATTATTGAATTTTTGAAAAATCGTAATGACAAAAAGTGTGTTTTGAGGGGTTTTTTTAAAGATCCAGAGGACATCTTTGATAACATTTCTTGGGATTACTTATTCAAGTATTGGAGAGAATGGACTTTGGTGAAAATATTATTTGGGCCATAAAAGCAATCTATTTAGTTCAAAGGACTCAGATCTTAGTTAAAGGCAATGGTAGAAGACTGATTGTAATACAAAAGGGGATGAGACAAGGTTGTCCCATCTCACCCTACCTGTTTATTGTGTCATTAGAGGAACTACTGAGATATATCAAACAACACAAAAGAGTGATGATTAAAAAAAAGAACAGTGTAAACTGAGCGCTTATATTGATGATCTTGTGACAATGACACAAAACCCATTGGATTCAATGAATGCTCCTCTGGAAAAAAAAATTAAGGCATTTCAGACATGTTCTGAGTTTAAAGTGAACAGTGACAAAATAAAATTTCTGGCCAAAAATATGGTAAGAGGAAAATTAATTAACTGCTGTTTCAAATTTCAAAATAAAAAAGGCATTAAATATTTAGGAGTTACAGTTATGAAGAACAACAGCTTAGTATTTCAAAACAACTATGAAAAAGTCTGGAAAGAAAAGAGACTTTGAGGAAAGTTAAATTTATCTTTTCTGGGTAGAATTACAGTAATAAAAGCAAATGTTCTCACTAGATTTTTATTTCTCTTTCAAAGATCCCTGTTATAAGAAATTGAATACCTTTTGTGCAATAGCAGAAAGAGATTTCCAGATTTGTCTAGCAGGCAAAAAGCCTAGAATAAAATTTAAAACATTGCATGATGTTAAGGAAAGGGGTGGCTTGGGAATTCCTAATGTCAAATTGTATTACAGGGCCTGTTGTTTTGTATGAAGGAATAGATATTGCTTAATAAGGGTCATAATTAAAGATCTGGGTGGCATGGCTATTTTGATATGATACAGTTAAGGATTTAAAAATCATTGTATTAGAAAAGCTCTTCTGCAAGTTTGGTATCACTATACGCAGAGACTTTCCCCTAAAATAATAATAGGTACCTCACTGAAAGGTGCCTCTTTTTTAAAATGAAAGAATGGGTTAAAAATTTGGTGATAGACTTATTGAAATAAGGACCTATTGGTACTATTGATCTAGATATATGAATTGAATTGGACTGATTTAGATATATGATTTGAGAATATATATATGGATACATACATATAGGCATATAGGTATGATTTAAACACTTTGATGAATGTTGGATGAACTGATAATTGAATTGAATTGAGTATATTTTGATTATATTTTGATATCAATGCCAAATGAATTATATAGGGCATATATAATATATAATAGGCCTGAGATGAAGTTTAGTGGATGCAAACAAGGAGTTTTACAGCAAATATGTCAAAACAATCAAGGAAACAATCAGTGGAATTAACAGCAAAACCTGAATATCTCCTACTCTTAGAAGAAATGAGGAAAATTAGATTGGAAATGACTCAAGAAATGAAGGAAAGAGAAGATTTAAAAAAGGACTTTAAATCAGAGTTGAAAGATGTTAGAAAAACATTAGATAAACTTTCAGAAGACTTAAAAGGTACAGTGGAAAGAGTTGCAGCTATGGAAAAGAAAGTTAGAGATATGGAAGAGAAAATGGAAGAATCAGTAACAGAGAGAGAAAAAGAACTAGATGAAAAAGCACTTTTCAAGTATAAAATGAGAGAGAATTGTGTGAAGATAAGAGGGCTGAAGGAATGAAAGAATGAGAATTTATATGATACACTTATACCTAAGCTTGCTGATTATATGGAAATGCCAAGACAACAATTGGAAACTGAGATTAACAGAATTTTTAGAATCGGTTCCCTGACATTAAAAGAGAAAAGGTTCCCTAGAGATGTGGTAATAGAATTTTTGAAGAAAAGAACAAAAGATAGTTTGATTCAACAAAATATGGAACAGGCATTCAAACTGAAAGAAGAGACAATCTGGATTTTTAAGGATATACCAGGAGGATTACTTCTAAAGAGAAGATAATATAACTTCTTGATTAGTCATCTAAGAAGGAAAGGAATCCCATACAGATGGGGAAGGTTGGAAGGCCTATCATTTAGATTAAAAAAATAAGATAATTTTTATTAATTCAATCCAAGAGGCCAAGGACTTCATGAGGAAAAATGAAGGAACTTTTCAAGGAGAATATAAAGAATTTCAGAGAAGAAAAAGAGAAAAGGAAACAATTGCTGATAAATGGGTAGGGGCAAGGGTGTCTCGAAAAGATATTAGAGATGAAGAAAAAGATAGAGAGGAAGAAATTATGGAAGAAGAATTAACAATACGAGAAACCTTCAAAAGACCAGAGGAAGGTATAAGAGACAAAGACCTGGAGCAAGAAATGGAAGAGAACCAAGGGGAAGACAACAAAGGAAAAAAAGGGAAGTGAGAAAATGGATATAAAAATTCTAACATGGAATATTAAAGAAATAAGCACCACTGAAAAAAGGAGGAAGATCTTCCACTATTTGGAAAAGAAAAAATGTGACATAATCTGTTTGCAAGAAATAAGGTTAAAAAGAGAGAAAACGAAATTGCTGCGGAATAAAAAACTAGGAAATGAATTTGCTGCAACAAGTAAGAAGAAAAAAAAGGAGTGGTAATTTATGTCAATAATAGAATTGATGCACGAGAAATATTTAAAGATCAAGAAGGACAATATATAGGGGTCAAAATTAAATGGCAAGACCAAAAAATACTTTTGGTCAGAGTCTATGGTCCCCACAATGGAAAAGACAAATTCTACAAAAATCTAGAAGCCCAAATTATGGAAGTTGACTGTGACAGAATGACTCTCCTTGGAGATTGGAATGGAGTGATAGACCCACTGGTAGATCATAAATCGGACAAAACTATTAAGAAAAACCAAGGGATACTCCCTAGATGGTTCAAGGGGATGATGGAAAATCTACATCTGTTGGATGCATGGCGTCACCTTTATGGAAAGAGAGAAGATTATACTTTCTATTCAGATAGACACTCATCATTATTTAGACTTGATATGTTTCTAATTTCTAAGTTGTTATCTAAGAATATAAAAGAAATGGATATTCTCCCAAGGAATTTATCGGACCATAATGTGATGCTTCTACATTTAAAATTTGGAACAAGAGATTTTAATTGAAGATTGAATGAATGATTGTTTCAGGATGAAAATATACTTGAGCAAGCAAAACAAACTTTACAAAGATATTTTGTTGTAAACTGGAATAAAGAAACAGATATTGGAAATGTTTGGGATTTAGCAAAGCTGTGATCCATGGTTTCTTTATATAACAAAATGCAATTCTAAATAGGAAAAGAAATGAGAAAATTCAGAAAATAAATGATCAAATAAAGTTAAAGGAAATTGACTTAAAACAAAAACCTGCTTGTAAAGCTATTCAGAATGAAATACGAGTGTTACAGAAACAGTTGGATGCTGACTTGACGTCAGAGATTAGCAAAAAATTATTATATTTGAAACAAACAAATTTTGAATGGGCGAATAAACCAGGAAAATGGTTGGGCTATCATCTAAAGAAGAGAAGAGGAAAGAAAATGATTACAAAAATCAAAAGTGGAGAAATATCTATACAGATTCTGGAAAAATCAAGAAATATTCACCAACTATTTTTCCATTCTCTATCGAAGCAAAAAGACTGATATTGAAGATATCCAATGTTATCTAGAGTACTCAGAAATTAAGAAATTAACAGAAGAACAAAGAATGAGTCTTAATAATCCAGTCACAATAATGGGGATAGTAGAGGTCATAAAACAGACAAAAACGAGGAACGCACCAGGGCCAGATGGGTTATCTGCAATCTATTATAAAGCTCTACAGGACCAACCACTATTACCATTCTGAGCAACAATGAATGCTGTCTTTGAAGGAACAATACCTAGGTCCTGGAACGAAGTTTACATAATTTTGATACCTAAAGAGGATCAGGACCCATTAGTGGTTAAAAATTACAGACCAATATCATTACTTAATGTGGATTATAAAATTTTTACATCAATTATGGGAAGAAGGATGAAGAAAATCTTAAAAGAATTAATGAATGAGGAAGAAGGAGGTTTCCTACCCAATAGACACTTGAAAGAGAATATGAGATATATTCTAAATATTACTGAGTATTTTGAGACACAACCTGGGAAGAAATTGACATTATTATTTCTTGACATTGAAAAAGTTTTCGACAGCTTCAGTTGGGACTTCATGTTTGAAGTATTAAAAAGAATTGATGTGGGATGTCACTTTATGAGAAGTATAAAAACTACGGCCCTTTCCACATGGGGTAAGTAGTACGGTGTGGTGCGACCTCTGATGGAGGTCATCTGCACTGTGGGAGCGGACTGGGTCGGACTACTTGTCGAAGTTCCGCACCTCAGTCCACTCTGGAGCGACCCGAAGTGGCCATGCAGAGTGCTTTTTAAAAACCTGTTTTTACAAGTTTTTCAAAAGCACAGAGCGTGCCACTCTGTGCCACTCCATTCCTGTGCTCCGGTGCAGATTTGCAGGCGTGCACTGGGGGTGGGCTTCTGGCTGGTGAGCTTCTCTGGTTGGAAGCCGCCATTTTGGATGCCGGGAGACTGTGGAACAGCGAACTTGTGCTGCTCCGCTTGGGGACGGACTTACCCGGTTGCTGGTAACCTCTGTTTCAGCACAGTTTCCCCTGTTTCCCCTCCACGTGCGGAAGGGCCTATATATTGGAAGCAGACTGCTCAAATATTAATAAATGGGGAAAAGACTGAAAAAATACAAATTACTAGAGGAATGAGACAAGGATGTTCAATTTCCCCATTATTATTTTTAACAGCTATTGAAGTTTGATTACAAGTATCAAAACAAATAATAAAATCAGAGGCGTTAAATTTAAAGGTGAAGAATACAAAATAAGAAGGTTTGCAGATGATATTGCTATAATATTAGATGACCCGATTAGAAGTGTGGATGAATTGAAAACTTATCTAAAAGAATTTGGCAAACTCTCTGGATTGAGAATAAATGAAGAAAGACCAATTTACTGACAAAGAATATCAGTAAAGAGGAGGAGAAGGAATTGAGTCAGAAATCTGGATATGCAATTTCAACAAAAGTAAAGTATTTAGGGATCCATTTGATGAAGAAAAACTCAGACTTATATAAAAATAACTATGACAAAACATGGAAAGAGATCAAAAATGATCTATGGAAATGGAAAAATTTGAACTTATCCTTTTTGGGAAAGATATCCACAATTAAAATGTCAGTTCTCCCTAAATTTTTATATCTGTTGCAGAAAATACTGGTGATTACAAATGAGAGTGTTTTCAGTAATTGGTGGAAAGATATATAGTCAATTTTATCTGGAGGGGGAGAACGAGAGTTAAATATAAAATAGTGTGTGATGAAAAAGAAAGAGGAGGTCTGGGTCTCTCAAATTTACAACTTTACTTTCATTCATGTTGTCTTGAATGGCCTAAAGACTGGATTAAGTTGAATAAATAAATTATTGAAATTAGAAGATGAAGGATTAGCATTTGGATGGCATGCTTATCTTGGATATGCTAAGGATAGAGTACATAGTAAATTTAACAATCATTATATAAAGAAACTGTTATTAAATGTTTGGAAAAAATACAGATTGAGATTTTACCTTAAAGCCCCATTATGGCTTTCACCTCATGAAGCTTTTTATAACAAAGAAAATATATTCTACAGAAGATGGATTTCATATGGAGACTTGCTAAAATTACAAGGAAAAGAAGCGGATTGCAAAACTCAGGATGTATTTAGGGAAGATGGACTGAATTGCCATTGGTTACTATATAGACAATTAAAAGAGAAATAGAAAATAGAGAAAAATTTGAATGGATTTCAAATTGAAAGAACAGAATTTGATGAGATAATACTTGATGACAAATCGAAATTTATATCTAAGATATACAAATTGCTCCTTAAGTCGGAGACTGAGGAGAAAATCATTAAAGAATCAATGATCCAATGGGCACGTAATGTAGGCCATCCTATTGTATATGAGAAATGGGAAAAAATTTGGAGTAAGGGCTTAAGATATACTTGTACCAAAATATAAAAGAGAATACTTATAAGATGTATGTAAGATGGTATTTAACCCCTGATAGATTGGCAAAAATGTATAAAACTATGGATGATAAATGTTGGAAATGCAGGGAAGAAAGGGGAACATTTTTTCACATGTGGTGGAATTGCCCCAAAGCTAAAAAAATATTGGAAAATAATCCACATGTTAATAGAAAAATTTTTGGGTATAAGATTGAAAATGAAATCAGAATTATATCTGTTGGGTATGATGGGTGGGAGTGTAGGGAAAAAAAATGGGAGACTATTATTTTATATGACCACTGTGGCTAGAATCACATATGCAAAAAATTGGAAGCAACCTGATATCCCCAGTGAAGAAGAATGGCTAATTAAACTTCTAGACATTGCAGTAATGGACAAACTGACTATGTTAATAAGAGGAACATTGATGAGCTCCTATACAAAAGCATGGGACGCCTTAATTAACTATATAAGAAGCAGACAGGGAGATCTAACAGTAGCTAGTCTTATATACTAAAAGGGAGATACAAAATGTTGGTCAAGCTGAATAGAAATATGTAAGAAGAATCTATGTTAATATCTAAATAAGATAATACAATTGAGCTTTTGTTTGTGGAACTAAAAGGATGTATGTATTTGGAAATATGGATCAAACCAGTTATAGATGAGCTATAGATGCAATGACAACCTGAAAAACTTTAGTGTTTATATATATATATATATGTAGTTATTCTTGTATACTTCTTTTATCAATGGATGTTTTTGTATACTCGTTTTGGATACTTGTTTTTGTTGTGATAATGCCAAATATATAAATAACTTTTTTTTAAAAAAAATTGGTGATGGTTACTTCATGAAAATCTTTTATATTTTGAGCAAGATAGCTCAAAGTTTACATCAAAAGAGATTATTCTTAAGGAAGGAAAAGACCTTAACTGGTTTGCTTATATGCATCTTAAGGAAAGATTTGAACAAGCCAAGAGAAATGCAGCCATAGAAGTGAATTTTAATTACAGTTGTGCAAAAACAATGACTATGTAGTTTAATAAGTATATAAATGTCTTTTGAAAGTGGAGACAGAAGATGAACCTGTAAAACAGTACATGATAAAGTGGGCCCCAAATTTTGGGCATGATGTCCGTATGGATGTGTGGAAAAATGTGGTCCAAAGACATAAAAGTTACTCGGTGTAAGAATTTAAAAGAAAACCTGTATAAGATAACGTGCAGACAGTATTTAACCCCAAACAAGCTGATAAACATTTCACAGACTTTTCAAACTGATGTTGGGGATGTCATGATAAGAAAAGTTGCTTCCCCCCCCCATGTGTTAGACTTGTGAGAAGGCAAAAAGTTACCGGTCTAAGATTTATATGTTAACAGAAATATATCTGTCTGTCTGTCTGTCTGTCTGTCTGTCTGTCTGTCTGTCTATCTATCCATCCATCCATCCATCCATCCATCCATCCATCCATCCATCTATCTATCTAGTAATATTTTGGTTGGGCATTATAGAAAAAGAACTGGATTGTAAATGTGGATTACTTTGATACATGATAAAAACAGCAGGAATGCTGTTTGCTCAAACTTGGAAATGAATTGAAGTACTGATGACAGAAGAATAGATTGTTAAGGTTGCTGCATTGGCCCAAATTGTGTGGGTTTTGAAGGATATACCAATGAAAGACTGGAAACCATTTATGGATTTCTGAGCAATGAGAAATCTGATGATGTAAGAATCTGTGGTTATGGTTATTCATAATTCTAATAGGATTATCTAGCAAGATTTATAATCCTAGAATCATATTTTCATTACAGTCAAGGCTGGGGGTGGGAGCAGAGTCAGAGTCCTATTGTGTTTTCGTTATACAGTAGCCCCTCCACATTCTCAAGGATTAGGGGCACAGAACCCTTGTGAAAGTGGAAAAACCACAAATAACTCCTACTATGATTCCCTTCACTTTCCCCTCTGGAGCTTCACCCCCATTTCTTTGCTTCTGGTCACAGCATTGGGGGAAGAGAGAAAAAAGACAAACTAAAAGGCTTGCTGGTACTTTCCGCTCAGACAGAGAAGAGAGGAGTTTGAGAGTTTGAATTACTTCCAGCAGCCATCTTGAGAAAGGAGGAGTAGGAGTGAAGAGAGCACCTGACCAATCAGCAGCTAATGCACAGCAGAATGTGCAACCATATGGCAGAGAGGCATGCCTTCAGCAATGGGAGGCGGCTTTGCTCATCCAAAAGGGAAAAAAACCCAACATTTTAAACACAAGCCTGGCGAGTCTGGGGTGAAGAATGCAAGGGATGGGAGGAAGAAAATGGGGGGCAAACATGTGCCTCACGAATAATGAAATTCACAAAGGTCAAATCAGTGAATGTGAAGGGAGGACTGTATTTCTTTTTCCTTTTCTCCCTTTTTTTCTTTTTTCTTTTTCTTCTGTTTCTTTGTATTTTGATCGCATAGTGAAATATTAAAGTTAAACATCAATCAATCCATAATAAAAAGAAGTGTATAGTTTGGGTTTCTCAGATGACGCAGCACAGAATCTGGCCTTATAGCAGAACATATGGCTGTTTACAAACATCTGGTTGCTTAGCTACCAGTAAGTTTCCGTTTTTCATACTTGTAAGGGAAAGCTTGGACATATGTTACAGAATTTTCCTCCATGTGCTGAAAGAAACTAGAGTGGTCATTAGCTATGTCTGATTTTATAGCTAACTGCCAGAGCTCTAGACTCCAATGTGTCTCTTCCTCTCTCTGTCTCTCTCTCTTCTTTTTCTTTAAAGCCACCATCACATCTTGGAGATGAGGATTGCAAACATTTTCAATTTTGTTGTTAAATCTTGCTTTCTAGGCATCTACCTGAATCATACGTTGTTTATGAGAGTCACTGTTGTGGGCGTTCATCTTTTAAGGTAGACAGTTCTGAGGCATCAGGAACAACCAAATGATCCAAGGGAGAAATGCTGCCAAATGATTTTTCCCCAGTGAAGATTTAGAAGGAGATGAGGCCAAAATAATGAATCATACCGACATAGAATGGGCAGTCCGCACTCTGGGTGGATGCATGAGCTCAGAAGAAATTCATTTTGTGATGAATTTATTTCATATAGCTATGTAATATGGTTCCAGTCCAGGAATTACTGACCTAAATTGTTCTCACATTGTCCATTTGCAAGTTTCTTTTCTCATTCTTGGGCAATACTTTCTTCATTGTAGTGAAAAGCAATTTACATAGATGCCTATGAGTTCAGTAGAGTGTCTCTTCACAAGTAACCGTGCTTTCTATAAGCTAGAGAGGAGCCTGCAGAACAAGTTTCTTTACCTATTAACTTGTTGAGATAGAAAAGACCTGTACAGGCAAGTTTTGCTGGGCCTTTTTTGAGAGAATCAGAAAGGCAGATGATGCTGCACTATCGAGTATGAGGGAAAGACGGTTTGGGAATGCCAAATATTAAATGGTATGATGTGAATAATTTCCTGTAGATAGTAGGGCAGAAAGATAATTTGCAAAGGGATGGTGTGGAATGTGAACAGTCTTAAAATAATGGTGTTAATGTATGAACCTTACTGTAGATCAATTGGACAGTGTGTTTAGAACTGGGGAGGGAAGGACTTTCTTTACAGGCAAATCCCAGCAAACAAATACCATTCTTTACAAGCACCTCTCCCCCATGTTTTCTCTAGTGCATCCTAGTATGGACAAGAGTGCTTAAAGAGTGTCTGAGCCCTTCCACCAGAGACCTTTCCCTTCAGCCCAGCCCTACAAACAAAGGTGCTTTAAAGTTACCTGCAAAGACCTTAGAAGACACATAAAACCATGTGAAATACAAGGATACAAGTGGTAGCTTAGTAACTATGAAATCTTACACATAGCAAAGTTTGAATGGAGGGGGGAAGAAAACTCTTGTAAAACAACATAAACAACTGTCCAGATATAAAGAAGTTTGTTTAGGAAAAGGAGTGGAAATGGGGGTGAAAAAGAGAAGGAGGAAAGCCATAGAATTTCAAATAAAAATCAAATCAATATAACTCAGTTAGTACATTTTTACCTATTTCAGTAGAATCACGTATTTCAGAGCATGTGCAGAGTTTCTTACAGAGAGGATAATGTGAGAATGTGTGTTTTGGACTCTTGATTAAATGTTTCTGGAAAGAAAGACCGAAAATGATCTCATATGGTCAAGAAAAAGTTAAAACCAGTAAAAGCAACCCGCTTAGAGAAGACAGACTGGGTTTTTGTACACTTATGAAAAACGTGCCATTTCTAATGTCAATAGTCTAGCCAATGAATCAGAAAATTATTTAGAGGTTATTCACATTTGCTTAATGGCTCAGCACTTAGATTACAAAATATATGGTTTGTTATAACTAGTTATAGCATTATGAATATTAACTATATATTTGGAGACACACAGCATATACTTATTTGGGTTTTACTGCAGGGGTGTAGAATCCTAGATGTTCTACATGGACCTGCTGAGTTACATTAGAATATTGAGGTTCATCAGAGTAGTATTGCAAATGTACACACTCGATTAAACTTCTGGGATCAGAGGTGCATACACATCTTTAATTTCTGTTGTTAGAAACAGGCTAGATTCCAACCCCAATTGATAAATATAGTCAATACAAGGGATGGAGAGATAAAGAAATACATAAAATAAAGGATTTATTTACAAATGGCAAACCTATGCAATTAGACTTACTTAAGAATAAACTTAGACCAATAGATCCTACTTGATTGAATGATACAAATAACTTCCTTTCTCAAAAAATTAAGTAGAAGAGAAGGTCCTCCAAGGGCTTTAACTCTACTTGAAACATACTTTGGGAATGATAAGAATAAAACAACTGAGCAAATTTCAAGATTACAGTCCTCCCTCCACATTCATGGGTTTGACCTTTGTGAATCTGATTATTCACAAGGCGCACGCATGCCTCCCATCTCCGTTCACCTCCTCCCATTCCTTGCTGGCTGAAGCTGGTGGGGGTTGTAGTCTAAACCTCTAGAAGGTGTCAGATGGAAGAAGACTAGTCTAAAGAGATCTAATCTACTCCTGGTCTTAACATTAAGCTTCTCGGTAACAGCAGAGAGAGGAAGCAAAAGGCTACTTTGGATTAGGGAAAATACAGTATGTGAACATACATATCCATAATACTCTGGAGGTTTACGTAAATTATGCAGCATTACAGATGTTGTTGCACTGTTACTCCCAGCATACTGGCTAAGCTGACTAAGGCTGCTAGGAGTTGCAGTTCAACAATGGCTAGAGGGATAAACAATTCTGACCACCGATTTTTAGAATTTATTACAACCATTACGTTGCTTTGTTTTTGTTTTTTTAATTCATTATTGCCAGCCTAAGACAAATGTCTACATACATATCTTTGTTATAGCTGTGTTGTTGTTGTTTGATGTTGAAGAATGCAGTATGTATGTATTTGATATTTATATTCTTCTAAAGTTAATACACACAAAAAGTATGCTGTACTATCGCTTAGCACGGTCTCACAAATTTATAGATTATTTTATACTTTACAGAAATCATGCTTCTGACACAATCAGGTTTGATTAAAGTAGCAGTGTTTATCCACATTGCATGTAAATGAAGAATGGGCAGCTGTTTGGATGAATCTGGCAGGAGTTCTGCCCTTATCATCCATATGTGTTGTGTATATGCAACCTCCTGGAGTTCTTCAGTCAGGTCCATCTGTTAGAATGGCATGTTTCCCATGTATAAGAGAATCAGCTCAGTTCTCCAGGGTGTACATGCATACCCACCGTTGCAGTCAAGCCAGCATTTTTGGTGATAGAACTGGTACCACCTGTGTGCACAGTGTTCTTTTGTATGCCATTTAAACTTTGGCAACATTTGACTATCTCATATGCTCATGGTAGCAGAAGATGGTTCAAAAACACAAATTCTGGATGTGTCAATACAGAATATTATTTTTTTTTCCCTGTTAAGGTCAGTTCAAATGTGTTAAGGCTACATAGATAGGGTGATGTGACATGGTAACTTGTAGATGATTAGAAACCATGAAGCTAGTGAGAAAGAGGGCAGTCTTCCCTGTCCTCAATCTCACTGGGCAAATATTTTTGCTCCATTTTATAGGGTTCTAAACCATTGCTGAAATGATAAGCCATATTTTTCAGGGCCAAAGTCTGAATAAAATGGCTTCCCACAGCTATTTCCATCTTGATCCTAGTTGTGTCAGGCTCAAGAAGTGTGACTTTTGTAACAGATCCAGCCCTATAATTAGATTGAAGCCATTGTTGTGGGTTACAGATGTTGGGTAACTGTGGAGCCAAACCTTGTCTGTTCCTCTTTTGCCCCGCCCCCATTCTCCTCTGTTGCAGGATGGAGTTGTGTATGGCACAAAGTCTGTCAGGGACTCCCCAAAGAAGCCTGCTGCATTCACCAGGATATAGCTGGGAGGCAAAATTAGAGTCTTGCCCCCCAATAATAATGATCCCCATGAAATTTCCCTTCAGTCCCCAAATTTCTGCATTGTAGTAACTTAAAACTTCAGTTAAGCATTTACAGATGTGGTTTAGATGTTCAAAGAACAGGGACGGACAAAGATGCTAGAAATTTGGAGAGTGAAAGAAAATTTCGTTGGAGTGCAGAATTCTTATGAGGGCCTGATTTTGTCCCCCTCTGCATAGCTACATCACTGTGGTGTAGCTGAGGATGCTCTCCTCTTACCAGGGTTGAAATAAGGTACAACTGCCAGTGTTGAATATGTGGAATAGCCGATTTTTTATTTTGTCTCAGGATGGGGGGTATTACAAAACACTATGCTCTCTTCAGATTGTATGAACATTTACCTTTTTAAAACAAAACATTACACCTTGAACAAGGATGTGAAAAACTCTGGCTCTGTTTTGTTGTGTTTCTCCAAATCTCACCTTCATTCTCACCCCACCTTTTGTACATAAAGGTTTGCAAGATTTTTCTGCTTTTCCTTCCTGCACTGGAATTTGTAGGTATTTTTAAACACATATTTTCCTAATCTGTGCTTATATTTGTCCATTTTCACTTAAGGTACACAGTTCATTGACTGGGACGTGTTTGTGTGTATTTTTCAACTGCATGCATTTTTTAGTTGCTCATATAGTAAAATATGTATATTATTTTGTGTGCATGCTATTTTTCTGGAACATATTACAGGCTTCACGAATGTGTAGATTCAGGAAGTAATGTGTGCTTCGTTTTGCACTTAGTCTCAAGACATGTAAAACGGCTGATTTCTGACAAATCAACTTCTTTGTTACTACAGCTTGACTGACTACTGGTCTGTTTCCAGGCACAAATCAAAGTGCTGGTTATGGTTTATAAAGCCTGATACAGCTTAGATTCAGGCTCTCTGGATCAATGCAATCCTCGCTGGCCTCTGAAATTCTTAGAAAAGGTCCTTCTCTGTGTCCCACTAACTTCACAGCTACCACTGATGTGAACATGAGAGGGCCTTCTTGGTGCCTGCCTCCAAGCTCTGGAACCTTCTTCTTAGGAAGGCTAGAATGGCCCCCTCCTTAGTGTCCAGTAGGCAGAGACTATTTTGTTTTTAAATTCCAACAGACTTTGAGAACGGAGGGTTTTTAAAAGAAGGTTTTAAAAGTGTGCCGTACTATTTTAATTGGAATATTTTTGTAGTTTGTTTACATTTTCTTTACAGTCATCCTTCCACATTTGCTAGGGTTAGGGGTACAGGACCCCCGTGAAAGTGGAAAAACTGTGAATAACTCTAGGCCCTCCCAAACCATATTTAACACACAAAAAAGTATGATCACCATATTCAACCCACCGTGGATTCCTCTGAGGCATCAGGGTTCCTTTGCAAGGCGGATGTAGGCGGATGGTGGGGCTTACTGCCATCTCCACTGCTGCCCCACACCACCTTCAATAAGGACTTACAAGCCTCGTTTGCAGTTTCTCAGTTTCATGAGACTTGCAGTCTGTATTATAAATGGCATTGAGAGGCAGCAGATGTGTCAGCAAATAATCCATGAACAATCAAATCCGCAAAAGCGAAACCCGCAAATGTGGAGGGCTGACTGTATACATTTTAAATTGTTCTTAATGTCATTGACAGTTTACTGTTAACCTGTTGCATATTTCTGCAATACTGTATTGTATTTGTTTTAATTTGTTAACCACCAGGAGTTGGGAAAGAAGGCAGGCTATAAATAACATTCATTGTCCCCATCAAACAAAATTCTTTTCCTTTCCTTCTCTTAATAAACCTGGCACTTTTGCTACTGTGCCAACTTTCTTTTCAGAGTCTTTGGTTGCCTGCTAATGATCCTGCTCTTTTTGTGTGCCCCCAGTGTTGCTTGTGCGTGAAGTATTTGCTCTCTGCTAGTCTAGGATGAATTGATGGTCTTAGGCAATGCATGCTGAATGAATGCAGTGAATTGCTTGCAGATCAGCAGGGTGTCCAGATTACACTGATAGACTGACACAAAAATACTTGGAAGTTCAATAGTTGTAGCAACGGAGAGAACTTAGAACTGCTGATTCTAGCAACTCACAGTTTATTAGGGAGGAAAAACAGTTGAAAAGAGAGTTCTGATATAATTGGTGTGGCTCTTCTTTTCATTTTGATCCTCAGTGCTCCTGGCTGTGGCAAACAATCACAGGAGTCAGGCCATTTCCACACTACACTGTTATAGTGTTATTATTCCAAATAGGGAGGGAGGCATTTAGAATTCTCAGCCAGAGAGCTCTTTGGCCTCGGGAAACTACAAACCCCAGAATTCCACAGGAGGTTGAAAGTGGAATAATAGCACTATAACAGTGTAGTGTGGAAATGGCCTCAAACTCTGAATCTTCTTTTGTCCCTTTTGCCCAACAAAAGTGTAATCATGAACCAAAGCAGTTTAACATGTAATAATAACATATTTTAAAGTGAATTATTCGAATAAACCATTAGCTCTATTTAGCACAGTTAGAGCTGACAAATAATGAAAAATGCTCTCTGTACATCTGGAAAGCCTCATGTGGTTCATCTCTGATCTGGGAGAAGCAGTCTTTCCACCATTGTTATGTGTGTTTGCATGTACTGCAGTGGGGGAATCATGCAACCGCCATACAACCTACAAGGTGTTGGTCTGTAGATTGCAACCACGATAGTCAGCATAGCAAATAGATTCCAATCTCTGTCTAAAATGGTGGCTTCCCACAACTACTTGTCTCCATAGCCTTGCTTAGGAAACACCATTTCAAACTCTTGTTACTGTTGTACAAGCTAGTATCTGTCAATTTTGTTTAAAACATCTTCCATGCTTTCCAACTTTCTTGGTTTGGCAGGGACATCCCCAATTCTTCCATCCCACTCTTTCATCTGCTTTTAAAATGTCCCAGTTTCTCTCTCTCTCTCTCTCTCTCTCTCTCTCCCTCCCACTTTTTCCTTTCGCCCACACCTTACTCCAGTTGCTAGAAACTGAGTTCAAAGTGAAAAAGTAGTTTGCACTTAATTCAGCAGGAGGGAGTAGAGAGGAGAAGGTGAGACTTGCACCTCCTAAACTCAAAAATTTATTCCAGGGTTTCTCTGTTTCTAGTAATTTTGTGTGTTCTTCTCCATTAATAACTTTTGCCCTCTTGTTGCCTGGTCACATTCTTTTGACCGCCACGTGTGTCCCATTTTTCATCTGTGAAATGTTGGAAGATATGATCTTTGCTTGCTTATGATGCGCTGAGTATTGAAAAATGATCTACACAATGAAGAAAGCAGTCAATCACTGAGGTTCACACACCACAGGTGGTACAATTATCTTTTATTGCATTTTTTAAAAAAACTCTAAATAGAAAATAAGCCCACAAAGTGTTAAACTTGTAGTCTACCAGTCTTCTTATAATGCTAGCGATTTATGTACAGATATTCTTTCAGGCAGAGCAGTGGAGAACCTCCTACATAGGCCAAATTTGGCCCAGCAGACCTCATTACTGGGCCCACAAAATTCCCTCAACCTTCTCAAGGCTCCCACCACTTCAGAGACAGCAGACAGGCAAAGAGAGTGGGTTCTGATTGAACCATGGCCTCAAGAAGCACACTTCAGTGGGTGATTGAACTGACTTTGTTCTTCTCTCTCTCTCTCTGGAGTGGGATCATTCCCCCCACATCTGAAATTGGAAATCATGCTGTTAATTGTATCACCCTGGAAATCTACTGCTTCATTCCCACTTCAGTCTGTTCCATTTGTAGACTAAGCCCACTTGGTGCTCTCTTGATGCCCTGCAGCGGTGTACTGTAAACTGTGAGTTGCAGGATACCGTCATGACAGTCATCATAGCAATACCCCAAGGGAGAGTCAAAAGATGCGGACATCTGCCCTGAATCCTGTCAGCTTTTATCTCTACCAGGAGCATGTCTTTTGTAAAGCCAATGGGTCTTGCATACTCAAGACCAGACCCCCCCTCCACAAAATACTTTGGATTGCTATGAGGATTGCTCATACAAGTGCTGGGAAAATCCATTCTTCTCCCTACTGTGTGGAATGCAGCTAAACTCAGAAGGAACAGGGGAGTCTAAGGGAAGTGGCAGGTGATAAAACAGTCCCTGCTAATGAAAAAGAAGTCTTGGGCTTTGATCCTGTCAACCTTGGAGGCACTGCATCTCTGAGCATTTCTGATTTTACTGAAGAATTGGGCCTATGGTTCAAGTAGTTGGCCTTGTTTAAAAGAAATGGCTTTGCAAACAGCTGAGAAAATCAACTGTCCCATTCCAGGGCTATCTACAGAGTAGCAGGGCGACAGTGGTAGAAGAGAAACCTGAACAGGCACTAGCACCAGAGTGTTACAGTAATCCTTGCTAGATCAGCATTCATTAAATAGAGCTTTATTCATTTTTCCACTTCAATTCATCTGGGATAGCTTCACAGGAGGGGAACTGAAAGCTCCAATTCATTTTTTATTTGTCTGTTTAGTTATATACTTTACACCGGAATGCAACAGCAAAGCATCTAGAATTTTAAAATTCATGAATATAATCTTTGATCAGGGAAACTTGGAAGCACACAGATTTTACTTCTGCTTCCTACTCTAGCAGAACAGTCATCTCTATGATGAATATGTATATATATATTTTTTTCATAAGCTTCAAGGCTATGGAAAAATTAAACCATGTTCTATGGAGCTATCCTTGTCAAAAAGCTGTCATTAAAATAGCATGGAGCTTTGGAGAGCTCTATCGTCTGACTGTCAAGCTTTGGTGTGTTCTCCTAGCAGTCTCATTAGACAAGTCAATTCTAGCCTCTTTGGGTTTCACTCTTTTAAAAGAATACAGATCCTCATTTATTATGTTAACATATTTTTCTAAAGACAATCTAGTCAGAAGTAAAGTCTCGATGGGGAAGATAGGAATGAAGATATAGAGTATATAAGGAAATTTAGGTTTGTATCCCTACCTGTTGTACTACTTATTTATTGTATCAATCACAAATATGTTGTTTTACTGAAATGCTTTTTATAATAATTAAAAAAAAACCCTGAAAAAAAAAGAAGACACACGACTCAGGCGGCAAAATAAAATTTTGAGTTATTTTTATTCACTATGATCAGTTCTGAAGGGGAGAGGAGAGACAGAAAAATTTACAGGCACAGTGCAAAGTGCTTTCACACATTTCCATTGTCATGTCTTGTTTGGTCCTGACGGTGCTTGATTGAAATCATGCAAGTTGCCATCAACCTAAAATCAAATGCAGGTTGTATGAAACCAAGGACACATCTGTAAAACTGTCCACATTTTATTGCAGCAAATACAAAAAAATAAAAACAAAGTCCCTTTCCGCATGGCATTTGCCATGCAAAAGGGCCCCTTGAGCGCCGCACGATTGTGAGGAACGATCTGCACGATGCACTCACAATCGCGCGATGCTCCAGGGTAGAGAGGCGCTGCTTGCACACTTTTTCATTTTCGGCTTTCAGCCGAAAATGGTGCATGATCGCACATTGCTCCAGGGCCCCACGCGCACTTGCCATGCACGTGGAGCCTCCGGAGCTGCGGCGGTTGCGCTTCCTGCCCCAGCACAGCCTGGGAAACTCCCAGGCTGCACTGCGGGAGGAAGAGGTGGGGCTCTCACGCTGCCTGTTCAGGAGCAGGCAGCTTGTGCGGAGCTGAAGCAGCGGGGACGCAAGAGCTTCTCGCTGGAGGCTGCTTGCGCGATCCCCGCACCCCAGCGCCGAAAAAAGGTAAGGTGCGGAAAGGGCCAAAAACAAAAAAAACCCCAACACTTTAAGTTGATATACAGCATAATGTGCAATTTGCAATTCCAAAGCAAAACCAGAGTCACCAGGTTATATGTTATTGCTATCTTTTGGTGACAAAAGAGTCCAGTAATTTTGCCAGGAACTGTCAGCTTGTCACTCATTTGTATTGCTTGTAGCTTGTTCATATTTGCGGAACACTGTCCATAAAATGGAGTTTCTCTAGACTTTGTAGCAATGCATTATATCTCAAAAGAATGGAAATGCCATGTGGTAACAATAAATTTTTCAAATTACCAATAATGTGTTCATCAATTCAATCTGTATTAATCAGCCCATTGCAATCTATATTGTCACCAAACTCATTTCATTTTTATTCAATTTTCCTGATAGGTGTGTACTAGTATAAGAAAATATCACTGCCCTTAGGGATTGTGTTGCAGTAGATGCAGCTCCTACCCCTCACTTTCTCTGGCACGGGATGTCCTGGCCTTTTCAAGAAGCCCCATGAAGATCCAATGGATGTTCACCTATGCAGAGCTCACTACTCCTTTGTTCCTTCCCTATATACCATACAATGCTCTGAATCCTATTGCTGGCCTAACTTGAGTAGACCCATGGAATTATTAGGATTTACCTACATGTTGACTCACCATTTAACAACTGAAATAATGGGTCTACTTTGGTTAGGATTAGCCAATGGGATTCTAAGCAATATCTGCCATACATACAGTCCCACCTTTCATCTTTACAAATTGGAATGTAAATGATGGAAACAGTGGCCTTGGATCCAGACTTACTGATGCTTTAGGCCCACTGAAATTAAGGCCTGCACTTGGAAATAATTGTTAACTATTTGTTGTTGTTGTTGTGTGCCTTCAACTTGTTTCCAACTGACGGTGACCCTAAGGTGAACCTGTCACAAAGGCAAGGGCACCCAATGGGTTTCCATGGCTAAGCAGGGAATCCAGCCCTGGTCTTCAGCCAGTGCTCACACCACTATACCACAATGGCTCTTATTTGTAATAAATTGTTTCTCCAGATAACAAAGTTAAAAATTACATTGCATCATGGTTGCTACTCAAAATAACTTAATGAGGGATAGCTTCACTACTTTTCTGCTGTAAGTATAGGTTTGACAAACTTTTCCAGATATAGGCTGCAGCCTTACTAAATGGTGAAGGAAGAATATCATATGGGTTCAAGTGGATCAAGTATTACCATGCTTTATCATCCTTCCCATGAGATATGGTTCAAGTATTACCATACTCTACCACCCTTCCTATGAGATATGGAGTTGTTACTCCACTGGAAAAACCCTGTCCTGGGGTCTACAATTTTGATATGCCTGAGAGGTCGCCCGGATGAGCACGTAGGCAGTCACGGTCAAACGACCAAAAACCAGCTCAGGCCAGTAAAATCCACAGTCACGTAGCCCCAGGAGTCCTTAAGATGTGTAAACCCACAATAAACAAAGGGTCCTCAGCCCCTGGGAAACCGACTTGAGAGGATTAGTGTGTTTGCCCCAAGTTGAGCAAATATCCTATCAAGCGAGGATCATTTACACGAAGTCACACCACAACCAAATGCAGCCGAAGATCCTGAGACTTTGGTAACACATTGTAATCCCATCACACAAAGGAAATTACCACTGTGGAGCTTCGTTCTCGCTGCAACACCCATTGTTCTCCCTGGGAAAGAATTAGCCCTCCAGGTACTTTTTCCCCTACAAATAGTCCCAGTTTTTGAGCGGTTCTTTGGATCGCTCCCGGTCATCCCAGCAGACCATTGCTCCATCCGTTGAGTAATCCCCTCAGCCATCTCCATGCTGAGCCCCACTTCTCTGCTGTCTTCCCGGACCAAGGACTTCAGGAAAAGGTGCAGTATTACCCCAGTTGCAATTCCTTCAATACTCTCCTATCCAGTTTCCTCCCTTTTGCTTCTTAATAGCTCTTGAGTGAGTGTGAGAGTGATTGAGTTGGTGCGTGAGACTTTCATTCAATAAAATCATTTATTGGACATTTTTGTTTGTTTTTTGGCTTGGCCTGAACCCGTAAAAACTGGGTAAAAAGACCTCACTAGGTTACCCTGCCTCTCACATTGTTATTGCTCGTGCTCTGGCTAGTTTCTATTCCCCATCACGTGGAGCACATTGAGGTGTCCTTCAAGGGACACCAGAGATCAGGGTAACACAGTTTTCAGACCAGAGAACATGATCAAGGTCATACTCACTGGAGACTTGTTCAGGATCATAAAAGCTCTGACAGGATTGTGCAGAAAAACCTGACACTGATGGGTTTGTGCTAATTCCTTCACCGCTTCAGGCTTTTTGCATTTTCGAACACAATGGAAGACGAACTGTCCAGATAAAGCAATCAAAGATCATCCCTCAATTTTGTCCTATGGTGATCTTCCCTATACACTCCACCTGACTGAACATTAAGAGATCATCATGAACCCCATTCATGTTTTGTACCTCCGGAATCAGCCCATTCTAGACCCCTTTGTCAATCCCATGGGAAAGCCATTAAGATTATGGAATAGGGTTTAAAAATCCTAGCTTTGCTCCCAGCCAATTGTAGTACATAGAACATAATCCAGACTGCTCCTTCCCCTTTGCTACCCTCAGATGCTGTCAGAGCCCCTCTGCTGCAACCTTCTTCTTCAAGACTGGTAACTATTACCCTTTTCATCCCTAATCTCTCTCTAGCCAACCTTTTCTACCTCATTTTCCAATAGCCCTGTATGATTTTTAAGAGTGTCTGCTCTCTCATATTGTTTATCAATTCAAATAAAATACTTTGTTTAACTGGAGTCCTCCTTACAGTAAGTACTGGTATGTATAGGTGAAAACAGCCTGCTGTTACCCTCCTCTGACAGGCCTGCTTTGAGCTATAATTCCCCCAAATTCTAAGGAGACACTGGCATTGTGGGTGGACTCCAACATCCCACACCTCTTAGGGTAACACTCATTCTGTACTGCTGCCTCATGCTCTTTTCCCAGCGTCGAAGCAATGAAAGAAAGTGTCCTTTGTACCACAAGCCAATAGCTAGGAGGATCAGATACTTTGAAAAAGTAACTAGAAGCACCATAGTTACTTCTGAGAAACATGGAAGTAGAGAATTACTCTTAAAATAGTCACAGCAACAAGCAAACTTTTATTTGGCAAGTGTGGTGCAGTGGTTTGAGCATTGGACTATGGCCATTTCTGCATTAGACCATTGTAGTGGTATTATTCCACTTTCAACATGTTTTGCATTTTCTTTTGAGATTATAGTCAGCCCTCCACATTTGCAGGTATAACTTTCACAGATTTGATTATTTGCAAGTTCCTCCAACCCTGCCCTCCCCAGATGCTTCTTTTCCAGGGGACACTTCCCTCTTGGCAGCTCCAATCAGGCCATGCGGCCCTTTAAAAACCTTCCTTTGGTCCTCCACTTTTTTCTCCTCCTCCTCCTCCTCCTCCTCCTCCAGCTGTTGCCTGGCCAGCAGAGGACAAATTTTGAGGACTATCCCTAAACTGCAAACCCCAGGATTCCATAGGCTGTTGAAAGTCGAATAATACCACTATAGCGCAGAAATGGCCTATGACACTGGAGACCAGGATTTGAATCTCCACTCAGCCATGGAAACCCACTGAGTGACCTTTGGCACGTGCTAGTCTATCAGCCTCCAAAGAAGGCAAAGGTAAATCCGCTCAGAACCAATCTTGCCAAGGAAACCTCATAATAGCTTTCCCTTAGGGTTGCCATAAGGCAGAAATGACTTGAAGGCACACAACAGCAAACAAAACTATAATAGCAACTATTACTTTTGAAAAGTAAACTTCCAAGCTTGAAACATGACTACCTGGTTCCAAGGAATGTGAGGAGCATAAATAATGATTAATTCAATCTAGATCCAACCCAGTCTAAATGACCATTATTAAACTGACCCCGATGTTTCATTTTACTCTGGGGATGCAACAAATAGGTGGATGGACCATAACTAGGCAGGATAAAATTTAGATTAATTTGGGATATGTGGTTGAATATATACTACAATGTGCTGCTTCACCTGTTACAGGATATTCTTTTGTGGGTTGTGAACCTTGCGTGTTGTTATCAAGAACACATTAGCACTCTTTCTGTTGATTTTGCCTGAAATGTAGCATTCCTATCTTAACTGTACTGATACTTCATATTCAAGGAGTGTTGGAGGAAATTACTTGTCAAAATAACATGTTGGCTCTTTTTGCATTTAATAGAGTGGAATAGATTTTTCACAGTCTGTATAAAGGTTTATTGTCTCACAGAAATCTTTTTCTGGATGTTCAGAATAAAACCTTCATTACAGGTACAAGAACTAGGGTTTTCATAGCCTACTGCTGCAATTATTTTGAAAAATTATTTAATGTTAGAACCACTTGTCTTTCGGAATGTATCAGACCCATCAAAAAGAAAAAAAGAGCACCTTATCTGTCTCAGTGATAAGCCAATACTTCACGAGCAGATTAGCATATCTCAAACTGTCACTTCCTCTTGCTACATACAAGAAACCTATACAAAAATAGTAAAATGTACAATCCAATGAGCTTTTGTCTGTTACATAAAATTATATCAACTTCAACCAATGTCTTTCAAAAGAAAAAAAAGAGTAGGAGAAAGAATACCCCATATAGAAATTTGCTAAAGCAAAGGTGTGTCTAATTATAAAGGAAACTTTTCAGTTTGTATGAGATGGGGCAAGGATCCTTAGAGAGGATGGAGGCTTTAGGTCCAGAGGAGTGAAAGGATACAAAACTGAGGTTTGTCTCTGACATAAGACATGTAGGGGAAAGAGGTAAGGCTTAGAGATAAGGAAAAGCTGTAATAGAGATAGGACAGTCAGCCAAGGGGAAAATTGAAAAGGGTTTGGGGGAGCTGTGAATGATTGAATAGTTCAGGGGTTAATGTGTGATTCAGCTCTGTATAAATATACTTCTGCCTACTTTATTCATATATTCCAAGTATATGTGACAGGCCCCCTTTCCAAGCTGGCCTCACAGTGCCAAACCCACGGGTTCCTGTCAGCTCACCTTGTCCTCTTTCTCCTCAAGATCTTTCCCAGGATTGGGTACTTGGGCCTCAAGATGATTCCTATATGGACCAATGGATGTGCTGTTTTGTTGAGTTCACTGTGGTAAGCTTGACAAGACTATCAAAACTTAATAGGAACAACCAGACACAGCTGTAAAAAAAAGTAAACAAATTAAACCGTATTATTACACAATTAGGTCACACAGGAACCCCTGAACTATTTCATTTCTCGGTGATGTTATTTCAGCTCTTAATCTGTCATTTTTTGTAGTGGGCAATTTAGCAATCTACCTTTCAGTCTCTGTTTTCAGCATGTCTGCTATGAATAATTCTTAACACTCTCATAATGGTGCAGACAATAAAATGGTGTAAAATTTAGATAAAATAAAAATGATATAGCTAGAACTCACCTTAGTAATGCCAAGAAATATTACCCTTTTAGCAGACCCTGCAAGAATTTTTACAGCCTCCTCTCAAACCAAAGATCATGGCATGAGCATGGACCCTGGAATGGGAGGGGCATGGAGGTCTCAAGATGCCCATAAGAAAAGGGTAGGAGAGACTGAGCCCCCCCCCAATGATCAGGCAGATTGAACTACTAAGACACTACTGTACTTAAGCTCCATTAGGAATTATAAAATAAGAAGGGTTCAAAATGATCAATCACATGCAAACCACCACCACAACAAAAGAGCTAAGACAGCTATCTCATGTATAAGAAAGGCTGCATGCAATCTATTCTATGCACACTTATGTGCTAGTAAGCTACACTGAATAAATGAAGGGGACTTCTAAGTACACATCATCACAGGCATATCTAGGATGGGGCAAGTAAGAAATATGCCCTGGGCGCTAATGCCAGGATGTGCAAAAAAGCCATGCATGTAGGGGTGGGAGTGGAGGTAGGGGTAAGAAGGTAAGGGCGCAACTTCCACATTTGCCATAGAAACTGTTTAGCCTAGATATACCACTGTACATCATACTTGTAAGACTCTTCATAGTTAAGGATGATTGAATGATGTTGGATGATAGAAGTAGTTTGCCCTCCCATTGACTGTGCTGTACATGTGATTGTCTACACCTCAAGCTTGGCAGGGCATTTTCTTTTGAGATTATGGTTAGCCCTCCACATTTGCAGGTATAACTTTCACAGATTTGATTATTTGCAAGTTCCTCCAACCCTGCCCTTCCCAGATGCTTCTTTTCCAGGGGACACTTCCCTCTTGGCAGCTCCAATCAGGCCATGCAGCCCTTTAAAAACCTTCCTTTGGTCCTCCACTTCCTTCTCCTCTTCGTCTTCCAGCTGCTTCCTGGCCAGCTAAGGACAAATCACAGCCCAATTTCTCAGCACCACAAACGCTGTCCCAGTGCCCCCCACACACCTAAGGAAGGATGTGGGCAAGAGAAAGGAAGTATAAGACCACCATGCCTACTCACCCCCTATACCTCTCCTTTCCCTGATCTGGTATGGATCCTGGGTGCCCATTCTTCCCACCATGTCCTGGCTCCTTTCCCACAGGTGCGCACACACACCTTTTGATATTTGCACTGTTTCCACTTTTGCAGGGGTCCTGCACACCTAACCTAGTGAATGTGGAGGGTCAACTGTATATTTTCCAAGATTCCTATACTATGCATATCTATGCACGAGAGAGCACCAACCAGATATCTACTTATGTTATAAAGTGGATTCTTCACATAATCAGAAGCTTGCTTACTTGGATACTTAAGCCTTATTGAGTTCACTAGGTACGTGTGGGTATGTGTGCATGCCTGTAAATTTATGGCAACTCCATGAATTGCATAGGGTTTTTAAATGCAAGGAATACTCAGAGGTGCTTTTGCCATGTCCTTCCTCTAAACATCAGCCTACAGCACCTGGTATTTGTTGGTGGTCTTTCATCCAAGTACTAAACAGAGGTGATTCTGCTTAACTTCCAAGATCAGACAGAAACTGGTGCCTTTAGGCTTAGTCTTAGGCCATTTCCACATGGGCATATTGCCCACGCTACAGCGACCTCTCCAGGAGGTCTTCTTCACCGGGGTCTGCGCTAGAGCAGTTACAAAAAGTGAGGTTCTAGACCTCAAACTGCTCTAGCGCAGCCCCGGGGTGGCGCTGTGAGTTTTATAAAAACCACCTTCAAAAGTGGTTTTTATAAAACTTACCCGTGCTGCCCCGTAGCAGCCCCCGGTCAAGAACTGCAGAGACACGGTAGTGCGTCCCTGCAGATCTGCCCGGGGGCGGGCTTCTGGCTGGTGAGCTGTCCTAATTGGTGGAGCGCCGCCGGAAGCCGCCGGCTGCCATTTTGGGCGCTACCGGGCGCTGCGGAGCGCCGCCAAAATTCAGCGGCATTTGGAATGGTGGATCCGCGCTCTTCAGAGGGACGGAGCAACCCGCTCGCGGGTAAGCTCCGCCCCTGCGTGCGCGGCCCCGTTTCGGTCCCCCCCCAGTGAGGAAAGGGCCTTAGATAAAAGAGCATTTAAGATTACAACTTTGAATGGTTTGCATAGGTTGTCAACATAATAATCACTATTGCACTATTATTAATGGATTCAGCAACCTTCCTTCAGCTCCCAACCCCATAAAGAACAAAAGAAAAGAAACATTCATGAAGTTTGCAGCCAGCCCCTTGAAAGAGGCTGGTTTTTTGCAGAAAATAACATTATCCTATCTGAGAGGGGAAATAAAAGTAAATGCATATAAACCCCCCAAGCAAAGCTGTTTCCTCCATCAGTGGCACAAGAAGAAGGGAGAGCAAAAGTTTTGCTCTTTCTCAACCCGTCTCAGCTTGCATAGTCAACTACGCAACATTAGTTGCTAGAGTAGATGAGACCAGTAGCAGGGGAGATGAGTGAGGGAGAGGGGAGCAAACCTTTTGGATTGCTTTTACTTCATAGATTGGGAGACAATGAGAGCTGCACTCCCCGAAAATTCCAAGGAAATAGCTATAATGGAGCCTGGGAATTCTCTTCCCATTGATGTGATTTGCCATCTATTTTTGATGGCAAAATCAGAACTTTTAAAGAAGCAATTATGCATGAGTGTGTGGTTCTAAATTCAATGCAGAACCCACCATTGGTATAGAACCTATTAGGCTGTAAATCCTAAGCATACCATAATTTACTGCAACTAGAACAAGCGTTTATGACTTCTAGCTCTTGTGCTTTCCTTCTCCCCTCATTCATATGCATAACAAGTGGACTGAAAGTTTCCACATTAGAATGAACTACAGTCCTTCACAGTATCCAAACTCAAGGAACCATGGTTTGTTCTAACTGTTGTTAATCAAAACATACCTGGATTCAAACACAGTTTGATATATTTGGTTGAGTGACTATATCTGAACAAACCACAGTCCTCAAAGTTCATGCTGGAATTGACAAGATTTACAACTCTGGTTATTATGGGGTTAATTGGTGTTATAGAGGACCTTCACCTGCTTTCTATCATTAGCAGCAGGTGTAAAGGCTCTATAAGAGCAGCATTGTTTTAGTGGACGCTTACTTCCATTTCTTGATTTGCTGTTGTTTCTATTGTATCCTGCTTCACTGTGGTATTGTGTTTTGATATATTTTGTATTTTAACTTGCCAGACCTGCTCAAGTTCTCTTTTAACTTTTTGTATATTAAGAATCTATATGTTATACTTATTTGTAACTAGAATATATAACAGACCATTTCTCTTTCTTTATTTGTCTTCTGAATTCCCTTTTTATTTACAACAAATTTGGTAGCAGAGGATGGTTGCCTAAATGGTTATTTTTAATCCAGTTTTAATCCTAAATGGTTGTTTTGAACAGAAGACAAAAAGAAAGTTTTTTGAGGTTTGGAATTTTTCTATTTTTCTTTTTCTTTTTTTTGAGTTTTTTGCACAATGAAGCAGATGAATTTTTAATATGTGTTGTATTTGCCTTTTGGCCCTAATTATTGAACTGAGCAATTTTTTATGGCAAGAAATTTTTCAGCAATAAAGTAATTCTTATTTAGCAGAATTTTTTGTGATAAAGTTCTAAAATTGAAGTTTATATTAGCAGGATAGATTATATAGATAAATTTAAAATGTCTGTAACCTCAGCTAATTCATCTATAGTTACTACACCTACTTTCCAACAGGGTGCAAGTACTAACAATGGCTTATTTGTAATCCCAAAGTTAAATAGGGATAATTTTCAGATGTGGGATGCAAGATTGAGAGTTTCCCTACAAGTACAAGATTGTTTGAATGTTATAGATCAAGATATGTCTGAAAATCAGTCAGAGCAGTATGAATATAAAATGAAAGAAGCAAAAGCTTTAATGGTGATATATTCCTGTATAGAAGACTACAAGAGCCCTTTAGTAATTAAGTACAAGACAGCTAAAGAATTATATAGTGCCCTTAAGAAAAAGTATTTCAATAGATCAAATAAGAACGTGGTATTTCTGAAAGAGAAACTGTATAGTATGAGGATGAAAGAAGGGACTAGCATAGATATGCATTTAGATGAAATGTTAATGATTGTTTCAGAGCTTCAATCTGCAGGAGCAGAGATAGCTGACTCTGAGTTTCACACCTGCACATTGCAAATCAAAAAGCCATGCTTGAGTGTCTTGTAGAAGTTGATAAAGATTATACAATCGCTTATTTAAGAGACTCTGGACTTAGAAGGACAGTGGACAATATACCTGAGAAAATGTCAGTGTTGAGCACAAGACCTGACTATAAAGAAAGGAAATGTTACTCGTGTTCAAGGGTGGGGCATATTGCCAAATACTGTAGGTTTAAGGCTGTAGAAAATCAAAAGCCCAGAGGAGCAAATGTTTCCACAGGTGAAACATTTTTTAGTAGACAAAGACACTCTAATAGTCATGGAAACTTTAAATCAAATGGTGGAAGATCAAATGAAAGATATAAGATATAAGGTTTAACAACAGTATAAGTTCTCATAAGAATAATCAAAACATTTCAGATATCTGATCATCAAGGGGTAAATGATAAAAGACATTTTCTTCTAGATAGTGGTAGTTTTATTCATATTTGTCAATTCAGAGAAAGCTTTAGTGAACTTGATACAGAAAACAGACCAGAGATATTACAAGCAAACCAACGAAGATTAAATGTGCCAGGAACTAGAACTGTGCCTTTAAGAGTTTTCACTTCTAAAAATGAAGTGGTAAATCTTATATTGACAAATTGTTGCCTTTGTTCTTGAAGCTTTGAATAATTTTATTGGTACTAGAAGAATTGTAAAGAATGATTATACTGCAGTACTTAAAAGTGACTCAGGAAAAATTATCAATAATAGGACTGGTATCATACTTAAGGTTGATGAAAAGGATGGGTTTCATTATATTATTGATGTCAATGATGACACTGTAACAAATGTGGAAATACCTGTATGTCAAATAAGACAAGATGTTTGTGATCATAAAGCCTGTTTATACTCATGGCATATGAAGTTGGGACATAGAAATATGCAAAGTGTTGAAAAATTATTGACAGAATGTGGAATTAATGTCATTAAGTGTGATAAAGCAAAAGAAAGATGTGAAATCTGTATAAAAGCAAAGGGAACAGCTCTTAGTTATACAGGACAATCTAGTATACAGGATAAGGATTTTTTGGAGGAAATTTATTCAGATTTAGTGGGTCCTATGCCATTATCTGTAGGCAAGAATAAGTATTTTCTTACTTTTACAGAATGTAAGAGCAAATATAGTTATATATATATACTTAAAAGTAAGGATGAGACTCTTGAGAAGTTTAAGAGCTATGTAGCTGCAATTAAGAACTGTTTAGGTAAAGCACCTTTAACGTTATGAACTGATAGAGGTGGAGAATATTGTAATATAGATTTCAAAAGATTTATGGAACAGGAAGGTATAGAGCATAAAGTGTCTGTATCTTATTCCCCTCAACAAAATGGATGTTCTGAAAAGTTGAATCGGACATTACAGGACATGTCTAGATTTGTGTTAATGCAAGCTGGACTACCTGAGTCTTTATGGGCTGAAGCAGTAGTTATTCTTATAATAATTTTCTTGATTTTCACAAATAAAAAAAAGGATTCTTTATCCTGTAGTTTTACATGAGTTGTTTCTGATGTTCACTCTAATCTGGTCTTCATTTCTCGAAATTCACTCCACTTGTTACATTTGTGTATCACAATACAATGTTTGTCTTAATTGTTTGAACATGCATTTCCCTCTCCCACACAATCATAATACAGTCAGTCTCCCTTGTCAGTTCCCAGCTATCACCCATTTTGCTTTTCTCTACTCATCTGATACCAGTGTGTTCTCTTCTCTTAACTTATCACTTTTAAATTTCTAGTGAGTTCTCATATATTTTTTATGACCTCCGTCACTTATAACCTAAAATCTTACAATTTCTAAAATATGTCTGTCAATGTATATCTGGCTGTCTGAGCTATTATTACTGCAACAATCACTAATCTTCTCACCCTGGATTCCATTATATTAATTTGTCTTGTTTCCCACTTCCAAACTTATGTCCTTTCCAACCCCCTTCAATAATATCATAATGTTTATATTAGTGACAGTATATCAATATATCGATCAATATACGTAAGCTTAACTGACATTGCCAAAGTACAAGTGCCACTATATAATTCAGAGCTCTGTGCCTGTTTCGCCTCCTGTTCCCCCCTCCCATCTGGCACTTTGCAGCCCGGAAATTCATTTCTGAAAATTCTCTGTAGTCTCTCTGTTGTTTAAATTCCAGGCTGCTCTGCCCCCGAGAGTGAGGGTATTTTGTTTGGGGAGTCTGTGATGGAAGTTATTCAATCTCAATACCCCTATCAACCCTTTAACAATGTCACAATGGTAATATTAATAAGAATATATCAGTCAAATACGTAAGCTTAATTGACATTGCTGAAGTACATTACCACTTGTCAAATTCAGAGCCCTGTGCCAGTCCACCTCCTATTCCCCCCTCCCATCCTGAATTTTGCTGCCCAGAGTTCATTTCTGAAAGTTATCTGCATTCTCATAGTCGCTTAAATTCCAAGCAGTTCCGTCCATGGGAGTAGGGATGTTTTGCTTAAAGGAGCTTCCAGCACAGGCTCGCAGTCTCAACAATCCAAAATCAAGAGAAAAAAAAAAAGTCAGGGAACAAGTCTCACATAGCAAGAGCTAAAAAAGAAAAGTACTGTTCAGTAACTGTTGCTTCCTGAAGTATTCTTCTAAGATCAGAAATCCAGAGTCGAAAAGCCAAAACACCAATCGTCTCAGATCAACCAAAATAGTAAAATGTTAGGATAAAGAGAAAGATCAATATCCAAATGGAGATTATTAAATCTTGTAAAGTCCAATCTTATTCCATAATCCATTACCAGTCATTTAATTATTTGGTATTTTCAAATGTAGATCCTAGTTGCAAATCAAATCTTTTTGCCATTAATAACTCTAATTGTCGAGAGAAAAGCAGAAAAGCCTCTTAACCATTTTCTTTGAAATCAGCCGCCCCTTTAAGAAGAACTCTAAACCATGACGCACTACAATTCCCCTGGGTCCTTGCATTCCTTCGCTTCTGCACACCGTTGCAAGCCAAACTTCGCTGTGATATTCCCGAAATTAAAGTCCAGAACAGGTTACAGATATCTTACTTGTTTTTAGCTTGTTTCTTGATTAAAAGTCAACGGCCGTGCTTGTGCCGCTCTGGCAATGATCCCACTGGCTCCGTCATGGTCCTTCGACCTCCTGCTTTCCGCTCCCCCAGCCGGGTAGAGCCAGACGCCAGTTGTGGGAGCCCCTTTGGACCTTTTCCACACCCCTTGTACTGGAGGGATGTTTAGCCGCTTCTAAGATGCCAAAGGAAGCAGCTGGAATCCAGCGGGTGGCTGCTCGGAGCTGTGCCATTGCGCAGCTTCATTCCAAGCTGTCACTCGTGCCCGCCATGTGAGCAGAAGGATTTTAACTAGTTACAGCAACTTATTTGCATACTAAAATTCTTAGTAGAGTAACAGGCAAAACATTTTTTGAATTGTGGTTTGGTAGGAAACCAGGTTTAAAGCACATAAAAACATTTGGTGCTAAAGTATATTGTCACATTTCAAAGGAAAGGAAAAGAAAGGAAAACTTGATCCTTGAGCTGAAATTGGAGTCATTGTTGGATATCCATCTGGAAGAAAAGAATATAGAATCTTAAATCCTAAAACCTTTGAAGTTAGATGTTGTAATGTTGTACATGTAGATGAGAGAAATGTAGATACTGTTTCACAAGAATTGGTCAGTTGGTCAACCAGTAGTTCCACCTTCGGGAGATGTTACTAAAATAGAAGGGGAAATAGGGACCAGATCATGTGAAACAGAAATAGAAGAAAACTGTGAAGTAGAAAGAGAAGGAACAACTGCTGTAAGATGATCAGATAGAATTAACAAAAGTAAACCTCCAGAAAGATATGGATTTTGTGAGAATTTACAAACAAGAAAGGAACCAACAAGTTGGAAATAAGTTAGTAAATTACCTCCTTTCGAAAGAGAAAAGTGGATGGAAGCTATGGAGGAGGAATATCAATCCTTAAAGCAAAATCAGGTTTGGACCCTTACTAAGTTACCTCCTGATAGAAAGGCTGTTGGAAATAAATGGGTTTATAAAATTAAATACAATTCAGATGGGAGTGTGGATAAATATAAGGTATGTCTGGTTGCAAAAGGTTTTACCCAAAGATATGGAATTGATTATCTAGACACATTTGCACCAGTTATTAACTTTACAACACTAAGGACACTCCTTAGCATAGCAAGTTCAAGAAATGTATTTGTGGAACATCTAGATGTCAAAACAGCTTTTCTTAATGGGAATCTTTTGGAAGAGATTTATCTGGAACAACCTGAAGGGTTTCAAAAGAAGGGACAAGAGAATCTTGTTTGTAAACTCGATAAAAGTATGTATGGACTTAAGCAATCAGCCAAAAATTGGTATGATAAATTAACAGAACTCTTATATCAACAAGGGTTTAAGCAAGGAAAGGCTGATCCATGTTTATACATGAGACTTAAGAATGAACAATATCAATACATCTTGACTTATGTAGATGATTTATTAATATGTTGTCAATAAAAGGAGGATATTGATCAAATAGCTGATAAGCTTGGAGAAGTGAAACATTACCTTGGGATGGAAATTGAAAGACTTAATGATGGAAGTTTTCTTCTAAGTCAGAAATGTAAGACGATGGACTTTATAGAGTCAGTTGGTATGAAGAACTGTAAAGCTGTGAGTACACTATTAGAACCAGCTTATTTGAAAGCAAAAGATGGACAACTACTTAAAAATCATGGTGAATTTCAAGAAGCAATAGGCAAATTACTTTATTTGAGTAAAACTACAAGACCTGATATTGCAGTAGCTGTTAATATCTTAAGTAGAAAAATGAATTCACCAAATCATCATGATTGGCAAGCTATAAAGAAACTGGCAAGATATCTGAAAGGGACAGAGGATTTAAAATTAAAATTATCATCTTGTAAGAACCCTAGTTGCGTACATGGATGCTAGTTGGGGAGAAGAGTCAACAAATTATAAATCAACTAGTGGATATCTGTTTTATTATGGCAACAATCTTATCGACTGGACTAGCAGAAGACAGAATATTGTGGCACAATCTT
The DNA here is from genome assembly GCA_948472985.1 of Iguana delicatissima. Lineage (NCBI taxonomy): Eukaryota > Metazoa > Chordata > Lepidosauria > Squamata > Iguanidae > Iguana > Iguana delicatissima. The sequence goes on from CAOKZL010000230.1 coordinate 627,186, forward strand.
CAGCAGAAGCCAAATGTGTATCAGCAGCAAGTGCATGCCGTGAGCTGGAATGGATCTTTCATCTGTTAAAGGACTTTGGCATAAGTGAACCTTTACCAATTGTAATGTCTGAAGATAATCAAGCCTGTATCACAATATGTAAGGCGGAGAGTACCAAAGCGAGAAGTAGATCTATTGGATTAAAATGTCAGCTAGTAAAAGACTTGTTTCAAAGGGGATTGATTGATATTGAACACTGTCCCACTGATGAGATGATAGCAGATATTTTTACTAAGCCATTGACGACACAGAAATTTATATATTTTCGTGAATTGTTGAATATGTCTGATTATGATGACGTTGTAAGATCTTGAGAAGGGGTTGTTGGAACTGACAAGATTTACAATTCTGGTTATTATGGGGTTAATTGGTGTTATAGAGGACCTTCACCTGCTTTCTATCATTAGCAGCAGGAGTAAAGGCTCTATAAGAGCAGCATTATTTTAGTCGATGCTTACTTCCATTTCTTGATTTGCTGTTGCTGTAGTTTCTATTGTATCCTGCTTCACTGTGGTATTGTATTTTGATATATTTTGTATTTTAACTTGCCAAACCTGCTCAAGTTCTCTTTTAATTTTTAAAGAATCTATATGTTATACTTATTTTTAACTAGAATATATAAAAGACCATTTCTCTTTCTTTATTTGTTTTCTGAATTCCCTTTTTATTTACAACAGTTCAGACAGCATGGGGAAATGCATTTAGTTGTAAAGTACAGGTCATTACCACCAATTGCCTTGTAGACATAGTTTTGGGGGGCATGTAGTAGAAGACCAAGCTCTTGTTCTACTTGTACTATCCTTCTTTTACCCTACGAGGCTTTCTACCAACAATCCTCCTATGAGGCAGATTTTTATGAACTGTTCTTCTTCATGTTGATCATAGTGTTTTTATAAATATTTTTTAAACTTATGTTTATCTTACTTGTAAGGTACCTCATAAAGATTTTCATCTGGAAGGCTGTGCTATATATAGGTCATCTTATTAAATAAATATTCTTCCATTTTTTAAAAAAGAAACAATGCCTATTCTAGTAAAGCTGGTAAAATCTGGCCTAGACAATGCTACTTTTAGGTGGATTTGTAACAAACCAACCAAACCTAAAGGGTGGTCAGCAAAGGCTCTTTTCATCCTGGAGAGAAGTGACTAGTGGAGTGCCACAGCTTCTGTCCTGGGCTTAGTGCTGTTCAACATCTTTACCAATGATTTGGATGAAGGAATATTTAACATTAGGAAGAACTTCTGGATGGTAAGAGCAGTTTGATAGTAGAATACGTTGCCTCACAGTGTGGTGGAATGTCTTTCTTCGGAGGTTTCTAAACAGGGCTGGATGGCCATCTGTTGGGAACATTTTGAACGTGTATTCCTGCATGGCAGGAGATTGGAGTCAGAGGCCCTTGTGGTCTCTTCCAACTCTGTGATTCTATGGTTCTAAGGTTCTAAAAGGGAGAACCAGAATGGTTGGGATAAGCACAGTGGCCCTAGATCTCAAAGAAGCTCTTTCTGACAGCCTATCATTATTTGAGTATCCAAGTAGCCCAATGGAAAAAAGGAAATTGGTGGAATTGTTTATGAATGCAGGAGGCCTTGGGACTAATAAAGATGGAAGAAAGAAAATGAGGAGGAAAGGCTAAAGAGATCTTTAAAGATATGAGCATATGCCCATACATTTAAAGATCTCCTTAGCCTTTCTTCCTCCTTCTCTTTCTACCCGTGATCTCCGATCCTTCATTTTGCACTCTTACCAGTAAAAGAGGGGAAACAGTAGGAGCTGGTTGTTCCTATGGCAGTGAATCCACTGCAGGCTTTGACTAGATTTAAAAGTGCTGTACCTTGCTTGTGGATAGGATCCAGAACCTCAGAGACCTCTTTTAAACTATGAATTAAAAAACATGGAGTCCATTCATTTAGGACAGTGCTTAACACATGACAACCACCAGCCACCACTGAGAGAAAACTGTTGGAAAGGTCTATGGAAGAGTGAACAATATGGGCAGTAGTTTTGGAGAAAGATGATTGGACAGTAGTTTGGCAAGGGAGGGCCAGGGAAGAAGTGATTGTAGAGTTGTTTCATCAGTTTTAGAAAATATGATACAGTTACCTAGGAATAAATCCAACCAAACTTAAAAAGAACTTACTTGAGGGTAGGCACGCCTAACATTACAGCGCATGGGAACATTTAAGAGATATTGGTTTTCTCAAGGAGACACAAGTAGCACTGATGTTCTTCTCTCCCACCCAGAGACATAGTCAGCCAGGACAGCTTCATATTTAGGATGAATCACAAAGAGGCAGAAGCTTTTCATTTACTCTGCCACAAAACGGGGAGATGTTTCCTCTCAGTTTACTAGCTGCATCCGTTAATGGCATTCATGGCCAAAGAAACCTCCCCAGAAACATCTGAAAGGATGGAAGCATTTTAAATTCCAAGTGGTAAAGAAGTGAGGAAATGCCTCTTGAGGGCAGTATTGGACTAAGCAGAACAGCCACATTCCTTGGGGATGAGCTCAGTAGTAATGTTGGGGAAAAAATGAACTGATATATTTATAATTCAAAAAGGCTGAGTGGCTAAGGCGAGTTGTTTCCTCTTGGCAGCTACCACAGAGTGTTAATGTCAGGCAGAATGTGGAGAAACCATAAAGCAAATTAACAGTGTCAGTTTGTGAGCTCTATTTCAGCAAAAGTATCCATAGTCCCAATATCTTCAGGCCAATGCCTGCTTAATATGGCTGCCTTTAGTGGCATGTTTTGTCAAAAGACATCAGGAAAGCATCAAAGGAAGTGTCATGATGGTGGTTAGAAGAATGTGACATTCCCTTAGGACAGTGCTTAAGACCCTTCACAGATCGCCTCCATTTGTCTGGATGTAAGAATCTGAAAGAGATGTCTGTCACCTGATTCTGCCACTGTCATATCCCTTCCTCTCCTTATTGATAAAGAGGAGCAGTTTGTGACAGATACCCACACAGCCTACAACATTTGGCTACCTGTCACTAAGGTCTAGTTTCCAATGTACAATGAGAGCTTGTACAGCCACAGAGACTACATGAAAACTTCAGCTGGTGCAGTTGGCAATGTAACTGAGCTGTAATTTTTTACAAAATAATTCACCCTCAACCCACCCAAAGAAGAATGAACATTTTCATAATGTTTTCTGCTCTGGCATCCACTGTATTTTCCTCAAATGCTGTGCCACTGTTGCTCTTAATGGTGAACTCCACCCCCACAATTCTTGTAGAAACTCTTCTGAGAACATGGCCATTTTGTACTACATTGTTAATAGTGCTATTATTCCACTTTCAGCATCCTGTGGAATTCTGGGGTTTGTAGTTTCTTGAGGCCAAAAAGCTCTCTGGGTGAGAATTCTAAATGTCCCTCTCTAAATTGCAAATGAGCATGCATCACCTTTGCTCTCCTTTCTGTTTCATGCTGGCTGCACCTAGCCTATCTGGCTCTGAAAAACCTGTGGGCTGAGCCACCTGTTCCTTACAAGCAGTCCCTGGATGAGAGATCTGTTGCATTGACACAGCCTTTCTTTGTCCACTACCACTTCTCTTCCCAATAATATAGGCTATCCTGAGAATATGGGTGCAGCCTCCTATCCATTCACTCCTGTACCCCACTTGTTGACATTAATGAATACTGATGACTAGATAATTATTTATTCTTAAAATAAGGAAGGGAAAGAGAATTTGACAAACCAAAAAACAAAACAAACCCAAAAAACCACAGTGTAGTATGGAAATATCCCATATCCGATAATGCCATCACTTCAGAGTTCATTTTTGTTTAGCCCCCAGGGCTAGTTGTAAAGTGCAAAGTGGACTTGTACCAGAAAGCCTGTACTGTCTGTTGTTGAGTTTTTGAACACAACCCATCATGTTGGTTTGGACCTCTAAGTACTAAATGGCTGCTGAATACACTGAGGACAGTCTTGTTTTTGCATTTGCATTGACTCCAGCCCTCAGGCCTAATGGCTGGCCTGTTCTGAGAGTGCCTTGATTTTTATTTTTTTGTTATCGAAGGCCTGGTTGAAAGCTATACAAAACTACATATTTTCTATGATGGTTCCATGGCTGTTGAATTTTTTCCTGAGAAAAAGCCTGTAAAGCTTGTGAATTTTTGCTTCCTTGTGTACTCAGCCTACACTGCTTGGTGGTTGTTGTGTGCCTTCAAATCACTTTCAACTTGTGGTGAACCTACCACAGGGTTTTCTTGGCAAGATTTGTTCAGAGAAATTTCCCTTTGCCTTCCTCTGACGATGGGGAAAGTGTGACTTGCTCAAGGTCATCCAGTTGGTTTCCATGACTGGGTGGGGATTTGAACCCTGATTTCCAGAGTTCTACTGCTGGAGAGTATGGCCATTTCCGCACGGGCTAATAGAAATGGTGGAGAGCATCCTCCAGGGAGGACCTCTGTGCCTGGGAGCGGACTGGGCCGGACCAACTTAACACAGATCCGCACCTCAGCCCACTCCGGAACGACCCCAAGTGGTCGTCAAGCGTGCTTTCGAAAGACCACTTAAAACAGGTCTTTCAAAAGCATGGAGTGCGCCATTCAGTGCCCGCTCTCCGGTGCAGATTTGCAGTGCAAACCTGCGATCTGCCGGGGGAGGGCTTTAGGCTGGCGAGCTTCAGTGGTTGGTCGAGAGCCTCGACCAACCGGAAGCTGCCATTTTCATCCCTGGAGCAGTGATGAGCGACAAGCATGCACTGCTCTGGAGCGGCACGGACCGGACTGGGGAGCCAAGAAGTCCGGTAAGTAGCAGCATGGGGCGATTCCCTCGCCCCGCGTGGAAATGGCCTATATCTCCTGAGCTGAAGAGGAAGGGGAAAGGGAGCAGAAATAAATCTGTTCTACTCTGTACCCCCCCATAATATTTTATTTGTTAATTTGCAAGCCACCTTGAGCCCTTATTACAAGACTTTTGGAAATTAAGTCTGATCTGATGACAGTAACACATGCCTTGGTTTCATCCTGTTTGGATTACTATAATGTGCTGTATGTGGGGCTGTCTTTGAAAAGTGCTCAGAAACTTCTATTGGCCCAAAGAGCAGTAGCCAGATTGTTAACTGGGCTGTGCACAGGCAACATACAACTCCCTTCTTGCAACAGCTCTGGCTTTCTAGGGAAAAATTCAAAGGGTTAGTAATGACCTAAACATCCCTATATGACTTGGGTCCAGGCTATTTGAAGGACTGTATCTCCATTAGAGCTCTAAGATCTTCAGGAGGGGCCTTTCCCTCTGTTCCACCAGCTTCTCAGGCTCTTTGGGAGGTAGGAAGTAGGTAAAGGACTTTCTTAATGGCTGCTCCCAGACTTTGGAGCCCCCTCCCTAGAGAGACCAGAATGGCTCTCTCTTTGGTCCCCCACCAGCAAGAAAAAAAAGCAACATTTTTTTCTTGTCAGAATGTTAGCAATTAACTGTAATAGGCATTTAATAATGTCCTATTAAAAATGAATCTTAATGGTTTCAACTTAATAGTTTTTTCTTAAAATAACTTTTATTTGTATACTTTCTTACCAACGTTTTTGTACAGTTTCTAATCTCAGCTGTTTTAAATAAGCTATAAGATGCCTTGAGTCCCATTTTTGGAGAAAAAAGCAGAATATAAAAGAATAATGATAATCATAATGATAAAATATTTCTACTATTTTGGGAGAAGTAGGGTACAAATAAAATTGTTGTTTTTGTTGTAGTGACAATGAATGTTGCAGTGACAATGAATGAATGAATGCTGACAATGGTGACTACTATAATAGACCTTTCTTAGCATTATTTCAGTGCATGTTTATGGGGCAGCAAAAGCAGAATGATGCTTGCTTTCCACTCATCAATTTTAGAGCATTAATTTGGATATCAGGACAGAATTTACCTATGTATGGATTTCAGTTTTTTCGGGTAGTGGTAGTGGTGGTGGTTAGGCATGTGTGTAAAAATCCTGAAAATGCTAAGGTTTCACTTGTGTACAGAATCCTTTCTATGCACAGTTTTCCTATCTGGGTTCTTTTCCAATCTTCCAGTGAGAAAATGGATCTTGAGAATTAGAACATGTATTAGTCCCTGCACTTCCTTTCTTTGAAAGCTCACCAGGAAAAGGTGCCTATTGCCACAGAATGAGGGATTATAACAGCATTTGCTTTATGATCACAAATGATTGAGAGTATTCCTTGCAATGTGTTCCTTGTTTTGGGAGTTTCCCCTCTAGTGGCCAGATTGTAAAGTATGCAAATTCTTTTGTCTTGTTTGATAACATTACATTTAAAATCTCTCTCTTTCTCTCTCTCTCTCTCTCTCTCTCTGTGTGTGTGTGTCCTCACCTTCCCATACACTCCAACCTTGGTTTTCCAGACAGGCAGAGTAAACTGACCCATAACTGGTTTAAGAACCAGGATTCAACAAACATAATTCTATCATTTTCAAATGTTTGATGGACATGTTGATATCATACTCTCTCAAAGGGACAACCCTAGTTTATCCTCTGTTGTTCCAAGTTTTCAGCTGCTTTTAAAATGTCCCAGTTTCTTTTTCCTCCTCCCACTTTCCCCCTTCATCCTCAGCTTACTTTACTTCAGTTCAAAGTGCAAAAGAAGTTTGCACTCAGCTCCACAGGGGTAAAGTCCTGCCCTGATCAGCAGGCTCAGACAAAAGCAGACTACTGCCTCTCCTTCCTTGAGTGTTCTTCCTTATCAATAACATCTGCTGTTAAAACCATACTTGGATGTTGCTTAGCCACATGTATCTATGAAATGTTGGTGGGTACATAATATCCTTTGAAACATACGTACTACTCTGTGGCTAGTGAAATGCAGAGGGTCTCTGCAGTGTCCACCCTTCCATCTCATGTATATCGTATGTTGAGGGAGACAATAAGGGAGCATCTGGATTCCCTGAGGAATTGTTACTATCATCAACTGGTCCAAAGGGATTCCTGGTTCATCACCACTGGCCAGAAAGTATAGTGCTGTCTTAGATAAAAAAAATAACTGGACAAAGGGAATGGTGGTATTCCAAGGAGCGCCATTACTTATATTGACAATGTCAGGTCACCAGCAGGTTACACTCAGAAGCAATGACTGGTCCAAGATAGATAGGATGTGTGATTTAATGAACATTGGAACCCAGGTCCACTGGTGCACATATATCACTATATCAGGTATACCACACTGGCTTTCTAAATGTACAGTGGTAGCTGAATAGGGTCCTACATGTTAACTATTGATACAAGATTATCTGGACCCCCTAAACAGATACACCTCTATAAGTCAAAAAGCAATACATTGTCTTTTAATTTGTATTAGTACATGTATACATGAAATGCATTTTTCAGTTCTACACATGAACACACTCTGAAGGTGATGTCACTGCTCTGACTTTGTTTGTCCAATTGGACAATGAACAATCAGCTCAGTGCCCATGTGGGCTGTGAGAATTTTCAAGTGTGCTCATTACAAAACTTGGTAACATCTGCAGGGAGAAAATAGCTATTGTACATGCAACTAAGGCCAAGATGGGCAGTTAGAAAGGTTCAGCTAATGCAGATATATGATTTCCTCCCCCATTATCACTTCACTTTATAATGTTAAGCTCTTTGCTAGGGTTTTTCACACTGGCTTCCCAAGAAACCTAGAGTCTTTTTATAAGAAGAGCAGTCCATTATATACTTAACTATATACTTAACTATTTAGTTAAGTATGCTTCATCACATCATTTTAGTGACACACTTAGTGTTAGTTTTTTTTTTCCAGGAAGGGAAAGAATAGCTTGTGAGATGAAGAGCAAACTGGTTGGCTTCAAGCTCTTTGTATCTCGATTTGATGCGTGCATAATTCACCACATCAATCACCAGCAGAATCAACGTCCTTCTTCCCATGCTGCTGATGACCAGTCAGTCATGTAGAGACGGGGGGGGGTAATGGGGGTGGTTTTTTGGGAGTGTCCCAGCTTGTAGCCATGCCCCTGTGTACTGTAGCCCCGCCCCTTGCACCTTGGTCACGCCCCCACACCATAGTCCCACCCCCATGCACCAAGGCCACGTCCCATACACTGTAGCCCTGCCCCCTATGCTGTAGCTCTGCCCCTGCCCACCCTCCCCACGCACTCCAAGCTCTGCCACTGCACCCAGTAAAAGGAGGTGAGAGGTTATAATCATGGCAATAGTGTCAAAATTATGACTAAGTAGTGATGGTGAATACAGAACAGTTACCAATCCATAATTGTTCTGTATTCATGATTAATCATGATCTGGACATTAATGCCACAACTCTGACTCTCAGTCCAACCTACTTTACTGGGTATTAGCTACATGGTTTCATTCTGCCAGTGACCAGAGCATGGATGACTAACATTTCTGTCAGGTTTGGGTGGTGGTGGTCAGGCCAGGAAAAGCTACTCAGTTAAGTATATTTAACTAAGTAGCTGATACAGGATTCTGACCATGAGCCTTATTATGGCATAAACTTCTGTGGACAACATCTAATGAATGAAATGATAGGTTCAGTTGGGTAAACTGCAGAAGAAGAATTTTATGGATAGATAGGTAGATGTTTTCACTACACATTGCATCTAAGAATGTGTTTTTGCACCTTGGCTAATTCAAAGGATGGTTCAGAGTACTGAGTTATCCTTGGTTAGTGAGGCAAGGCTGGCCTCACCATTAGGTAGAAAGAAGCAGTTGTTGGAGGCAGCAGATGATGAGTGGTGCCTAAAGGCCAGTGGTGACAGTCACCTGGCTAGTTCCTTCAATGGGAGAACAGAGCTGTATGTTGCAGGGAGCCTATCCTAGACTCTGGGTTAGCTTGCTTCATTCTGAAATGCTGAACAATGGTGTCCCATCATCATAGTGTTAAATGGAACTTCGACTGCCAGTAGAGCAGAATTGTGAGTGTGGAATGGGGAGCGGTACTGTCTTGGCCTTTGTCTCAGGCAACAAAATGTTTTGGGATGACCTTGTAGATTGGTCATCTTTATGAACAAACAGTCATGCCCCGTGATGCCTAATACTAAGAAGTTCAGCCATGAGACTAGAGCACAGGCCAGGTTCCTTGGCAGTGTCCAGAAATTCTGGATTTAATACACAAGGGATGGAGTGCAGACAAATCAGTATGGAAAGGCGGGGGCAGCCCTTCCCACTGGGCGAATAGCAACAGTTGCCTTAGGCAGAAGATTTGGGCTATTTTAGTGACACGTGTATTATTAGGTTTTTCTTCCAGGAAGGGAAAGAATAGCTTGTGAGATTTTTCTGTTGGCGGTGAGGTGGGGAACAAAAAGAGCTTTAGGCTCTTTGTACCTCGATTTGGTGTGTGCATGTATGCGTGCACATGTGCTTGTCCTTTTCTGCTCTGTCTCAGGCAGCGATATACGGTAGTTCAAGCCACTCCTGTGTAAGATGTCTGGAGACTTGTGTAAATGGTCTTGCCTGTTTGAAGCTGTTAACGGAGTGGAAAGTGGAGGAAGAGAAAAGATGGGAGAAATATGAATGACGCCCCACCTGGCTTGAATTCTTGGAAAAAGAGCCTCCAAAGCTGGGACTACAAATCCTGCCCTGGCTAACCTGGGCACTGAAGGCTGCGGATCCTGCGGCAGGGCAGGGAAGCCACCGATTGCCAGGCTGAAAACAGCAAAGGGGGAGGCGAGGGGGAGAAGGAGGAAGCAGCCGCAGCAGCAGCCTTGCAAACTGTCTCAGGATTCAGGCTCACCATGGAAACGGCAGCAAGCACCAAACAGGCCCACTGGAGGGTGGCTGGCTTCTCGGAAAAAGTGGGAGGCGGCAGCAGCAGCAATCGCAGGACCCGGCAGTTTTGCGTTCAAAGGAGATGGAGAACAGGGAAAGGGAGCTGCAAGGATCGGCTGCCTTTCCGAGCAAATCCAGCTCTCATCACCCACACCCCAGACCGACCCAGCCCATCGCTCCGATGGAGAACATTAAAGAACTGCAGGTGAAAAAAAAATGTTTGTTTTGGTCGTTAGAGTAAACGCCTTTGCTGGGAGAAGAGAGCCAGCCATTTCTCCCTTCCCCCTGGAAGAAAGTGGCATCCAGGGGCATGTTCCGTGCGTAGTATGGTGACCAGTTGCAAAAGCTGGAGGTTCCTGTATCTTTCACAAACCTATAAGAAAGGAACTTTTTAGCCGGTGCAGCTTCTTACCCCTGTAAGGCAATCAGCACCTCTAAAAACAGTCTCTTCCCAAAAGCTTTGTAAGAGGGGGATTTGGGAAGGGAGTAGTGGCTGCTCACCATGAATATCTTCCAGATATTCCATGTTCTAACTATCCTTTAAAAAATATACCTGAGAGATTTTTCAATAAGGAATGATAAGCTTTCAAAATGAAACAGAGATTAAAAATGGGCCTAGAGCTATTTCTTAGAAGTTGGAAGTGACACCAAAGATCTTACTGTCTAAATCCCTTGCCAATGCAGGAACCCACAACTAAAGAGCATCAACCCAACCGCTGTTTAAAAGTTTCCAACAAAGAAGAGTCCATCATCTTTCAAGGTAGCCTGTGCTACTGTTCAGTATCTTTGCAGAAAGAAAATTCTTCCAAACGTTTAGCTGAAATAAACATTCTGTGTTTGAATGGAACTTTTCTGAAGTTTAATTGGAATAGAAGAAAGTTCATTGTAAGTTCAGCACACTGGATTGACAATTTCAGTCCGGAATGATTTGGGATGATGGGAATTAAGTGGTCCATTATCCGTTCTATACAGCAGTTTTAAGGCTACATGAATCCTGGCATTCTCTTCATCTAGGACTCTTATATCTTAAAGTTTAATTCTGCTGCTCTAGGAACAGAAGCATTTAGAAGCTACGTGAGGGTGCTGCTGGGTGTATGGTACACAGATTGTGATTTACAGTTTAATGTATTTGTCACATACATTCATATCCTGCCTTTCCCAGACAAACGTTATTTTCCCCTGTTTTATTAACCTTACAGTCCTGTGAGATTGATCACTCAGAGAGACAGTGAACGGCTCAAAGTTACACTGTGAGGTTCATTGTGTTAGTTGGGTTTGAATGGAGGCTGGGATGAGCTGGGTCATGCATTTGCCTGTAAATCACACTTTGGTATCTGGAAATTCTCTCCTGCAATTCCAAGTTACAGGGGCTTGTTGAGGTTACTTAGAGCTCTTTCACGTGACACACTTGCTGTGCTATGATTACAGAGATTGCTGCTTATGGAATCCTGGAGTTTGTACTTTGTACTTTGGCCTGCAGCACTAGAGGAGTTGTCTGACTCAGAATTCTAAATACACCCCTCCAAATTGCAAATCCCATGATTCCGTAGGATGTCACTATGGCAATTAAAGTGGAATCATAGTACTATAATTACGTAATGTGAAAGGGTCCTGAATGAGTGTTTGATGCGTGTGATCAAAGAAGTTTGAGATCACATGAGCCTGGATTTGGTAACCCAGAGTGCTTTTCCTCTAATAGAAAACATGGAATCCTGAAGAATGAGCTGTTTAAATCCTTATTCCTCCTTTATGTATTTGTAAAAACACCATATAAAGTTAAAATAGAGGAGGTATTGTCATTGTTTTATAAATAAACAAAGCACTTGGGGAAATTTCTGTTTGGACTATAGCTCCCAGAATCCAGCAGCTAACATGGGCAATAATATAGTTAGCATGGCTGGGGATGCTGGGAGCTACTCTTCCAAACTTTGCAAATGCTATACAGTTGGCCAGATCAGGATTCGAACACATTGAACAGACTGGGATTTAGTAAGACTTCTCAATCATTTACACTGATGGTACGTTGGAATGTGTTCCCAGCTACAGAATGAGATTGGTTCTAATGAGCAAGGACCACAGGACAGAATATAGCCGAATGTTATATGTAATGATCTTGAACTCCAAGCTGCTGCATGGATACTCATCTCAGTCATATGGTGACTACAGAGTCCCCAAAAAATTTGCTGAGGAGAGATGGAGATCATGTAGTAGTATTCAGCGTTTTCAAATCTAGCATCCAAAAGATTCATTTTAGAATCCCTTTTTTAATTTTGGAATGGGGTGGTCATATTTGTATCATCTTAGCCAAACTAGTACAACCCATGTTAGGTCAGATGGTGACCCAGAAGGAAATTGCAGCCCATAAGCTGAAAAGCTGTGGAATAGACTTGTCTTCCCTAACCTAATGCCCTTCAGCTATGTTGGACTACGATTCCCATCACCCTAGCAAGCCATTGTCCTAGTAAGCCATGTTACAAAGCAGGAAGCTGAAGCAGAAAATGGATAACAGTTAGGAGCACCTAACTATTGTATTGTGTAACACAATAATGTAATCTGAGAAGCCAGAATATCTATTTTAAAGTGCTTCTACCTCACCACTCCTGTGTTTTGATTTCAAGGAAGTTCACCAAGCATCTTACAAAAATAAACATTCCATGAAATACACAATACAAGAACATACTATAAAAAGCAGAAACACAATAAAGCCATAATGCAGTGGCAGTAACACTTTGAAGCCTGTGTTCATATCTCTGTTTGGCCAGGGAATCTGCAGTATGTTTTTGGCCCATCTATCAATCCTATGAAATTCCTGGGGTCACCATCTGCCAACAGGTGACTTGAAGGCACATACACAAGCAAAACAAGACAGGTTCCTCTCCTGTGGAGCCGAATTACAACAGTGGAGGACACAGTGGGAAGGGAAGGAGAGATTAAAGGATAACACAGGACAAAGGGGGGGGATATATATAATTATGAGTACTTGATATTTTGCTACAGTTGAGGATAAGAACAAAGATCTGATTATGGTGTTTCTGGGTTCCCATATCAGAGTTCCTGGGAGCATGATTGTTCTTGGGATTGCACACAGTTATATTTATGTAATTGGACTTGCTGCTTGCTACATTTCAAGAGTTCAGAGTAGATAGACAGTGTATGAATGATGCTACCCAATTATTTCCTATCCCTGACCATCAAAATAAGAAGATATCTAGAGCTGAGGGATGAGCCTGGTTTTGGAAGCTGCTCTGGTGTTATGAACTGGTGCAGCCACATGTCCAGTTTTCAGGAGAAGACACTACTGGCTTCTCCACATACATACATTTTAAGTATGTCTGCCTCAGCATTTGGGGTGCCGAGTTGCTTTGTAGTAGATGGTTTTTTTCTTCTTCTTTTGGCCCTGGCAGGTTCTACTGCAGTTCACACTCCCAAACATGAACAGAAATTGTCTTCCAAGAACCTCTTAGTGAATGAATTAGCTTTTTCCTGCTGCTGAACCCTTCTTCATGCAAAACCCCCATCTCAAATCTAGGGCTGCCTCTAGTAGCATGATTCTTACAATCTGGTTTCTTACAACTAAAAAGGAAAAAAACAACCTTAATAAAATTGGATACTCATAAATACAGGCAACAGGAGGTTTGTAATGCTGCAATCCTGCAGGGTGAAGATCAGTTTCATGACCAGGTCTGCTCTTAGCAACTTGGCATCTGCATTCTTCTTAAGCTACGTAAGGATATTATTACCTTTAACTGACATTTCACTTTTACACCACTAAAGTCAATGGAGTTACGAGATATGCTGCCTTCTCCTTTCCCTGCATATTAGGATCCTCCTTCTGTAAGCTAGCTTCCAGTGTACTTATTCTGCTGTATTCATTCAGTAGGTATAACTTCACATACATATTGATGGGGTCTGAGCTGGTGTTGACTGACTAAGAAAGAGATCTTGTGGTTGTAGTGGAAAGTTCAGTGGAAATGTCAACACAACATACAGCTGCTGTGAAAAAGACTAATTCCCTGTTGGGGATAATTAGGAAAGGAACTGAAAATAAAACTGTCCTTATACATATCGATAAACCATTTCCGCACCACAGTGTTAGAGTGCTATTATTCCACATTCAACATCCTATGGAATTCTAGGGTTTGTAGTTTACTGAGGCCAAAGAGCTTTCTGGCTGAGAATTCTAAATGCTCCTCTCCAGACTGCAAACCCCAGGATTCCATGGGATGTTGAAAGTGGAATAATAGCACTATAACTGTCTAGTGCAGAAATGGCCTAGTTTGGTGACCACCCAAAGGGTGGTCACCAATGGCAGATTCTCATCCTGGAGAGAAGTGACTAGCGGGGTGCCACAGGGTTCTGTCCTGGGCCCGGTGCTGTTCAATATCTTCATTAATGACTTGGATGAAGGAATAGAGGGCACGCTGATCAAATTTGCAGATGACACCAAGTTGGGAGGGGTAGCCAATACGTGTGATGACAGGATCAAAATTCAAAAGGACCTGGACAGATTGGAGAGCTGGGCCAAGGCTAACAAAATGAATTTCAACAAAGAGAAATGTAAGGTCCTACACTTGGGCAGAAAAAATGGTATGCAGAAATATAGGATGGGGGACACGTGGCTGGCTAACAGTACGTGTGAAAGGGATCTAGGAGTCTTAATAGACCACAAGATGAACATGAGTCAGCAGTGTGATGCGGCAGCCAAGAAGGCCAACACAATTCTTGGTTGCATCAATAGAAGTATGGTGTCTAGATCGAGGGAGGTATTGGTACCACTTTATTCTGCATTGGTTAGACCTCATCTTGAATACTGTGTCCAGTTCTGGGCACCCCAATTCAAGAAGGATATGGATAAGCTGGAGCAGGTCCAGAGGAGGGCAACCAAAATGGTGAGGAGCCTGGAAGCCATGCCCTATGAGGACAGACTTGGAGAGCTGGGTATGTTTAGTCTGCAGAAGAGAAGGTTGAGAGGGGACATGATAGCCATGTTTAAATATTTGAAGGGATGTCATGTCGAGGAGGGAGTGGGCTTGTTTTCTCCTGCTCTTGAGACCAGGACAAGGAGCAATGGATGCAAGCTGCAGGAGGGGAGATTCCGCCTGAACCTCAGGAGGAATTTCCTGACAGTCAGGGCTGTCCGGCAGTGGAATGTGCTGCCACGGAGTGTGGTGGAGTCTCCTTCGTTGGAGGTTTTTAAGTGGAGGCTGGATGGCCACTTGTCAGGAGTGCTTTGAGGGTTTTCCTGCATGGCAGGGGGTTGGACTGGATGGCGTTTGTGGTCATTTCTATGATTCTATGATTCATAATACTAGAACCTAGAAGCAGACAGTGAAGCTTAATGTTGGGAGAATCAGGAGATGTACAAAGAAGTACTTCTTCACAAGGCACATAGTTAAAACTACTGAATTAAATATTATACAATGTAGTCATGGCCACCAGTTTGGTTGGTTTTAAAATGTTTTTGGTTGGGTTTTCATGGCAAGGCAGCTTTGCTATCCTGACAGGACAACACAGATCAATTGAAGATAAAGTTACCAAACAGAGACTAGTAAAGTTGCCTGTAATTTGTCTCTTAGATCAGAGGAAGTATGCTTCTGCTTATCCATTGCTGGGGAATGAAAGACTAGGGTTACCAAATTTCAGGGCCTGGCTCTGAGTCTTAGGGCTTGGACCCTCCTTTCTGGTCCACAGAGCAAGGGAGAGGAAAAGTGTGTGTGTATTTATGTATTCCTTACTTGTTAGTCCTGACTTTTTTTTTTTTGGTTGAATGACATACACCTTGCCCTGGTAACGATACACTTCTAACATCATCGGTGTCATCCCTAGGTGTCAAGTTTTGGCCCAGAAATCTCAGGACCTGGAATGGTCCTGTCTGGGCAACCATGCATGAGATAAAGGTTACACTTGCAATAATGTCCTGCTGGTTGGCTTTCCATAGATAGCTGTGTGGCCACTGTGTGGACAGATATGAATAGATGGGTCTGTGGTCTGATCTAGCTGGGCTCTTCTTGGGTTCTTATATTTTTTTTTAAAATTCCTCATTGCTTACAGCTGCCGATGAAGAAATGTGTGTGAATTTTATAAACCAAAGCCTGTAGAATAAGTAGGAAGCAAAATAATCATAAATACGTGTGAGTGAATAACAGTTGTGATGCAAACTAAAAAAATCAGTACTCAATCTTTTCAAACAAGTTACTGCAATTTGGTTGTGATCATATTCAAGATGTAACCCCTCCCTTTTCTCCTTTTGATATAATGAAATCTGCAGTAGATTTCATACAGCTGAACCTGAATCATTTCTGCCTATAATCTTCAGGAGAAAGGTTTTATTGTGGCAAGCAAATGGCTCCCAGTGCAACAATCAGCACTAAATTGTATCTGCAAGCCAAAATGAAGGCATCCTCTACTTGGGGTCAGATATAGGAAATGAGTCTTATACTGTTGTGAAAAGGGGAATGAGCTTGGGTGGCCTGGAATATGAACACAAAAAACATAGGTGCATTATAAAGTAAAAGTCTGCAATGTATAATGATTAGAGTATTGAAATCTGCACCCAGCCACCAAGTGATTTTGGGCTAGTTAGTTGTTCTTGGCTCAACTTACCTTGCATATTTGTTTTAAACATGGGGGAGAAATGTGGTGTTCTTCTTGGGGAAAGAAATTTTAAAAATCTGATTGATATACATCCAAGTACTAACCTGGGCTGATCTTGCCAGAGCTAGCGTGGCATAGTGGTTTGAGCACTGGACCTGGAAGACCAGGGTTCAATTCCCTGCTTAGCCAAGGAAACCCTCTGGATGACCTTGGGTGTGTCACACACTCTCAACCCCAGAAAACCCCATGATAGGTTCACATTAGGGTTGCCATAAGTTGGAAACAACTTGAAACCACAGAATAACAATAGTATAGTACCTGCACTGCACTATACTACCTGTACTATGTATTTATATGCAGAAATGATTATTGTTTCTTTGTACCTAATGGCATTCTCTTCTTTTTTCTGTATTGGTTATCTTCATGATGCTCATGGAGTCTATCATGTCATTAACTAATATTAAATTGTGTTCTTAAAATGTCTGCAAAGAGGATTTCCATCCTCCACCATCTCCAAACACTTTCCTTTACAAAATGGAGTTCCTTGGAGCACATTTTACAGTATTGACCACTTGGAGGCACCACAAGACTACTTTTGGCATTTTGCGTTATAAGAAGAATTACTTCTTTCCAAGTATCTTTTTTAGTGAGCCTTGTAGGCGGCATCCTTCAGGCTGTATGTTTTTAAAGGAAAAACTAACTTTAATTTCTGTGAGCTGTTCATTCTGGCACAATATTATCACAGCACTGCACAGCGTGAGCCAATTTAAATTTTTTAGCCTCAACTGAAGGGCTATTAGTTCTTTCTTATCCATGTTCACAAAACAACTCTCTAAACACTGCAAATGGTACAGTTCTTAGCCAAACAAGTTTAGTGTTAGTGCCCCTAGCACTGGTTGGCTGAGCTAGTGGGATGGCATGGAAAGCTTGTGAACATTTCAATTGCTGAGGGAGAACAAAACTATAAATGCGTGCAATCCAGCTTTTGCCAGAAAGAAATGTTTTCAGCTTGGTGGGGGACTGAACCTAGGAACAAGAATAGCTTTGTAAGACAAAGCTGAAGATTGGGAAAAACTTCTTAAAAACAGAAAAACTAAGTGTCAGGAAGACAAATTGACAGAGACAAAGTGGATGCTGTGAGGGAAGCAACTTTTGGGAAGAATGTGTCGAGGAAAAGGAGAACAGAGACAGGGAAAAATAGGGAAGGTAACAGGACAAAATCAGGAAGAATCTATATGCTATGAGGAGGAGAGAGGGAGGAGTTCCACAAGGCTGGTCAAGGAAGTGGAACAAAAATGGTATTGGTTATCAAAAGAGAGACCTGAGGAAAAAAGATATAATACTGCAGAGATATGGAATTAAATAAAGCACATACTGAAAAGAAGGTAGCTCCCATAATCTTGAGGTAGCATGGCCATTAGATTCTGAGAGTTGTAACTTTTCTCCAGTCTGGATTAGGATCATCCTTATCAAACTAGCTGATGAATAAAAGCCTACAGGTCACCTGGTGTCAAGTTCACCACTTTTCTACAGCCCTTATACCATTTTGCCTGACACAGCAAAACAGTGTTTGGTCAAAATCCAAAGAACAAACAATGCTGAAGATGAAGCATTCTTAAAAAGGCACTCTGGTACATTGACAGCTAAACCTGATATGCAAATCTTACACTAGCATTTCGTAAGTCAACACTCCCATAACCACACCTAGGTTGGATTTGTTACCATAGCTCCAACTCTTGAGTTGTGGAACAGGAGGTGACTTCTTCTGAGGAGTTAGGCTCTATTCAGATCCATCCTACTTTAGAGTTCACTAAGAAATCTAAGCTGACTCTCATGGTACCTGACCTCTGCAAGAGAGCCTTCTGCCCCAGAGATAGTGACTGAAGATTCAAATGTCCAAGTCAATGCAGACCTCATTGGCTTAAAATTAACTGTTTGTTCCAGATTGCAAGCTTTAGCTAGTAAAATGTTCAGAACTGGAAAACGGCAACTTTGGAAAGAAAGCATTAGCAGAGTTTTAAAGGTAAGAGACAGGGAACAGTGGTCAGATATGGATGGGAGAGAATCTAGTGGGGAGGGCCTTAGTGGAACCTACAAATTACACACCCTGGCTTCCCCTCAATTTTAGCTAAAGAATGTGTCTTTATAGCTGTCTAAGACAAGTACCATGTGGGTATTGTCCTGGCTTCAGCACAGAAGTATCTGCTGCTTCTTGATGTCAGTAGTTCCATGATGGCGCAACAGGTGAAATCTCTTCTGGTTGACTTTCAGGTGCAGTTCTGCTGCCCACGGCTTTTTGGCAGTATCCATATTTGTCCCACTTCTGCATGTTTACATCAGAATAAGGTTGTGTTCCAGATGTAGAATTACCTTCTGTTTAAAATCTGGGAATTCCCTTCAACTCCATAAGGATACAGTGTCCAGCCCACAACTCATAACTGTACTATGTTAAAATAATAAATGTAAGAATCCGTTGAACAAACAGAGAAAGTGCAGGATTGCTTAAAACTCCCTCTGTCCCTTTGAAATCATATACTTGCATTCTGGTTATAGTCGCGTGTATACAGGACCAAACTGTTTTGTAAAATCAAGAAAATAAGCAGACCGTTGCTCTTTACAAAGGGTGTGGTAGTTTATAGCAAAGCATGCTTAAGGAAAAGTTTTTTAAAGAACCTCTTCCTTTTCTCCATTTTGGGATGAGTGACAAATGATTATGACTGAATAATTTCAATTATTCCTGAGTGAACATTCCATCCGTTATGGGTTGAAGATTTATGGATTTGGTATGACAAAAAGTGCCACTGCGTATATAACTGTTTCTCATATAAGATATTTAGATATAAAATGAAGGCTTATTTTTGAATATTTAATATGGATGATGAATTGAGCTGTACATATTAGAATCTTTATTATTGTATGTTTTGATTCATGATTTGATATCAGTGTATTATTTATTATATGATGGATGACTTTTTATTTTACATCTTTCATTGGTGGGTGGTAGTCTCTGCATTTTTTAACTGTTAAAATATTAGATCAATCCATTGAGTGAGCTCTGTGGATATCATTAGCTGGTGCGGGAAAATGAAAAATAGGTGCTGTGCTTTGGAATCCAGTGATTTTGAACAAACAAAAGGACAAAGCTGCTGCCTTCATACAAGCTTCTGTGAGCTTTCTAGAACTGTAAAGTTGGAAGGTGCCCTGCAGGTTCTGTAATTCCACATCACCCCAACTGAGGGTTGCCTACACTTTGGCCATTTCTGCACAGGACTGTTATAGTGCTATGATTCCACTTTCAACATCCTGTGGAATCCTGGAGTTTCCAGTTTAGGGAGAGGCATTTGGAATTTTCAGCCAGAGAACTCTTTGGCCTCAGTAAATTACAAACCCCAAGATTCCACAGGATGTTGAAAATGGAATAATAGCACTATAACAGTCTAGTGTGGAAATGGCCTCAGTCTGCTGTCCTGCAAGCAGAACACATCCAGTCCCTTCTACCTTTTCCTCACTGGATTTAGGTTTAAATCCAAGGGCTAATCTCAAGTTGAGTAGATCTATTAGGGATTTGGTGAGCTAACACTAATGTAAGTTCCATTGATTTGATGGTTCTACTTTAGCTGGGACTAACAATTGTATTCAGGCCTTGTTTCCAATACAACTGCCCTCCTTTACTGCTCTCTTCTGACATAATTTCAATATTGTGTATTCAGCAGTGAATAGCAGTGGCTGCTGAACAGCCCTGGCTACTGGCTGAACTTGCACACCAGTGTCGAGAGGGGAGCTTCCCACCACTACCTGCTTCCCATGTCATTGGATAAGGCCCAGACTGTTGTGAGATTCTTGCTTCTTTAACATCTGGCTCTGATTGGTCTTTGGAGCTGAGGCATGATTAGAAGGGATTTTTTTTCTCTAAAAAGCACAGGATGTTTCTCAAGTCAGCCCTCCCGTGGTATCTTTGTTGCCAGGACCAGTGAAAATCGAGCATTAAGAAACCAGGTGGCTGTGCTGGGAGGCATTAAGAAAGCCCTGCTGGGCTTTTCTTGGCAATCCAGTACAATACCACTAGTACAATCTTGGGCACAGTACTGCAGGTAATACCTGACCAGTGAAGGTTAAAGTGGGAAAATCTAAAAGAATCTTATCTGACCATTTTTAGACACAGGATGGGAATTCTTAGTTTTTTTTCCCTTTCTCATTTTTTTTTAACCTACAAGGGAAGGACTCCTAGCTTTCTCTGTTTTCTGAATATATGCTTTGGCCACAACTGAAAATGATATTCTGAGGCCAGAAACTGGCACGCCTCTTCAGTTGTGTTTTGTTTGCGGCAGCTTGGGTAACCTGTTGCTTAGCAGCTTTGGCTGCTGCTTTTGTTAAACTGTTGAAAGCAATTTGCTGCCAGGGTGAAATGAGATCTTTCAATCTTCCAGGTCCCTCTGTCAAATCATTGGCTTTGTTTTCTAACCCCATGGTGAGAAGTCTTTGAAAAGCCAAACAATCCATCTTTTGGGTTTGAAGTTTTAAACTCAATTTATATCTCAGTTTCCTTGAGAGTTGCAAAAAATGTCCATACCACTTTGTCATTCACCAAGAAAACATGGCTTAATCTGTCCCAGAATGGAGAACATGTGGCCTTCTAGATTTTGTTGGACTGTAATTCCCACTGTCTCTCATCATTGGCTATGATGAAAGCTACAGTTTAATAACCTCTGAAGAGCCATCCATTCCTCATCCAAATCGCCTTCACTTAGACTCTGCACTGCAAACATTTATTCCCCTTCTCCCCTTTTATTATCCCACTTGATGTATGATCTGACAAATGCACAGCAATATGTCTACCTGTTACCTTGAATGAGAAGGCTTTCAAAGCCACATATTCAGTGGCCTTATCCTTTCCAGGCCTCCCTATGCAGGCTGCTTGTGTTTTTTTGCAAGTTATCTCTGGAGATGAATGGGCTGCTGGGTGCCATGTAGTAGGATGTTCCCTTCATAGTCATGTCCAGATATGTTGAAGAGTAGGGGGCAGAAGGTACATCCAGGTGAGGTCCTGGTTTGGTATTGTTGTTGTTGTATACTTTCAAGTCATTTCTGATTTAATGGTGACCCTAAGGCAAATCTATCAGAGAGTTTTCCTGTTCAAAAAGAGTTTGCTATTGCCTTCCTTTGAGGCTCAGAGAGTGTGATTTGCCCATGGAAATCAATGAGTTTCCATGGTTGAGAGCAGCTTCAAACCCTAGTTTCCTAGAGTTCTAGTCTAACACTGAAACCACTGCACAGTGTTGACTCTTGAGGGCTTGCTACATGGCAGAAAGTATTCAAGAAACCTCCCATGGGGATCTCTTCCCAAGTACCCATGAAGGAGATAGATCCCATCTGCAGTTTCTGGTGTGGGATTCCATAATGAGACAAGCTGCCTGAAAAAAATGCCCATATAGTTTCATGATGAGTAGAAAAGTATCCCTCAATATCAACATATGACTCTGGCCCCACCTTGATGTTAGTGCCTCTTTCAGCCCAAATGTTTCTCTGACTGTTCAGCTGTTGTGAAACACACTTTGTTCAGAAAAGATATGCACCCCTTCATGTATGCTGTGTGTGAGGCATTTGGCTAAGAGGAAGGAGGAACCTGATACAAATAGCTAGGTGGTGTATTCTACAATTAGACTTCTGTTCTGAAGAGTTTTGAACATGTGTATTTGTGCATATATAAGAAATACTTTAATCATATGGTTAAATATAATATAGATTTTTTCAAGTTTGGAAAAGTTACTTTTGTGAACTACAACTCATAGGTTCTTCCATCAAGGATAGCCATTGTTGATTTTCAAACTGATTTCCAGCTGTTGGTTTTCTCCAACCTCCAATTCATAAAACAGTAATTAGTGTGTGTGTGTGTGTGTGTGTGTGTGTGTGTGTGTGTATATAGGGCAAGAGATGATGTCCATATTGAAGACATGTTTTAATAGAGTTTACACATATCCCTGGAAATTTTGGTTCAGTAAAACTACAGGAACATCATAATGAAATGTTACTGGGGAATGGAGTTCTTAAGGATTTCTGGAGGAGACAGTGGATGCATACCTGAAACTAATTCTTAGGAAATATGAACACATGGTTTGAACCACATGTAACATGCTCACATGTCTTGAATTAACAAAGCTTGAAAACAATCAGATAAGGAAATTCTAATATTATTAGATATTACTACTATTATTATTATAACAACATTAACATAATAACAACATTAAACAGAACAATTCTGTTTTGTTATCTCGTTCTCCACTTTCTGTATATTCTTACATCCCAGTTCCACGTGTGTTTATTTGGAGGAAAATCCTACCAAATACATTCAGGGAGGCTAATTCCTAAGTCTGTGTGTGTAGGATGGCAGCCCTGTTCTGTGAACAGCTATATTTGCTCATATTGCCCCTTTTTTCTGTAATTTCACATGAGGCTCAGCACATGATTTGGTTTCAGAATTTTGTAAGGATATGTTGAATTTTTCAGGTTCATATATATATATATGAGTCTTTGAAAATCTCTGTAAGGTAATAATAAAGACTTTGTCTCTACAGCAAAAGCTAAAGGAAGAAAAAGAGGCCAAACGAGCCCACCTGGATGGAAGACATGATTATATACTCTCCATCATTGCTTCCTGTGTGGACCTAGAAAAAGCTGAAGTGGAAGATGCTATTCTTGAAGGAAATCAGGTATATTGTGGATGCATGTCATTTTTGAAGATGATATTGTACTGGGTACAAAAATAATATATTGCTGCATGGATTTCTCGGATTGGAGGGTAGTCTCACCAATCAGGATTCACTCACAGTGGCATCATAATGCTGCGAAACCAATCAGATAAGGTGGCATAGTGACCTTGCTGAGGGGAGATAACTCTAGTGGACAGGAAGGACAGTGCTTGTGAAACCAGCAGCACCTGCATGGTGAAGACACGAACACTTCATTAAGAAAAGTCTTTGAAAAATACTGTAGTTGTAAAATGGCCAATTATCAGTCATCAGAGGAAACTATAGATTATAGCAAAATAATTGATAAAGACATTCTAAAGTAATTTTGTAGCATTATGGTGTATAATATTTTTTAAAATTTTTAAATATTCAACATGTTGTCTGCACTTAGATTATAAATTATGTTTAACTACGTATTGGAATAGCAAGAGTCCATCTGATAGAATTTTGTTTTTAACATCACAGTTGTGTGTCACATTGCTGGATTTGAGATAAGTGACATAACAATTTCCAGCAGAGGCAAAAACCTCCAGTTTAAAGCAAATAAAATAAAATAAAATAATAAAAAATGGTTGCAAATATAACTCCAAAGTAAGAAAACATGGATACCATATCAACATCCCCACATGCTAACTCAGGCACATTGATGGACCCCTTTTCTACTTTAGCTCCACTGCAGATAAACATCAGCACATAATCCCACATGGTGTAAATTGCAGATAGGACTGTATTCTTTGATCTTTTGAAGTTTTCCTTCTGCTGTCTGTTCTACCTGATCCTGTCTATAAATGGTTTCCTTTCATCAAAACCTCCTTTAAAAAAGGAAATTCAGTAGTCTACTCAACCAGCGTAATGAAATCTGTGCTCAATCTTGTGCTCATTCACTTTAAATACGCCACAGTGGAAATTGAAAAAAAATCACAATTCCTCCAGAAACAATGGCTGTATTTTTACTTCAAGCTGTAGTAGTCTTCAGTTGAGCTGGGAGTTCTGGTGGAAGTAGGCATGCTGAATGTGCCCATTTGTAGAATTTGCTGTTAGGTTGCTGTCTGGTTCAAATTTCCTTGTTTTTTTGTGTTTTGTTTTGTTTTTTGAGGTGGAGAGGGAGGGAAACAGTACCCTCAACCTTAATTGTGACTTTGAATCTGGAGATTTTTTTAAATTTTGAAAATCAAAGGCTGTAGCACACTTCTGTATTTAGTTGGGATGAACATGATGATAGAATAAAGATCTACCAATATACCTGTGTCCTGAACTAACATGTGTGAAGGTTTAAATTTCCTTGCTTCAGGGAGTAATGCTCCAGTGATAACTGTTTGCTTCAAACTGAGAGTTTCATCTGCTTGGAAGTTTCCCTCCTTTTTGAAATATAGGACAGAAGGAGAAAATTAAAGTCATATGGTGGCTAAAGCCATAAAAATAAAAAGACCTGTCCATCAGGAATGTAACAGCATGATTCACAGTACAGTCTTCTTTCAACAAGTTCTAGCTAGCTGTCTATAAACATCATGTCAATTTGCAAAAGTAAGAGAATTGCTATTGCCTTTGAAGCCTGTCTCTTGAACAGATCCTATATACCATACGGCGTTATTTATAAATTAATACCCTGCAAAACATTGTTGTGCTGCTCAAAATCCCAACCCCCCCAGGAAACACATTCCAGGACCAGAGGTTTTACATGAAAAGCTAGTCCTATTGGTTGAAATGGGGGTTAAAACAATATTTCAGCCCATAATCAATTTCTACATTGTCTACTTGCATAAAAGGTAGTAAGAACTGCAACATCAATGAATAACAGTAGCTTAGTAAGCAGATTGCTTAGTTGGTTAACTTAGGGCCTTTCCACACTATACTGTGGCAGTGCTATTATTCCACTTTCAACATCCTATGGAATCCTGGGGTTTGGCGTTTAGGGAGGGGCATTTAGAATTCTCAGCCAGAGAGCTCTTGAGCCCTACGAAACTACAAACCCCAGAATTCCACAAGATGTTGAAAGTGGAATAACAGCACTATAACAGTGTAGTGCGGAAAGGACCTTAGTTAACAGACTGCTGAAGGACTTTTTTCCTCCATCTGATTGGTGCTTGACACTTGGTTGTGTGTACTCCAGGCAAGCTAAGCAGGAACTTCTAACTCTGAATGATTTTGAGTGCTTTACTTTTAACAGATTGAGCGTATTGATAAATTCTTCATTGTTGGAGGCTTTCGTCATGTCATGTTCTATTATCAAGACACTGAGGCATCTGAAACAGGTAGGCAAATGTCTCCAGAGGGACACATGTTCACAATGTTCATTTGTGGGGAAGAAGATATTGTGCATTATTCAGACCACAGTTATGGGAAACATGAATTGCCAAAGGGTTTCACATGTACATACTAGTCACCAATAGTCACCAATCTGTCTCAGCATTCTAGACAACAGAAAATTCTCCCTCTCTCTCTCTCTCTCCTTCTCCTCCCAAATATTACAGGACCCGGAAGCTCAGCAGGAGCTAACTCTCACTCTGCTAAGAACAAAAAGCATAAATTATTTGTGACAGAAGGAAATGATGTTGCTTTAACAGGCATATGTGTGTTCTTCATTAGAACTAATCCTTCCAAAGCAATCACTGCAGAGAATATTCATCGTGTAAGTATTGTGCGTGATGCAGGTATCTTCTGCCTCCCAGTCATGCTGAACCTCTGTAGTATCTATCAGTCATCTGTTCCCTTGCCTGTCAAAATGATGGACATTTAACAAAGAATAATGGTATGTAGAGTAACTTTCCTGTCCACTTGAATCATGCCAAGATTCAGTTTCTGGACCAATCCAATGTGGGACTGTTGGTGTAATCTCATGATTTGAAGCTCCAGTCCTAAATACAGATTCATTCATTAAAAAACCTCCAAGTGACAACATGGCTAGATTTTATTTTTTCTAAGGTTAGTTTACGTCAACAAAAATAACAGTGCAAAATTATGTACTAAATATACCACCATGTGACAAAAAGGATTATATCAAAAATACCCAAGATATAATCAATTTTCGAATACAATCTAAATAAATTTTTCTTTCCTTCCTTATCCGTGAATAATCTTGAATCTCATATTTGAAAATGTAAAATATCAAGAATTCCATAACAAATCTTTCCAACGTTTATGCTGAAACTGATGGTGTAATATCAACTGCATTGTTTATAAAAGTAATGAGGAGCTGCTCTGTCTAGTTTCCCCTCTGAGAACTTTACACTTAGCTGCTTATTTTTCATTTGACATCAGATCCCACTCTCCTCCACTGTGTGAGAAGATCCACTTCCTCAGTATATTTCCATGCTTTAGCTGTGACCATTCTTGTGACTAATAACAGAACAGATACCAGTCATTTATGATGCAAATTTTGATTGTTATTAGGTTCAGTATTGGTTCCTATGGACTACATGTCCAGATAACTAACAATGATGTTTCCTATTTTTGCTTTGTCAGGAAGTGGTTTTCAATATGATGGATACAACTCATGGTGGTTTACTGAACAGTGTGCAGCACTTGCTGTCAGATATCTTCATTCCAGCTCTGAAGACGATGAACTATGGCTGGGGAGAGTTGAGTGGCCCCCGGAAAGGGATGAATGTTAAACAGGATTTTCTTGCTTCTCTGGAGGGATTTGTTAGTGTCCTTTCAGGAGCTCAGCAGAGTCTAATGGAGAAGGTAGGCCTACATGCCCATGTGTGAGAATAATATTTACTTTGTAGGGCACAGAAGTGGTTGAACAGTACACTGAAGGAACAAATAAGCTAATGAAATGAAACAGTCATGGCTTCCGACCCCTGTCTCTTTAGACTGAGGGACTGAGGGTTCTTTGCCGTTTGTCAGCTAATCTGTATCTGTTTGGATGTCCATCAACATCTGGTCACCTGGGCTCCCAACTTGTGAACTCCATGTTCACAACTTGTATACTCCAAACAAACAGATTTAGCATTAGCACTCCACTTAAGGACTCTTAAATCTGGGAATTTCAGGATTTTTATGTGGGAGAAAAAAAAAGTCTGCTTAATGGTCTTTTAGACTGTAAAGTTAAACGCATTCATGGACGGAATCCATAGCTTGTTGTGGGTTTTCTGGGTTTTGAGGCTGTGTTCTATTAGTATTTTCTCCTGATGTTTCACTTGCATCTGTGGCTGGCATCTTCAGAGAATATGGTGGCATGGAAGTGAAATAGAGTATATATACTTATGTAGTCCCCCGGGTGGGAGGGAGCAATTTGCATGTGTCACAGTTGGCCTATTGTTAAATGGGATATCCCCCAGGGTTGTATTGTTAGTCAGGGGATATGCATAACAGTGCATTAAGTACATTAGCGACCCATTTTGTTGTTCCCTGTAGAGGGACCCCCAAGGTCTGGGTGGCATTTCAATGGTATGTTTTTGAGTCTTGATTTTAGTGTTCTTCAGTATTGGTAGCCAAATTTTTTTTACTTTCCGAGTTTCTTCTTTCTTGTTGAAACTGTCCATGCGTTTATGGATTTTGATGGCCTCTCTGTGCAGTCTGACATAGTTGTTTTCAGAATGATCCAGAATTTCTGTGCTTTCGAAAAGCATTCTGTGTCCAGATGCTCGGACTATAACTCTCACAAGTCACAGCCAGCATGGCATGAGTTCAGAGATTTACGAGAGTTGTAATCTAGATAGTCTATGGGCAGCATGATTTCTTAAGTGATAAGAGTAATAAAAGTGTACTTAGAACAATAACTGCTTAAAACATTGCTCAGGTGAATTTGAAGGAGTGTGATACCTATGATTTGAAAACTCTGAAAGGACCTGCCGACTATCTGATTGCAGCAAACAGCACGGAGACTCTGGAACGACTAGAAGCATGCACGAAAGTGTGGATTAAGCAGATTGAACAGGTGATGTTTAGATTATTATTGTATCTGAACATGGAATCTATGGACTTGCAACTGTTTGCAATATTTCTGATGAGGAAGAGAGTTCTTTCCTCACCAGGGACATAGAACGATCATTTTGATAAGAAGGAATCATGAAACAGTAGAGAAGATTTGACCATAGAATATGTTGTTAATTGTTTAAATTATATTTTTCCCTTTTGACAAGGGCCAAATCAGGTGATATGTGGAAGATATGTGACTGGATCTCCAGATGTAATTTTGTTCTCTTAAAAGCAGCTCTGGTGTGTTTGTGATTTGGACTAAGGCCATAGCATTGGAAGAAGAGAAGGGGGGCTAATCCTTTCTCCACCTCACCCTGATTCAAATCAGTCTTATCTGGAGTTATTATTATGTGTGAAAGGGAAAATGAAGAGGCATGTGTTGTCCCTTTAGGATATGCCTTCTCACTTCAGAGGACCATGGACAGGAAAAAGGATCAAACTTCCTCTCACTGCATTAAGATCATGATCTAAGTTGCACCCTCTTGCTTGCTTTTAGTAATGGCAACTCATAAATAACAGCAGTACATAGTAACAGCAAAAGATACATTAAAACATCTCTGCCATTTCATCTAATTTGGCCCCCAGTCACCTGGAAGGTATAAACGTCTGTTCTTGGCTTCTAGATTATGACATATTCAGATCATTCCTTGTTTCAGTCAAATTTATGTTAGAAATGCCATGTGCATTCAGTTTTTCAGTTGATAGCTTTATTAGTTATGCTAATTAATGAATGGTCAAATCAATGGTCTTTTTTGGCACTGGGAGGATACTCACAGTTAGACCATATGTGTTTGTATTACAATATTGCTTCTAGAATCCCTTGGAAACAGATATTTGATAGTACTCAGAATGCTTTGAGGAATGCCAGCAAATGTAAAGATTTGTTCTCTTGGTTGTTAGAGCAGCTTTCCCAGTTACAGTCTAATAATACGACAAACCTCTTCCTATGAGTTGCTGTTCTCTCTGAAAATGTCACCTGGCAGTGGCTAACACAAGTTAAAATCTTGCAAGGAGATGTGTATAATGTAAAATACTTTCCAGCATCTTTTATTTTTGGAAAGGGGGTTGTAGTGCAATTTTTAAAGGACTTTCACACAACTTCCTTTTAGTGCTGATTTTGTGTGTTCTTCATTGTCTGGTGATCCTTTCAAATATGACTGTGGCTCCCTAGATTACTTCTCCTTCTTTAGTTTGTTAAGTACCTTTGCCTATAATCTTGTTTCTATCACTATTACTAAAGCAGAATAAGAAGTTCGTAACCCTAAATAGCCACCCATTTTGGACAATAGGGATACATGACAGAAATACATGTGGAATAAATGCAGATAATTTTATTAGTAGTCTAGTGTTTCAGTAAGGCATTATCTTCAAGTAAGACATGATGATAGAAATCCATCAAAAGAAACATTTATGACCCTGTTAATTCTTTTCCTAAGTTTTAATTAGTTTATTTAGCACTAAAGACATGGCATCCAATTAGTTTCAGGAAATTACTACTGCAGACACAGGTCATTTCTGCACTACACTCTTATAGCGCGATTATTCCACTTTCAACATCCTATGGAATCCTGGGGTTTGCAGTTTCGGGTGGGGCCAGCCAGCCCCTCCCGAAACTGTAAACCCCAGGATTCCATACGATGTTGAAAGTAGAATAATCGCCCTGTAAGAGTGCTGTGTGGAAATGGCCACAGTAACTCACATAGCACCACATTTTTGTTATCCACTGAAGCCACAAGAAGCATATCGTCCTCCCTATGCTGGTGGGTTGCAATATCTGTCAGCTCTAGGTTGTGCAGCCGTTGAGGAGGCATAATATGAGTTGCAGTTCAAAAAAGTCTGGAAGGCCACATATCATAGTGGCCCCTCCTGTATTTGATAGGGAACAATCTCTGTATGAATTATAGGTCATTGCTGAAAATAGCCAACTGCGGAAAGAAGCGGACGACCTTGGACCGCGAGCAGAGCTAGATCACTGGAAGAAGCGGCTGTCCAAATTTAATTACTTGTTGGACCAGCTCAAGATGTCAGATGTGAAGGCAGTGCTTGGAGTGCTTACAGTTGCTAAATCAAAACTTCTAAAGGTATGTCTGTTAGTATATAGGTAATACTCAAAGCAGCTTTCTGTACCAATAAAAGTAAATACTTGTGTATAGAAATATGGTACCTATAATCCTGTGTATGTTACGTACAATACATGTAGCTTTCAATCTGATGGGGTCATACGGTGGTTTATAATTAACTCTACAGGATTTAGTAATTAGGACGAAACGAGAAGGAAAGTAAATATTTAATTATTGTACAAGTTATAAAAATTAATACCAGAAACAATGCCTGCAAAAAATTATAAGACTAAAGTAAGCACACAACATAAAATGTGCCCTGTATTGCTTGAGGTATATCTTGATATACTATAATGTATGAGTCACTGCGGTGTAGACCTTTGAGTGATGGAGTAGGATGCCAGGAGACCAAAGTTCAAATCCCCTCTTGGCCATGGAAACCTACTGGGTCACACTCTCTCAGCCTAGAGGAAGGCGATGGCAAACTCCTTCTGAATAAATCTTACCAAGAAAACCTGAGGATAGGTGTGCCGTAGGGGTTCCATAAGCTGGAAAAAAGCACATAACAACAAATGTAATGTACTGCACATTCCTGGCCTTATTAAACCACGCCTAAATACAAACAGACTTGGAGTAGTTGCCTGGAGACAAGAAGATACACTGGTTACTACTGAAAGAGGGAGTATTTCATGCTCTGGAGTAACATTTTATTGTTTGTTTTCTTGTATTAGATAGTCTAGTTTTTTTCATGTGAGCCAGATAATCTTGTTTATTATCTTGGCAAAACTTTTTCTGAAAAGCCATTATAAAAGTTTAATAATGACATATGTTCTTTAACTGTATGGTACCGATTTTGTTTTATTTTTTTCCAGAGCTGGCGAGAGTTGGACACTCGGATCACCGATGCAACAAATGAAGCCAAAGATAATGTGAAGTATCTGTACACCCTTGAGAAATGCTGTGACCCTCTGTACAACAGTGACCCTGTAAGAAGAAAAAGTTTGCTTGTGATATAGATATAATTTGGTATAGCAAAGGAGTTTCTAGATCATAAGGTATTGAAAGGTTACATAGCTTAAAAATTCAGGTAAACACAATGCAGAATAAATAATTATGTGAGCTGTGACTTTAAAATGATCTCATAGTCCACAGTGTATAGTGTAAATTAACTGTCCTCAGACAGGTACCTTCTATATATTTTGGACAGTCTCAGCCAACAGAGCTGAATGCTTGCTAGAGATGGTGGAAGATGTACTCAAACATCCAGAGAGTTATCAGAGTGGAGGAGGTTTGTGGAAATGATAGTGGGCATATCAAGACTGATTGAAAAGACCAGCAAGTCCCAGATTTTGTTCCTGTTCTTTCTGATTTTTTTTTTTTAAAATCCACCCACTATTGTTTATCCTAGAATATTCTCTGTCAGTTCCTGGTATGATTGGAGACTTTTTATCCCAATTCCCTGGGTCAATATATTTTAACACAGTATGAAATCAGAAAGAACAGAAACAAAATCTGAGACTTTTCAGTCATTCTGGATGCATTCAGTGTTAGTCAAAAAGCACTGAAGAATTTGTACTGATAATTTTGCTGACATTTCAGGAAACCATGGTAGATGCTATTCCAGGACTCATACATGCTATCAAAATGATCCACAATATCTCACGCTACTATAACACTTCAGAGAAGATAACGTCCCTGTTTGTGAAGGTATGTGCATTGACAACTCTTGTGATTTTCTCCTTTTTTGTTAAAAATTGGTGTTGGGCTATTTAAGAAAGAATTATGAAACATACTTTATATATCCCCTGATTGGCTGAGCAGGCTGTCTTTCAGCAGCAAATATCATTTCTGAAAAGGAAAATAGATGATGCAGGTACTAACGTAAGAAAGCTTTCTATGGTCTTTGGGGCCATAGGGTTGATTGAGAGAATTCTTGCCTCCAAATGGTTTTAGGTGACACTCCAGCTTAGATAAACAACCTTGAGAGTCCTTCTCTGAGCCTCACGGAGCCACCATGGAGACAAGTGCAGTTGCTCCTTCTACAGGGCTGGAATTGTGACTTTATGCAGGATGAGGGGAGAAGTATGTTGGGATTGTTGTGGTGGTCATAGAGGGAGAGTATATGGATGAATCCGTGGTTCTCTCAGCCACCAACTATTCTCCCATCCTGAAGGGACATTTAAAACCAGGACTAGATTAAATGACTCCTCTTGCAATGTGTGCACTAAGAGTGATTTTTTCCCCCCAAAGTGAGGGAAAAGTCTTATTGGAGGGTAAAACACCTCCTTCGTTAAAACAGCTCCATTGGCTACTATTCTGTTCATGGGCACAGTTCAGTGTATGAATCTGCTCTGGTCCTGAGATGTTAATAGGGAACCTATTGTTATTGTTATCATTATTGTTGTTGTTGTTATTTTATTTACCCAGTTTTTTTTCCTGGTAAGGACTCAAAGTGGCTTACAATATATTTTTTTTAAAAAAAATAGTTAAAGTCATGGAATACAGAAGTTAAAATCCAAATTAAACAATCAGATAACAATTTAAACAAAGTTAAAAAGGGAGGAGAAGCAAAGCTATGTCCATTTTTTCCTCTACCCTGCTGAAAAGTGCATGGAAACTTGAGTAGCTTGGAGGTTCTTGGTACTGGAGCACTCTATTGTTAGAATTCCATGACCTCATGACTGCTTCACAGTTTGCAAAAAGTTGGCTCAATTTACCTTTTAAATGGGTGTACATTGAAAAAATTTGATTTTCAACTTACTTTGATATGTGTTTGCCACTGCACAGGGTCCTACTGAAGTGAGACATTTTTCTATCTGAAATCTGGGTTTCCTAATTTGCTTAACCATGTGAAATTTCTTCTTCCAAATTTCACAGTTCTTGGTGTGTGTGTGTGTGTGTGTGTGAGAGAGAGAGAGAGAGAGAGAGAGAGAGAGAGAGAAAGAGCAGGATACATTAGTCTTCAGGCAGGAGCTGAGGGAAGACAGAGAGTAGTAGTAGGAATTTGCCCACTAACATTTCCTTCATCACAACTTCAGATCCTCCAGCTTTCTGTTACTGTTAGGAGGGAACCTTGAAAGCAATGGTGCCTGGCATGTTCAATGTTAGTTGTTACCCCAAAAGATGGGGGACCTTGAGGTCCAACAGCAATACCAGAGTCTCCTTGAGAAGGTAGGGAATTATCACTCAGAAGGAGGCCTACAAGAAAGAGGGGGTAACTATGAGACACCTTTTCAGCTGTGTGTACCAGTATTAACTGCGAGACACCGGTTGGAAGTCAAAAGAATGTTTTATTGGTGGATTCACAGACACATACAAGAAATCAGTCTCATGAACCGTACAAGGCTAGTGAATGGAAAGGAGAGAAAGGTTATATATAGAGAGATTTCTGTTGTATAGGTTGATATTTATTAGTCCTGGAGTGGAAGATTGAAGCGAGGTGGCTCAAACACAAGGTCATGAGGGCAGCATGGAAGAACGAGAGTCTGGGGTGGAGCATGACACTCAAAGTGCTAGCAAAAGGCCAGGTCAGAGCTAGGGTTTAAATTTGCTATTTCTTACCAATCATGCTATGTCACATGTAAGGCATGGTAACACAGTGGAGCAGTGCTGGACCTCATCTCTAAAATAGGTTCAGAATATCAGACAGATGTTTTAAAGTTCAGCCTAAAGGAGTGGACTCATTGTCCCATACTACTAACATGAAAGCTACCTTCAAAGTTCTGAAGAGGCTAGTCTGGCTTGCTTTATACTTATTAAGTGTAATGGTAGCCTGAAAAAAAATGAGGATCAATTTTTTAAAAATATCCTATGAGCTTACTGAAATGAGGCCTCTTGTTCTACTTTGCAGGTTACAAATCAAATGATAACTGCCTGCAAGGCTTATATTACTAATAACAATACTGCCACTATCTGGGACCAACCACAAGATGTAGTTCTGGAGAAAATACAAGCTGCAATAAGACTTAAGCAGGTAAGTTTTATAAGATGGTATGAGGTATAACAAGACACAAATGCAAATTCTAGAGCTCACAATTTAAGAAGAGGGCTGGCCCTACCATGGGGCAGAATGAAGCAACTGCCTTCAGTATGGAATGTTGAGGGACAGTAAGGGCAGTTCTCCTCTTATTTCTTCTGAATTCCCTTGGACAGTCTTTTCTGTTGAAGGACAGAGCTATGTGTGTCATATGGCGTACCCTGAGCCCCCTAAATTAAGATGACTGCCTCAGGTACTGTGAGGAATGTGACTGATGTAATACTGAGTTACCAGTCCTGTTCTGTTTGTAGAGTGGGAGAGTGGCACTTTTTTGTTCTTTGCCTAAGGCAGCAAAAGGTATAACACTTTAAAAGACTACCCCTGAATTATACAAAGGAGTCCTTTAGTGTATACAGCATAGAGCATCACAAGAGTATTAAATATACACACCAATCTGTCATGGCACCTGGCTCCATTTATTTATTTTATCTTGGCTCATGTTCTGAAGGAATACCAGAACTATTTTCACAAGACCAAACAAAAACTGGAACAGAGTTCGGCTGAACGACAGTTTGATTTTAGTGAGATGTATATCTTTGGCAAATTTGAAACTTTTCATCGCCGCCTGCTGAAGATTATGAAAATCTTTGATACCATCACAACCTATTCAGTTTTACAAGACTCTAAGATGGAAGGACTAGAAGTGATGGCGACAAAGTATCAGGTATGCAGAGTGTCTGACTCAATGGATTTGATCATCTGTGGTTGAGCTGTATTTTAATAATATGCTTGCAAAAATCCTGACCTAAGAGGCCTTTGTAGAGGGTAGAATTTGAGAAGTGAGATCTTTAGTTTAAGGTAGCATCCTGCCCTGTTGCTAAGGTAGTCTTTGTTTTTAAGACAAGAGGAGGCCATTTCTGTCCCACTTCTCTCTGATTCTCCTTGCTGATGGGGTTCTGAATTATCAATGCCCAAGGCAGAGGTGAACAGAGAATCATGAAGTCATCCTTCTCTCCTGCCAGTTCTCCCCCACCATCACGCTCCCATGTGTTAAAAGATAGCTCATAGACCATTTGGAAAAATAACCAACTGCCAGCAAAGTTGTCGAGCCTCTAATCTGAACTGTCATTGCTATCATGTTGTTGTTGTTGTTTTCCTGTTTATTAAAGAAGATGACCAGTTTACAGCCCAGATAACATTCTGGTAATTTGAACAAAATATGAACATGTGAGTTAAACTGAAAACAAAAATTTTACAGAATGTGTGATCACTGGGGTTGCTGTTCTTCCCATTTTACGCATAGGGCCTTTCCACACTACACTTGTATAGTGCTATTGTTCCACTTTCAACATCCTGTGGAATTCTGGGGTTTGTAGTTTGCTGAGGCCTAAGAGCATTTTGGCTGAGAATTCTAAATGCTCCCCCATACAGAAAACCCCAGGATTCCATAGGATGTTGAAAGTGGAATAATATCACCATAACAGTGTAGTGCAGAAAGGCCTATAGTCTCACGAATGCCATTTTTGCACTACACAGTTATAATGCTATTATTCCTCTTGCAACACCCTATGGAATCCTGGAGTTTGCAGTTTAGGAAGAGGCATTTAGAATTCTCAGCCAGAAAGCAATTTGGCCTCAGGAAACTACAAACTCCAGAATTCCACAGGATGCTGAAAGTGGAACAATAGCATCATAACAGTGTAGGGTGGAAATGACCCAAGATTAGTCTGCATATGCACATCACATAGTTGTAGAGGTGGAAATCCTGTAGCTCTCCAGCTATTGTTGGACTGAAAGTCCTAGAAGCCCTAGATGGCATAGACAGTGGCAGGGAATACTGGGAATTGCACTCCAAGAACATGTGGTGGGGGACTGTATAATTTCTATCTTTGCACCACCATCTTGTGACTCAGGAGCTACAAGTATGAGACAACTTTAGATTGACTGCAAGAGAGTGACAAGCACATACATGTGAATTAAGCCTAAGACAAATGACTTGCCAAAATTCTCTTGCTGAATAGATAACAGAGGATGAATACACAGAATTGGCTATTTTATGTTTGGGCCACATATCTCCAATTGTTTATCCAGTCATGGTTCCATGTCTTGGGGTGGAAGGGTGGGCAAGCTATCCTTGGTGGCATCTCTCATGCTTAATTTACAGGTGCCAGGCAACCGTAAACTATGAAGCCTGCACTGAGGGGAACATTAGTTCACCAGCCTGAACTTGGCAGGACCCCCATCTTCATTATGCTGGCTATGACATATCCATGCTAGAGATGGGACTGACATAATGTAAGACTGCAGTGCTCTGGAGTTCAGGTGTGTGGGTCTGGAGCTCTGCTCAGTGCTCTTCCTACCCGGTTCCTCTAGTTCTCACAGGAGGCAGGTGGGTAGGCAGTTTGTCTCCCAAATGCACCTAACTGGTGTCAACAATTAGCCTTGTGTGTACAGCCTCACTGACACTACCATCTTAATGATGCTACTAGCAAATTGGGGCATGTGGGGTCAGCCATGAGCAGACCTGCCCCTAAGCCACTACTCCTCCATCCCATCATCATCACAGTCTACCGCCGTGAGCAGGCTGCAGCCTGGGACCAGATTTATATGGGAATAGGCCTAACTTCTTTCTCCCTAAGGTCAGAAGTATTAAAGCAAATTCAGCTATATCACCTCAGTGAAAACAGGGACTGAAAGCCTCGGTTGAAGCTGAGTCTTTCAGGTTTCTGTCTGTTTATTACAAACTCACATTGGTCTTGGCCTGGTTTAATTGTAATTGATCGCCAATTTGTGGGAATTGTAGTTTGCTAAGGCTGTTAGTGATCTCTAGCACCTCAAAGCTATTTATATTTAATGTAGTAAGATGTCTTGTTATACTTTCATTTGCACAGACTGCGGCAATGCAGGAACAATGGGAGGTAACTTATGCCAGGGCTGCTAATGCTGTGCTTTGTGGTTATGAAAATGATGGCTTGCTGGAGATCTTTTAATAAAGAGAAAATAATACTGTAGTGTTGTGTTTAATTTCTACAAACTTGTATATATTTCTACTTCTATGCATCTTCTGTCCCTCCCACCCCCCCAAAAAGCCATTTCACCAGAGTGTGTTGTACAAAGTGTTGCACGTTTTTGCATGTTTGAAAACTTGATTTTTTTTTAAAAAATGAAAACTCATTGGAAGACTTCTGTGTGGAAAAACATTGTCTGATTAATGGATGCTGCCCTAGTTTTTATGTTCAAGTTTGCCATAATGTATTTTTGAGATGTGTAGCTTTGTTTCTTTTTCTTTTGAAGATGCATTTAATGTCAGGGATGGAGTAGGGGTAGAAAATCTTTAGCTTTTATATATTCTTCCTGAGCAGACTAGTATCGCTATGCTGACAGTATTTGTGTTCCCAACTACATTTAGAGTATTGTTGCCACCATGAAAAAAAAGCAGTACAATTTCTTGGATCAGCGAAAAACTGATTTTGATCAAGACTATGAAGAATTCTGCAAACAAACCAATGATCTTCATGTAGGTTGGATCCTTGCCAATTGTATATGTTCATTTTTGGTTGTTAATCATAAACTCCATTAGCATAGATAACAGTCGTCAGAAATGATGCTTATTAGTCCAGCATGAATACTGTGGTTTTTTTTCTGATGAAGATATAATTCACAGAGATCAGGATGTTCTGAGCAACTCCTCCCTTTTATAATTGCTAGGCAGAATTGTGTAATGGCAGAAAACATGAATTCTTTCCAAATAATACTCCACATCCCCCATACAGTCAAACAGTGTGTCTCCAAGGTCTATGCTTCAGGTTTTCCCATAGGATCTTCTAACACCTATTCATTTAAATAGAAGAAAGTAAAGGGACACATTCAGGAACACTGTTTCGGTGGAGGTTGAATATGATCTTTTCCTATAATATCCCTAACCATGAATTGGAGAACCTCTGGCTAATGGAGCCTCTATATCTGACCTACAACCTCCACTTGTTACCCCACCCCCTATGCAGCAGCAATTAGACTTGGAAAAAGCCTTCCAGTCCACCTGCTGGGCAAGTGCATCACAGGTGGGCATGAAAAGATCAACTCTCCTCTCCATATGCTGCAACTCCCTCCCACAGTTCTCCTCCACGCAGAAATTAGGATTGAAAAAAAGCCTCCAACAGATGCTAATGAGAGGCTTTTTTCAAAGTTCTTTTGTGTGTTGTGCCTTTTGTGTGAGAATGTGTGTGAACATGTATGTGTGTTCATACCCTCCAACTGTCTCAATTTGGCAGGAACGCTCTTGATTAATCCTCTGCCAGCCCACTTTTTCATCTGTTTCTAAAGTGTCCCCGTTTTTTCTCTCCTCCTTCCACTTTCCTAGTTTGCCCTCAGCTTACTTCAGCTGATGCAAACTGAATTTATAGTGCAAAGGTAGTTAACTCTGAAGTGAGAGGAGAGGAAATGTGGAACCTTGCCTTGCCCCTCATAGGCTCAGGTGAAAGCAAACTGCTGCTACTTGTTTCATCTTCCTCCTCTGTAATGTTTTCAGTTTTAACCACACTCTGATGTTGCTTGGCCACATGGTTCCCAGTTTTCATCTGTGAAATGATGGAGGGTGTGGTGTTCTTATATGTATATGTAAGAAATCTCTGTATATGTGTATGTGTGTGAAAGGAATGGGTGTTTGTGTGTGCTTGTGGGAGGGTGTGGGGGGAGAGAGAGACTCCCTGCCAGTGGTGTGCCTAGTATATTAACAACTGGTGTGGATAATTTTTTAATACCCCACTCTTCTCTACATCAAAATATGTATGTATGTATGTATTTATTTATTTACAGGAGTAATGTTGGAATGAAACAATAATAATAGTCAGAAAAAAACTGCAAACAACAAAAATTCTCTTTTATTGAACTTTGTATATACAATCGTGCCAGTAGAAACAAACAAGCAAACAAACTATAACTCTGCCTTTGGACTTTCTTCCTTGCCTTTCTTCAAGAGTCATTCCAAGTCTTTGCTTTTTTTTTATTTTTAAATAATTTTATTAAGTTTCACAAATAAAACACATCATCTTAAATTGTACTTTTACATTTGCTTTTTTTTTTGTTGGTAGCATATCTTGATGTTACTTCCTCCAATTTTTACATCTCCTTCCTCCTAATCTAATCCAGCTTTCTATATGGTATGTTTAGCATATAAATTAGGATGATAAAATGCAGCCTTACCTGACCCCTTTGCCAATGGCAAACTGTTCTGTTTCTCTGTGTTCTGACTTGACAGTGGCCTCTTGTTCTGAGTATAGGGTACAAACCAGCAATAAATAATATGTTTTGGTAAACGTTTTCTTTAAGAGTGATCCATAGTCTTTCATGATCTACACGATCAAAGGTTTTGGCTAGTCAATAATGCAGAGGCTGATTTTCTTCTGAAATTCTTTGATGTGTTCCATTATGCAATGTATTATTTTGCAATATGATCCCTAGTGCTTCTGCTTTTTCTGAACCCAGCTTGGACACCTGGCATTTCTCACTCCATAGATGGTCAAAGTCTTGTTTTTTAAAAAAGTCACTTTACTTGCATTGGAGATTAATGCAATGATCTGGTGGTTACTAGAATCCCTGGTGTCCCCTTTCTTGGGGAATGTATATTGAGTGTTTCCAGTCTATGGACCATTGCTTTGTTTTTCATATTTGTGGGCAGATTTTAGTTTGAATTTGATTGGATTCTATCTTTCTAGCTTAAAACAGCTCTACTAGTGTGCCACCTGTTCCTGGTGATTCATTTCTCCCAAGTGCCTTGAGTACAGCTTCTTCTTTACTTTCGAAATCTGGGGGTTCATTTTCAAATGGCTCTTCCTTGAATGAATCTGTCATCACTTTCATATTTTTCTTCAGTGTATTGTTTCCATTATCTCTCTTTTTTTTAATTTGACCATATTTTGTGTCTTCCTGCTGGTCATATAGGATCCCCATTCAGTTTAAATATCCCTTTGATTGCTCAGATTTTGCAGAGGAGACTTCTTGTTATACCTTTTTGTTGTCCCTTCTTTATCTGCATTGACAATTATAGTAGTTCTCTTTGTCCCTGCATGCACATTGCTGAACAGCTGAGTTTAAGATTCTGATGCTATTTCTGTTACCTTTTACTTTTGCTTCTTGTCTACCCTTAACTGCTTGAAGAATTTCATCTGTCATCCAGTGAGGCTTTTCTTTTTTTGGGCTGCAGATAGTATCTCTTTGCATCCTTCTTTCACAATGTCCCTATCCATTTATTTCTGCCGTGTGGCCCCAAGAGATGACACACAAGGGAAGGAAGCCCTCAGACTGAAAAAAAAAAGCCACTCCTGTGCTAGTAATTTAGAATAAAGATGTTCTGTCTGACTAGATTTTATTTGGGTTCTTGCACATGTTACAGTGTGATGGAATTATGAGGCCTGGTTTTTACAATATGCTTAACCAGCATCCTCCATCCTCATGGTTTCCTTTCTTTCTGCAGCAACAATTACAGACATTTATGGACATTACCTTTGAAAACATTATGAACACTGAAAGAGCTCTGCATATGCTGAAGAAATTTGAAAGGTAAAACAAAACAAAAGATGGAAATGGTTCCATTTCATTTGGGATAGCTTGTAACTTGGGATAGCTTGGGATAACTTGTAAATGTTTTTAACCGTTTTTTAAAAATAATATTATTTAATTCTTAACTTTTGCAACGTAATGTTTTAGCCAAGTTCCATCTTGAGAGAAAGGCGAGATATAAATTTAATAAATAAAAAAAATAGAAAACAATAGTAAAATATGTGTATACAATTGTCCCTCCATATTCGTGAGGGTTTGGGGTGCAGAACCCTCAGGAACATGGAAAAACTGCAAATAACTCCTCTTAAGCCCTCTCCCATTCCCTTCTGGGGCTCCCCCCTTTTGTTCCCATGGAAAAGGGAAGGGGGGAGGGGAGAGGTTCACACCAGCCTTCTTTTTCCCCTCCAGAGCCCCCTGCGCCATCCTATGCATTTTGTCCCAGCACTGAGAACTTGCACAAGCCGTCCCCCATTCCTTGTGTTTTTACCTCAGGATGAGTTCTCTGCACTGGGCAAAATGCACAGGAATGGCAGAGGGAGATCAGGAGGGAGAAAGGAAGGTTAATGCAAGTTTTCTCCTACCCCCTTTATCTTCTGTTTTGCATGGGAAAGGAAAGGAAGGAGCTCTGGAGGTAAGAAAGGAAGGCTCGTACAAGATTTCCCCCATTCTCTTTCCTTTTCCTTTTGCATGGGAAGGGGAAAGAAGGAGTTCTGGAGGTGGGAAAGGAAGGCTCATGCGAGCCTTCTGTTTTGCCTCAGCATGAGTTCTTTGCACTGGGGCAAAATGCATAGGAATGGG
Source organism: Iguana delicatissima (assembly GCA_948472985.1). Taxonomy (NCBI): domain Eukaryota; kingdom Metazoa; phylum Chordata; class Lepidosauria; order Squamata; family Iguanidae; genus Iguana; species Iguana delicatissima. The sequence continues at coordinate 668,614 of CAOKZL010000230.1, forward strand.
AGGAGGAGAATGGTGAGGGAGGCACATGTACTCGTGAATAATCAAATTCATGAACGTCAAACCTGCGAATGTGGAGGGAGAACTATATTTATAACTCTTCCTTCACCAACTTTTGAACTGAATATTGCACATGCTACTCACTGATTTCGAACTTCCATCCCCTATAGTTTCATTGTCTTGCAAGATTCCAGCCACAGTAAGGTCCTGTTATCTTACTTCATAGCTAGAATTCAAATGCATAGCTGTGTTAGGCTGGATCAGTGTGTGAAGGTATCTTGTAGCACCTCTGAGACTAGCTGAAAGAAAGAAATTTGTAGAAGCTTTACTAGACTTAAGTCTACTTCATACATTAGGCATGTTCAAAGTTTATCTGAAGTTATGATGAATTATTTGATTGGCTATCCACAAGCAAAGGTCATATCTGGTTTCAGTTTCCCCTTCATACTTTAAAAATTTATCATGGGCCATTGTTCATTATTGTGTCTTGAAGTCCATGCACATTAGTGAGTCAAGTAAGTGATAGATTAACATTCAGTTGCTAGTCCCAAGTTAGAGTAGTTTCATTCAATCAAAGAACAGCACATCAACATTTCTGTAAATCCCATTGTCCAGTGGGTCTACTCCAGGTGGCACTAGCAGTTGGATTTAGATCTTAATGTTTAAAAACATTATGTGCAACCTTGTTTTCCCTTTTTCAGCAACAAATAGTTCATATGGTGGAATTAGCATCAATGATACTTTAACATTTCTTATTATGGGGTCGGATTAGCTATCCTTTTAGATCACTTTAAATGGTATTATTATATGTCAAGACACTGCTGTACTGAACACCACAATTGTCCCTTCTTCCTCTGTGTTAGGCTAGGAATTCCCAGCCTTGGCATTGATGAGAAATACCAGATAATCCTTCAGAACTATGGCCATGACATTGAGATGGTGTCTAAACTGTATTCAAAGCAAAAGAATGACCCCCCACTGGCTCGTAACCTTCCTCCCATGGCTGGTAAGATCTTGTGGGCACGGCAGCTGTTCCACAGAATCCAGGAGCCTATGAGTCTTTTCCAAAAGCACTCCACAGTTTTGCAGACAGCAGAAGCCAAGCCCATTATCCGCAACTACAACAGGGTGGCTAAAGTTCTTCTAGAGTTTGAGGTCGTCTACCACAGGGGATGGCTTCAGCAGGTAAGACAGCATACTGATTATTTTCAGAGTAGAATTCATATGACATATCTTGCTCTCAATGCCAGTCAAATCTAAAAGTCTTAAATTTACTTCTGTTATATTTCTTCTTGGCATAGTGGTTATTCATGCATTGTAATTTTCCCAGTTGCTTGAAAAGTGGTGAGTGTGTCACAAAAATGTTTGTAGAGTTTAATCAATTACTGTTTTTAAAAATATTTTCTTAATGAATTTTCCTGTTGATATTATAAAATACTCAACAGACTTACTCACTTACTGCTTCTTTTGATTTGGTTTTCATGTTCTGGAGTTGGCTTTCAGCATACTGTTGTTGTTGTAGTATGCCTTTAAGTCATTTTTGATTTATGGCAACCCTAAGGTGAATCTATCATGGGTTTTTCTGGGGCTGAGAGTGTGTGAGGCATCCAGTGGGTTTCCATGGCTGAGCAGGGAATCGAACTCTGGTCTCCAGGGTTGTCATCTAATGCTCAAAACACTACTCCGGCTCTCTACACCACAGTGGGACCGGAGTATGAATCCAGTTGATAGTCCCGAATAGTGTAGACTAATTGAACCAATGGGGTAGAGTTATCATTCATCATTTGTTGCAGTGGCTCTATGCTGTTGGGAGTAGCTGTTGGATTTAAACTTGGCAGTGCAGTGATCCCCAAATATTGCTAGAAATTCAAAATAAAAAGAGTTATCCAGAGATATTTCTGCTGAAGTTCCTTTTATAGCCACAGGATATGTCACTCTGTTGATGATAGAATGGATGAAAACAATAAAGTCATGCTACCAAAAACTGAAGTATGTATTTGTTAAAGAGATTAAGTTACTAGTTAAATCTACTTAGACAGATTTATGGCCCCTTTGTAGTGAGGCTGGTTAGAGATGCATGCCATAGCTCAGTTCTCTGGCATGCAGAAGACATGCTGAAGACAGACTTGGCATGTAGAAGATAGAGTCCTCTGTTTGAAAAGATTTTAGAGAGTAAGGCAGAGGGCCCTGACTGAGGTTTTGAAGTCTCAGTGATCTAGATCTTTGTCCCTATCTAGAAACTTTCCAGATATTTCATACTGCAGCTTCCTTCATTCCTGACCATGGGCAATACTGGCTGGGATTACTGGGTAGTGAATTCCGAAGCATATAAAGGGTACCTGGCTGGGCAAGCCTGGGAAAGATGATCTAGAAAAAAGAGAACGAAAAAATCCCAAGCACTAAATCTTAATAGATTTTGGTGGTAGTGGTGATGATGATGATAATGATGATGGGGAGATGAAAGCTCTAGGCTTACTCTAAGAAATAGTTCATCTGTCAGTATTAAATTTACTGTGGTAGTAACTGGTCTCCATCAGTTTTCTGTTGCCATAAACTCTATCAAAAGTCGACAAATAGCCAGTGTAAAAATGAATTTCCCTAGAAAGGCATGGAAAATTAAAAAAATTCAATGGAAAACTTCTTTCAGAATAGTTCCAGCTAATTTGCAGAATAGGATTCTGACACTGGTTTGTCTCACAGTTGATTGGTTGCTTGTATCTGCTTGCATCTCTGTTTAAGGACATTTCTGCACTACTCTGTTATAGTGCTATTATTTCACTTTCAGCATCCTATGGAATCTTGGGGTTTACAGTTTAGGGAGGGGCATTTAGAATTCTCAGCCAGAGAGCTCTTTGGCCTTAGTAAACTACAAATCCCAGAATTCCACAGGATGTTGAAAGTGGAATAATAGCACTATAACAGTATAGTGCAGAAATGGTCTTAGAGTGGTTTGAAAAAGATCAACCTAATCAAGTCTTGCATTGCCTGATATCTCATGTGCCTTTCTTGTGTACAGGTACAGCTAACTAAAGCAGGACTTCAGGCATCATTACTGGTGAAAGCTCCAGAGACTGGGGAAATCTTTGTGAATTTTGACCCAGAGATTCTCACCCTCATAAGGGAAACTCAGTGCATGTCTCGAATGGGGCTAGAAATCCCACCATTTGCTATTGCTCTTCAGCAAAAAAGTGACTCTTATAAACAGAACTTGACTAAACTACAGGTATTTTTGCATTGCTTAAAATGTATCAGTTGAGTTTATGGGGAATTCCAGTACTTTGCATGCAATTTTGTTAGCAATTCCAAAGTAAATGTGAAGGATAGCTTTCCATCTTGCTCATGTAAAGGGAAACCTATTATCTCCAGGGAGGAAAAAGGCTGTTATGCACCATCATTTCGGCTTGCTTTAGGGTACTATTACAGAAAGGAGAGTGATAAAACCAACCTTATATAGGAACCTCTAAAACTTTTGATTTGATCAAGTGGTTTCCTATCTTGTTTAAATAGCTGTGTAGTATTTGCCACTGCACATATCCATACATTGTTAAATTTGCCCAGAATCTCCTTGATCACTTTGGCTGGTATAACGCTCTGTTGCACCAGTGAATGTATCTTTGGGTATATAGTGGTAGCACAGGCGTCTGGCCATCTCTGTTGCCAGGCAAAGCTGCCCTGCCAGCTCTGGAACAGCACAGAAGGCATCAGGGCTAGGAATCTCAGATCTCGGGGCTTGGCTTCTCTGCTGTAGTCCTCAAGACAAAGGGGAGGAATCTCAGGGTGAGAGTACTGCCTTGAAACGTGTGTGTGTGTGTGTGTGTGTCTTCCTCTTCTTTTAATGGCATAATCAGTGCACTTGTGGTTGATCCTTAAAAGATCATGCCTAATGATACCACCAGGGCTGCTGGTTGTGATGTCACTGTTGCAACATCACCAGGGCCTGCTCCCTCTTTCTAGGTCTCTTCTGATTTTGGCCCTGAAATCCCCAGACCTGTGCTAGTCTTTCCTTGCCAATACTAATCAGGACAATTTTCTGTCCTGCAGTGCCACCTTCACAATTGCTGCAATGCCTGTCACTGTTTTACCCCTGCTGTGTTAGTTAGACTGGTATAATTACTAATTACTATAATTACTGGTATAATTAATAGGATTGTGGCCTTTGATTTGATTCCCTGTCTAGTCAGACTTGGGGAGATATAAAGTGGGATGATGAGAGAAAATGCAGCTAATTTTTATCTCATCCACTTTGAAAAAAGTATGAATTATGTTACTGGTAATCTGGTGCCTTTAAAGCAGCAGTGGGACATGTGTGGCTATTCACAAACAGTTCAACTGCATTTCCGATAACCTTCTCCAATAGCTATCCTAGCTAGGGCTGACAGAAGTTAAATCAGGCTTGTGCATCTTGTTACATTGGGAACAACTCACAAGCTATAAATGGCCATTTAAAATGGGCTTGAGAAACCTGATTTTGCTGACCAATCATGGAATAGCAAGACCAGACAGAGAACTGGGTTGGATAAGGACCACTTTAACCTAGACCCAATTCCTCCTCCTCAGCCTTCCCTTGGGTGAACCATTTGAGCCCCAAGGGCAACCCAATAACTGGGTTGCTTCCTGTCTGGCCATCTACTGGAAGTTGAACCTGAGGAACCCAACCCCAAGTTACAGGACTTAACTGAGACAAAAATCTCCTTCCCCACTTCCCTGGGTTCCAGGATCTAATGAAGCAGCTCCAGAGACCTCCTCTTCACCAAAAAGGTACCAAGGTGTTCACCATAATGCTTATTTTCTCACCCCACTACCTGCCAAATGACCACTACCCTAAGCCAATGGTCAAAGTCCCCCAGAGACGGTGCCAGGTAAGCAAAAAATTCTAAAGAAAAGGTAGGAAAAAATTCCTACCCAGCCCTGGACTGAGCAGCAAAACACACACTGTATGGGAGGAGGGAGGGTAGATCAAAGTGTCCTCCAAAGAGAGAGAGAAGGGGAGAGTACAGAGCTTTTAAATCTTCTAGCCCCACCTCCCCATGCTTGGGGTTATGGCGCTGTGAACCTGACATAGTTGTCATTGGCCTCTCTTCCATTGGAGGCCAGCAAAGGCAAGTTCTTCCCCACAGTGCCTTGTACCATGTGAATCTGGATCTGTGTTTCTTCCTGCATGGGACTTCAAAGCTCAACAAATTGAGTAAACAAGGGCTTCCACTGTATGTTTACATACCTTGCTGGTCCTCATTTCAGATGATGCTGGCAGAATATAAGAGAGTAAAATCCAAAATCCAAGCTCCCCTTCACATGCTGATGGCTCCTCATGTGGCTAAGGTGGATGAGGCTATGCAGCCTGGAATGACTACACTGACCTGGACTTCCCTGAATATTGAGAAGTACTTGCAGAATATTTTGGATAAACTTGGTAAGTTTATCAACAGGATAATTTCTGACATTTCCCCTATAGAACTATAAGCAAACAAATGCAGGCCTGCATTAACTCCCTGAGACTAAAGCTGAGGCTTTGTGTATAGTCTGTTCAGTCCAGATAGGTCCAGTAGTTCTGACTTTGATAAAATGCATTATATAACAGCAGGAAGACAGTCAGCTAAGCCAGTCATCAGCTAAAATGACTGCTAAGTTCACCTTTAATCTGAACTTAGTTGCTGTCTTTAGTTCATACTTCAGGATAAATACTGTGAGCTTCAGGAAGGAGGAATCTTTGAACAGTAGTGTGTGGATTATTGTTGTGGACCTGTTCCTTTTCTCTTTGCTGATATGAAGATGTCAAATAGATATAAAGATATAGGCAACTAAATAGTACTAGATAAGAAGCTCATAGTCCTAGCTGCTGACTGAACCATAGCAAAACAAATGGAAAGAATATATTGTGCATGGGAAATACAGTGTTAGTAGTGATGATGGTGATGGTGACAATACATGTGTATGAGCTTAACTCTTATCTACCATTTTGACATTAGCCAGGGCTACAGTTATGTGCTTGTTTTGTTGTAGGGAATAGTGGCCATGTGAACACATACATATGTCTGCTATTATTCTGTTGCATCTCATACCTTCCTAATACTGCTATACTGTTTAGTAGCAACCAAGGTCCCAAAGAATGTGGCAGCCACTGAACTTTCTCAGCCCTTTGAGGGCTGTATCGAAACAGTTTGTACAATTTTGTTTCACTTCACTTCTGAGCTTCTTATGAAGAACAATTGCATCTGATATTTTTCTGTTGACCTTTTAGATGTTTTGGAGCTGAAAAAAGGCGGGATGCTGTGTAAGAAGGATGTCCTTTAATGATGATTTTAAAAGTTTCCATATTCCCCTAACACATTAACAAGTTCCTGCTCAAAAGAAGAAAAAGTCATTTCTGAAAGTCGCTGACTTGTGAACTATATTCATTCTCCTCTTTGCCTTTCAAGCTGACCTTGAGCTGCTGCTAGATCGAATAAATGACTTGATAGAATTTCGTATTAATACTGTTCTTCAAGAAATGAGCAGTGTGCCTCTCTGCAGCCTTCCTGAAGATGATCCACTGACCTGTGAGCAATTCCTTCACATGACAAAGGTATTACTATATAGGTCTAGTTTTCATGGGGGATGAAGGGTAATCCTTGGGTCTCAGCTATGCTGCTGTTTTCATGCTGACAGAGGAAGTATGAATGCTTCCAGAGTGGACATTCATCTGCTCATCCAAAATTCTTCTCACTTAGGAAACTCAAGTTAGGGAGAAGGCTAGGTTAGAATTCTTCTTTCTGCTTTTTTGAGTGGAGTGAAATCTGTATAGGAAGGAACTGCATACCATCACAGGATCTACCTAAAGTGGAACAATTTAGATAGGTTTGTCATCTCAATGAGAATTCACAGCGGCAGGTTTCTTTTTATTGGGGCTGGATTGCTTTCGATTCATAAAGTTTATGTGTGTGCAAGTCACCTGTTGGCTTATGGCAATCCCATTAATTTCATAGAGTTTTCTTGGGCATGGAATACTCAGAGGTATCTTTGTCAGTTCCTTCATCTGAAATATAGCCTATAGCAGCTGGTATTCATTGACAGTCTCCCATCCAAGTAGTAAACAGGGTTGACTCTGCTTAGCTTCCAAGATCAGAGGGAATCTGGTGCCTTTAGGGTATTTAAGCCCTGAGAAGGTTATCCAAAAAATAAATTCTTAGCCATTGAAATATTTCTTTGTTTACAGCATGCAACTTTAATAAGCGTTAAAACATGCAACAGAAAAGTTTATTTCAGTACAGTGTTAAAGGCCAGATATATTCTATTTTCAACTTTTCAGCTTGGGAATATACCTTTAAAAGTACAGAGTTTAGTTTGTTGTCATCTGTAGATTGCAAAATATAACATAAAATTTACCTTAAGAAGTTAGCTGTGTGTGTGTGTGTGTGTGTGTGTGTGTAAGTGGAAAACTAGCTTCAGATTTAATATCAGTCTGGGAAAAATGCCAGATGCTCTGGAATGTAAATAAGATAAGGAAAATGCCTGTACTGAAGAAGAGAAGACACCAGTAGATTTGAGAGAAGATAAAGCTTGGTGGGTACAGTGGCTGTACATTGACAGCTAGGACTGTAGTGAATCCTATCATCAGGATCTTTATTTTAATTGGATAGACATAAGCTAGAGGTAGTGAGTCCTGTGTTTTGATTGCCTGAGTGGACATCAAGACAGAATAAAAGCACAAAGATAAAACCCCCAGATAAGACTGCTTTCAGCAGACTGCAATGAGGATGGCTGTTTGATAACAGCTTTCCTGTTCCTAATGAAATAATAGACTAATAACCACCTGGAAATGCTGATTTATGCTGATACTGGTAAGGCTATGCCAAGAATATCTATATGTTTATGTAGTACAGGATGATGATGATGATGATGGTGATGGATAAAAGACCATTTTAATGCTTAGGAAGGATCATATTCTTACACATATCAATTACTACAAATCCTGTTAAAGAACTGAATGGAGAGATATAAAGTCCTTATGGAATGTTTTTATGAAAGTACAACACACTGATGGCCATATGGTATTATGTGATAAATTGAAAATGCCTTCCACAGTAATGTAATATAATGAAGCTAAGTGCCCATATTTGTTCCTAAGGGGAATGTTATTGTATACATCCATGAATGTTTATAATAGCCTGAAACAGTACCATCAAGACTACTCATTCCCATATAAATATCCTGAAATTCCAATACTTAAGAATGCTTAAGTGGAGTGTTGATGGTATTTCTGACTATTTGGTTTAACTACCATCACAAATTGGGCACTCAGATGCCCAGAAGATGATGGAGGTGACTTTAGAGAGAATCCAGAATTAGCTGTCAAATAGCAAGGATCTCCAATGCCTCAGTTTAAGAGATGGGGTGGTGAAACACACCTGTTTCAATGGAGATACCAAGGCACAGGTCCCTGATTGATAGTAAAGATTGAATTGTATGTTTAAGTCATCTTCTATCACCTTGCTTGTCCTGTGTACTGATTTGCAAAATTTCTTTTACAAGTGGTGTCTGTGTAGAGATATACAAGTACTTTCAACAAGTGTATTGGAGAGGAAAATTAGGGTAGAGATAAAGAGATCAGAAAGCTTGGAAAAGTTACTTTTTGGGTTATACCTCCCTGAATCCTGGCTGGAGGATTCTGGGGTTGATGATGATAATGATGATGATTCCTCCTTGGGACTCAAGGCAGCTTATAGTTTCAAAGAACAATACAAGGCAACTTACAGTTTAAAAGAACAATACATGTAATACAGTGGTAATCCAAAAAGTAATTTTTCCAGACTCTGAATCAAATGGTGAATTGTGAGCACAGAAGCTGTAGAAGCATAAGAAAGGAGACGGTGGAAGAGAAGGAGGCTGCTAGCATTTACGGAGGAAAAGCTGGAAGAGCAGAGCAAGAGGAATGGCTGGGGAGTAGGAGAGGTATACTATATTAGAAATGAGTTGCAGGGTAGTGGAGAGAACTCCAGACACAGAAAGATAACTTTTAAGAACACTAGCTGCAAGGAAAAGGAAGGTTTTAGAATGAATAAATGCTGGGCAAACACACACAGACAAACCAACCCTACAGATAGTGGTGGTGAAATTTTGCAACAGCAGTAAAAGCAAACGAACGCTTAGACCAAACTAAAAAGGAACAAGTGAAACACAGCAATAAACAGAAAGAAAATGGATGGGCTTTGAATGGAGAGAAGATTTAGGAAGCAAATAGAGGAAAAGGATGGCTTGCCAAGCATGCTGCAGATAATGAAAGGGCAGAGTGGTGCTCAGAGCAAAGGTCCCTTGTAGTCGTAGTGTTCGTTGTGTCCATATCCTCTTGCATGAGTATTTCTAAGTTGTGGCACATTTGAAAAAAAAATCTTTTGACATGATTTCTCTCTGTGCATGTCATGGTGCTGCGCATGTTGTCCAACAAGCATGCTTCTCATCAGGAATCCCTTTCTTTCCCCTTTTCCTCCCTGCTCTGGCTTTAGCATCCTCCATAGTTTTGGACCCCAACTTTAATGACATTTTACTGACATAAAAGATAAATTACTTTGTACATTCTAATGCAATAATAGAAAGGCAATTGACTAATTTTGTTTCTGCTAGTGGAGTCAGTGGAACTACGAAATGCCCATTGCAGGTAGTTCTGGTTTGGATCAACGTAAGATTTGACATTCTGATGAACTGATGAGGATTGGTGGATTCTGGCCAAGAATATGGGAAACGGCACAAAGGGCTGCAGGTGGAAGAGGAGATCACTTCCTTCTCCCTCCGTTCATAGGAAGTTCAGCTATATCCAAGAGACTTCCATTAGTAGAGGAACACCAATGTGACACAATCCATATTTCTCAAAGTTGTGTGAGTGGATTTTTGCCTCTGTATACACATCATGTGAAAACTCAGATATAATCTGAGCCCTGGCATTGCTAAACTAAACTTAATTCAAACGAGTATTGGTGTTCTACACTTCTTTGCAGGAGCTCTGTACTAAGGGAGCATACACACTGCACCTGAAAAGCTCATTCGTAGAAGAAGCAACCAATGAACTAATCAACATGTTATTAGACACAGATGTACAAAATAAAGGTGATACTGATACTGGAAGTAGAACTGAAGAAATTAATGAAGGTAGGTAGTAAACTAGTAGATTATCTCTTGGTTTTTGCATAGGACAGGTAAGCTTATATGTATCTGTATTAAAGGAATGAAAATTTGCACACAATTAATTTAAGAATGCATTAGTTCTAAGATAAATTGCTTTTATTAGACTTAAGTTTTTTTTATGTTTCTGAGTAAATTTGTATCTAGCATATTGTACATAGAAAGCCAGCTTGGTGTACTGATTTGAGTGCTGGACTGTGACCAGTATTCAATTCTCTGCTTGGCTGTGGAAACTGACTGGGTGACCTTGGGTGTGTCACATGCTCTCAGCCCCAGAAAATCTACTGATAGATTCACCTTAGGAGTGCCTTAAGACAAAAACAACTTGAAGGCCCACAACAACAGTAGTGTACAATCTGCCGTGTGTGTGTGATGACTCTGGTCAAAATTCTTGGATTTTGATGTTGCTTCAAGTACATGTTTGCAGATGCAGACATAGAGCAACACAAGGCATTTTGCCTGATATATACTGTGGAGCTTATATGTTGCTTTTGGAATTGTGGCACTGATAGAACCCTGGACACAGTACTTGTATGCAGTTAAGATTCTCCAATTTGATTTCTGTTTCATTTAAAGAGGATAGAGCTTCATATTTTGAGAGATTCTGCATGTTTCCTGGACATCAGTCAAACTCTTGTTAGTTCTGACCCATTCGCAGCAGAGCGTTAGACATAACGGGACGCATTCTCTGATAGCCCATGGCTCAGAATATATTACTTTTGACCTAGACAGCTAAATTCCCTGAGCATATGCTTACACTTAAGCAAAAACATCAAGCTGAGTATCTGAGCAGGTATCTTCAGTTCAGACTTTGTGTCAACAATTGAAGAAGAAGATTTGAATCCATTTTTCACTGTTATTCATACATGTACATCTAAATGCACAATATTTTGTGTGTGCATGCATGTATAGTTGTGTTTCTCTGAATCTGCTGTGGCACAAACCCCATAAAAACCATTTAGTTAGAAAGAAGAGAACCATACCTAAGAGGTTTCTAAATCAGAATAAGCTGGTACCAGCTGGGTTACATACATGGTAGTGGGTAGGAGTGGGATAGCACATTTGAACCCAGCTGTAGTTGGATACTTTCACTGGTATACAAGATAACTTAGACAATCAAATATAAAATAATATAAGATTAAAAATAGCATTTCCTCAAATTTCTCTTACAGTTTTTACATTTAAAATTGGAGACTGTTGCTAAATTCAAGGAGTCTTACCTCAGCTCTGCATCAAGTTATTCCAGAGAGCTTGAGATGGTAGAGAGCTGCTAAAGTCCAAAGTCACACATTGTAACGCCATTTCTGAAAATAACTTAATGTTTGAGTCACCCTTAGTAGAACTTAACTATCCATAAATTAAGTTTCCATTCTCACTGTTTCACAGTTTCTAAAAATAAAACAAAATAAACATAAAAATAAGGTAAGCTCTAAATTTATGCATGAGTTTTCCTAGGTAAGGCAGGTCCTAATTAAATTTTACCATTTTCTAACTATAACATAGATTTTTTTTCCATTTTATAATTTCAAAACATTTTCCTGACAAATTTATTTATAGACTGTTAATGAATAAACAAAATGTTGTCCTCAAGTGGTTAGTTTTAGAGGCCAACCTTATTTAAGCAAAGCTGTTGACTTTGTCAGTTATTCTTTTGTTTTTATCACTTAACCAGAAATCACCACGAACCTGCTCTGTGTAGTTTGCCATAGAATAAATATTTGTTAGTGCCTCCCAATTTTAAGTATTTCTTATGTACAGTTGTTTTTTGCGCTTAGTATACAACTGTTATGTCTTTTTATTCTAATGGTTGCCTTTTGCAACTCCTCATGACAAGGCATCTTATATTGTTTTCCTGGAAGTGATAAACAGTTTCTCCTCAGTCTGTTTTCAAATAAATTGTTTCAAAAAAGACCCATAACATTCCCACAACTTGCCTAGAAGGGCACCACTGAAAAGTGTGCCTTCACAAACTCCAGGTCGTAGTTCAGAAAGCAATGTGCTGTGAATACAGCCTTCATTTCAAGTCAGTATCAGAAAGGTGCTGAAAACAAGTTTTCGATCTACAATACTTTACAAACATCTTCATCTTGGTTAGTAGTCACAAGAACTACTAGGAAACTGCCTGATATTGGGTAGGACCCTTGTGCCATCCACTAGTATTGCCAACTGTGACCAGCAGGGGCCATCTACCCTAGTATTGCCAACTGTGACTTTCCATGATACTGTGCATGTTTCTTTCCTAACTCTATCTGGGAGATGGCAGGGAGTGAACTTCAGACCTTCTGCTTCCAAAGCATGGACTCTGCCACTGAACTACATGTTGACACACAGTGGTTTATGTGTGAAATAATTTGTTTTCATTCCTCTGACTGAACTCCTAAACTACAAAAGCAGTTCCTGCAGCAATCTTTACCAGACTGAATTTAGCTCCCGAGCTGATGGAGAGCATAGAGTAGCTGGTGGTAAGTTTCATGATAGATTTTGATCCCTGAAAACTATTAAACCATATGGATGATACAGAGCTATATGCTTTAGGCAGCATATTTCAGCAACGAGTACTAAGATTTTGCTTAAAGCCGCGGCAGAACTGTAACTCAATTAATTGTTCTTCCCAGCAGCAGAGGACGAAGGGTCATCAGACACCTTAGCATCCTCACACACTCCTAGCCAGCTTTCAACAGGATTATCTTCCCCTTTAACTAAGAAAAAAAAGAAGGAAATGGAAATGCTGGAGGAAGAAGCCCAAGAACTACTGTCCCACTTCAATCACCGCAATGTGGATGCTCTTCTGAAGGTTACTCGCAACACCCTGGAGACCATACGCAAGCGCATTCAAGCCTCTTCCACAATCAGCTTCCTAGGTAGCTACTGCCTCCATTCTGCAGCTGGACACAATTTTTTTCCCCAAAACTATGGTTAATAATTTAAATGCTTCTTATTTTAGCATGCTATGTTTTATAGAACTGGATGGTTGCCAGGGTGATAGATGGGACATTTGACCTTTAAAAGACAATAATGGGACACCCAGAATATTTGCCTCCTGTTGAAAGTTTAAGATGGGATATCGTTTGAGCTCAGCTTGCTGAGATACACTGGAAATACCTCTGTAGCCTGGAAGAGTGCTGATCCCATCACTGATGTCATAGAAGACAGGACTAACAAAGCTATTTGATTTCTCCATAGTCATTTACCTAATTGGTTTCTCTATAGCCACCTATATTATAAGGTGACTGTGAAGAAAAAGCTATGTGTAAGTGCGGCATGTTATCAAGGAAGAAGTGGACAAGTTACACTGCTGATTATACCAGTCTCTACTGTATCTCTGTTGACAGAGCTGTACTTCACAGCTACATCTTATGCTCAAAACAGGCTTTAGTGATTGAACAGATGAGCTAGGATTTCCAGGTCCACAATTCACTTTCCCATTGAAATGGTGGTATAATTCACTCATGGCGTGGGGGCTCCATTCTTTTTAACTTTTTAATGGAAATCTTGGAATTGCAAACAGATTGAAATCGAAATATACAAGCTTTGGAAATGCATTTAAACTCTTTTTCCAGTAGTAAGTTTTGTAATTAAAAATTTCAGTGAAATAGTCCTTCATGGATAGTGTCATCTCTGCATTGACAGACTGGTGCTCTTTAAACAGAAATGATAGAGTTCAAAGTGATCTCACAGCATGACACCGTATCCAAACTTGCGGTTATGGCTTGGAGAGACACTGTGTGAGGCCCAGTGCAGGTGCTGGAAGTCTAGGGCATGCCAGCCCTATGAGTTCACAATGAAGACACATCTGGTCTCCACAGAGCTCATGCTAAGCCATTATGCCTATTCTCTACTTTTCATGATGGGCCAGAAGGTAGATGTGATGTAATGGACAGCATCCATCCTTTGCTTTGTGACACCAAACTTGAGTACAGATCCTTCTTTTAATTTTAATCCGTCTTTTAACTTTAATTCTACAAAGATAGTGGGCGGCTCTAACTCAAACAGTGTCACAGAAGCAGAAAACACATTTTCCAAGTATATCCTGAGTACAAGCTGTGTTCTAATAAGATTAGCCAGTAGGGGCGCTTCAAAGACATGAGTCATATTTTTGTCAGCAGTCAATAACAATTTAATAAGGACTGTGTCTTACGTTTTCCATTTAGATAATGAGAATGCCTTCAAGCAGAAGCAGAATGTTCAGCCCATATTTAAGGCAAACGTTATACTTTCCATTCCAAATTTTGCTATGATGCCAGGCCTTGAGGAAGTACAGCAAACACTCAGCAAAGCCGTAGATGGTATTGTATGTGTCATGAAAGGAGTTGCCCAATGGAGTAAGGAGAGACTGTCAAAGGTACGTGATCCTGTGCTTCTGAGAGCTTTGGAGATATCTTATATTCAGTTTTGGCAGCTCCAAATCTTTTTCCTTTGCTTCTACATTTTCCCACAGAAAAGGATGCTAGAAAGAAAATTGGCTGCTTTACAGACTGGCAGTGACAGTGATTCTGAGAATGAAATGAGACAAATTGAAGTTGAAAACATCCATGGTAATACTTTTACTCTTGACTATGTGTGTAAGAATTTGCCTTCTGTTAAAATTTGCTAGCAAATGCATTGGATTTTTACCATGCTTAATACAGCTGCATTTAGAACATGTCTGATATATGAGATCCAGAGTCAAAGTAGCTCAGATTTGTGTACTGAGCCAGAATACAAAATAGGAAAGTAGAAGAGACTTGCAGCCAAGGCATATGGAAGATGAGAGAGACTATAATGCAAACCCCTCTTTTCATGGGCAGAACTGATATTTAAAGCTTTTGTTAGAACCTCTCAGCCCTGGAAGCCTAAATCAGTACCAACAGAGACTATGTAAAATGATCTGCAAGATGTATACTTGCTGGGATAGAGCCGATTCACACTTTAAACAGCATATGTTTGAGTCTTTCTTTGCCTGCTGTGGAATTTAAAAAGGTATAGGCCAAGAAACTTTGAGTCCTCCTGATGTTTTGGATTTCAGTTCCCTGAAGCCCCAGAAAGAGGGACCAGTGGTAAGGGACTTCTAGTGTTGTTCTCTAAAACAAGCTGAGGGCTAAAGGTTGCCCCAACCCTGATTTTACGCCTTTTTTGAAATTCTAAGACACAGAAAAGGAGGACTCAAAGATGTTTCCTATTTGATATGGGTATACATTCTTCTACTAGAAGCCAGAAGATGAATCTCCTTTCAAATGTGAGTTATTTAAAAATATGCCAATTCATGATAGCATTTATTTCATATTACATGTTCTTGGAGATATTTTTATTTCTAAACTTTTTTTTTAAGTTTAGGAAAGATTATGACAATTTAAGAACCCAAGCAAGCAGATTTGAGATTATTCTCAATAATTTCTGAATGAGCAGTTTCCTGAAGCTAAGAGTTTAATTATTTGCTAACTTTGTTCTCAAAGGAAGCAAAGAGTAATTTTTCATAATTTTTTCCTGCTCCAAAAAGTTATTGAAAACTGGAGTTATTGAAGATTACTTGTAGTTCAGGACTTAGTCTGCACAAATTTCATTCATTCATTCATTCATTCATTCATTCATTCATTCATTCATTCATTCTTTGCATAGCAAACAGCATTTTCTGCACAGTTTAGGATTCTCTTTTTCAGGGTTTCCTGTCAGTTGATAAACATGTTGTTTTTAACAATTTTTCAAATATTTTGAATATTCTTTCCATTCTTAATGCAAACTTGTGGAAGTGTCTAACAAAAAATGGTTTTGTAACTTAAAACTTGTAGAGAAAGCAGATGATCTAGAGTTCTCACACATGCCTTCGTCTCTTGCTGTACTACATAAAGCTAGTCAAAGCCTCCTGTGAGTTGTAGCAAACCATCACCAGCAACCCTTAATGTCAATAGGTTACGCAACTGAAGTCATTCCTCATAGTTCAGTAGTAAAGTACATGCTTTGAATGTAGAAAAATCGAACATCCTACCCATAGTATCTGTAGGCAGTGCTGGAAAAACTGCTTCTGGCAACCATGGAGGGTTGCTGCCAGTCAGAGTTGATAATACAAGCTTGTACAGTTGACAGATCTGGCTTGATATAAGGCACTTTCTTGCAGTCTTATGTAACTCATAGCATGGAATTTTAGAATGTGCTGGAGTTTTTCAGGTGAACCCATCAGAACACAATCTATGGCAAAGGTATTTTAGAGAAACTCTACTTCTTTATACCTCTGTAGCCCATGGTATAAATGTGTAATGCTGTATCATTTACAATCCTCTCTTTTTGCATTTTTTAGATACTGCTTCAGATTCAGCTTCTTTGAACTTGCCTTCTACTATTCAAAACAAGAACTATTACAAAATCATTTCAGAGAATAAAGAAATAATCAAACTTATGTCTGTTCTAAGTACAGCTATTACTTCCTCAAAAAGGGTAAGCAAAATGTTGAGAGGGACCTTTTCCTTCAAATGGGAACACTGCATTTCAAGAATTACTCAAATCAAGAAGAGAGAAGAGTATGGGAAGGGGTTGCCAAGTCATAGGGCAAGGGCATGGGATAAAGAGGAAAGAACAAAGGTAGAGGAGAGGAAGAAGGCAGCTGAAGGAACTGCCAGAGCCAGAAATCTGTAAAGGATAGCTGCACAAAGGAGTGCATTGCTGTTGCAGGGTTAGCCCTGAGCTTGGCAGCAATCTGTACTGCCCTTTTTGGATTACAACCACCACAGACTCTGAGCCGGCATGACCAGGGACCAAATTCTTCATCTGCTGTCCCTCAAACATGTAAACAAAATAAATCTTATGTGTCATTAGAATATTTCATCTTTGTTGTTTTCATTACTTCTTGTATGATGAAAAATCAAGCATTTTTTCCTTTTTGGATGTACGCAAGGGTCTCTCTGAAGGACTGTTGCAGTTAGGGAATTAAAAATAAAGTGTTCTGGGTCTTATTGGTTCCCGGGAGTCAAACCCACACTGTAGCTCAAAATGTGATGGCATTTGTGTGCTGGTTGTTAAACCTGTTCAAGGTTACATGCTTTGTGCACATGGGCTGGAAAGAACTTATGCTTTAGAACTTGTAGGAGTCAGTATGTGGGATTTCTGGGACAGCTTTCTTAACTGACAGTGTCTCTTGGGGCAATGGGTCTTATTGTCTTGCACGTAACTTGCTCATTTGACTTCTAGTGGAAACTGTTTTTGCTGAACTTTCAAGCTATGCTACTTGCACAAGAATTGCAACTTGGCCATTTTATGTCAGTGCTTTTCAAACTTCCCTCCTTCAGTGAAGGCTTTCCATGACACCTATGACTGCTAATTCATTATGGAGGATTATGTTCCAGGAAGTGTGCTTGGTTCATGGTAGTTTGCAAAGGCCTGTTGAACTTTTCCCCCATTCCTTGTGAGTGGTACCCTAGAACACACCAAGTGCTCCCTGAAACATATATTTCAGTAGAAGACCAGTGGAAGACCAACTTTGTTTTAGAAAAAACTGTCTGCTGTTAGTGTTGTAGCTCAGTAGGCATCTGGTGACCCTTAGAGTTCTTTGAAACCTAGTCTGAAAATACCTGCTTTGAGTGCATGGAAGAGCTTTGAACTGACTCTCATGTCACAAAAATGCCTTGGTTAAGAATTTATTGGTGGCAGCCTAAGTTACTCATAGGCAATTTTTTGTTATCATAGTTGATGTGCTGTATGACTTGAGGCTGCTTCACATGCTTTCTCCCCCCTGCCACAATTATGGATACTCCACAATGTTTGGTTAATTATTAAACTGTTAATGTGTGTGTTACAGTCTGCATATGTCATGAGAACTACACAAGGATAGGATTCAGGATTTATTTTTGGCTCCCAGCTACATAATGCACGAAGCAGCCCTCAGAACAACAGTATTTTTATGCCCAAACTTTAGTTGTTAGCTCACCCTACTCCCATTCTAGGATGCTGCAGTCTTAATTCTCTCTGAACATTCTTTCTTAGTATGAGGCAAAGCATTTCAGTGGAACTGGTATACAGCCATTTTATTTCTCTGCCTTGTTATTGTTTCCAGGACGTCCTTGCAGCTCTGGAGCGTTTCAAATGTTACCATCACATCTGGCAACAGGAAAAAGAGGAGACCATTGAAGATTTTGTCAAAGGAAGCCCATTGCTCTCTGAATTTGAATCCAAAATCCTTTATTACAGAGACTTAGAGCTAGAAATTAACTCAGAGCCTGAATACGTCTGTGTGGGAACTGTTGCTCTATACACTGGTACAATAATTTAATATTCAGTAATCAGCAAGTTCTCTTTAATTACTCCCAATCTAAAAATGCTGCTTCAAGCAACATGAAAGGCTGTAATCTTTTATATCCTGTTCTGGGAGCAAGTCCCCTTGTTGTGATGTACTCCTGGGTAGGCATGCATTATAACAGGATGAGTCCCTGGGAGGGGAGCTAAACAGAAAGGAGGACCCAGCTCAGTGGTTGCAGAGTGCACTGTTTACAGTAAACAAGAATGAAAAAACAGTATTTTAAACCATTTCTCTAACATTCTACAGGTTTAGGTATTAGTTGTAATAACTGTTGGGTTAGTTTGAATTCTATGTATGTGTATATGTATGTATATGTATGTATATGTGTGTGTGTATATATATATATCTCCCTTTCGTTCAATTTGTTTCTAAAGCAAGTCTCTTCTTGAATTTTCACATTCCAGTTTAATTTCATTTGTTCTAGATATCAGTTGGCAGTAGGTTTTGCCGCCTTGCACACTCCACACAAGTAATCAATAATCTTTGCCTGTCTAGAGTATTTCTTGCCCAGAGTTTTTATGTTAAGGTTGGCCTTTTGCTTTCTTTAAATCTTTTGTCTTTTTATACTACTAGTTAATATACTGTACGTTGTAACATGTCACAAGGCCATTTTTTTTTTGTCTCTTGCCATTAAATTCATGAAATGGGGAAGAAAGGGGAGAGGTGAATTTGTGACACCTACTTCTCTAAGAAGTAGTCACCAATTGAATGTGTATTCCTCAGTGGATCTAAAGCTGGCCCTTACAACAGAAACCAAAGCTTGGATGATTGCATTTGGACGTCATTGTAACAAAACGTACAGAACAGAGATGGAAAACATCTTCACCTTCGTGGAGGAAATCAGCAAGAAACTGAACCGTCAGATCAAAGACTTGGATGATATAAGAATAGCTATGGCTGCCTTGAAAGAAATCCGGGAGAAACAGATCCCCATTGACTTCCAAGTGGGACCAATTGAGGTTAGTGGAAGGGGAATCGATGGCCATGTTTTTCCTGAACTCTGGCACTGAAGTGTGTATATTTTCCCCATCCTAGTTCCCACCTAGGGTATTATAATAGTTCTGCTCTTCACTTTATACTTTATTCATTCACTTTGTAGCTTTCTTTTCTGTCCTAGTGGGAATACACTGCAGTTAACAGGATCAAAACAACAATACAGTTTTCATATAAAAACTGATTAGATCGTACAGGCTCAGCTGTCCTGTCTGTTAGTACTTGCTGTAACCATTAGAAATTAGAAACAATGCCAAGAAAAGGCTGCCTCCTTTACTCAGATCCTAGAAAAGTTGAATTTTCAAGTTCTGACTACGCCTTTGGATGCTGATCTCTTCCCTCAGTTCCTTTGGCCCATAATAAATTATCTTGCTCATTATGCACAAGGGGCTTCCAGGAAGGGTTTGTATATGCAGGGGGACTAGAGCAGGAGCCACATTTGACCTTCAACCTGAAATCAAGGAGGAAACCTGTAACACTTCCTGACACCTGCCTTGGTTCTTTCCCAGGTTCCTGGTCCTACTCCTAATTGCTTGTGTTTTATTTTGTTGAGTGAGTTTACTTCTAAGAGTCAAAGCCAATTGCTTGTCCTAATTAGATGAACCTGTCAAATCATCAAAACTTGGTTAACTTACCAAATTTCTGTTAATTTAGTGGGAGCAATGACTGGATTTAGACATCCATCTTGACCTGGTTAGAAGTTTGACTTTGGTATGAGTTTTAACACATTGCTCTGATTGTTGGGGGTTATTTTTTAGCCTATGCGGCTATAGAAATTGATCCTACCATCTATTTTCTGTT
The DNA here is from genome assembly GCA_948472985.1 of Iguana delicatissima. Taxonomy (NCBI): domain Eukaryota; kingdom Metazoa; phylum Chordata; class Lepidosauria; order Squamata; family Iguanidae; genus Iguana; species Iguana delicatissima. The sequence goes on from CAOKZL010000230.1 coordinate 688,820, forward strand.
TCAGTAAGGATCCTCCATTCTCTTTGGGAAAATGCTTTTGCAGATAAGAGATTCTGTTTTGAGTAACTGGAATCACATCTTGCAGGCAGACTTTCACTGCCAGGGAATTTACTTTCTATCTCACCACAATTGTGGTAGCAATGGAGAATTTATAATGACATTAACACCAACTTATGGACTCATGAATATTGTGAAAAACAAATGAGATTCTTATTCTTTAATTCCTTCCTCTGCACTTTTGGCAAACACATGCATATAGATGATCTTTTTATTTATTTCTTTATAGTTCCTCTTGTGTGTGTATGCAGTGATGGAGAAAGGCTTAGAGGTAGCCATTAGATCTAAGGGAAATAGTCACAGAAGCCTTTCTGCTCAGACATGCATGTCATGTTTTAGAAGTTAAAAAAAAAAAAAAAGGGTGGGATAAGTTAAACATTTACAAGACATTCCAACCCAGACAGTTTGACACATTCTGCTGATAACAATATCAACCAGAGCTGAAAAGAAACAAATTTTGACATGTGTAATTTGGAATTAGTACTTGCTCATTCTTGGTTTGTTTATATTACTTCCATAGTCTTTTGGGTGGTTAATTGCTATGGCTGTGTAATTATGGAAATAAGGTTCGTTTAACTGTTGATCTGCTGGTAAGTCTGCCATCTTGGACTCTGCCCAATAGAGTACTGTGTTTTTCTAAGTAAACTGTTTCAACCTACCAAGTTTCCACTCATTTGAACCCTAAAGGGAAATTTCTCCTGCAAGAGTAAAGCTTATTATCACTTCAGCTACTAGTGGAAGATCTGTTGAAAGAATTGCTTGAAATAATTTTTCCTAGCAATGATTACCACAGACTGGTAATCAGGTTTTTTTTTCTTAATCCTGATTTAAATTCCAGCAGCAGTTAGGGACACATGAAACCTTCCTTGATGGTTTTGTTAGAATTTCTGCAATGTTGAAAATGACATCAGATTTCAGTGTCTTTTTTCATTTAAAAATGAAGATACAAAATTTTCACAAAGGCAGGTTTTTCAGATTTTATTCTTAGTTCAGACCTGACAGTGACACATATTATTCACTTTTTGTGTAATGCTGAGGTGGGCAAAGTAAAGTCCACAAGTCAGATAAGTTCCCCTCCCCTAATTCTATATCCAAACCCCTAAGAACGCTCTTCCCGAATCCTCCTAGGAGCCATTCGAGGACATAGTTTCCCATTTATATGTAATTCCCCTAGACAGCAAATTAGGGCCCTCAAAGTATGTCTTGAAACTTGCAGTGACTGATTGAAGAGACTTCTAGGAGTGCGTTTTTGCCATTTCTAGGAGATTTCAAGCAAGTGGGTGTCAGAGAAGCCTGCCAAGGTCTGGTGAAGGGCAAAAATGGTCCCTGGATCCTCAGAAATTGCCCACTCCAATTTAAAGATAGAGATTTTGATTATTTAAGAGAAGTACATATGTCTACACACTTCATCTTTAAAATAAAATGATTGGAGGAGAAGGAGTTTCATTATGCATATTGAAACACTAGTTTTAATTAGTGTGAAACACTTTCCTATTTAGTTATTATTAGACATGTAAGGCATTTGTACTTTTTCGTTGTACCAAGAAGACTCCCAGAGTGGGGTTTACAGTGATAAACAGCACAGCAGTACCTGCTTTCAGGCTTAGAATTGAAATTTAAGGCATGACATTCAAGGAATAAGGGATGGAGAAGGAGGAGGAAAAAAGAAAAGCCAGTTTACAGTTCTTAGAATGGTCAACTGGAGGGAATTCAACTGTTAAGCTTGCTATTGGTTTGCTGAGGAGGAAGTGAGTATGGTTAGCTATTGCTCAGTGGCCCAGGCTTAATTGTGCTCCATTTTGGGGACAAAAGCATCACCTTTTTGCAGATTAGCCATAACTGTTGGAAAGTCTATGCATTTGAAGTACTTAATCTGCACTATAAATATGTTCTCTCTCAAAAGTTTCTAGCTATCCATTTTATCCCTAGTGGCAGACAGATAAATTAAGAATGTAGGCTGAATCTGGTTGAAGAACATAAACTAACTGGTTTAAACTTCCATATTGTTGTTGGTTTTTAGGTTCCCTTTTGCACCAAACTAACTACCTTGAATCTTTAGCAGGACCACCTGATGCTGTTTTGATTCTGAGCTCCCAGTGGAATGTTTCATTATGTACATACTTATATGTGGAATTTATGATGATCGTAAATAACGACCTTTTTCTTGGCAGGAGTCTTATGCAATGTTGAACAAGTATGAGTTACTGGTGGCAAAGGAAGAGATGGAGAAAGTAGACACACTGCGCTATACCTGGGAGAAACTACTAGTCCGAGCAAATGAAGTGCATAATGAATTAGTAGCACTGCAGCCTAAATTTAGAGGAGAGCTAATAAGTACAGTGGAGATATTTGTTGAAGACTGTGACCAGTTTTACTCGGATTATGACATGGTAAAGTAAAATATTTATTGGAAATTTTTTTTCTGTCTTTATATACATATCTTGGGTAGGTGCTATGGTGAGTTTGGAAACTGCCCGAAAGTATGTGAAATGATAAACACGAAAAGTGGATTTAAATTTTCTAAATATGGTTAATTAACATCCATAGGACTTGAGTAATCAGCTTGGGCTGTTTATTTATTAATTAAAATGTTTCCATCCTGTCTGATATCTGAGAGTGCCAGGGAGGTGTACCATAAAATCAATTTTAACAGTTCAAAATTTTTTTGAAAAAGTAACAATAACAGTCTAAAAATATAGCAAATGGTCTGACAAATGAAAAAAGAAAACATTTTAAAAACAAATCAAAACAAAGCAATTAAAGCCAAGCAATGTGCAAATTTGGACCAAATCAAGTGGCCTCAAAGGCTCTAGCAAAAAGCCATATATTTATCTGGTACCACTCCTTTCCTATTTCCTTCTACAGTGCATTGCTTCCACTGGGGGCAGGCAGAGGACCTCTGCAGCATATCTCAGTTCTTAGGCAAGTGTATGTATCTATGTGTGTGCAGGCGCACATACACATACACACACACAAAATCTTCCCTCCACATATGTGGGTTTGACGTTCATGAATTTGATTATTCATGAGCATGCATGCTCTCCCCCCCAATTCTCCTCCTCCCATTCTTATGAATTTTGCCCTGAGCAAGTTCTCCAAGGTGAAACAGAAGGCAATGGGTGGGAGAAAGTCTTCTTTGAGCCTTCCTTTCCTCCTCTGGAGTTTCCCTGTTCCCCTTCCCATTTATTTTCTCCATGCTGGGGCAAAATGCATAGGGAGGAGAAAGACAGTCCTGAGGTTTGCTGTTTGGGGAGGGACATTTGAAATTCTCAGCCAGAGAGCTCTTTGGCTTCAGTGAACTACAAGCCTCAGAATTCCACAGGATGTTGAAAGTGTAATAGCAGCACTATAACAGTGTAGTGTGGAAAGGCCCTCAGTCAAAGGAACCACAGCTCTAAATTTGGAAGTCATGAGCAGGGCTATTGGGACCTGAAGTTCTTCATGCATAAAAGTGCTGCAAAACAATGCCAGCTTAATGGCCCCTAATAATAACAACAGTAAGAACATCCCCACTGACAGATATATTTGAAATGTTAACATATAAGAAAGTGGGCATCTGGGTATGCAACAGTTTGAAACACTATAAGTGAAGCTTTCTTATGAACAAAGTGACATTACCCTTTGTTTCTGCAGAATCTTCAGTTATGTACACCTCTATAACCCAGGCCCTTTTCACACCTTACCTTTTCTGGCTGCCATCACGCAGGGATTGCGTGAAAAGCCTCTTGCAGGAGGGAATCACATCCCCTACACTTCCCTCTGCACCAGCTCCATGCTGGATGGAAAGAAGCGTGATAGCTCCGCCTCTTCCTTCCACAGAGCAGCCAGGTACTTTCCCAGGCTGCACTGGGGGAGGAAGCACAGGCATCACACTTCCTGAGGTCCTGCATGCCAGTAAGTGCAGGAGGGACACGGGAGGAATGAGCAATTGTGGGTCATTTTTGGCATAGAGCCAAAAATGATATAATCTGCAATTGCCTCGGGATCGCTGCATGATTGTGAGAACCTCATGCAGAACCGTCCTTGCGATCTCGTGGTGCTCCCATGGCCATTTCGCATGGGAAATGGCATGCAAAAAGGGCCCCAGTTTTTACAAAGGTGATCTTTATCTGCAATCAAAAGATAAATGCTCTGGAAGAATAAAAACAAAAAAGTTTCTTGAATATAGCAAGAGCCTGCTTGCTCTTACTGGGGTTCTCAAATACTTAATGTTCTGTGTGTTTAAAGACTTAATAAATTATATAAAAGATATCTAAGAAAGAGAAAAAGGCAATCTGCCCAAATATACATTTCACCAATACAGTTTGTACATAAAAAAGGAGGAAAATCCAATAGGAGTAAATGAAAGCAAAGGACATTCACAGGCTAAGGAGAAAGTGGGGGAAGGGGGGCAAAGGGGGAAAGAAAAAGAAACTACAGTCAGCCCTCCACTTTTGCGGGTTTCACTTTTGCAGATTTGATTATTCACGGATTATTTGCTGTCAGTTCTGTTGCTGCCGTATGCCATTTTTAATAGGGACTGCAAGCTTTGTGAGACTGAGAAACTGCAAATGGGGCTTATAAGTCCCTGTTAAAAATGATGTGGGGCAGCAATGAAGGTGGCAGTAAACCCCACCAGCCACCCACTTCTGCCTTGTGAAAGAACCGCAATGCCCTAAAGGAATCCAAGGTGGGCTGAATATGGTGATCATACTTTTTGTGTGTGTGTTGATTATGGTTTGGGAGGACCTAGAGTTATTCATGGTTTTTTCACTTTCACGGAGGTCCTGTGCCCCTAACCCTAGTGAATATAGAGGGATGACTGTACAATATTTCCATTGCCAGGATAATGGTGTGCATATTACATTTTATATCTGTCATCCCAGGATGGCAATTATCTATTCATTAAAATGTTTTTACCTTCAGTCCTGGCTATAGACATCTCATTGGGAGAGAATTCTAGAATTATGGCATTACACCCAGTAAGAATGTTAGAAACAATGATATCTAACCTTTGGGAAAGGTTAGGGTGATCAGGTAGCCCTTGAAATAAGGGTTGCTTCACATATGCATCTATGTTACTTGGCATCTAGTTATTGTAATTCTAGTGAGCTGCATCCTGGCAGCTGAGACCAGCCAGAGCTGGTCAGCAGAGTCACTGTACTTGAAGCCAGAGGGACAATTAAATCTTGTGTTCTATTCACTTCTTTCTTTCAAAGACTGTAAGGACACTTAATCAATGAGTCCATATTTCTCTGAGCCAGAGCAGGAACTGACTATAATGAAAAAGGAAACTATAAGAAAATGCAAATTTGCAAAAGTCCTGGACTTTAATCATTTCCTAAACTGTTGTTTTAAAATATGTAAAGAAGCAAAAGAAGAGCAGCAGATTTGGGTCATTTCCACCCTACACTGTGATAGTGCTATTTTTCTACTTTCAACATCTTGTGGAATTGGAGTTTGTAGTTTACTGAGGCCAAAGAGCTCTCTGGCTGAGAATTCTAAAGGCCTTTCCCTAAACTGCAAACAGCAGGATTCCATAGGATGTTGAAAGTGGAATAATATTTGGATACAAATAAAGAAAAAAACTTACAACAAAATCCCAGCTTGGATATCCCCTCAGGAAGCTTTTTTAGGGAGATGGGTCGATATTCAAGAAAAAAGGTTGACAAAGTACAAAGATACAACAAGAGACCTTGTTGTATGAACTAGATGAATCACTTACATCACAGTTAAGAACAAGAGAAAAACTGGAGCAAATGGGTTTTAAGCTTTCATAGTTTCCATGTAGGCAACTTCATGAAAGATATAAAATAGATTTAAGGCTAGAAGGATTCAATTTGAAGCAAACACCTAATGCATTAGAGAAGATTATATTTGATCAGTCAAACCACATTATATCAAAATTCTATAATTTCGTATTAAATTATAAATTGGAAGAGGAAACGGTCAAAGACACCATGATATCCTGGGCCAAGCCTAGGTCACACAATTGAACTAGAACATTGGGAAACATCGTAGAAATTAACCCATAGATTTACACTATCTCGAAATCTTAAAGAAAATTATGTGAAGATGTTCTACAAATGGTATCTAATACCGGCCAAATTGGATAAAATGTATAACACACACCAAAATAAATGTTGGAAATGCCAATAGAAAATTGGAACTTTCATACACATGTGGTGGAGTCACCAAAAAATTAAAAAATTCTGGGAACAGCTGAGCATAGCTTTGACAGAAATATTTGAAATCCAGATACCCCTCCTACTAGAAATCTTTTTATTAAATATGGTTCAAAATATAGATTCAAAAATCTCAAAGAAATATTGGAGAGTTTTATTATATCTTGTTATTGCCACTAGAATATTAATAGCTAAATGTTGGAAAACTAATGAAATCCCTACTTTAGAGCAATGGATGATTAAAATATTGGAAATAAAGGAAAACGATCAGCTTACCTGTAAGATTAAGGGGAAATCTGATAAAATATTGAAGGAATGGGACCCAATTAGAATGTTTCTCTGTAAAAAATGAAGTAACTCAATTATTGAATAAAACATATCAAATAAATTAAACAAACTTGAACACATTTTAGAGAGATTAAAAAACAAATAAACTTAGAAATAAACATGGGACTTGTAGTATTTTTATAGACACCATCTTTTTGATTGGACACAGATATTTTTGTAAAATGTTTAGGTAATGTGCACATAATGATGTATGTTTGTGTATGTATTTGTGTATCTATATATTGTGAGTATATATGGACATATATGAGGAACAATATCAACTAGCACAGAGAAAACACAGAAAGAGGTTGAGTAAGGGGAGGAAGTTTAAGTAATAGGTAGTAAATCTATGTTATTTTTCAAGAAGAGGTAAAGTTCTAACTAATGGAAGTAACGTTGAATTATATATACATACGTTCTGTTTCTTTTTTTTTGTTTGCTTTTGTTTTTTGTTTTTAATAATGTAACTAATGTAACATCAGAAAGTATTCCTTTTTCTTTAATATTTAATGATAATTACTAGAAGAATAACTCTGTTCAAGTTTAATTTGTTCAAGTTCCTCTCAAAAGTACTTTATTTTTTCAATAAAAAAATGGAGAAAAAAAGAAAGTGGAATAATAGCACTATAACAGTCTAGTGTGGAAATGGCCTTGTTCTCTGATGCTGGATGATCCCTAGCTGCTGAGGCTCTTTGTCTCTCTGTTTCACTCAGTACCCCTTTACTTTCTCCTCCACTTCACTCAGTCAGTCTCTTTCTCTCTCTTTCCCTGATATTGCAGACATCAGGTACAAAGATACATGTATGACTTATCCATTTGTCACTAGATTTGTCACAGTGAATAAGCTCAGTCCCTGAAGCACATAAGCATTGATATCTGCATTATGTCAGGGCATGGGAACCAGAGCATTTACAAATTCAACTAATACTGTTAAAATACACTGTAATGATATTGCCATGATGAGAATGGCAGAATGTAAATCCTTAAAACCTAGGATGTATATTTTTTTTCCCAGAAAGACTTCACCAACTTGTGTGTGGCATTTATTAACATGATGTATCAACCTTTTCTTCCAGAATGGTCCCATGGTGGCTGGTCTTGAACCCCAGGAAGCTAGTGACAGGCTGATCATGTTCCAGGTACATCAGTCATTAGATTAAAGAAGTACTGAGTCATTATCAATCCTGATATATCACTAAACATACAGGCTTGGCTTTGAAATTGTCCTACTTTAAGGACAAGCCTCTCCTGCTGATGAATTGGTTTTCTCGTTGGGTGAGAGGGCATTGTAGGAGAAAAGTGATTCCTTACCCACAAAAAATTGTAAGCAAAGCTCTGCCTTATTGGGCTACCCAGTTTGTTTGGATGACTCAGCTTCTGTTATTATGAGAAAGGAACAAAATCAACTTTTCACCTACTTTTTCCTCATCATGCACAATGTTATAATCCTTTCTCATATCTCCACTCACCAAACCACTTTTTTCCTAAACTGAATAAAAACCCCTGACATGTTGTCCATTTTAGTCATCTTTTTCTAATTCTACAATATTGTATATGAGGTGATCAGAATTGTATACAGTATTCAAGGTGTAGCACTACCATAGATTTGCAACAGGGTCATACTGTTGTTCTTTATGGAAAACTATGCTGGGAATCATCTAGCAAAATCAGTATTTAAGGAAGAGAGAGTTACTGAAGTGTTTTGTGTGGATCTGTGCACATGTCCCTGAGAAGGGTTGCTGGAAATAATGAAAAGTGTATCTGTGTGTTGGGAATAATGTAGGTGGATACAGGTAGTTAGGGCTTGTTGTATGTTCCCTCTGTGACTTGACCCTATTCAGGTAAGGTAAGTATGTGTAGTTCACATGTAAGGAGAGGATCCCATACTCTGCCTCCCCTTATTATTGTGCTTTTGTCACATAAACAGTAATGTGTATGAACAAGAGACCTTGTTGTATTAGCCAGAGCACTGTTTCTTCCATGTTCATGCTTACATGGTGAGCCACTGTGAGCCTCTCCTCTTCATTGCTTTCACGTGAGAAAAGTCATGATGGATGGTGTAGGGAGGAACTAGTACACGTCCTTCCTACACATTCTAAACAAGCACCTGCATATTATCTGCTCTGCTGTTTCCTCATATGTAGACTGTTATTCTCAGACTTCATTTTGTGTTTCAAACTTCTTTCTCTCTGTCTCTCAGCAATGTAGTGATTGGTAGTAGGCATTGCCAGTATCCTGCTTCAACTACTTGTAATGATGTATAATACTGGCCACCATCTTTTCTCTCTTCCAAATATGTATTTCACCGTAATAAACTTTAACCTCACTGAAGATGACCCTTTCTGTGATGATCCCAGATACTAGCTTCCATAGAAGCAAAGACATATGCTGCTGGCCTTCCAGGACCAAGACATGTAGATAAATTCTTCTGAGTGCAGACGTGTTTGTGTAATTCCTTGCACAAGCTCTTTTTGAGACCATTTAAGGTCCAGTCTGGATTTTTCTTATTCACTATGGGTGCTTCCAGACATAAGTGATCTTAGCAGCAGCCAGTAATTGCTGTTCAAGTTGCAAACAAAAAGCAGTGTTAATTTCAGTGGAAGAGGAAAGTTGCAAGCAGACAGGTAACTGCTTGCCTAGCTTGGAAACCCAAGTTTCTTTCTATAACAGACTGGGAAGTCTTTCTTTGTTTTCAAATATTGCTAGAAATGGTGATTTTTTTGCTGTGAGAATTGCCTGTGAAATAAAGGATTAAAAACATCCTCCTTGTAATTCTGGGGTCAGCATCCTGTTAGTCTTTACTAGAGTAAACCCATTATATCCACTGCTGAATGGTGAGTCAACAAATATGTAAATCTAATTGATTTAATAGGCTTACTCTATGCAGAAGTAAGAATAGGCCTGACAGTGATTGATGTCCCCTTTCCATTGCTGCCGTTTAGAGGAAGGGGAGAAAGGTATATAGGAAGGGTTAAGGTGAAAATTGTTAATGAGGATGTGCTGACAATAAAGAAGAAATACAGGCCAATTGCTAGCTGGAAAAAATATGGATTTTTTTTTTCTTTTTAAACATGTATTTAGTATATCTCCCCATCCTCTTGCCATAGGACTCAAGGCAGAGGGAGCTATCCAGTGATTAATCCACAACTGGAGAGATGATTTAGCTGTTCATTGGGGGAAAAAAGTTGGATGAGAAGAACATGAGGTCATGCAGTAGCAATTTAAAGGCCAATGTGATGAGCTTCATCATTGTTTTTTTTTCCTCTGTAGTTTTTATTTCATTCTCTCCAACTGTCTCAATTTGACAGAGACAGTCCTGATTGATCTTCTGTTGTCCCAGTTTTTAAGCTGCTTTTAAAAATTTCCAGTTTCTTTCCCCTCCTCCCACTTTCTTCCTTTGTCCTCAGTTTGTTTCAGTCATTAGAAGCTGAATTTAAAGTGCAAAAGTAGTTTAAACTCAGTTAATTGAACAGAGGAGAGAGTATGAAAGAGAGAGAAGAGAAGATGGAGTAGAATCTTGCCCTTCCCAGTAAGCTCAGGCAAAAGCAAACTGCTGCAACCTCTCCTAGTTTCTCTATTTTTCTTCCTTATTAACTTTTGCTATCTTGACAGCATTCTGATATTGGTTGGCCAGATGTGTCCCATTTTTCATCTGTGAAATGCTGGAGTGTATGCTATTTACCTTGGCTGTTAACTGATACTGTTTTAGATGAGTGACTTCCCTAAGTGGTATCCATTTTATTTCTTGTGATTTCTAAGCATGACCAGCATCCTTACACTTTAATTTTTAAATTCTAGAATCGGTTTGACAATCTTTATCGGAAATACATCACCTACACTGGGGGTGAAGAGCTCTTTGGGTTACCTATGACTCAGTACCCACAGCTCCTTGAGATAAAGAAGCAACTCAATTTGTTACAGAAACTTTACAGTCTTTACAATAGTGTCATTGAAACCGTAAATGGCTACTACGATATCCTTTGGTCCGAAGTGAACATTGAGAAGATTAATAATGAACTCCTTGAGTTTCAGAACAGGTGGGAAAATGTGGAGGTATTAAATCTGTGTTTAGCGCAAGTTGCTGTGATCTCTTATCAGAAGTGTGCTGGAGGAGCCTTATTTACTCCTGCAAATTTGGTGCTAATCTTTAGCTGCTTAAAGCAGATCTCTCAACGAGTAGGAGAAAGAAGACTTAGATTTAATTAATTGTTTTTTTAAACTGTAATCCTCTTTAGAACTATATTGCTGAGCAGAATGTTTCACTGATTGTATTGTCACCCTTTATATTGTTCTTCCCAGATTAAGATTTCACATTTCTGATAATTGGGAAAGTGTGCTGATTTTTGGTTTCCTAAGATGCCGATGTGCCTTGCGGATCAATGGGGAAATTGTTTATGAGGCCTCCTAAAAAAAAGAAAAAAAGCTTTTTGAGTAGAAACTGGCCTTTTCTTTCCTTAAGTATAGAGCAGGGTAAGGAATGTGTGGCTGTCTAGATACTTGAACTGTGGCTCTTATTATCTTTCTTTGTTGCTGTGCTGCCCAGGGCAGATGGGAGTTGCACTTCAACAACATTTGAAGAGCCATATATTTCTCACATCTGTTATAGATAGAGAGTTTCCTTAAAGAACACAGATGCTTGTTTCCATTTTGCAAATCAAAATAAATCATGAAGGTGGAGAACACATTTCAGTATTAAAAGTGGTTTCCTTTGTAGATGTAATTTTTGTTCCTCTGTTAGTTCAATGTGGTATGGATTTGATTTTACACTTGAAATGTTGCAGTAAACACATAAGCGAATGTTCACCACCTCACTTAGGAAAAACAAAATCAACTCAGTACAGGTCTTAGATGGCTTACGTATAACGTTACATTCTTCCTTTGAAGCTATTCTGTGGTTTAGATTGACCAGCTAGGCCTTAGTTGAATTGCTGTTATGACTTAATTGTCCTCACAGGGTTGTGATGAGAGATAAAAGATGGTATGCTCTTCTATATTTTGAAAAGTGCTTATCGAGGTAATTACACAATCTTATGCCTACATCTTTGGAAATAAATACTATTGAATTATTGAGACTTACGTCTGAGTAGCAATGCACAGAATTATGACTGCATTGTGAAACCTTTGAATTTAATGTTGAAATAATTTTAAGGGCTGTGTGTTCGTCTGTGCACATCTGTGTACCTAGGTGCCGTAAGCTGCCCCGAGCTCTGAAGGAATGGCAAGCCTTTCTGGATCTTAAGAAAACAATCGATGACTTCAATGAATGTTGCCCTCTGTTTGAGCTTATGTCTAATAAAGCCATGATGGCCCGCCACTGGAAACGCATTACTGACCTTACTGGCCACAATTTTGATGTTGAAAGTGAGACTTTCAAACTGAGAAACATCATGGAAGCACCTTTGCTGAAATATAAAGAGGAGATAGAGGTACTAAAGCTGAGAGATTTGAGATGAATCTTATCGTGATTAGTATGGCATTCCTGATATTGGCCCTTTTCTCATGGCATTTTGGAAGTGAGAGGGCCCCTTGAGTGTCGCGTAAATGTGAGGAGTGGTCTGCATGACGCACTCACATTTACGCAACACTCAGGGGCCAGATGCAGAGCACACATGGATTTTTTCATTTTTGACTCGAAGCTGAAAATGGTACACGCTCACGCATCGCTCAGGGGCCTGGGGCGTACTCATCTGCCGTGCGAAGCCTCCTGAGCCACGCCAGTTGCGCTTCCTGCCCCAGCGTAGCCTCCAGCTCCCAGGTTGCACTGCGGAAGAAAGGGGCGGTGTGTTCGCGCGAGCAGGAAGAAGCTGCAGAGCTGAAGCAGGAGGCTTGTGAGAGCGTTCCTCCCAAGCCTTCTCATGCAAAAACCCCAACCCAGCAGCGTGAAAACGTAAGGTGTGAAAAGGGCCATTGAAATGTAGGTCTGTTTGTTGTACTTTACACTCCACCCAGTCCCAAATAATATGTTTGCATCTCTGTCAGAGTATTCTGTCTTATGCACTTATTCATATGGTGATTAAAATTAAGGTACTTCCATTAGAAACAGAAAACTGAACTTTAGTACACCTCGTTGTGCAGAGGCTGCCCAGATTATCAGAAATGCTGTAAACCAAACCCAACCTGGGAATGGCCAGTCATCTGTTTTTCATTTTCATTTTTTTTAATGTTAGGTAGTGTATGTAGTGGTGTGTGTGTCTGTGGTCTTTTGAAAGGTGAATTGGTGCTCTTGGAAGCAAAAGAGGCAGTCTCAGGGAGTCAGTCAGGGAGCAGGGCCATACACAGAGACAAAAAGCCTTGGGTGGCTTCATGTGATCCCCAGGTTTCTACTTTGCCCGCCCCCCATCTCCCCGTCCCTCGCTACAGGTAATTCTTCACAGAATCTTATTCTTATCCGGGCAGTGAAGTAGTCTATTAGGAAGACTTGCTAGCTGGGCAGTGTGATATTTGAGGTGAGAAAGGAAATCCCATCCATTTTTTTAAGCACTGGGAGGTGATAGGGGAGGCAGTGGGTATCATCACCAGCACATGGGATAATTATCCAGTGAGCAACTGTGGACTTGCATGGTGTTGCCTGGGATAGCCTCTGTTTCCACTATTGACTACCAGTACCCTAAAGCTGTGGCTGTTAAATCTCATCCCCCTTAATCATCACGCAGGGGCCAGGAACTTCTCCTAGTGAAACATCTCACTGTTGTATATCATACCCAACCAACTAGGATACATGGGTTTAATTAACCAACTAATCTTCAAGCAAAGATTAAATTAACAATTAGTAGTGGCACATATGATCATTCAGCAAGGCCATCAGCTCGTTATTCAAAGGAAGTATGGGATTCCTAAGCCCTAATCGTGCCTTTGCTGGCCACATCAACCATTTGGAAATTGTCTTATGGCCAGTTGAAGGGCTTTGGGTCTGCTCTGAAGCAACGGGTCTTGTCTTTCCAGGCCTTGTTATGTTACAGAATGTTTCATCATACTAGGCAGGAAGTTGTCAAGTTCTCTGCATTAATTTTGGGTTTGATTTGCCAGGATATCTGCATCAGTGCGGTGAAGGAGAAGGATATTGAACAGAAGCTGAAACAAGTTGTTGCTGAGTGGGACAACAAAACATTTACTTTTGCTAACTTTAAAACCCGTGGGGAATTGCTCTTGAGGGGAGACAGCACTTCTGAAACAATTGCAAGTATGGAGGACAGCTTGATGGTTTTGGGCTCCTTGATGAGTAACAGGTAATACAGAATGTCTTCCCACCCCACCCCACCTTCTACTTCTATATTTATATTAACATTTTAATATCTTAGCTAAATATGTTATTTATTTCAGGTACAACACACCTTTCAAGGCTCAGATTCAGAAATGGGTACAGTACCTGTCCAACACAACTGACATCATTGAGAACTGGATGACAGTACAGAATTTGTGGATATACTTAGAGGCTGTGTTCGTAGGTGGAGACATTGCCAAACAGCTTCCAAAGGTAGGAGACTTTACTTGGTCCTGTAGAATTTGAAGATGTTGTCAGGCATCCTGAACATTTGAAATGGTTGGCCCTTATAGTATAATAAACATCTGAATATGTAGGGGAAGATCATGTGGTCACTAAAGAATAGCATGAGACATGACAAATACTGACAAAGTATATATTGAGTATAAATTTTACTGATATTGAGATGCCTCCTTCATCTGTCTCTTTATACAGGAAGCCAAGCGTTTCTCTAATATTGATAAGTCGTGGGTAAAGATTATGACCAGAGCCCATGAAATTCCAAATGTGGTCCAGTGCTGTGTTGGAGATGAAACAATGGGACAGCTTCTCCCACACTTGTTAGATCAACTTGAAATTTGTCAAAAGTCTCTTACGGGGTGAGGCTACCAATGGAGAAATGCTTAAATAGTGGGGACCCAATCATGATAGTATTCAGAAGCCTAGGAAAGGTATTTTGAGGAAGTCTACAACTCCTAGAGCCCCCCAACCAGTGTGGCGATGTGATTCTGGACATAATCCTAAACTAGGGGTGGGAAAGTTCAGCCTACAGGCTGTGTGTTGTCCCCTAGGGCTTTTTTTCAGCTTTTCAGGCTTTCGCAAGGCACTCCTAAGCCCCATAATGCAAAATCAACTAATCAATGAATCAGTTTGAGGTTATTTTTTGTTCTCATATGGCAAGCTGCTGCTCCTGGAGCATTGATTTACATTTCTGCACCCACCCAGCCCTCCATGCAAAATAACATTGCTTCCAGAAACTGGAAGTATAAACCAAAAATCATCTGAAAAATGAGGTGGGGCATGAAGGTAGAAAGTTGGCCCCGGCCCCAGCTCCGTTGACCATCCTTGTACTAATCTATGGTCCCCAGAAGCCCATGTTGATCTCAGAACATTTATTTTAACAAAAGGTGGACAGTGAAATTTTTTAAAACTCAATGATACTGAAAGTAGTTTCAGGAAGAAGAGTAATTCTGGCTGTGGCTTTAGCTTTTCTTTGCTAGCTTCTTGTTTAAATTATGTATGTCTGGGACATAAGCAACCTTCATTAGTTCATGCAACAAATGATTGGTATCATCAAAGCATTTAAAGCCCCCTGTGAACAGGATTTGGCCCAACTTCTATGACTAATGATGCATTCTCATTTGGGAATTCTTGTCTTTATTTGATCAGTGACAGGATAGGATATTGTGAAGATCAACTTTCAAAAGCTATGTTTTCAACACTCACTCTCTTCTCTCTTTTTTTTGTTCAAATCCAGGTATTTGGAGAAAAAACGGCTTTCATTTCCCCGTTTCTTTTTTGTATCAGACCCTGCTCTTCTGGAAATCCTGGGCCAAGCTTCAGATTCTCACACAATTCAGGCTCACTTGCTAAATGTGTTTGATAATATCAAATCTGTGAAATTCCATGAAAAGGTCTGTGTGAATCTATCATCTGTCCTCTAATGGGACCAAAACTTGTCTGAGATTCTGTGTACTTGACAACTCTCTGCATACAAGTACCAGAGAGTTAGTTCCCATATTAAATTTACAGCTTAGTGAGAAATGGAAATGCTGAGCCCTGCTAAGCCAGTAGAAGTAAATATGTGAGGAGTGGGAAAGTGCTATGGTCTTGCTCCCTCAATTCTCACTTGCCTTACATTGAGAGTGGCATCCTGGAGAGCCTTCAGTATGCCCAGAGCCTGTTTCAGGTCCTGTATACTGAAAAATCAGGATTTTAGGTCATACACGTAGTCATAACTCATAGGTCAGATTAAAATCAGTTAACGGGTAAGGTGTTAAAATTTCAGTATGAATTTTTGAAATGTGTGTGCCTATGGGCTGTGTTTTATGTGATAACTTTTCCTGGTTGATTGTTGAAGCTCTGTATAATGTCTTGATGATAGCTGAAACCAAATTTTTCTCACTTTTAACATTTAAGCTGCAATGTAGCTTTATAAAACCAAATAGGTAAAATTAATATACACAAATAATATATTGAGAAAGCAACCTTGTGGTTAACTGGATGCCTGAGCCACCAGCACCAACTACAGCTTTAGAGATGTTGTCATGCAACTGTGTGTATTACTACCATATGCCAGATTGTTCAGTCTATCCAGTTGCACTTCTTGGGCAAGATACAGATGTATAGCAAGCAGGAAACATGTCCCTGCAAGTGTCGACTTTACAGTTGAACTTGGAGAGTCAGAAGAGAATGGCAGTGATGAATGTTCAAGTTAAATTATAAAAGTTCAATCTTAGCAATTGTCAGTTGGTGATGTTATAATATATGTAGATAAAACATATGTATATTGAACTGTTTCTACATGTCCAATAATACAAGAAGTTTTTTAATACTATGTTACCCATTCATGAGGAGAGAAATCACATAAAATAAGGATATGCCGAAACTTTTTATCTAGGTATGTAGTATCAAAATTAATTAATTAATTAATTAATTAATGGTATGGTTTGTTGGAAAGGTGAAAAGAGTAAGCAATAACTGCCTAGTATAACTTTGGTGCATATTTGGATCAAGTTATTGGTACATCAGTTTCCAGCTCTTGGGGAATGGACTTTAAGAGGAATTTCTTAAAAATCTTTAAGGCTCATGAATGGAAACTGACAGTAGATTGTACTGAGCAGTTTATTTAATGACACAGTGCAAGGTAGACTTGATAGCCCACAGTTCCACCCTGATAAAGCGATTAAACCAACTCTATATACAAATTCTTACAAAAAGATGCAGTATCACCAATTGAGCAAAAAAGGCTATAATAAGGTACTATTTCCAATGTCAGACTTTGTATCTTATTTCAGGGTACTAGATGTTATGATATCAGCAGAACATGTCAAGATATTTTGGAACATGGCTCAGAACATTTTGTACATGTTTAACTAAATTGAAATCACTAGAAACAAGCAATCTTTTTTTTTTTTTTATGTCTAAGCCTTATGGTTACCTTCTCATTTTATTCTTTTGGACTCTAGAGGAAACTATCTACTTCAGACAGTTGCTCTCCACATGAGGAGAGCGATGATGGGGGTGGAACTGGAGAGAACAATATCTCAATCTCTAGACTTAAGGAATTCAGTCTCTTGTAGAGGTGGTGTAACAGAATCTGGAAATCAAAACATTTGAATGGTTGAATGGTTCAGTAAAAGATTCTCACATAGACTCTTATTGATTTACAGGTTTATGATCGGATCCTTTCCATTTCCTCTCGGGAAGGTGAGACTATTGAATTGGAGAAGCCTGTAATGGCAGAAGGAAATGTGGAGGTTTGGCTCAATTCCCTCTTGAAGGAATCCCAGGCCTCATTACATCTGGTGATTCGACAGGCAGCTGCAAGCATTCAGGAATCAGACTTTCAGCTGATAGAATTTCTTTCTTCTTTCCCTGCTCAGGCAAGTTTCTTTTCCTTCCTTCCTTCCTTCCAAATAGGAATAGGAATATGATGATTGCCCCAATTTTGCAAGGTCTGTGTTGATACAAAAAGCAGTGGGTATGTGTTGATACAAAAAGCAGTGTTTATTAGTAGATATATTAATACTTTCACCAAAGAAATCTCACCAATAATAGTCTCTAGCAATGGAGCTGTTGTTTTACTTTAGTTTTTATCTCAGAATTGGGCTCTTGTGAAACAACATTCATTCTCTGTCATACATGTGTCACACTTCTAGGAAAAATGCATTTACTTTTCAGGTTTTGTTGACTTGCTAGTACATTTTTCTTCACTCATAGGTTGCTAACTGCCACAGTAAGGTGCATCTAGAACTATTCATTGGGGCTAACTACATGTGATATTAAACTCATAATTTTTATCCACAGTAAAGTTTTAAAAAAAAATATAAACCAAGATTGGGCAAAACTGATTTGGATTAAAAAAACACCATGTGGATAGAAGAGGTACTGCAAAAAGTGATTTTAAAAATAACTCCTATTGCTATTTTTTAAAATCACTGTTTACAGTGTAAGCTGTCACTCTGAGTTTTCAGAGATCAGCTTTAAATCTTGACTCACCAGAAAACCCAGGTTGTATTTAACCATGGTTAAGTTTGGTGCCAAATTAAGTCTTCAACAATGGCTCAGGCTGGACAGAGAAGGGCAGAGTAGTCAGCTGACTATCAGATGAAGTCTTTGAAAGTATCTTTTTCAAACAGAGGGAATGCACTCCAAGAAGGAATAAGCAAGTGCCTTGAAGTTGCTTATACATGTTTAGCACCTGCACAGTAGATTTCTCAAGGGCACAGGTCATCTGGACTCAGATTTTCTCCCTCTGGTGGGGAATACTTGCTCACAAATTATAATAATGATTATATTTGCTTCTGTAAAGTTTTATCCCTGCTTCTTATCCTTGAGTAAAAAAAGGAGGCATCACTTTGAAATCATAATTCCTATTTAATACACCTTCAGTGGAAGCCCCCCCCACAACTTCTGAGTTATTCAACCTCAACAGATGAGAGAGGTTATCTGCTTGGGGATACCCCATTCTACCTCCACCCTTCCCTTTTCCCTGGGAAAAGGAATAACTTATTGTTGTGTGCCTTTAAGTTCTTTCTGAGTTATGGCAACCTAAGACGGACTTATCACAGGGTTTTCTCAGCAAGATTTGTTCAGAAGGGGTTTGCCTTTGCCTTCCTCTGAGGCTGAGAGAATGTGACTTGCCCAAGGGCACCCAGTGGGTTTCCATGACCAAGTGGGGATCTGAACTCTAGAGACGTAGTCCAGTGCTCAAACCACTATGTCACACTGGCTCAAGAAGGTATCTAATCCCAGTAAATTGAATCAATTTAGTTCTGGAACCCTTTTCTCCCCACTAGAGAGAACTTACATTCACATAGGTCCAAGCAAGCGAAGCACCAGGAACCATTAAAGGAGCTGATGGAAAGAAAGCCTTATTCTAAACAAAAAGGTGCACATCATACTGAGATTAGTATCACACAGCATGGAGCTCTTTTGCCAGATATAAAATATCCAGTGAGATCAAGCAATAGTACCCCTTTGTGCCGATAACAAGCCAGAGGAAACAAGCGTAAAAAAAGTCTTTAATATACCTAAGCTACATGATCTCCCATGTTACTTACACACAGGATAGTATTTCTGGTCTTCTTGCTGCTGGTTCTGAGAAAGGGACATTAGGCATTTGTCAAGCCTCTGCCTCCCACTGCCCTACTCCCAGAGCCTGGTAAAAGCAAATATGTATAAATATGTCTCCTATTTTATCTTACCTTTTTAGTAAAGCAGTTCTGTTTAGATAGGGGTGTGTGTGTGTGCATGATGCCTTGGAGTTGGGAGCTGGAATCAGGAGAAAGCAATGCTGCAATTCATGCTCAGTCACAGTCATGAATACTTAAAGGTCTGCAAATGAGATACATTCCTGTTTTTAAAACATAGTAGGTTGCATTGAAGTGTAAGCAAATTGGGCTTATGAAAGTTACTGAAAACTATGTTGTTAAATTTTTTTTCAAGGTTGGTTTGCTGGGGATTCAAATGATCTGGACCCGAGATGCTGAAGAAGCTTTGACAAATGCAAAATATGATAAGAAGATAATGCAAAAAACCAACCAGTTTTTCCTGGATCTTCTCAACACTTTGATAGACATGACTACAAAGGACCTGAGTCCTATAGAGCGGATTAAATATGAGACACTGATCACAATCCACGTGCACCAACGGGATATATTTGATGACCTGGTAAAATGTCTTCTCATTTGTTGTTGATAACAAAAAGAAAAAGATAAAAGTATGTTTAAAGTGCTGTGCATAGTTGCATATCTTCAGTAAATATAATCACTTAGGGCCTAAATATTGGTTTGGGTGACCAATCCTGACAATGTTTTCATTGTTCTTTTGTGTTTGTTTCAACTTGAACATTGTTGTGGCCAAGGCTTTTTAGTCTCTCTTCCTCAGTATTATCATACCCCTCTCTCATGCTCCCATGTTCTCAATGAGAAACACTAATTTCAAGGATTTCCTGACACAGGCCATTTTCTCATGACACTCTTATAGCGCGATGATTCCACTTTCAGCCTCCTATGGAATCCTGGTGTTTGCAGTTTCCCAGAACTGCAAACCGCAGGATTCCATAGGAGGTTGAAAGTGGAATCATTGCGCTATAAGAGTGTCGTGTGGAAATGTTCACAGTGGGGTCCCTCTACTCTTTTACTCTCCTACCTCCAAGGCTACAGAGTATCCAGCTGTAAAGGATGGCAGAGCTGCTTCTGTTTCAATAGTGGTGTGTGGGATAAGGAATTTAGGTGGAAGCGATAGCCCATGCAGAAATGAGAAAAATAGAACCATTGAAATATGTTTGTAAGAAATGGGTTATGGGTTGTGAGTCAATGTGGTGTAGTGGGTGATGCTGGACCAGGGCTCAGGAAATGTGGGTTCAAACCCCATTCAAATCTGAAGCTGAGACAAAGGCCCTTTCCACACGGGGGTGTGTGAAACGCGGGGAAACGGGGCAGTGCACGCAGAAATGGAGCTTACCTTAATCCAGGTAGCTCCGTCACCGCGGGGAGCAGTATGTGTTTGCTGCTGTACATGGCAGCAGTGTCCGGTGGCACCCGGCGGTGCCCAGTGGCGCCCAAAATGGCAGCTGGCGGCTTCCAGCGGCTCTCCGCCAATCGGAGAAGAGTGCCAGCCGGAAGCTCGCCCCTGGGCAGCTCTGCAGGGACACACTTGTGCTCCCCTGCAATTCCCCATGGGGAGCTGCGACGGGCTAGCGCGCGGGTGTTTTAATAAAACCACATGAAATATGGTCTTTATGAAACACGCGGCGCCACGCGGGTGGTTTGAGGTGGGGAACCTCCACATTTCTAACCGCCCTAGCGCACTCCATGGTGTGGACGACCTCCGGGTGAGGTCGTCTACCCTGTGTGGAAAGGGCCTGAGTTTAACCCAGTCCTGCCTCCCATCCCAATTTATCCCACAGGGTTGTTGTGAGTATAAAATGGGAGGTGGAAGGAAAAGGAATGAAATATTCTTGGAACTTGGAAGTAATGAGTTGTGAGTGATGTTCTTTTGGTCACAAGTCCATAATAAAGACATTTAGAATGTAATATAATGAATGATTCATTATATTCATAATATAATGAATGAGAATTACATGATCATTTTGGGGGGATGGTAGTATAAAGAGTGGCAAATTCTTAAAGTCACCTCTAAAGAGCAATCAAAGCAGAACCTTTCAAGTTTTATGCCATTTTTTATCAGTCCTGACAGATTTTTTTTTGTCTTTTAAAGTAAGGAAATATAATGAACAACTTGAGAAAATTACTTAAAAATTTTACATGTTTAATTGTGACAAATTATTCTTTTTGAGATAAAGGCTTTGTTATGATTTATATAACAAATTACTTCTAAAAAATAAACTTTTCAGTCTCTGTGTAAGCTGCCCTGAGCTATATGAGTGAGGGACAGAAAATATATTAACTATTTGGGGGGAAAAGATGGTCAAATTTCATATGCCATGGGGCTTTTCTAGACAGTAGGTTTTTTGTGGGGGAAGTTGACAGTGGCGGCTTAGTCTCCTCTATTTCTCATAAAATTATACTTAAAATATAAAAATAAATATGGGAAAATCTTCTGTGTTGATTTTTCTGCCTCTTGGATATTAGACAGAATAGCTTTAGGAGCCAAGGCCATATTACAGTCTCTTGTTTGCAAATCAGGCCACCTCTGTAATAAGGATGCAGATTTTTGCTTATGTCATTCTTGCAAGGGAGAGTGAAAAATGTCAAGAGTTTTTTCTCCCACTGAGCAAGACTGCAAGAGTTTTTGCTAATTTTCTGGTGGGTTCAAGACTTTTTGGTGAACATTTTGCAATTCTCTTAAAAGAATTATCTCATTTCCTATCAGATACGAGAAAATCTGGGAAGATTTTTTATATCTGTAGTCCGCAATATCTTGATGCCTGTTTAACCAAGTTTATCTCCTTGAGAAAGAAATGCTAGTTTTTACTGCTGTTCATGGGCATCCAGCTTGGATTTAATTGTCATTTTTCATAATCTTTTCCAAGTTCCCAGCAGTAGTCCATTTGCTCTTATAAATTCATATTTTGAAAAACCAGCTATGATCAGTTTTATTAAGATCTCCAAAACTGTCTGTGTTTTTACAAATTGCTGCTTCCAAGTGATGAATTGAATGCACATCCATTCTTTTATTGGCATGGCTGTTGATGTAAGCATGATTTCTTGTCTATAGTGCCGTATGCATATCAAGAGTCCTACAGATTTCGAATGGCTGAAACAATGCAGATTTTATTTCAGTGAAGATGCAGATAAAATGATGATTAACATCACAGATGTGGCCTTCACATATCAAAATGAATTTTTGGGTTGTACAGACAGGCTTGTTATTACACCTCTCACAGATAGGTAAGAAATAGCTGGCATCATTCACCTTGCTTGAAGGATTGTATACCTTGTATGCCAATATCATTCTCCAGCTTATTATCTGGGAATCTTGTTCAGGCTTATTTAATGGAGCAGAAGAGTGGAAATCAAGGCAGAAAGGGGCAGTTCCCTGTGCTCCAGCATGGAAGAAATTCTAGTCCACTGGAAAAGAAAGGAGCTATATTTCATTCTCTTGGATTCCAAGGGTACCATTGCTGTCTTCAGGATTATTTGCAGATTTTCTGTGAACTTAGAAATAGGGGAGGGAGGCTTGACAGCAGGTTCCAAATATTTACTAGATGGATCCATTCCAGATTACACAGTAGAGCATCCATGGCTCACAAGGAAGCAACCATGGCCTCTCTCTTATGTTTTTGTGTTCCTTTTGCTCTGCACCCCCTTCACTTAATGCAAGGTACCAGATGTGAAGATGCATTTCAGGAACTAAAGCTGCAGAACTGTTGGATGTAATATTGATTTATAATGCTATGCAACAGTGGCTTAAGTGTTCCCTCTGCTACAACCTCTGAACCAGTTTTTCAGGTGTCCAGTGAAAATCCAGTAATCTGGTTACTCTGAATTATTACCAGAATTGATGTTGGTGCATCTGAAATCATCAGCATTTTCCTAGTGCTTGACAAGAGTAGTTTAAAAATTAGGATCAGCTGTGGAAAGCTTTGTTGTTAAACTTGCATCATGCCTTTCCAGCTGATGTGGAAAATACAGAGAACTTCATTTGCTCAAGGCTACAAACTGTAAAACACAAAGGCCAAAATCTGTTTGTTATTGTCTGTCGGAGGTGACCTACTGAATCAATAGAACTTATCTAAGTGTTTATTTACCAAGTTTCCATTGGTTCAATGGGTCTATTTTGGTTATGACAAACAATTGGATTTAGGTTAAAGACAGCCAGATATTTATTATAGTCAACTGAATAATAAATAAATTGTGGTCAGCTGACCATTGATTATGGTCAACTGAGTGACAAAAATAAAATTGAAAGTCATACTCAAGAGCATTGTTACCATTTATACATCAACCTTGTAACATGCATCAGCAGTGTCTGAAATATTAGTATAATAAACAATGTTGTTTGTAGCAATCACTCTATTGGTATCAGTCTTTAAAGAATCTGAAGAGCATTCTGATCAAATTATAGGTTAATTAACCATTTCCTAGTACTTTGACAAAGATGACACTTACAAAGAACATGGCTAATTGTTAAACAGAACAAGGCTGATCACAACAAAACCAAAGTATAACTGCGAACATCAAAACATGTAAGCTTCAGTGCTATGCTTGTATCATGTTGTCACTACTCCTCTGCGTTTATGTGTGTGTGGGGTGGAGTATAGATACCTGTGTCTACCTAGAATAAATTTTGTTCAAATTGTCATTGTAAGAGGATGCTATCTAACCATTCTTTGCTTGTCTTTGCTTCTGCATTCAATAACCATACCTAGGGATGCTTTCCTCATACCTCAGCATTCATGCTTTGCATTTCACATGGCTGATGTTTAAGGCTGGTGTTTGGTGATAAATTGATGCTTATGTAAGTTCTTTCCCTCATAGGTGCTATATTACCTTGGCTCAGGCTTTAGGGATGAGCATGGGGGGAGCACCAGCTGGACCTGCAGGAACTGGCAAAACAGAAACAACAAAAGACATGGGAAGATGCCTTGGAAAATATGTCGTGGTCTTCAACTGCTCAGATCAGATGGATTTTCGAGGACTGGGAAGAATTTTTAAAGGTCAGACTGCCTTTTGCCATGGAAACTATGATCTTATAAAACTGAGTATTCAGTTTCAAGTTTAGATGCACCAAAATGTGTATTAACCATTACTTTGTATGCAAAAATGAGAAAATTGAGAGTTCTTGAAAAAATGGAATTGTTTCATGTTAGTGTTCAATCTTTGTTTTGTGTCTTATATAGTAGATGTATCCTTATTGTTCCATTTTGCCTTTTAAAAAATCACAGTGTCCACCTATGTTGTGCAGAGAACCTTGATCATAGGGTGACATGAATGTACTATAAACAAATGAATATGCAATGAAAAGTGCAGAATCCAATGTCTAAAGAAATGTATTTCCCTACTCAGTAGCTAATATACCATACTGCATATTTCACAAAATTTCTTTTGCCAAACTATATTTAAAAGCTCTCACAGTTTATGGATGTGGCCTGTAGGATGGTCCAGTTCTCAGATGTCTTTGATCGAATCACTTTTGGGTTAACTGTTGCTAGTAATCTTATTACATAAAAGCTGCAAACCATAACATGATTCATTATAAACAATTAGGTTCAATAATAGAGAAAATATAAGTAATACCATATGACCATAGAGTTGAAAGGAACTGAAGGCTGTCTCCTTCAGCATCCTCTGAACAAATCTTCCTGCATTCTCTGAGGGTCTAGGATGATTGTATAAGCAGACTAGAGGAAGCAGGAATGGACACAGTGCAGCTTTGAGGGGCTGCACATGTAGCTACCAAGTGGATTTTCTTTTTTTTCCTGGCAAAACCGGAGTTAATTATCCATGTTGGAAACTTCCAAGAGTTGTGGTTTCATTTTTAGATAGGTTTCAGGTAGCCCCTGCTCCAGTTAACATTAAAAAAGAAAAATCCAGTTTTTCAAAATCAGAAGTGGACTGATGTTTTGGGGGGAAAGTTTTGAGTAATCTGTGAGATCCCCAGAGGGTTCTGGAGGGAGCAAATGGACCCTTACATGCTCTGAAGATGCCCACCTCTGTGCTAAAGCTGATTTTTTAAAAGATGTCAATCTCATAAGAACTTGCAGTTGTGTCAGTGTTGAGTCTGCCTTCATTACATTTACTTCAAGTGACCTTTTTAATCTTGAAAGCACAATGATTTGTGGTGTCTTCGATATCTCACCATGTAAAAGGGACATAGAGGTAGCCCCACTTAAACCTAAGCCTTTTTTTCTCCCCAATTGAAGGTCTTGCTAAGTCTGGATCATGGGGCTGCTTTGATGAGTTTAATCGCATAGATCTACCTGTGTTATCTGTTGCTGCACAGCAGATTGCCATTGTATTGACATGTAAGAAGGAGAGGAAGAAGACCTTCATTTTTACCGATGGTGACAATGTGGAAATGAATCCTGAATTTGGGCTTTTTTTGACAATGGTAAGTGGGCTGAGGATGGTGAGGAGGAATATTTCAGTCCAGAGGAACTATAGCACTTGAAGTTCCAGTGACTTGATTCATAAAATATATGTCTAGAATTTCTGTTCTGTGTTCCAAAAGCATGAGGACTCTTTGACTGGGTGCTGAGAAAAAAACATTTTGTGTTGCCTTGAATGAACTGTCTGAAGCAGCCAGACTCAGGCAGATAAAATATGGAGAAACTGCACATGATATAAGATCTAGGTTTCAGAAAAGGAAAGGAGTGGGGCCCAGTTTTTAATTTGAACTCCTTTGTCTTATTCAGATTTAACATGGGGGGTCACCCACTAGATGTCTTCAGTAGACTGTGGAGTAAAATCTTGGAGCCATGAATGGTGATGTTTCATTAATTCCTTTTAAATAATAGACAATGTACCAATAAAAGCAACCAATTGTAGATTACAGTCATCCCTCCACATTTGGAGGTTTGATCTGATGGTTTGCAAGTTTCTTCAACTCCCACCACAGGCACTTCTTCTGAGGAAACCTTCCCTCTTAACAGCTCTGATCAGGGTGCACAGTGCTGTAAAAGCTTCCTGGTCCTCCTCCACCAGCCACAACCTGGCCAGCTAAGGATGGCTCACATCCTGATTTCACAGCACTACAAACCGTCTCCCTATGCTCCCCTACACCCCCAAGGGAGGAGATGAGTGTAAGAGAGGAAATATAGAGCTGCCATGCTGACCCACTCCATTTACATCTCCTTTTCCTGACCTGGTTTGGACACTGGGTGCCCCCCCTTCCACACCATGCCTCAACCCTCTTCCTACAGAAACACACACACATTTGCAATTTTTCCACTTTTGCAAAGGTCCTATACTCCTAACCCTAGTGAATGTGGAAGGCCAACTGTATATCCTTTTTGAATACTGAAGGGAAGATTGTGCTGCTTTCTCCTATAAACTGAGGTGTGTTACAGGGTTGGGCCTAACGATACTTTTGCACTAGTAAAAAACTTTTTCCTCTCATGGAAAGACTGTTTATGGCTTTGTGCTATATAAGAAAATTGATCCCATGATCAGAGAACTCCCTCTGTTTGCACAATCCTTTACACTTGCAAGTGCAGAACATGAGATGCAAGGTCTTTTTATGGCAGTTGATTTTAAACATATTATGGTTTTATTGGCTGCAGCTGACATGAGTTAGCACTTGTAGGGCAGGAGGGCATGAGTCAGCAGCTTGAGCCTGCCTGCAGGGACAACTGGATGGAGTAGAGTGGCTGAAATTGAACTCAAATGAGTTCAAATTGAATATTGGGCTCCTGAAAGTGTACCAGCAGGGAGATAATGTGGACTATCATCATCGCTTGAAAGTGACCACATAAAAACTGAGTCATGAATCCTGTCCCTCAAGAGGCCTAATCCATTATACTTCTTGAATAGGACTCTGTCCTGACAACCAAGCATCTATCCAGTTGTAATAAATGTGGTTTGTTTGGGAAATGGCAACAAAGATAAATATATTGCTGCTTATAAGGAAGCAGAAAGAAGGAGACTGGGTTCCACATGCTTATAGATGGAGAAAAATTATTCCTTTTGAAAAGCTCTTTTTTAAAAAAGAATAAAATCTTCTCCATCTATAAGCACATGGAACCCAGTCTCCTTCTTTTTTGCTGAATCATTGTATGTGCTTCCAAGTATTTGTTTCTGCTCCTGCTTATAGGGAAGGCCAAATCCACCATCATCACTCCCACAACTCCCTGATGTTAAGTGAGGAACCAAGTGAAATGCCTTCTTAGCCCCATTAATCAACAAACATTAACAGCTAGATGGAAAGGGCATTCAGGAGGCAAATAGTGTCACACCAACACTGAGGCCTCTCTATATGGCATAGGGATAGACTAGAAGGAAGTGGTTTTCATGGTCATTTACCAGTGATGCATTTAAGTCTTTTACTCCAAGTCTCAAGTCAAGTCTCAAATCTCTACCTTCAAGTCTCAAGTCAAGTCTTAAGTCCTTGAAGATACTTTCAAGTCAAGTCTCAAGTCAAGTCTGGGAGCCAGCTTTATACCCCAACCTATATTCCAAAATTTTTAACAATTTAAGCAGACTCAGTCTCCCACATTTGTGATTTTGCTATCTGCAGCTTTAGATATGGGGAGTAGGATCCTTCTTACTTTCCATTTTGGAAGCTGGAAGATTTTTCAGAAGTGGGGAATAGAATCCTTCTTACACCCCATTACTGAAACTCTAAAAGCTTTAGAAGGAAGGATTGTTCCTCCTCAAGCCTGTTGCCTAACACATTGGCTGTTCCCCTCTGAGAAATGCACCCTGCACTCTGAGCAGGAGTCTTGTCTTCTGCTCTTGAGAAAACTTTTAGAAGGCTAAATAGGCAGCAGCACAGGTTGCTGAGCAAACCTCAAGCCTGCCTCAAGCCCATTACCTAACCTGTTTGCTGTTCCCCTCTGAGAAATGTGCCCACACTTTGGGCTTGAGATGAATTGTCACGTGACCAGTAGGCAAAAAGAGATGGAAGCATTGTTCAGAGTCATAAGATTTCTGTATGAATGTTCTGTGTTACTGAACTAAGGGCAGCAAGTCAGCTGCTAAAAATATACAAGTCTCAAGTCAAGTCAGTGCATCATTTATGGCCAAGTTGAGTCTGAGTCGAGTCACTGGAGTGACTTAAGTCTGACTTGAGTCCGAGTCAGTCGACTCAAATCTACATCACTGTCATTTACCCAAGCCAATCTTACTCTTACAACTAGTCTCTGTTGGGTGATTGATCAAATGGATGGGACAAACAATAGAAACATAACCCAAACTCACAGATCCCAAAGCCAGAAAATAAATAAAGAATAAAGAATAAAACACCACTGTTTTTTTTGGTACAAATGCTGTAAAGGAAGACAAATTGGTGACAAACTATCAGAAAGTGACATATTATGTAGGAAGCATGTGGGAAAGTTTTAGAGTTAGCTGTGGAACTTGCAGGGGAAATTTGCAATATTTGTATCATATTTGTATGATCTGACAGTCCAACTGATAATTATCTGTTAAATCAGAACCCTGGGTATGCAGGTCGTCAAGAGTTACCGGAAAACCTGAAGATCAACTTCCGCTCAGTGGCAATGATGGTTCCTGATCGGCAGATCATCATCCGTGTCAAGCTAGCTAGCTGTGGTTTCATTGATAACATTGTCCTTGCAAGGAAGTTCTTTACCCTGTACAAGCTCTGTGAAGAGCAATTGTCTAAACAGGTAGAAATGCTTATATTGTATGGAAAGCTTTAGTCTACCAATAAATGGAACAATTAGCAGCTTTCCTAAAAATGTAGTGTAGATGATGATATTCAGTGTTGGTAGTGTTAGAAAATTTTCAGGGAATCCATAAGTATTTCATTGCATCCTATTATATAAGGAATAGTACATTCAGCATATAACAGGTATAGATATTGTGGTGGTGGCTGCTGGCTTCCAGATGAGGTGGTATCCTGAATTAACTTATGATTTTTATTCAGACTTTTAAAAAGCTATCTAGGGTGCTGGACTTAGGAATAAGTGGCTTGGTTAGCTCCTTTAAAGTCTGTCCTACTGACATTGAAGCCACCAGCTGCTACTGGATATATAGCTAGATAGAAATGTATTTTTGTTGAGAGAACAGAAAAGACTCCATTTCCTATCTTAGAACAATACTGATACTGAAGCCTTAGACTTGTGGCACACAGTCCTTTTTTTCAGTCCTTTTAAATCCAGGAAATCCCCTCCCCCACCAAACCTTCTGTTGTCTTGGGTCAAACTAATTTTCCAGGTTTTCCTAGCATTTCAGCAATAATGAGTGATGTTGTTATGCCCTTCAAGTTGATTCAGGCTTACAGAGAGCCTGTCATAGAGTGTTCTTGGCAAGATGTATTCACAGGAAGTTTCCGTTGCTTTCTGCTGAATATAACCTACAGCATCTGGTCTTCCCTCACAGTCTCTCTTCCAAGTACTAACTAGGCTTAGGTACTTATTGTTTATTACTGTACATATGCTTCCAGGTGAAGGAATAACCAGATTCAGTAAAGAGTATATCCATACTACACAATTATAGTAGGTTGATACCACTAACTGCCTTGGTTCCATCCCATAGAATCCTAAGATTCATAGTTTATAGTTTGGTGGGATACTTTGGTGAAATTTATGGTTTAGTGAGATACTTTGCTAGAGATTTCTAATACCCTCCCCTGAACTGTAGGCTATCTGACATAAAAGAAAAAAAAATCCCAGGATTATGTTATTGCAGTTAAAGTGGTATCAAACTACTGTAACTATGTAGTTTAGCCCCCCTCTAAGAATGTAGGACTGCTGCTTAAAATGACAACCCTGTTTCAAGTTCCTCCGTTCTCTCCTTTGTAACATGCAGTATGTATCATTTCCTTGAAACAGCCTTACTGGCTACTGGTCTGTTTCTAGCACAGTTCAAAGCACTTGTCATGATCTCTAAAGCTGTTTATCTGAAAGACCATATGTCTTTATATGAGCTTGCTCATATCTTAAGACTTTTGGAGCAGAGCTTTCTCTCTGTCTGCCACCATCACAGGTACAGTTGGTGAGGACATGAAACAGAGCCTTCTTGGTGGCTGCCATCACTTTGTGGAACTCACTACCACACTACTTTATGTTGGCCTCCTCTTTGATGTTCTTTTTGCCAGCAGGGAAAGACCTTTTTAATGAAACAGGACTTTGATCTTTAACAGAGTGTGGAAAAAGGGGGCTTTTAATTGGATAGATTCTACTTTTATTTTATAGTTTGAAATGTATTTTAAACTCTTCAAATATTTTAATAACATTGTGTATTTGTTTTTAAACTGTTAACTGCATAATTATTTAACAATATTCTGTTTTAATATACACTGGGTTCCATAGTGAGAGAAAAGTGGGATATGAAATAAACAAATAAATACTAGAAGGCAATGACATATTTCTCTATACCTGCTCTACATATTGTTATTGCACATCCTGTCATGTGTTTCTATGACTACACATTATAAGCAAGAGGGCTTGCAGTTTTTTTCATGGTAGATCTGTGTTCAATCTGTTCATATCTACCAAAGTAGGATAACCTTTATAGGTCCAATTTTTCTTGGTATAGGACTGGGCAAGCCATTAAATTGAATAGAACTCTAAACTAGATATAGTAAGATTTTTTCCATTGTTGGTGCAAACTTGCTCCATTTGTGTTGGCCTGTCTAAAATCTTTTGTCTTGTTTCTAGGTACATTATGACTTTGGCCTGAGGAATATACTGTCAGTATTGAGGACCCTGGGAGCAGCCAAAAGATCAAATCCTGAAGACACAGAATCTACCATTGTAATGCGTGTCTTGAGAGATATGAATCTTTCTAAGCTGGTAAGCATGAAATGGATGTACACTAACACATCTTTCGAACCCATTCTCTGGTGCCTCTACCAGCAGAGGTGAAGTGGATGGTGATTTGGTGTTAGTAGCCTCTGGATTTTGGCCTGGCAATGTCCTGCCACCCTAATTCTCTTGAGGCCATCTCACAAAGGCTCCAGTTCCCCCAAGGTATGTTAGGAGTGGATGCCAAGTGCCAGCAGATGCATTCCAAAGTTGGATGGGCCATTTTGAAGGAAATGGAAGTGTAGCTAGAGTCACTGAAACCTTTGTGAATACTGAATGAAGGCAAGAAGAAAATGAAAGAGAAAAGTGAGAGAAGAAAGGAGAACAACAAAAGTGTGGAAGTTCCAGAGGACGAGACTCTGAGCAAGAGCTAAAGGGAAAGCTGGGGGATATGAAATACCAGCTAGGAGGACAAGAAAAAGAAAAATGGTAATGATGAAGAGAAGAAGAGACAGAGAGAACTGGATTGGAAGAATGTGGAGGGGAGGGAGAATAGGGGCTAGAGGACAGCAGGATACCTAAAAAAAAACCTCTACAAGAAAAAGGGAAGGAAGTTCATGGAACATCTGTTGAAGCTTTGACCATAGCTTCAGAGGCATGGTTACCTCAGGTCTCCCTTCCTGGAAAAAGCATTATTGCCAGTAGGAGTTACTGGAGTAAGGGGATCTTTATGGGTTCATTTGAGGGTACAGAAGACAATTTTTTCCTATAAAAAGAATTACAGAAAGACTATTCTGTCTCACAAAGGAGGAAAAGGGAAAAGTTCTTTAATATTAAGAAATAAAAGGAAATAAAGCTTATATTTGTCATCTTGTGATTTGCTAGATGGATAGAGGGTGTGAGCTTTAAAGGGCCTCATTGACAAAACTTGTGATGTAAGGGAAAGACATAAAAATCTTTGTTTGATGCCCTTCTAAGGAATGTTCATCTGTTGCCCACTCTAATGTCTTTCCGGTATCAGACAGATATTTTTGATTTCACAGGCATTTTAAAATTACTGTTGTGTTTTTCAATTTCATTAGAATGCTATGTTTTTATGTTTTTTTAAACTGTATTGGTATATTTTTCTGTCTATCATTGGTGTAAAATAGTCTATGTTTTTATTGTTTCTTGTGTATTAACAATAATGGGAGTAGACTCATGAGAGGCTAAATGTTTGCTTTATGTAAGTTTAGTATTCTGGTGTATTGGAATGCTGAGTGGGAAAGCAGGTTAGAATAATACATACAGTAAGTATGTTTTTTAAGATGGACAATTCCATCGTCTTATACTGTACTTTTAAAGAAACTTCTGCAACAGATTGCTGTTTTCTTTCTGGTTAGCTTAAAACAGCCGGAAATGTTAAATCCCCATTCTGTTGATCAGCTAGTAACTCTTTATTTTCTTTTTCTGAACCCCGCTTTGGCACCACTTAATCTCATCCTTATTCTCTCTCAGCCACTTTTGCATGTTACACTTTCGTTAGTTATGCTTTTGTTTTCTTTTGTAGTGACAGCTGTTAGCCAAATGATTCCTGAAATTGAGTGTTTCACTCCCAATATATTCAGAACCAAGGCCATTAGGCAGAGTGTAGCAATCACCTCAGGTGGCAGATGCTGTGAAGGCGGACATCCTCCAACTTGTTCTTTTTGAACTTTCCTGCTGTTTTCTGCCTGCCTATCCTAAAATAGCCTGGTACCTCAGGATTGGAGCAAGACTTTTGTCCATGGAATATGCTGAAATAGATTCCAAATGCCAATCCAGTTGGTTTCTGTGGGTGGGATGTGGAGGTGACAATATCCTTTCCCTTGAAATCTTGGTTTCTTGGTTTGGTTCTACCCATGAATGAAAGTTGGTAGATCTAGACTTTGCTGTTATTTTACATTCTTCAAAAAAACAAAATTTCCTCAAACATTACAGATGGAACAAGTATATTCTACCACAAGCTTTCTGTTTTATTTTTAAGTTATCTCATAGAATCATAGAATCATAGAATTGGAAGAAACCACAATGGCCATCGAGTCCAACCCCCCCACCCCACTGCCAGGAAGGAACATAAGATCAAAGCACCCCCAGCAAATGGCCATCCAGCCTCTGTTTAAAAACCTCCAAAGGAGACTCCACCACACTCCGAGGCAGGATATTCCACCGTCAAATAGCTGTTACCATCAGGAAGTTCTTCCTGATGTTTAGGTGAAACCTCTTTTCCTGCAGTTTGAATCCATTGCTCCATGTCCTAGTCTCTGAAGCAACAGAAAACAAGTTTGCTTCATCTTCAACATGACATCCCTTCAAATATTTAAACATGGCTATCATGTCACCTCTTAACTTTCTTTTCATCAGGCTAAACATATCTAAACATACCTAAGCCACTCCTCGTAGGGCATGGTTTTCAGACCTTTCACCATTTTGGTCATCGTCCTCTGGATATGTTCCAGCTTGTGAGTATGCTTCTTGAAATGTGGTGCCCAGAACTAGACACAGTATTCCAGGTGAGGACTGACTAAAGCAGAATAGTATAGTATTATTGCTTCCCTTGATCTCAACATTATACTCTTATTGATGCAACCTAGAATCGCATTGGCCTTTTTAGCTGCTACCTCTATCTTTTTCTTTTCTTTTCTTTTCTTTTCTTTTCTTTTCTTTTCTTTTCTTTTCTTTTCTTTTCTTTTCTTTTCTTGGATATGCTCCAGTTTTTCTTGCGCTGCCTTTTCTCTTGCCTATGAGCATTCCATCTTCCCTCTTCAGGTAACCAAGACTGGAAACTATGCACAATCTTTTGTCAGCAGTGCCATGGAAATGTGTGTATATTGGTGAGTGGAGGCTCTTCTACAAAGTATAGAACTATGATTTCTGCAGGCATTATCATTAGGCACTGTAATGTAAACAAAGTGTGATATGAAAGAAAATATTACGAATTTTTTTTTGTCACTACTAGATTGATGAAGATGAACCTTTATTTTTAAGTCTGATTGAAGATCTTTTCCCAAGTATTCAGCTTGACAAGGCAGGCTACCCAGAATTAGAAGCTGCCATTAGCAAACAGGTAATGCTAGTAAACATTTCTATGCTGTTTCTTCAGCTTGATTGAATTAACCACTCAGTAAATGAACAGATTCCATGAAAAGCTTTATGAAATGTGAAGTCCCAGTGCAAAAATAGAAATGTGTGGGTGCTCTGTTAAAAAAATTAATAACTGTACCAGTTAGTGGATTCTTCACTTTGGTTTAATAAATGAATTTGTCAAATAGGCTGTGTTTGACCACACAAACAGTATTATGCTCTGGACTCCAGAAAACTTATGCTAAAACAAGAGGAAAAATGGTAGCATATAATTAAATCTCCATCGTAGCTGTTCATCAGACCTAGAAGAGCTAGTGAAGAGGTTAAAATTGTGGACAGGAGAAGCACAGCACAGGTGAAGTATTTTCGACTCCTTCACACCACGGCCACATCTGCAGTGAAAGTGCATCTTTATGGCACTCGTGTCCATGCCCCCAATGACTTTCTGTGGTCAGCTCCATTATCTCACTCTACAACCTTCTCATATGAGAGGACAGATTGGAAGAGGGCTTCCTTACACATTCACTTCATTGTGAGTTGAAGCCTTTTCACAGTTGGAAACCCTCATAAAGCAGGTGGAGTCTGTACCTTCTCCAGACCTTTCTCCTGAACATGGAAATGTCATAGATGGAGTAAGTAGGAATGAGATTATTGGGGATGGGGCCCCATATTCTTGTGTGCATCTTACATGTGCACTGTTCACAGATAATGTCTGAACATAATTCTTGTGTAAAGGAAATGGTCAATAATGTGATTTCTGGTGATCATGACAGGTTGAAGAGGCTGGCTTAATTAATCATCCTCCGTGGAGACTGAAAGTTATTCAGCTCTTTGAAACACAAAGAGTCAGGCATGGCATGATGGCCCTGGGTCCTAGTGGGGCAGGAAAAACTACATGCATCCACACACTGATGAAATCTATGACAGGTACAGTATGTGCTTGTGATTGTTCACAGCAGGAACAGTAAAAGGAATCTTTAAGTATTTATTTGATTTACATTCTTTCTTTTCCTCAGGCCTGGGTCTCAAAGTAACTTACAAATATTAGAAGAGGTACAGATAAATATAGAGGTTAAGGAAAAAGAACAAAAAATGGCAAAGCTGAAGCACATTTTAAAAAATTATAGTGTTGAAGTATTGATTCAGCAGAATGACTCCTTCCTTGCTGTCCTTCCATGGGCAGGCAAAGACTTATTTATTCAGACAGATGCTCAGAACTGAAGACTTTTAAGGAAAGGGCTCGTAAGAGGATTTCCTGTTATTTTAAGTCATACTGTTTTCACTGCTTGCTATCCTTTTATTATTATTATTATTTTTATTAAATCATACATATTAATAAAATCCTTAGATACATATTATACATTTATCGTCCTTATTTTCACATATATACAAATATTTACATACTTTCTTGGCAATGTAAACAATTTTTAACTTCCTTATTAAGATCGTTTTTCTTTTTAAAGCTTTATATATATTTTACATTACCTTGACTTCCTTGGCCTCTATCCTAGAATCTTTTCAGCACCGTTATGTTCATACCGAAACTCCCAAATCATATCTATATAAATATTTAAATGCTTATCCATCTTTCTTTTCTTACTTATCTAATCCCAGTTTGACTTTACTTTTTAATACAGTCTTCTTGTTTCCATGTACATTTTTGTCATTCTTCCACATATTTAAATACATTCCATCTATTTCTATCCAACATATATTTACTATTATATCACCTTTTGTTATATCAATACCATATCAATGTCAATACCAATATCTTTTTTTCTTCATAAACTCTGTTACTTGTTACCAATCCTTTTCAATTACATCTGTTTGTTTCCCTTTTAATTGTGAAGAGAATAAATTGAATTGTTTTAGTTCGGCTATATTTTGAATCCACTGCTCTATATCTGGAACTACTGGTAGTTTCCATGCTCTCAGAAACACCATCCTTGCTGCCATAATTAAATAAAGTAGTACTCTTTTGTTGGAAACTTGGAAAGTTTTGTTGAATATGAATATCATATTTAACAAAAATAATTCGGACATCATGGGAAGTGATATGTTAAATATTTCTTTTATAATTTCATATATATTAGACCAATATTTTTTCGTGCTTGTACATGTCCACCACATGTGATAGAATGTACCCAGATTCTCTTTACATTTCCAGCATTTATTATTTCTGACATGATACATTTTATCTATGCTTTCTGGTGTTAAATAATACCTATACATCATTTTGATGAAATTCTCTTTTAAATCTTGTAAGCTGGTAAATTCTAATGTATTTTTCCATGCCATTTCCCAGTAATCTAACAAAATTTCATGTTAAACGTTTCTTGCCCATTTTATCATAACTTCCTTTACGGTTTCATCTTCCATTTTACGGGTAATAAAGTATTTGTAAAAGAAAGAGATCTTTTGTTTAGATTTCAGGAATATTATTGATTCTAGCTCATTGTATGATTTTTGTGTTGAGATTCCTTCTAATTTTAAAGCCATTTTAAATCTCTCTTTCAATTGTAAATATGGAAACCAGTTTAATTTGATGCCTTCCTCTTCTAATTCTTCTCGGGTTCATATTCTGATTTCCTCCAATCTATCGCACGTTATCAGGTCTTTATATCTAAGCCAATCTTGGTTTTTATCTATCCATTTTCCATAGAAGGCTTCTTGGGGAAATAGCCACAAAGGTATTTTACTATAAATATTCTTTTTTATATTCTTCCAAATTCTAATTAGAGATTTTCTTATGTAATGATTGCTGAAATCACTGTCTATCTTTTCTTTGCCGTACCAAAGATACACATGGAAACTGAATCTCATGTTGGCTCCTTCAGTTGTTAATGTTCTTACATCCTTTAAGGTGATCCAGTCTTGTATCCACATCATGGTGTTCGTGTAATAATATAATTTAAGATCAGGCAAACCACATCCTCCTTGGTAACTCAGTCATTAATATCCACTTAATTCTTGTTTTTTTACCTGACCATATCAATTTAGATATTTCTTTTTCCCAAAGTTTAAAAGGTTTACCATTGGTTATAATTGGCAAGTTTTGAAATAAGAAGTTGAACTTGGGTAAAACATTCATTTTAATTACCGCTAGTCTTCCTAGCAGAGACAAGTTCAAGTCCATCCATCTTTTTAAATCCATAACAATTTCTTTCCACATTTTATTATAATTATTTTCAAATAAGTCTTTGTTAGATTCCATGAACCAAATTCCTAGATATTTTATTTTCTTCTCAATTTTAAATCCAGTTAGTTTTACAATTTCCTCTCTCTCTTTTTGCCTCATATTCTTGACCATGATGCATGATTTGTTCTTGTTTATCTTTAATCCAGCTGCTTTTCCGAATTTTTTTATTTCCGCTATCAATTCTTTAATTCCTGTCATAGGATCTTCGATAAAGAAAATAAGATCATCCGCAAATGCTCTCAATTTATACTCTTGACCCTTAATTTTGATCCCCTTTATTGCGGAATTTGTTCTCACACTCATATTTACTATTTCCAATATAGCTATAAATAACAGAGGAGACATTGGGCATCCTTGGCTTGTTCCTTTAGTAATTTGTATTTCCTCTGTCAGTTCGCCATTTACAATCAGTTTTGCTTTTTGCTCTTTATAGACAGCCTCTATCCATCCGACAAAGTTATTGCCACAGTTTATTCTTTTTATTAATTCTAACAGAAATGTCCATCTAACTTTGTTGAATGCTTTTTCCGCATCCAAAAACAGTATCGCCAATTGTTTTTCATTTCTTTTATCAAAATACTCTACTGCATTTAGTAGAATTCTTGTATTGTTTCTAAGATGACGATTAGGTGGGAAACCATTTTGATCTGAATGGATCATTTCATTTAGGACTTTTTTGAACCTTGATGCTAATATCATTGTAAATATTTTGTAATCCGTATTAAGCAGAGATATAGGCCTGTAGTTTTCTGGTATTGTTTGGTCTTTTCCTTCTTTTGGAATTAATGCAATGTTTGCGTATTTCCAAGAGTCTGGGATACCTTTTTGCTTTATTTTATTTAATGTTTTTGTTAATGGTGATACAATTTCTACTTCAAAAATTTTATAAAAGCTCGCTGTATAGCCGTCTGGTCCAGGTGCTTTGGAAATTTTCAATTTCTTAATTGCTTCCATGACTTCCATCGTTGTGATCTCTGCATTTAAAACATTCTTCTGATCTTCCAATATTTTCCATATTTTATGTTTGTCCAGATATTTCTTTGCTTTCCTATCTTCTACTTCCTATTCCGTGTCTTTTTCGTATAAATGTGTATAGTATCTTTGGAAGATCTTTTTAATTTGCTCTTGATCAGTAGTTTCTTTTTGTCCCGTTTTCATTTTAAAGATTCTTCTCTTTTCTCCCTCTTTCTGTAATTTATAAGACAACCAA
The DNA here is from genome assembly GCA_948472985.1 of Iguana delicatissima. Lineage (NCBI taxonomy): Eukaryota > Metazoa > Chordata > Lepidosauria > Squamata > Iguanidae > Iguana > Iguana delicatissima. The sequence continues at coordinate 727,202 of CAOKZL010000230.1, forward strand.
TTTCCTGGTTTATTTGAATGCTCAAATTGGTTCAGACGGCAGTACTTCATTTTCTTCTCTATGTCTACCATGTTTTTGGCTGCTACTTAGTCCTGTATTGATTTTATTACCATTCTTAATTTATGGTTTGAAATGTTATTTCAGAACTCTATTTCTTTTGCTTTTAGTAGTTCCAGTAAGTTTACTAATTTTTGATTTGCTATTTTTTTTTATATGCTCCCATTTTTATCAGGTGTCCTCTGACAACTGCCTTAGCGGCATCCCAGACCATTTTCATAGAGATGTGTGATTTTATATTTTCCTCAAAATAATTCTGAAGAATGTCTTTCAGATTTTTCACAAGTTGAGTATCTTTGAGAAGCTTATTATTAAATTTCCAGTTGTATTGTTTGCATTGTCTTAATTTAAGGCGTAATAGTATGGGGTTATGATCTGAAGTTATCTTCGGAGGAATTTCTATGTCATGGATACTGGCATGTAATACTTTTGAGATTAAGAAAAAATCAATTCTCGACATGGTGTTGTATTTGTCTGAATAAAAAGTAAATCCTTTTTTGGACCCATATTTAAAAGTCCATACATCTATTAATGACAATTGATCCATCATCTGGAAGAAATTTTGTGGAAGTTTCCCATGAGTCTTTTTAACTTCTTTGATGTTTGATCTATCGATGTTTGATCTATCGATGTTTGATCTATCTTCCACTGGATTAAATACTCCATTCAAGTCACCCAAAATTAAGATGTTGTCTTGTGGCTCTTCGTTTGTGTAATTTACAATTTGTTTCCTAATTTTTGAATAGAATTTTCCTTTATGTTATGTTGGTGCATAGACTCCTACTATTAATATTATAAAGTCCTGTATTTGTACTTCTAACATCAAGTAGTGTCCAGCAGGATCAGTAAAGATTTCTCTAACCGCATAACTACTGTTTACGTAAATCACCACTCCTCTTTTTTTCTTCATATATGATGCAGCAAAACATTGTCCCAGCTTCAGGTTTTTTAGATATTTAGTATCTTTTTGTGTGATACGTATTTCTTGTAGGCAAATGATATCATAATTTGTTTTTTCTAAATAGTGAAAGATATGTCTTCGTTTATACTGTGAATTTATACCTTTAGTGTTCCAAGAAAGTATTTTTAAATTTTATTCGCCGTTTCTCGTTTTGGTTTTTGATTTTTCTCTTACTTATCCTTAATTTTCTTCAGTATATTCTGTTTTGCTCTCTGATAGTAGATCTCCTTCTTCTTTACCTTTATCTTGACTCCTTTCTAACTCTTCCAATTCTTCTGAAGATTCCATTTCTCCCAATTCTGGTTCTCCCTCTGGTACTTCTAAGTCATCTTCTTGCTCTTTTCTTGCAAGGGTCGACAATCTGTTTCTTCTCTTTTCCTTCTTCACTTGGTTTTCTATGTCCTTTTTCAATTTTTCATGGACTTCCCTCACCTTTTCAATGTTATTTATTTTGTACGTTTTTTGATTGTGAGTGAAAAAAATCCCTTCTGTTCTGTTCCATGTATAATTTATTTTTTGTTTAATAAGGAAATGTCTAATGAATCTGTAATCTTGTCTTTTCCTCACTGTTTGCGCTGGTATGTCTTTATAAATATTTATTTCTTGAGAGTCTATATTTAATTTCTCATAGAAGCTTTTTAGCAATATGATCTCTTTCGTTCTCAAATCGGTGAAGATAATTACAGTGTCTCTCGGAAGATTCCTTTCTCTGACTGCTCTTGAGTTTATTCTGAAAATCCTTTCTATACTCACATGTAATCTTTCCTCCTACAGTTGTGTATAATCCACTAAAGCCTGTATTATTTTATCATAGATGCTTTCATGTTCTTGTTCTCTCAGTCCTCTTAGTTTCAGACAATGTTTGCGATATCTCAATTCCATCCTGTTTATCACCATTTCTTCCTGATGTTGTTTTTCTTTTATTTGTTGTGTCTTTCCCTCCATTTGTCTTGACTTCTCTTGTAGTGTTTCCACCTCTGACTTTATTGTTGCCATTTCCCTGGTCACAGAGTCCATCTTTTTTACTTAAACCTTCTCTTTCTTTCTTTCTTTCTTTCTTTCTTTCTTTCTTTCTGCTTTTATTTCTGCTCTAGTTTCTTTCATGTCTTGTCTTATCTCTTGTCTCAATTCTTGTCTTGACTTACATAGTTCTTCTAAAATCAAATTAGTGTCTAAGGATGCGGCTGCTAAATCTGTAGAGGACCTTCTTGCTTGTTGGGTTGTTGTTAAGATTGTTGTTTGTTTAGTTTGGGCCCTCCTGGTACCTGTAGCCATTATTTTAACTTATTGTACAGTTTCAAGATACTCTACTTCAGTGGTTCTCAACCTGTGGGTCCCCAGATGTTTGTGGACTTCAGCTCCCAGAAGCCCCAGCCACTATGGTCAATGCTCAGGGCTTCTGGGAGCTGAAGTCCAAAAACATCTGGGGACCCATAGGTTGAGAACCACTGCTCTACTTTATATATATATATATGTGTGTGTGTGTGTTTGTATTATAAATTCGATCAAATTGTCAAGTACTTTTATATTAAGACAGTAGATGGAGCTGTTGAGCCACTTTGGTATTCTAATCTCAATTTATATATTTTGATTCTCTTGAAAGGTTTGTTACGATTTTACTTCCTAATGCAGCCGGAGTTGTTTTGCCAGTGGCTCAACAGCTTCAAGGTCATACTTAGCTAACGCAAATCTCCCAAACAAAATTCAGTCCCCCAAAATGTATGGAGTAATCACATAAAAGCCTTATTTTGATTTAAATCTTAATTTACAACTGATATATTCTAGTATAAAATATGTAATATAATATCTCAACTTTTCCTTATCAAATTGGTATCTTTTTGTCTTCTATATTAGAATTAATTAAACTACTATGCACTGTATATATTAACCAATCAGGCACCTTCATGATTTCAAATATCAAATTTCTCAACACCAAAGAATTATTATATATCTCAAAATCCACTTAGCTGTTATATGCTTATATACTTATACACTTATTCACCTTTATATATTTATGTATACTTTTAAATAGTGTTAAATATCTCTCAGATATTGTCAGAAAATATCTCTCTATTAAGTGAGCTTATTTCAACTTATGTGTTACTCATCTACAATTTATTTACTATTTTTAAATCTTTTCTTTACATATAAGAAATTACTATTGAGTTTTTAATGTCACGCTGTCTTTTCCTCAGGAATCTATATGACTTCTTCTCGTCTCTATTTTCCTTTGCGCAGCTTCATCACCTATTTTAGTAGTCCTGTTCGTGACTCTGTTTCCACCGACGTTCAATTTGTTGCCAGTTTTAATGTTGCAAAATGTTATAAAATTTCTTTTATAGTATTAGATTTTTCAGTAATAAAGTTTCAAAATTATCTTTTTAAATTCTCAGCGCTACAGTTGTTAATCCAAAACTTTTACAAACTCCAAAGTCCTAGATTTCAAAAATCCCCCAGTTTTCTAATTTATATTCGCTATTTCCTCAGTCTGTTTATTCCCCAGGAAAAGACCAATCACCAAGAACGCCAGACTTTTAAAGTCTCTATATCTCAAAGTCCTATATTCTCAAAGTCTCCAAAGTCCCGAAGTTCCAGAGTCTCCACGTCGATTCTTTATATTCCCAAAAAAGAAAAACACAATCCCCAAAAATACACGATCCTCAAATTTAACACAGTAATTATTATTATCAAATCAACTGTATTTTATTGGATTTTAAAAAATTGTATTTTACTGTCAGATCTTCGCCACTAGCCTCTTTTATTCTGTATGCTATTTAAGTGTTTGTGATGCTGGTCTACGACCGTAATAATAAAGATTCAATTTGAACATACCGAATTGTCAAAAAAGTTATAGATGGAATTGAACTAAGAGATATAAAGGTATTTCCAAACACATTCTTCGCAAAGATGAAACGATCAATCTGGCTTGTCACCGTATTGTGGAAGATTTCAACCCCCCTTTTTTTTGATAGTAAAGTCTTTACAGTTTGTTGGAGTTACCTTGCCGATTCTGGTAGATGGCACTTTAGATTTCTATATTTGTAAATAGTCTTCTTATCTTCAAGTTAAAAAGTTAAAAAAAGTCCAGGTGTCGCTTCAGGGAATCCCCTTGGGTCAGAGAGCGGCCGTGGTAGTTCTTCGACCCGCCGTTCCTGTCCGCTTGCCTTCCCGGTGCCGAAGCACAGTCCCATGTCCTCTCTGAACTCCCCCAGACTCCTCTTACCGGAGGAGTACTCGTCCAGAAGATAAACCCGAAAAACCGGTGATCCTTGACGGTTCGTCAGCTTTCTTTAGATCTCACTATATTTCCTGGATTAACCGCTTGCGGCGACAACCTAGGAACAGCTGTCTCCCTAGGTGGCTGTACGCTTCGCCATCGGACCGGAAGTCCAAACCTTGCTATCCTTTTCAAGTGAATGTTTTATATATTGTTATATTGTTAGTTGTTTAATTCTATTTCAATGTCTACTTCTTTAAAGTTTTAACTATATTAATTTTGAACTGATTTATTTAATATTAAATTAATTAAATTAAATTAATCAATTAAAGTAAACTTTAGTTTAATCAGTTTAATTTGTCCAAACCTTGGGGAAAAGATGGAGTACACATGATCATGGTGATGATGATGATGATGATGATGGTGATGATGATGATGATGATATAATAATAGACTTAAAGACAATTTAGAAGCATGTAAAAATAATAAAAGCAAATACAGTATCAATTCATTAAAAGTCCCCTTTTCAACAGCTAGTCAGTTGCTGAAAAACTCTTGAATAAAAGGATCTTTGCCTGCTAGTGGAAGGTTAAGAGCGAAGGGTTAGAATACCTTTTCTTCAGATGTATCTAATGGAAATTAGTATTAAGGGGACACATTTTGAGCCATGTATGAATATTATTGGACAGGTATGGTAACTGTTTCTGACATATTGAGGCTCTTTGTTTCAAGCTGTTGCGATGGTATTTTCTTGTTCTTGACACATTGAGGCATCCTGTTAAAAAAAAAATTCCAAAAAAGCCATCCCTAAAAAAACCACTGTGAGATTTTTCATGCTTGAGATAAGACTAGCACTTTTTCCCCCAGTTGTTTTTGCACAAAAAGGATTTTCATGCAGAACAGCAGGGTTTTACAAACACAAAATGTTTTTGTACAAAGCCTATTTTTTTGGGGGAGGGGCAAATGAAATTTTCTCAAAAATCCCAATGTACCAAAAAAATAATTTAAAAGGTACAAAAAACTCTGGTAATCTAGCAACATCTGAAGACCACAGGTTTCCTTGTTTTGCCCTATGTGTTTCTCTTTGCCTCTCAACTCCCTTATGTCTGGAAAAAAATATATAAGCACATAGGGTTTCCAAATGACATGTCAGTTAAGTTGCAGTTTGGATAATTGCCTTGAACTATCTAAGCTTTTCTAGCTTCTTCTCTCTTCTGGACACTGAAATCTTTTCTCCATCAACTTTGTCTCTTATTGTGGACAGGTGGGTTTAGAAAAGAGCCGCGGAAAAGAGCAGCCCACCTATCCCAAGATGTTTTCTTCTCCTTTAGAATGTGACAATCTCATCTCTGACTTCATAACACTAAGCTTCAAGCTGCCATTTTTTTTGTACCTTTTGGCTGTGCAGCTTATCTTAAAGTAAGGCTGGGAAATGTGGCCCTTCAGTTGTTGAATGCCATTTCCCATATAACCTAGCCAGTCTGGCCAGTCATAGGATTAATTATTCTTCAGTATCTGGAAGGCCACAGTTTCCTTATGTTGCCTTAAAGCCTACTTTTCTGTGTCAGAAACAAGATGGTATGCTTAAACTCCATATTTGGAGCAACTACTATCCACATGGTTGCATGTTGATAATGGCTAACACTAATTAGAATTTGCATAAAATCCATAAACAATCACTGAAAATCCTGGACTCCTAAACCAGTTTAACTACATTAAATGTAATTAGAACTGTTGAGGATGATATATTAGGTGGCTTGAGGAGTAAGAGTAGGTGCCCTTAGTGAGCACATACTGGTTCACAAATATAGTACCTTCACTGTAGCATTTGCAGCCCCTACCCTGGCTTTGTACTTGTTTTCAAAATATTCTTTAATAAAGTGTAGAAAAAATATAAATCTAAAAAAGGACATACACGCACACATATTTCTCTCTCTCTCTCTCTCTCTCTCTCACACACACACACACACACACACAAGAGAGAGAGAAGAGAGAGAGAGGCATACAGCACATATGAAGAATGAAAGGAGGATCAAGTCTGAGTGCTGAGCCAGCACGTAACCTAGAATTTCCATGTGAGAAGCAGGTTGTTCACAACTTACTGGCAAAGTACCATGAGAAGAAAACTAATGTACAAACCAGCCTTTTTTAACTTTGAGTCTCTGGGTGATGAAGGATTGCTAATCCCCAGATCCCTGACAGTTGGGCATTCTGACTTGGGATGATGGAAACTGTAGTCCAACATCATCTGAGGACTCAAGTGGGGAACGGCTGGTATACACATATTGATTTAAGTGTTCTTTATAATTCATCTGCTTATTGATCTTTAACTGATACCTGTGCTGGCTGGGGATAATCTGATCTATTGTCCAACATAGTGGGAAACCACTGGTTTGGGGCTTGCTGCTGCATATTCATAAGTATTTTTAATATTTCCTAGACATTCTACCCACTGATATTAAGTAGACTGCCAAATTCAGAGGCTGAGTTACACACATTAGTATAATGCTGTGCTATTCTACCTGGAATCATAATTGATTTATATTATAAATTGATTTCTACAGACTGTGGGCAACCACACCGTGAAATGAGAATGAACCCTAAGGCCATCACGGCACCTCAGATGTTTGGGCGTCTTGATGTTGCAACTAATGATTGGACAGATGGAATTTTCTCCACTCTTTGGAGGAAAACATTGAGAGCAAAGAAAGGTATTTAAAATCTGAGTGCAATGCTTTCATATATAAAGTAGTTATACCCATTTTCCTACTTTAATGGAAGTGCATTTTGATTCAGAATGCTGCATATTCCTCCCTCTAATTAATACAGTGTGAAGAGTCTGAAGTTTAGATACGAAGATGGATTTAAGGATGCATCATTTTTTGTCCTAAGAGAGGTATTTTTAGGAATACTACTTTTGCTTTTGAGGCTGATACTCCACTGAATCTAGGAGTGCTTGTCTGCATGTTACTCAGGTGCTCAATGTATACATTTACAGATAAACAGTTATCACAAAATACCACAGCTTCACAGGACAACTGATGCTATAAAAGTTGTCCTGAGACAACATTGCTGTGGGAAACTCTGGAAAAATCTATTGGGTCCATCATTATACCAGCAGAAATTACACAAAGAGGTTGCTTTTCCTTTTGTCTGACACCTTACATACTCTAAAAAAACCTGATAAATAGCTTTTCAACAAGATATTATTGTTCACTCTTAGTAACTGCACTACTCCTATGAAAATGGAATACCCATTTTGAGCTTGTGGGTATTGCTGGACAGAAACCAAAACAAGTAACCAGTATTCTATGACCTTTTGTTTGTTTACTTGGGTTTCTCCAAAGCTTATAGGTCCATAATAACTATGTGAAGTAGTTTAGGCTGAACTTTGTTTATATGTGGATTTGAACCTGAGTATCACACAACCACATACAATGTTTACCACAATAATACATGGCCTGAAGCTCTTAGTTATATCTGCTTCTATGCAAGGATGTCAGAATATTTGAGGTGAGGAAATATGTTGGATAATTTATAAAATGCTTTGTGTGCATTTTTTTAAAAAAGCATTTTGGTTATAGGAGAGCACATCTGGATAGTTCTTGATGGTCCTGTGGATGCAATTTGGATTGAAAACCTCAATTCTGTGCTTGATGATAACAAAACACTGACGCTAGCTAATGGAGATCGGATCCCTATGGCACCAAACTGTAAAATTGTTTTTGAGCCTCATAATATTGACAACGCTTCTCCTGCCACTGTGTCGAGGAATGGCATGGTGTTCATGAGCTCATCGGTTCTGAACTGGAGCCCCATTCTTGAGGTATTAATCCTTTCATAAATTCATATCCCTTATTTCTTAATATTAGCGGACGTAAAAGTGTCAATTGTCTTTGGAACATTAAATACTGGTTTTTGTAGTCCACTTTAGAAGAGTTTGTGACATCCCATGATTGTGCATTTATTTTGCTAATGTGAATGAGAGTTTGCTGCCCTAGATAGTATCTTCAGTGGTTTTGGTTTTGTTGGTTTGTTAAACATTACCACTTCCGTCTTACAAAAACAGTGATGTTCTAGATTTCACTCAAATCTTTATCCGATGTGTTTGTTCAATGTATAGCATTGGTATCTGCTATACTGGATAACTATAACATGTGGTACATTGGACTGCCCTTGAAAACTGTTTGGAAGTTTTAAAGTTATGAAGAATGAAGATATGTCTCCGAGATTAAAGCAGCATGTTATGTCTGTTCTTATTTACCTGTATCACTAGTTTCTGATTGTTGTGTGGGTCATTTCAAGGTAATGGTGATTACCTTTAAAGTTTTAAGATGCCTGGCTTACATGTCGTTTTGGGACTGTCTTCTCCCACATATATCCCCCCATCCCAGTTTCTAAAGATTGGGTAGGGAGATGCTGCTTTCTCAAGAGGCAAGTGAAGATTCGTGAGTGCCCTGGGTAGAGTCTTCTGAAGAATTCAAGTACTATACAAATGGTCCCCTCATACTAGCCTATACTAGAAGCTATCTCCATGTAAAAGGGCTAACACATAGAAGGGGGAAAAGGTCATACCTCCTGCACCCATGTTACAAGCCCCTACTTCCTGTCTCTAATATCAGCACATTGTGTAAATTGCTAAAGCAGTCAACTATGATATGTAGACTTTCCATACTATTAGGAGCCCTGAGCAATGAGAGACCTGAGCTTATGAAGGAGATTTCACAACTGTGATGTGATGACTATGGATGTATAGCTATTATGTAGCTTCATCTCATGTATTAGTCCTTTGTGTCTTTGTTTGGTTAATGTTTAAGTAAGATTATATTCTTAGTCTTAGAATGTAAGACTATACTGAGACCTCAGTTTGGTATTGTTACCCTGATTTCTGGGGGTCCCGCGAGGGACACCTAAATGCTCTCCATATTATACAGGTTGAGGAAATTAGTCAAAGAGCACAAGTTAGCACTGCGAGAGGCAGGGCAATGGAGCGAGATCTTTTACCCAATGTCTATGGGGTCAGGCCAAGTCAAGGAGCAAACAGAAGTGAAATAATAATTGTTGTCTTTGTTAAGATACAATCAAACAAGTGTATGCAGCAGACTCACAAAGATAACTAGAGAAATAAAGGTTGGAGTTGGATAGAGGGATTTTTAGAGGAGGTTTTTGGTATGAGTAATACTACACCTGTCCTGAAGCCCGGGTAGTCTGAAGATAGAGTTAGTGGATATGGAGGCTCTCAGTACGTGGGACTGAGGGGAAGGCTTGCCAAGCAAAGTGGCAGCAAGGCTGGGTGGAAGTCATGAGCGATCCGAGGAAGCGCTCAAAGTCAGAGGTTCTTATATGGGAAAATGCAGCCGTAGGCTAGTCCGTACTTGGGGAAAACAATGAGTTTCGGGCTGGAGACAAAGCCTCCGAAAGGTCAGAATTTAGCATGATTGGGTTAAGTCTGAATTGTCAATAGAGTAGCCAGTATGCAAATGCAGAGTGCTTGACAGTTGAGTATTCAGCTCATCAGGCTGCCTGCTCGGGGCAGGGAGTTCTTTGTAAGTGGCGTGCATGCATAACGTGGTACTTGCCTTGAGGTCTCCTGAAGCGGCGGGACGGCTATTTCTGGCCTGCCTGTATTTGTTTGGTATATTACAGTGATTAACGGCTGAGCCTGTTTGCGTGCTTGTCTGGGGGCCTCGCAAGCACGTGGGAAGGAATAGGTGAGGAAGGCCAAATTATTGATATCAAAATGATATCCAATGTCGCACAAGTCCGGGCTAGAAAACTGCGGTAACAGTATAGTAGTTTGAGCATTGGACTAGAACTCTGAAGACCAGAGTTTGAATTCCTGCTCAGCCAGGGAATCCCACTCAGTGAACTGAAGCAAGTCACACTCTCTTATTCTCAGAGGAAGGCAAAGGCAAACGTATTCTGAACAAATCCTACCAAGAAAGCCTCATGATAGGTTTGCCTTAGGATTGCCGTTAGTTGGAAATGACTTGAAGTTGCACAACATAAAAGACTATGTTATCCTCTCACAATTGATGGGAGGTGAGTTGTAAGATGATTGCAGGAAGACCACCATTAATTTTTATTCCTGAGCATGGACGTGGGTGTCCACACTTCAGGTCAGCAATTTGTAGTTTGAATGTACATCCAAGAAAAGGTAAGTTAAGCTCCATTTTTCGCAAGATTGTCAGCAATGATACAATATGTCTTTCTGGAGGGATTTTTTTGGCACTCTTTGTAGTTGACTTGTTCATTTATGTTGACCACAGTCACATTCATTTGTCTCTGATGATTTCATAATTTATTCTGATCTGATTGGCAAAATAATTTTGTAATATAACATTTATTGTGTGATCCTTCATTGGCTGGTTGTTTTTTTCGAAGGAAAAACTGCCACAAAATAAGGTCAAAAGCTAGACCCTCTGTCATGAAAAATAATATGATTGTTCTGTCTTGCTTGTAACAGGGTTTCCTGAAGAAGCGTTCTTCACAAGAAGCAGAGATTTTGCGACAGCTTTATACAGCATCTTTTCCAGAACTGTACCGATTTAGCATCCAGTCTTTGGAATACAAGATAGAGATGCTGGAGGCCTTTGTGATAATGCAGAGCATTAATATGCTGCAGGGCCTTATCCCTTGTAAGGTAGATCATGTGTGATTTTGAAATTTTGTTTTGCAAAACTTGCTTGTTACAGGCAATACCAAAATAATGCCTGTTTCTGGATGCACAAGAGCAATATCTGGATGCACAAGAGCAAAATGTGTAAATATATCTTTAGAATAACTATTAAGGATTCCAAGATCAGAGAGAAAGCGTAGGTTTTGCTAGAACAAAATCCTTGACTGGATTCTTAGCATCTCTAGTTAAAAGGTTATCACCTAGGTCTAAATCCAACTGCTTAATGACTTAGAACTAAACCTGATTGCTAGTCCCAACAAGAGGAGACACACTGAATCAATTCCTTGATTATAAGTCAACATTTATGACATTTACCTAATTATGGACATGGTAGGTATAATGTAGGAAAATGACATTCTGTGAATAAGTTTGTGATTAAAAGAGAAAGGAGATGCCATTTTATTCCAGAATTAGAATGACTGGGGCATCACTTGCTCTGGTATGGCAAGCACCCTAGCTTAGTGCTTTAGTGGCTAGTAATGAAAGTTGAAAACATATAAAGGACATAATGCAATATATTTGCAAATGGCACAAATCACTGTGTTTTTACTACAGCAGACTAACACTACTCCCTTCTGAAAATATGCACTAGTCTAACTTAGAGATGTAAAGAAATTTCAGCAAAGTTTGAAATCCAATGAATTTTCAAATTAGAGATTTTCAGGTTTGATATTGAGGATTTGCCCCCTGAACTGCATTCTTCAATAAACATTTAAAGTCAAAATTTACTTGTTTTATATTGGCAGAATCAATTAAGATTATACAAGCATATGAGCTTCGGTGGCAAGTAAGCTGTTGATTCTGTCCAATACTGAAAGTTACTGCATTTGCTCCCAGATAGCTTATAAATGTTGATTGCTGTATTTTTTACACTGTTAACTTCTAATGCATAAGAGCATGAAGAAGGAAGAAATAATGGAAGACAAAACAAACCAATCTCAAGTGCCTGTGGTATTTCATTAAGCTCAATATAGATTTCTTTTCCAGAGGCTTTTGAAATAAGATTGAAAAACAAGTAAATATATCTAATGCATATCATCTGTCAGATCATGCCTCTTGTATATCAGATAGTGTCAAACTGCAATGGTTACAAAATGCTCTGGTTAAAACTTGTCTGATATTCACTCTCCGTGTCAGATATTGTCAAATAGGGTCTGGTCCTGCATGTCAATATACTAACAAATGCTGACTGTGTCCACAAATTATCCTAAGAATATTTTGGTTCTTTACTAATCAATTTTGATATATAAAAACTTATTGCTCCAACCACCTGTATGTTCACACCGAAATTCTGCTTTCAAAATGTTTTGGAGCTCTTAACAATTAAATGACTGCAAGTCATGATGTGTTACTGTCCAGGAGCAGGGAGGAGAAATAACATCAGAATTCCTAGAAAGGCTGTATATCTTCTCGCTGATGTGGAGCATTGGGGCACTATTGGAATTGGAAGACCGTCGCAAGATGGAGCACTGGCTTCGTGGTCATGAAACAATAAGACTTGACCTTCCTAATATCCCCAAAACAAGTGAAGATACTATGTTTGACTACTATGTTACAAATGATGGTCAGTGAAATAAAGAGAAGTTGTTGTGTACAATAAATTTTGTTATGTGCCTTCAGGTTGTTTCCAGCCTATGGCAATCCTAAGGCAAACTTATCATGGGGTTTATTTGGGCTGTAATTAATTACCATCCTCAGAAAACATTAGCATGTGTAGAAGATAAGTTAAGCTGATTTGTCTCAACTTCCTTGTTGTTAGTTAACTAAATATACATGTAATGTGGAAGTTAAATGCAAGGCATTTGAAGGGGAATTCTTTGATGTTATATTATGAGGACAATACATTGTTAGGACTGAGAATTAGATTCCCTTGCTAAACTACTGTATTTAGATTTTTTTTTACAAAGCCCTTTGGGGGGAAAAGTAGTTGCTTTAATTTAGTTTCACTTTCATTTTCCTGTCTTAGTACCTCTTAGTCATGCCTACGGAGGAACCAGAGGAAGCCTTGCCTTGGCTCCATTGAAGTTCTAGATTCCTGTTCTGTAGTGTATTTGTGACATTCAATTACAATTGTTTGCTCTTCTGGGTAGGGAAATGGATGCATTGGAACACTTGTGTTGAAGAATATGTCTATCCTACCAGCAGCACTCCAGAGTATGGCTCTATCTTGGTGCCAAATGTTGACAATGTGAGGACTGACTTCCTTATCCATACTATTGCAAAGCAAAGCAAGGTAATGCTCTAATGTTTAATATGGGGATGTCATCAGCACGCCTTGTTGGAGGGAAGGGATCAAGAGTTCTGCGTTCTGTTTTGTTTATTGACTTGCATATTGGTATAGCACCTCTTTGTATCCTTATAGTAGGTTTGTGAATTTAGTCAGATTTCAACTTTCACGAGGGTTTGGGGTACAGAACCCTCACAGAAGTGGAAAAACCGTTTATAACTCCCCCCACAATCCCTCTCCCATTCCCTTCTGGGGCTCCTCCTCCCATTGCTTTATGTTTTACCTCACTGTGATTTCTCAGCACCAGGGCCAGAGGCAAGGGAAAGAGAAATGGTGCTCCGGAGGGGCTCCCTCCCACTCTCTTGCCTTTCCCCCCGGGGTACTTGCCTTTCTTCTCTGCACCCAGCAAAACACAAGGGAATGGGAGGAGGAGAATAGTGGGAGAGGAAGGCATGCACACACCTTGTGAATAATTAAATTCACAAAGGTCAGACTCACAAATGTGGAGGGAGGACTGTACCTGTCTGTTTGCAGCTGTAAAGTATGACTTATGGTCAGTTAGGGACTCAAAGTTGGGTCTTCTGAATGCAAATATAGTGCTGCCTTTCCTGCAGTATGCTGAGTCCTCTTCAAACATAATCACTGACCTTGACTTCTGTCAGGTCACCTTGCCTAAAATTGATTAAATCCAAGGCAGTTGTACCATTCTTTTTTTTTTTTTGGGCTGGTCAGAAATTTGTTCCAGTGTGCAGTTCTGAGCATTACCTTTAAAGAAAGACATTGCTAAAGTGAAGCTCAGCAAGAGCAGAGCTTTGAAAGTTACTTTTGAAAAGTAATTTTTTATGTATTTTTTAAAAACAAGGTGATCAAAAATAACGTGTCACTGTTAACGTGTGGGAGGGTATATGAGACAGAGATAAGAAACTTGTTTATTACATTGCTTGTTGGTATTCAGTTCTTGCTTGGAGAAAATAAAATCTAAAAAAGTTGGAAGGTGGTTTATTTTTTTTTGAAATTCCCTCTATATGCTCCGAGAAAGTATCTTTAACCTACTCCCCCTCAAAAGTAACAACAACAATTTAATGAGTAAACTTGGTTTATTGCAAAAAAAGAGCAACCTGTTTTTTTTTCTAAAATGAATGTTGTTATTTGTCCTCATTAAAAATAGTGCATCACCAATGTGCTACTTTCAAGCTCCAGTGGGAAGAAAAATGATCAGGAAGGCAAAGGCTCTAGAAATCAGTTCTTATTAGGACTGGTTGGAAGATCAGGATATACTCAACCTGGGGAAGAAAAGACTGAGGGGAGGTCTAAACTGTCTTCACAATCTGAGGGGGTGTCTTACAGAAGATGAAACAAGGTATTCTCTGATGCTCCAGTGGGCAGGACGTGACACAAGGGGTGAGAATTGCCTGGAAGCAGGTTTTGGTTAAACTTTAAGAGAAAGTTCTTAATACTAAAGGGTGCTGAACTAACTCCATTTTGGTTGTGAAGGAGCACACAGACAAATTATAAGGGCTATAGTATTTCTTGTGAAAGTTGTATTCTTACTTCTCCTTCATTTCTTGAAATGATTAATTTTGAGAATTGAGACTTTACCAATATTTTTGGCTCTCCTATCCCCAAGCTCATTTGAATTCTGTTCTCATCTTCAGGCAGTGCTGCTAATTGGTGAACAAGGGACTGCTAAAACTGTCATCATCAAAGGCTACATGTCAAAATATAATCCTGAAAGCCACATGGCCAAGAGTCTCAACTTTTCATCAGCAACTACTCCTTTTATGTTTCAGGTACTACTTAGGACTATCTTTCTCTAAAGTGAAAGTAGAATTAGCGTTTTGGTTTACTCACAATTAATCGGGAACAGATTAATCAAAACATTTTGTTGGACAATAAAGGCTGTCCCTTTTGGCTTTAATGGAAAAATGGCTATTCTCTTGACATACCATCTCTTCCTGGTTCACATCTTTTTAAAACAGACAATTCCTAAATCTGAAATTTCTTCCAGATATTCTGCTATTGCTATGTTTTGGAACAGAAGAACATAATGTTCTCAGAACACATCTCAGCCTTAGCAGAATGAAACCTTATTAAGTTATTACTAAAAATATATGAACAATAAGTAATGAAGTATATTAGATATAAGCCACAAAAGTGAGACTAATGATTGTAGAAACTACAAACTGAGCATATACCCATGTAGTACTGTCAGCTTCTTGCTCTTTAAATGGTACCCTTGTCCTAAATCCAATTGCTGGATTTAGATTATGTCTATTGAATCTGTGGGCTTTACATAACTGTTGATTTACTGTTTTATCAATTAATTCAGTGCATCTACTTTAGCTAGAACTAGCAATTGGATTGAGCCCCTTTTTTCTGGCTACTGTTTCTGAGTACACAGACAGACTTACATGCAACAATTTGTCATATGCACGTTCATGACACTCTGCTTGTTGAAGTCAAGAGTGTTTATACACCTGAAAGGGAAGAACTTCATGGACTTCTGATATCTAGGTATAGAAGATATAATCCAGATGTTGAAAGATATGCAAATACTTCTATACTTTCATCTGTTGTGCAGTGCTATGCATGCCTGCTGAGAAGTAACTATTTCCCAAGTAAGTGTGTATATGTCTGCAGCCTTTGGACACAATTTTGTGTTTGAGCTGGCATTTATAAGATCTAGTGCGGGGTGGGCAAAGTATAGTCCCCAGAGCACCAGAAGGGTCAATTTCTTTTGTGCAATTTTTTGGCCATTTTTTTTTTATCCAGAATGCCCCTGAATACCCTCTAGGATGTGTGGAGGGCACTTCTGCGTATTTGGAAGCCCCCTGGGTCCATCAGAGGTCAAAAATAATTTTGTGAATTTTTCCAGAGAACTTTTCTTTTGCCCCAAAATGCCCTCAAAGGTTGTGCAGGCATTTCCACCATATTGTGAGGGCCTCCTGGACCAATTTAGACCCCAGGGAAGTCTTTTTAGAAGCAGGAAGTAAACAGGATATGACTTACACTCACTTCCTCTTGTTAAAAAAGGTTTCTCCTGGGCCTTTTTAAAAATGGCCCAGAAAGACCCCAAACATGGTGGAAATGCCCCCTCCCCCTCTCATGCCAGCAGAGAGCATTTGGAGGCATTTGCAGGCATTTAAAAAAAAATTGTGGTGGTTTGTTGTAGGGTTAGGTGCAGCCTTCCGAAATTGTCTGGACTAGCAATATGGCGCCCTAGCTTTCTACAGTTGCCCACCTCTGAATTAGTGGAAGCTCCACTATGCTGGTGAGATGCAAACTGTGCCAGTGGGAACACCTTGGGTATACTGACAGAACACTCTGTTCCAGCGGTGAATAAGCCAAATAGTTAAATGGGGGTAAAGTAATGGGAATTCCTGTCTCTAACTGAAGTGGAATTTTTATTGGCTAAAGATATATTGCAGGGAGAAGGATTTCCTATATATATAGTACTCTCCATCAAATGGAATTGTTAAAAAACATTGTGCATACCGTCTACACTTGACTAAAATCGGGCCTTACATTTGCAGCTTTCACTTTTATGGAGATTATTTATGAGTTTCTAACCCCTAAGTACTTTTCCAGGGAATTCCCTCTGTGGCTCCATGAGCTGGCACCCTGAAACCATTGGTCCTCAAAGCCACTCAGGCCAGCTAAGATTTGCAGCTTTCCTTTTAGGTTTGTTTATCTATCATGTCCCTAACCAACACCAAGGGTAGGTATGGCCCAGGAGAAGAATGTGGCTCCATCATGCTGTCACCCTGTCCCATCCCTTCCCTATCTCCCACTTTGGATCCAAAGGTGCTTCACCTCTCCTCACCATACCCCTTCCCCCTTCCCCACCACCCCAACGCAAGAGGGGCATTGATATTTGGCCATCATGCTCCACTTTTCCCTGTCCATTCCTAGGGGAAACCATTTGGATCCAAAAAGGTTGCCCTCACCAGCCTTGGAACCATTCCACATCTCATTGGCATTTTGATATTTGCAGTTTTTCCACTTTTGCAAGGGTCCTGTGCCCCATACCTAGTGGAAAGCCAACTGTGTTTTTTAAAAAAGGTTGTCTCACCAGATTGTATGTAAAACATTTACATCTCATTTTGAAGCATGGGGACATTGCTAGTCTATCTCTAGCAATATTTCTCTTGATTCTCTTGCAGCGCACAATAGAAAGTTATGTGGACAAGCGCATGGGCACAACATATGGCCCTCCTGCAGGAAAAAAAATGACAGTTTTTATTGATGATATGAATATGCCTGTAATCAACGAATGGGGAGACCAGGTAAGCTAACTGAATAGGAGCTTAGTGTTTTATGTTATAATATCTTGGTTATTATATTAGGATAGTTGCATGGTGATTGTTTCAATGATATTTTTGTTTAAATTGAACATATTTCAGAGAAGTGCTTCTGGTCCCGTTAAGGTAGAAAAGAATATTGCGTGATTTGATTTTGGTAACAAACATCCTAGATTGGCTTTAGCAATTTTACAAAGACCAAGGCCATTTCTGCACTATGGCCCCATCCCAGCATGGGGACACATTGAAGCCAGTCCATGATGTGCGCTATCACATGCTCCTGTCGTACCCTCACCTGTCATGATTATGCATTATACTATTACTAGAAAAAATCTGGTAATTGGCCCCTTTTGCTTGACAGTTGTGTTGGCTGGGGTTGTGCGGGAACGACAGAAGGACTATCAAAGTGTTTCCTTCCTCAGTGCAGTGCTGGAGGAGGCAGACTTCACTGTGAAAGGATGGAGTGTGCCCCGAATGCTACCATCTGCCAGCAGCTGGCTGGGTGTGGAGGGGAGCATTTGGGACATGCTCCCATCCTGGTGATGGCACTGCTGGGATAACGCTGGGATGTCACAGGATCCAGGTATGGTGTGGAAAGGGCCTAAGAGAGGAAGATGGAATAGCATGTTTCAGTACAATATTAAGAAGTTATAAGATCAAAATACCTTATCCTGATTTGAACATACCAGGCTATATACATACCATAGTATTACATAAGCAGATGCAGGAGTAATAAATGTATGGGATCTAGGCAAATATATTTTTCTTGGGAATTTTGCAAATCTAACATAAACTGGAAAAAATAATTTCATCCTTCTATATCTGTGTTTACTTTCTTTGCAAGTATAACTTCACCTATAATCTCTTTGGATAAAATTTGAAATTGTAAAATGTAGAAGCATGCTGAATAATAGTGACTGTATAGAATTTAATTAAGTCAAAAGAAAAATGTATTCTGAAGCATGACGGGGCTTAAATATTGGTGGTTGAATTTGTGACTGTGTAAATATTGTCAATAGAAACAAGATTTCTAACACATAGTTATTAAGGGTTGAAAACACCAAATAGGAAAAAACGGGTTCTGTCGAAATAATATTGAATCATCATCATCATCCCACACAATTTGATTCCAAGCTCTTTCAAAAGCCTAGGTACATGAGGTAATCTCATAATTCAATGAGAAGAGGGTAAAAGATGAATCCATGAAGGAGGCCAAAGTAGGAAAACACATACCTACCGATCCAGTCAGTTGCTACCTACAAATAACCCAAAATACTTCTTTTACAGGTCACCAATGAAATAGTTAGGCAGCTGATGGAGCAAAATGGATTTTATAACCTGGAGAAGCCTGGAGAATTCACTAACATTGTAGATATCCAGTTCTTGGCTGCCATGATCCACCCTGGTGGTGGGCGCAATGACATCCCCCAGAGGTTGAAGAGGCAATTCTCTGTATTTAATTGCACCCTGCCTTCTAATTCATCTATTGACAAGATTTTTGGTAATGTGGAACCCATTTCTAACCTTGTTACTCACGTGGGCTCCTTAGAGCTTTTTTATTTAGATAAAAAATCCATTTTATGTGAAAAAAGCATCTTAGCGTGATATTAGTTTTAATTTTGCCTACAGCAGGTCCCCAAAACTGGTATTGGCTTTGGAAGGCATTCAGTTTGCAGGGAATATTTTTTTTGCAATGCATCTGCATTCTGGTTGTGTGTTATGCTGTTGTTTGGATTGCACAGATGGATGGTGGAGGCAAGATTGGGTTTTTTCAAACTTGGTTTTTCCAGGTGTGATTGGCATAGGACATTATTGTAGCCAGAGGGGCTTTGTGGAAGAGGTGAGAACAACAGTTGCTAAGCTGGTACCATTGACACGGCGGCTGTGGCAAATGACCAAGAACAAGATGTTGCCAACTCCAGCCAAATTCCATTATGTGTTCAACCTCAGAGACCTTTCCAGGATTTGGCAAGGGATGCTTAACACCATCTCAGAAGTAGTCAATGAATCAAACGTAAGTAGCACATGAAGTAACCTCGTATATTAGTTCTTGTCATCACAACCTTTGTGATTTTTTTTTTTTTTTACTTTCAGTGTCCTTGGGAGATAAACACTGTGCAATTCAGTGCTTGAAATTGCAGAAATATAGGCAAATCCATAAATAATTCATTGCTTTCAGCCAGTGATGTAGACTCAAGTCGATTGACTGGGACTCACGTCAGACTTAAGTAACTACAGTGACTTGACTTGGACTTGACTTGGCAAAAATTACGCAGACTCAAGTCGATTTGAGACTTGCATAATTTTAGTGACTGACTTGCAGCCCTTGATTCAGTCACATAACACATTCATACAGAAACCTTACAACTTACTGGTCACACGACAATCTGTCTCAAGCCCAAAATGTGGACACATTTCTCAGAGGGAACACCAAATGGGATAGGCAATGGGCTTGAGGTGGGCTTGAGGTCTGCTCAGCAGCCTGTCCCCACTACATATAGGAGGAGCTTTCTAAAACTTTTCCTAAGAGCAGAAGGCAAGACTCGTGACCAGAGTGCAGGGTGCACATCTCAGAGGGGAACAGAAAATGTGTTAGGCAATGAGCTTCAGGAGGAAGGATCCTTCCTTCTAAAGCTCTTGAAGCTTCAGTAATGGGAAATAAGAAGAATCCTGTTGCTCACTTCTGAAAAAACCTCCTGCTTTCCAAATGGGAAGTAAGAAGGAGCCTATTCCCTACTTCCATAGCTGCAGATGGCTGACTCTATTTAAATTGTTAAAACTGATTTTATTTGACTTTGTCTGGAAATTCTGGAATACAGGTTGGGGTATAAAAGTGGCTTCCAGACTTGAGACTTGACTTGAATGTATCTTGCAAAGATTTGAGACTCGACTTGAGGCTTGAAGGTAGAGACTTGAGACTTGACTTGAGACTTGGAGTAAAGGCTTCAATACATCACTGCTTTCAGCACATTGGCTAAGATTGACAAGTGATGGGATTGTATAGGTAGAAGCATTGGTCCAGAATACTAGTGGGAATGAAACCAACTTGGGAAGGGGACAGGTTCAGGGTCAGAGCATTTGATGGGGGAAGATGTTGGGCATCCTTTTTAATTCCTTTCCTGATACTGATCACTCCTCCTCTTGAAGCGGCAAAGTTAATAATTACACTGGAAATGTTCCTACATGAACAGCTGGTACAACTTAGTATTAGCACAGAAGAAAAGACACTTTTAGAATTATGAGATTGTGCTTGTGGTAGGCAGGTATTGTTATCTGATTCCTCTTAGCTGTTCATAACTATTGTCAATCAGTCCATAGAAGCAGGGAACTAATAAAAAATATAGGAGCTCCTGAGGCAAAATCATGTCTGAAGTACAAAGTGGTAGAATGATCAATGTCTGCAGTCACCCTAGTCTTCTCAGTGGTGATGTTGGGATTATCTCCCATTTTTTTTCACCTGTGTGGAGTTCAGCCACTCACCAGAGGAATATACCTGCTATAGCGCCATATTGGACAATGTCCAACAGCCTTTAAGAGATGCAGCCTAAGGTGGAATGATTTTGAAGCTGGCAATTCCTCACTTGTGGTGACAACCCACATCCAATTTTTCCTCTGTTTGCCTCTGAACAGGTGCTCATAAAATTATGGAAGCATGAATGTAAGTGTGTTATTGCTGATCGTTTCACAACTCCAGAAGATGTGGCTTGGTTTGATGTGACATTGGCAAAACTAGTTGAAGAGGAATTCGGTGATGATAAAAAGACACTAGTAGATCCCAACATCAATGCGTATTTTGTTGATTTCTTAAGAGATGCACCTGAAGCAACAGGTAGAAAGCTAAATTGAAAGCTATCTCTCTGACATAGGTGATGTAAGAATATGAAGGGCTGTGGGACTCGGGAGTTTGATAAAATAATCAGTATGGGCTGGTAGACTGGAGAAAAGGACACAGGTAATATTCTACTGGCCATGCTAGTGGAGATTTTTGGAATTTCAGGAAAAAATAACTTTTCTATACGCTAATCCAAACTAAAGTACCAAATGATTAAAAACTCATTGTCCCTGCTGATAATTGATAATCAGATTATTAAAAGGATAAAAGAAATAATGGCAGATATTCACAACGTAACATTTATATGAGCTTCTTAGAGACATTTGATGACAACTTTCATCTATCATCATGTGTCATTTCTCTCTGTTCCTTTGCTGATGGTGACCTTCTCTCCCTACTGACATACGAAAGATTGATCTCAGGAAAGTTTATTCAGAATAAAGTCCCACTAGGATCAATGTGACTGCACTAAGTCTATGTTTGTTCACATGGAAGAATCTACCATTGAACTTAATGGAATTAACTTCCAAAGAATATATGTGGGCTTGAGCTCTGGACTTTGTAGGCCAACATGGTTAGTAAACCCTACTAAAGATACAGGGATATAGGAGAATGGAAATAATCATAGGTCATGCAAAGTCTAACATATTGCTTAACAAATGTCAATAGCTCTAGAACAAATTACGTGGAAAAGTCACACTAAAACCTAGAATGGAGAAAGACTGTGATTGCCCCCTCCCGCTTTCCTAAAAAGAAACACACTTTATTTCAAACCAGGTCTGGAGAAGGAAAAATCCTTAAAAGGTAAGTTATAGATGCCTGAGCCAGCCAGAATTTATAGCTTTGGCTATTTTTTTTTAAAAAAGAGCTTGTGTTCTGCACTTGGCTGTGCATGTTTAGTTCCATAGAAATCAAAGCATCTAAGCATGTCTCACGGTTCACTAATTGGTGGCTTTATTTTTTTTAAAAAACTATAATTATTGCATTAAAAAACCTGTAGTTTAACAAAAGCCATTTCCGCACTAGACTGTTATAGTGCTATTATTCCACTTTCAATATCCTATGGAATCCTGGGGTTTGCAGTTTAGAGAGCAGCCTCAAATGATTCCCCAGGATTCCATAGGAAGTGGAATAATAGCCGTATAACAGTCTAGTGCAGAAATGGCCAAAGATAGCTTCACATAGCATGCTTGCCTCTGATACCGCAGTCCAACAAAGCTGCAAATTAAGCATCAATACACTGTGTAGCAGATGTAACTACATTGTAAACAAATTTTCTCGACATAGGAAAAGGTAACTGTTAAAATTTTTTCTGATACTGATTACTTTTTTAACAAAACAGAAATCCTTGCAGTCCTAGAAGTATTTCCTGACTGGCAAAGAGATCTTCCTATGTGAGGGAAAGAAAATAAGAATTATGTAGCCTGCTGTTTTTTGTTTGTTTGTTTGTTTGTTTTAAATAGCATGAAATGCTTGATTCAGCTTTTGAGATGAACTTAAAGTATATCACTAATAGTAGTGCTAGCATTTTTGGCATGCTTAGAAAGCTACTAATTGTGGGGGTTTATTTTCATTTATTGTTTCTTGGAAAATACAGTAGCAGCTTTTATATAGTATAGATATGCTGAAAAAAGTGTGCTTTAACAATGCTTACTATATGATGAGACGATGTCTAAGTATCTTGCAGAAATGTCCTGTCTTCTACTTGCAGTCAAGAAAGAGCCTTTATTTTTTCTTCAGTGGCAGTGTTGCTCCTCACTGTTCCAGTGTTCATAAGCTCATTCCATAAATCCTGACATGTTGACATTTTGGTGCTGGAGAAGTGAGGACCAAGTGAAGTGGAAGTGAACATACTTACTCTTCCATGTATAAGGGAGCTGCAGGCACACAGTGCAAATATGCAACACATGATTGTTTGACCTGAAATCTTCTGGATAGCATGGTGGTTCTTGTTTAAGCAGGCTTAGCAATGGCTAAGCCTACCGAATAAAAATGACTGCGTAACCAGGAGACAGTGTTATGTCTGCTTTCCTTACAGACATAACCTCAATTCAACATCCCCTCAGCATAGCGAAACAATTTTTCTGCGGACCTTATGTTACACTGAGCCACGTGCCAGCCCCCTCATTTACTTTAAAGTCCCAAAGCTGCCTTGCACAGTCATCCTGTGATTCGCAGCAAGCAGGAAGGATCAGAGAAGCATCTGGCTACACTCTTCCCATAACCAGATGCACAATGATTAAAGAAGTGCTGTGATCTTTAGGGCTCTGCTGGGGGTCTTAGTGCTTCTGTAAAAATTGCGCATCTAGCAAGATAGGGGAGGGCTTGCAGACGCTTCTCTAGTCCTTCCTGCTTGCTATGGAGTGGCCATGCAAGCAAGGTGGCTTTGTGAGTTTTAAAGTAAGTTGGGAGGGGGGCTTTGGGGACTGTGCAGACAGGATGGAAATCAACCCCGATAGTGCCTGAAAAAAGACATCTGCATGTGTAAGTGATACTCACATACAAGGAATGTCCCTATATGAATTCTGTGTTGTAAATAAAAAGAAAATTCAGCAGACAAATCAGGGAAAGAGAAATAGTCTTTTATATATTCTAGTGAAAAGATAAAAATAGCAAATGGGTTCTTGATATGCAAAAGGTTAAAAGAGAACATGAGCAAGTTTGGCCAGTTAAGATACAAATACAAAATATATCAAAATATAATACAATACCACAATGAAGCAGGATATGCTACAACCTACAGCAAGAGCAAATCAGGAAGTGAAGTGTTCACTAAGAGAATACTACTCCTATAGAGCCTTTACAACTGCTTTCAGTAACAGTAGCAGGTGAAGGTCCTCTATAACACCAATAGACCAATTAACTCCATAATGACTAAAGTTGTACGTCTTGTCAATTCCAACATTCTGGACATTGTTGATGTTCCTTAAAGAAACTCTGTTTTATATTTTCCTTTTTGCAAGCAAGAAGATAGCTTGAAGTTTGTCCGTTCTCTTCACCTGTGACTAGTGTAGAACTGTAAAACTCCATGTTCTTCCAGCAGTTTTTTCTTCATCAGCTTGCCTTTAAAAGGTTCCTGTAGAGATGTGAAGGAGAAGTAAAGTAAAAGAATGGAAAGGGGGAAACAAAATGGAAGTTAGATATAGTGCAGGACTTATGATAGACACCTCCCCACCCTTCAGTGTACAGAAAATCTCTGGATCATGAAAGTACAAAATTAACTTGGTAAGTTGTGTGTAATCTGTGGTATTGATTCCCTCATGACCATTTTCTATGACAGAATGCATGTGAATGAGAATGAATGATAACACATGAACATGTGCATGTAGAAAGCAATTTTTAGAGCCATGATGGTTAGAAGGATAGGTTCTCTGATACAGTCAACAGAATGCCAAATTAGGAGCAGAAATAACTTCATTCAAATCCCTGTTCCAACATAGAATTCATGGAGTGGCCTAAAAACAGAAAATAGCTTCATCTCAAATTGCAGTGAAAGCAAAAAGTATTTCATCACCTGGTCTCCAGGAATCTTCCTCTCTCCTTGAAGATCACCTCCATGTATCTCTATGATGCTCATCTTTCTTTTGGGGCTTGCTAATATGTAAAATAGCATCTTTTGAAACAATTAAGACAAAAGAATTAATTAAAAATCTATCAAAAAGATCGCATCTCAACTTTCATAGGTTACAATCTTTCCTGGGGAAAGATGGCACACAAAAATTTCACTTTGCCCTCCCCCTCCTGTTTTCCCTTTTTCTTCCTTTTCTCAAGACTTCATCTCTCTCTCTCTCTATATATATATAGTTTGTTCAATTTACACGTAAATCAAGACCTACAGTGGCCAAAATAATTTGAGATTTTTTTTTTAAAAAATTTGTTTGAGTGGTCATATTCTTCCATGAAAGAAATTTAGATGCTGAATGTGTTAATTAACTGTTTCAGGCAAGTTTCCGTGTTTGCAGCATAATCCTAAATATGATTTCTCCCAGATAAAGCCACTAAATAGAAATGTTATATCTATACATATTTTATTCTATAGGACAGTAGTAAAAATTATTAATAAAATATATAACTCATATGATGTCTTGAATTTAAAACGATAATTTTTGGAACTAATTTGAATAACCAAAATATTTATCCTAATATTATGGAAAAATATACACAATTGTTTAGATAAGC
The DNA here is from genome assembly GCA_948472985.1 of Iguana delicatissima. Lineage (NCBI taxonomy): Eukaryota > Metazoa > Chordata > Lepidosauria > Squamata > Iguanidae > Iguana > Iguana delicatissima. The sequence continues at coordinate 752,655 of CAOKZL010000230.1, forward strand.
TATTTTAATGTTTCCATTAAGTAAGAATGTACAGAAGATTCTTGCAAAGATGTAAATCATCGATGTGTGATTGCAAGCACAGCTATTTGCAGCTCTTTCTGCAATAGATCAGGGATGTAAATCCTTGTTTGTTTCATTCTTATGAGTGAGATCAAGAAAATGCCAAACCTTTTGCTTGCTGTCAAGGTGGCAAGACGTATCCTGCCCTGCCCCCCTTTTGGCTAAATGGGTATTGATTTCATTTCTTTCATTGTCAAGAACAGAGCTGTTTTAAGATTTTTTGTAGACGCTAGGGACTCTCCCCACTTTACCTTGATGTATCACTTTTTTGTAGGCCCTAAAATCCTATTTTCCTAGGCCCTAAAATTTTCGTATGCCCTAGGCACTACACTGCACAGTGCCTAGGGCCTATGAACATTTCAGGCCCTAAAGTGCCTAGTGGATAAAGTGGCTCTGGTTGAGAATTATTTTTTTGCAAGTTGCATAAAGCTGTACTAATCCATATCATTATTATTAGTTTGCCATTTATATCACACAATCAGGCAGTCTTTCTGCATTGTTTTGTATGTATGCTTTGGTTCAGAAAAAAGGGAAGAAAGTACAGTAGTTTGTAGCAGAAGCTTTCTCTGTGTTACCTATCTATATCTATATCTATATCTAATCATCTATCTAACCTTCTCCGCGGCAGCTTCTTGTACCGGAACCAAGAGCTTTCACAGAAGCTGGTAATTTCTCAGCAAACTGTCTCAGTCTGAAGAGACAGCCTGTCTTGTTGAGAATGAGAAATTTTTCAAATACTCCTCATAGATTCATAGTATAGTAAAACTCAGTGGACAAGTTAAACAAGTACTTAAAACACTCTTATGAGTGTCAGTGGGGACTACAAAAAGCTTACATTTATCTTCTTTGTGATTTATTGGAAATAATAGCTTAAATATCATAATTTAGATATATTTCTCTTCCAATAAAGTCCATATTATTTAGTTTCAATGGTCTCTTAATTTTTGGAAGCAGTCTAGCATTCTCAGTAGCAGGTAAAGACAACTTGTATCCATAGTTTGATTTCAAAAGTAGTCATGTCAGAGCCAGCGTAGTATAGTGGTTTGTGTGCTAAACTATAAACCTGGAGACCAGGGTTCGATTCCCTGCTTGACCATGGAAATGCACTGGGTAACCTTGAGCACATCACACACTCTCAGCCCCAGAAAATCCCATGATAGGTTCACCGTAGGGTCACCCTAACTCAGAAGCGACTTGAAAGCACACAACAACAACATGCCAGTTCTGTGTCCTGACAATCAGCTGAGGTAGGGCAAAAGCGAAAGAGATAAGTGAGGAGACTGGAAGAAAGAGAGATGGTATGAACCTTCCCACTGTCAGTGTATGATCCATGATAAGTTATCTCCAAAGAATTGTGAACCTTGATAGACATATGGCTCTCAATAGAAAAATGGTTCCCTTCACCAACTCTGCAATCATAGTTGCTATCACTGTGCCTCTCCAGATTGGTCTAAAGAATTGTGAGTTCTCACAATACAGCTCCTTGGGTTTTGTTGGGTTTTGCCAGTTGTTGTCAACTCTATGTCCCTGCATCCCTTTCTTTCTTGGGGCAAGTTATAGCAATTTCTTGGATCTCCACTAATGCTCCCCAAAGATTGTTTTTTTCCCCTTCAAATGGAGGGCATGGTTTGCTGAGGTGATCGCATGATTTGAAGGGCAAAAGGGCCATTTCACTGATGCACAGATACGCTATAAGATTTTTTTGAAAAAAATAAAAGGAGGAGAAGAGAAGTAGCCTTTTTTTCTTCCAATATGTTTCTCATTTTTTTTTTAAAAAAAAACACTTGAAGGTAGGAATAAAATGTTGCCGCTTGTACACAAAATTACCAAAAAACAGGGACAACAGAAATATAATTTAGATATATGTTTTTTTTAAAAAAGAGAACTACAGCAACAACAGAGTTCAACGAATACTGCAATTTTCTGACACATTTGCCCCATCTAGAAGAGTCCATGGTCACATTTTGTCGACATGACTGTTCAGCAATGAGATGATTATGATTTGTATGAGGGCTAGCAGTGTTTTTCCTCAGTTCCTCCGAGGAAGAGAAGACCTTAAAGCTACAATGTGTAAAAGAACAGAGCCATGAGTAAAGACTGGCCCTTGTCTCCGATTTGAGGCATAAATTATTTCTATCTTTTTTCCCAGGAGAGGAGCCAGAAGACACAGAGGCTGACATGCCTAAAATATATGAACCCATTGAATCCTTTGATCACTTGAAGGACCGTTTGAACATGTTCTTACAGATATATAATGAGAATATCCGAGGGGCAGGGATGGACTTGGTGTTTTTTGAAGATGCTATGATCCATTTAGTAAAGGTACTGATATGCATGACAATTGCTTTAGAAATTCTAAAAAAAAATTGAGAGAACTGGTATAGGCTTGCATCGTTACCATTTAATTTTCATATATGTAAACTCTGATTACACTGCAAGGTTAGATCTTTCTGGATAAAGCCCTGACCAGGGTGCAGTATCTAAAATTTCCAGAAGATGCTGCTAGTGTGCTAGTTCATTGTGACTGTATTTCTAGATTTTGAAATGGAGAGTTTTACTATTGAGAAGTAAATGCCTAGTGTCCCTATAGGCCTCCAACTCTTGTAAGGCACAAGTTGTTGGAGGCTAAAGCTGTTTGCAGAGAACTGAAAAGTCAGTCTTTGTGTGCAAAAGGAACTGAAAGGAGCTAAAGGAAAAACCCTAGTCTTCAGAAAACTCCTCTTTCCTCCACTTTACAGCAACAAAGCAGGGGCCTAGGTGTGTATCCCTTTTGCTCCTCTGACAATCTGTCACAGAAAGATACTATGCCATCCATCTCTGGTTCAGCTACTTTTCAGCCCTGATGAACAATCACTTGGAGTAGAAAGGGCACCTGTTGGCCTGCAGGCCATCCAGGACTTCATGGCAGGGCCAGTATAGGGTTAGTTCATAAAAGTGCTATAATTAAAATAAGTATTTTGAGATTAATTTTGGTACCTTTTAAAAAAATGCAGGATGGAAGTTTTTTTTTGGAGGGAAACACATTAAAGAGACAGGGAGTAGAAATAGATAAATTTGCCCATTCCTACCAGATGTTTTTCACCATGGCACTCCTTTCCACATTGGTGGGATTGCTTGCTTGCAAGAGGCTATGCTGATGCTAGCATTGCTGCTAGTGGGTCTCCTATGTCAGACAGACTTTTGCAGTCTAAATGTGTCATATACACACAACTACTGGGCAGCAGCAGTAGTTGGGGGTGACATTGGCAGAGGATCTCTCAAAGACAGTGGCAGTGGCACCAGAATACTTGTTAGTATTGTGCAGAAGGAAGCACATTAAACCGCTTTTCAATTAGCATGAAAACCCTTTGATGAGATAATCCAAAATGAAACAAGAGATAGTGCCAGAAAATAGCTTAGAAGGCACTCAGTGAGTTACTGAAGTATAGCAGAGGACAACTATGAGTAAGATTGTGGCTAATGAAGCAGCTGAATTCAGGCTGAATATTCACATGCTCAGAGGTAAAGGAAAGTTTGAAGCTGCATCACACATATTATGGGATCATAGCATGTGAGAAATATGAGGCAGGGAATCTAGACATTGTAAAACAAGAACTGGAATGTATAAACAGTGCAATAGTTGAGGTGAGCAAGAGAACATGGACAAGAATGGGACATTTTGAGTCAGATAATTATGCAGTCTTCTCCTCAAGAGATGAAAATCTAAGAAGAAATGGGATGGCATTAATAGTGAGGAAAAATGTAGCAAAAGCAATCAAATGAAGTCTGACTAAATCATCACAATAAGATTTCAAGCAAACCTCATCATGATAACCATGATCCAAGTTCATGGTCCAACTGCAGATGAAGAAGAAATTGAACGATTCTGTGCTGGAGTCCAGGGGGAAATTTATCACACACCAAAACAGGACTTGTTATTCATAGATGATTGGAATACAAAGGTAGGGAACAGAGCAGAATAACAGATTGTAAGAAAATTTGGTCTAGGATCAAGCAATGAAGCAGGAGAGTGATTAAATTTTGTTAGGCAAACAGTTTGTTGATCATAAACATATTCCTGAAACAATCAAAGAGGTAATTGTATACATGGACATCACTTGATGGCCAATATAGAAATCAAATAGACTACATAATTGGAAACAGAAGATAGAGGAGCTCCATTCTCTTGGTAAAAACAAGACAAGGAGTAGATTGCGGTACAGACCATGAGCTGCTAATATAAAAAATTTCAGTAAAGCTAAAGAAGAACACTAAATGAACCATTGTGTCGAAATACAACCTGAATGATATCCCCATAGAATTTAAAGATAATGTAAAAATTGTTTTGTGCTATTAAGCCTAATTAAACCAGAGTCAGAAGAACTCTGAACTGGAGCCAGAAACATTGTCATGGAAGAATACAAAAAGACACTATCTGCAGCCAAAAAGAAAGAGGAGTGTCAATGGATGATCGATGAAACTATTCAAGCAATTAAAGACAGATGAGAAACAAAAGTAAAAAGGGTCAGAAATAGGGACAGAGCCCTGAATGCAACTGTTCAGCAGCTTGTGTGCAGGGGCAAAAAGAACTACTATAATAACTCATGCAGAGAAATAAAAGAGGACAACAAAAAAGGAAGAGACCTCTTCCGCATTATTGAAGAAATCAAAAGAAAATTTAAACCAAAAGTGGAGGTCGCTATATGATCAGCAAGAGAACACATTACAAAACCAAGTAGAGATAAAAAGATATTGGAAACAATGCACTGAATAACCATATGAAAGAGATGAAATGATGACAGATTCATTTGAGGAAGAACAATTTGAAGATTGGCCTATTGGCCTATAATTTTGGAAAGTGAAATCAAAACTGCTTTCAGAATATATGGGAGAAATAAATCACAAGGAGCAGATGACATACTGTATTTGCCGGTGTATAAGACACACTTTTTCCCCCTGAAAAATAACTTTTAAAAATAGGATGTGTCTTATATGCCAGTGGGTCTTTTTCCCTTAAGCATTTTGCCTCCATGCAAGTTCTCAGCACAGAGGCAAAATGCACTAGAAAGTGAGGGGAAGTTTTGGAGGGGGAAAGGAACCCTTGCGACTTCCCCACCCCCACTTTACTTTCTGTTTTGAATGGGAAGAGAAAAGAGGTTGCTCCAGAGGGGGGAAAAGAAAGTTTGTGCGGCTTTCTTCTTGCCCCTCCAGAATGTCTTCCTTTCCCTTCCCTGTAAACCAGAAGAGAAAAGGAGGGGGAAGAAAGATCCTAGGAACTTTCTTTCCCTGACTTTGATGCTCCCTCCTTTCCCTTCCCCTGCAAACCAGAGGAGAAAGAAAGATCCTAGGAACTTTCTTTCCCTGCCTGTGGTACTTCCTACTTTTCCTTCCCCTGCAAACTGGAGGGGAAAATAAAGATCCTAGGAACTTTCTTTCCCAGCCTTTGGTATTCCTTACTGTCCCTTCCCCTATAAAATAGAGAGGAAAGAAAGATCCTAGGAACTTTCTTTCCCTGCCTCCGCAAAATGGAGGGAAAGAGGAACAGGAGAAGTTATGGTATTTTTTTTAAACTAGTTTCCCCCCCAGAAAAATATATTTTAAAATGGGATGCGTCTTATATGCGGGCATCTTATATGCTGGTACGTCTTATACGCTGGCAAACATGGTACCTAAAGAGCTTCTTCAACCTACAGCGAGAGAATCTACTCCAGTTCTAACTAAAATCTGTCAACAAATATGGAAAACAGAACAGTTGCCTACAGACTGGAAGTGCTCAATACATATTCCAGTCCACAAAAGTGGGGACATCAGGGATTGCAGTAACTGCAAATTCTGCAAACTACTAAATTCTAAGGAGGAGGAGGAGGAGGAGGAGGAGGCGGCGGTGGCGGAGGAGACTTCTACGATATGTGGAGTGAGAAATTCTAGGTGTCCAAGCTGGGTTCAGGAATGGAAGAAGCACTGTGGGTCACATTGCGACATACGTTGGATAATGGAGTACACCAAATAATTTCCAAAGAAAATCAGCCTGGCTTGATAGATTTTAGTGAAACTTTTGATTGTGTAGAGTGTGCTGAACATATTGGATGTAGACTTAGGAGAAGGAGGTGTGAAAATTGGAAGAAGAAACTTCAGCAATTTCAGATATGCAGATAACACCAGAGTACTACCAGAAAATAGCAAAGACTTGGAATGACTACTGAAGAAAGTCATGGAAAAATGCAAAGGCAGGTTTACAGTTGAGCAGTAAGAAGACAAAAATATTGATAACTGATGATTTATATAGCTTTAAAGTAGACAATGAAGACAATGAAATAGTTCCAGATTTTACAAACATTGACTCAGTCATTAATCAGAATCGAAACTTCAGTCAAGAAATTATAAGAAGACTAGGACTTGGAAGGGCAGCTATGAAGAAGCTAGACAAGATCTTGAAGTGTAAAGATATATAACTGAATACTAACGTTAGGATTGTCCATGCCATCATATTTCCAGTTTCTATGTATGGGTTGACAGTGAAGAAAGTTGATAGGAAAAGAATCAATTCCTTTGAAATGTGGTACTGGAGAAGAGTTCTATGGATACTGTGGACTGCTAAAAAGACAAATAAATGGGCCCTAGAACAAATGAAGCCAGAACTCTCCCTAGAAGCTCCCTTGGGCTCTCATACTTTGGACACAGCATGAGAAGACACGAGTCACAAAGAATGACAATATTCCATGGTTAAGGTGGGAGGTAGTAGGAAAAGAGAAAGGGAGCATTACAGATGGATAGACTAAATCAAAGGAACAATGGCCCTGGGTCTTCAGGACCTGTTGATTATAGAGTGACTTAGAGATCCCTCATTCACATGGTCCCTATAAGTCAAAGTCAACTTATTAACAACAAAAAACAGATATTTATTACTTTAGGATTAACAACAAAAAACAGATATTTATTACTTTAGGATTGTATGTGGAGGTTAAGCAGTGTAGGCCTTACAGTTAGGCTGAATTTGATGGGTGCTGATGCCAGAATGCTGCCAAGTGCTTTGGCTCAGACTGTCTCTAAGGCCCTCCCTTCCCATTTTTGTAAGCCAATTTTTGTTTGTTGCTGGCCTGTCTTGCCTAGCTGTGTAATTGCTCATCCTGCATTACAGCTGTGGTCTTTGGCAGATCAAACAGGCAGAGGGTAGGTCAGACGATGTATTCTAGCAGGTACATTCTGGTATGGCAACTGCTGTAGTAATCTTAGTGTGCAGCAAACAGGTACTAGGCAGAACAGTTGATGGAATCTAGCAAATCATTGGAACACAAAATTGCATTTGCCCCACAGCTTTTCTTGATATCGCTAGGATAACCTGTTGTCTTCATTTATGGTGGAAGATATTGTCTAGGGCACTTTCACACAGCACCATAATAGCATTGTTATTCCACTTTACCTGCTATGGCTGCATTCTATGGAATCCTGGGGTTTGTAGTCTGATAAGACACTATAGCTTTCTGGCTGAGATTTCTAAGCATCTGTCCCTAAACTACAAATCCCAGGATGCCATAGGATATTGCTGGGATAAAGTGGAATCATAGTGCTATCATTGTGTAATTTAAAAGGCCTTCAGTTGCCAGTGCTGAACTAATATTTAACTACCAGTCCTTAGTTTATGAACCTAGAACTGAAGGAAAGATGCCAACTTTTCCTTTACTCGGGCAACCAAAACTCTTTAGCCACTTTTGGAATTTAAGTTAGGCTGAGTGATTCAAATGAACAGTCAAGGCAAGGTTGGTGGATCCAGTATGGACTGTCAAAGCCATTTGTAAGTGCTTGTTTACTCCTCAAAATACATATTTAACAATAAAAACAAACATTCCTGGGTTCTGCAGATCTCTCGAGTAATCCGCACTCCACGTGGAAATGCTCTACTTGTTGGAGTTGGTGGGTCTGGAAAGCAGAGCTTGACTAAACTGGCATCATTCATAGCTGGCTATGATATGTTCCAGATCACATTAACAAGGTAAGTTCCTAATTTTTTCCCATTAATTTGGAACTTTTTTCTCCTCACTTTCTCCTCATTTGTTTTATTCATGCCAAATTTGTTATTCATACTGTAAAGTTGACTTAGATCTTTTGTTTGAGAAATGTTGCCAGCAAAGAAAGAATGTAATAATATATTACAGGAGTACACAAAGTTCTTGGACTGCACTTCCCATTAACGCTAGTCAGTATTTCCAATGGGGAGAAGTGCTGAAAACTGCGGTCCAACTGCATGTGGAATATCAGAATATCATGTAAACATTCCATTTAAAGAAGTAGAAAATTTTAATAGGAAAAGGAAACTTCCACCTTTTATCAATTCCTACCATCATGCTTGTTAGGGACAGTTTCAAAGGGTGGTGTAGCCAGTGACTGCTTGGCCTTAAACTCATTCATATGTGTGAAAAAGGACATATGCATATGGAAGTCAGTTGCTCTGCTCCCTAGACTGGATGGAGAATCATGAAGGACTTCCAAAAAGGGACTTGTGCACTGGGAAATCAAGCCCTGTGAAGGTCTAGGGCCTTTTCTAGGGGAAAATCTGGAGACTGGTGGAGGCCACAGGAGTCCCCCAGAGGCAGCCTGAGAATGATGCAGAGGTGTTGTGGTGCCAAAGTGGCAAAAGTAGTAATGGGAAGAGCTGTTGGTAGCTGCTGCAAAAACTCTTTTAGCGTTGTCCTCCTTTTCTTCCTCATCAAGAAGAATGAGGACACTGAAGGAGATCTTTGCAGCAGCAGAATCTGAATGCATGTTTGTGAGAGGCTAGAGGTATTCATGTTTTTTTTCCAGTTTCATGGGGATCCTGTGCCTCTAACTCCCACAAAACTTGAGGACTCACTGTAGTTATAAAAACACTGTTGAAAGAGTCCTCTCTGGATCCCATAATCTTCAACAACAACAACTTCAACAATTACTGGATAGTTTCCAACATTCCATTTTTGGTCAGGAAACAAACATTCTGTGGCCATCCAGCTGCAGAGGTTTGTGGATGAGGTGGACTTTCTAGATCCAGTTCATTCTGGTCAAACCTGGCTATGTGATAGAGAAGCTTTGATTGCCCTGGTGGACACTGGAGGTCTCCCAATTGATCCCTTAGCTGTTGGTCTGTGGGTCCCTTGGGGATTGGTTTTGTCCCCCATACTGTTCAACATCTACATGAAATTGCTGAGTGATGTTGATGCCATTAATATGTGGGTGATGCCCAGTTCTATTCCGTTTTCCCAGTCCAGGGAAGCTGTTTGGTTCCAAACTTGTGCTTGTCATCATAATGGATTGGGTGAGGGGTGAACACATTGATGCTTAGTCCAGATAACAAAGTGATACTCCTGCTCATTCAGAAGACAGGTCAGGGAATAAGGATTCAGCCTGTGCTAGATGGGGCCTTGCCTCCCTCCCCTGAATATTCAGGTTTGTAGTATTCTTGGATTCAACCCTGTATCTTGAGGTTCAGGCTTCACTGGTGGCCAGGAGTGCGTCTTTACAGTATGCCCCACTGAACTTAATCTCTGATGGTTAGGGTTGCTCTGCAAGGCTTCCATCCTGTGTGCATTCACCTAGGAGTAAATAAGACCAACCTTCATGGGATTTACTTCTGAATAGATATGGATGTGATGGTGCTATATAACTTTGAAAGCAGTGACCAGTAAACACAAGAAAATGAACAGAAGGGTCTGGGCAGATAAAACTGTTTTTATTAGAGACATATTTTCTTGTTCAGATTTGTTTCAGCCTCTGTAAGCCTATTTTTTGTTCTTTATCTAGGTCTTATAATACATCCAACCTGATGGAAGACCTGAAACATCTCTATAGGACAGCTGGACAGCAAGGCAAAGGGATCAGTTTTATTTTTACAGACAATGAGATAAAAGATGAGGCTTTCTTGGAGTACTTGAACAATGTCCTGTCATCAGGAGAAGTAGGATTTTTTTTTAACTTTTCATGGCTATTGGTTCATTTTTGCTTCCCACTTTGTGTACAGAGAGCAGACGGAGAGGTAGCTCACAAATGAATGCTCCTAGGTGATAATAACAAGAAGTTTAAGGGTAGATTAAACTATTAAGGCTACATTCTCAAGTATACTCCTTATGAAATCCAACCCACTGAACACAATAGAACTTACTTTTGAGTAAATTCAGAGGATCATGCTGTAATGTTTTGGCTGATTAATTGGTTCAATTTTAAGAACTGAGAATAAACTTTTAATTGGTAGGGATTCTTGTTAGAAGCACACTCATTTATTCAGTTAACATATGTTGGTTCTAGTATATTAAAATAATGAGGAATGAAAAGGAAAATTAAATACGATGCAACAACTAGCACTTCAGCTCCAAAGAATGCCTCTACTGAGTTTTTGGTAATACACAAAATAATTAACTGATCATATTAATCAGTGTGATAAGAATTAGTCATTTAGTGGAGAATTCTATATTCTTTTAATGACTGGCTCTTCTGGAAATATTTTCCCTTGGAAAACACAACAAAAACTTTCCCCTCAGGTTTCCAACTTGTTTGCCCGTGATGAAATAGATGAAATCACCAGTGATCTCATATCAGTTATGAAGAAGGAGCATCCACGGCAGCCTCCAACCAATGAAAACCTGTATGATTATTTCATGACCAGAGTGCGTCAGAACCTGCATGTCATTCTCTGCTTTTCCCAGTGGGTGAAAAATTCCGAAACCGAGCTTTGAAGTTTCCTGCCCTCATTTCTGGTTGTACTATAGATTGGTTCAGCCGCTGGCCCAAAGATGCTCTGGTTGCTGGTGAGTCTACATATTCTTTCCTATTGTACCTTACTACAATAGCTTGGGGTGGGGAACAATTGGTTCTCCAGATGTTTTGGACTACACCACTCTTGCTATGATCATAGTAGATGAGGCTAATGGGAGTTGTAGCCCAAAGTATCTGGAAGATCCAAGATCACCAGTTCCTGGAATAGATAGTAATGGTGCCAGTGACTTCAATATGACAAGAATTTCATCTGTAAGAAATCAAGCTTGCGTTAGATCAGAAAATTCAGTGAATTGATACATGTAAGAAGTTGGCTGTATCCTCAAATATTCTAGAATATTTGAGATGATTTACTCCAGTTTCTTTTTCTAGGAAATTAAAATATTCATTGTATTTCAGAATTCTGGTGCATGCTATTTTAAATGGTACATGTTTTTTCAATGTCTGTGTAAAATGTTAGTGAAGGAGAGAGCATCCATAAAACATATTTCACTGTTGAATATTTTCCTTAAAAACAAATGCCTTGATGTGAAAATTGCAAACACCAGAATTAAGTGATGCCCACTTAACTTGGTCTCTCTGCAAAGGAATTCTTAATCCCATCAATACAAGAATACTAGCATAACTACCCAATAATTACAAAAGAAGGATTACCCACCAGTGAAAAGAGATAACTGCTAAGCTGATTTCACTTTTGGGATGATAAGCAGAGCACTCTATGACATACAGATTAAAAAGTGCCAGAAATAATAACTTGTAAAATGGAAGAAAAGGCTCAAATAGGCAAGAAATATACAAGTCTGGTAGTTAAATCCAGATTCAGTTATTTAGAGGGTTTCAGGGTTGTCATTTGGTAAAATATTGAGGTTCAAGTATATTGGAATGCAAAACTGTATGGGGACATGGCACCAATTGTTTTCCTTAGGCCCCATGCAGACTATAGTCCCCACAGCAAAGATACATCCATTTCTATTTGCAGTCACCAGGTGCTTTTTCTGATGCTTTCATGCTTGGGGGTGTGTGTTTCTGTGTGGTTTTGGGATAAAAATTGCCCCCCAAATTATGCTGACTTTTAATTTTTTTCTGGGAGGTTGGTGGGCTTTGAGGGACTAGTGAGGGCTTCTGAGTCAGTCTGTTCCATTGCCAAACAGGTCTTACTGTCAGAAAGGTCTCCCTTTAATCTATTGGTTCAAGTCTTATTGTCCAGAAGTGCAAAAAATAAACTTGCTCTATGTTACAAATGGTAGCCCTTCAGATATTTAAGGATGACTGTTATATCACCTTAGACTTGCCTCTCCTGAAGGCTAAACATGTCCACCTCACTTAACTGTTCTTCATAGGGCATGGTTTCCAGATCTTTTATCATCTTGGTTGCTCTTCTCTGGACACATTGGTTCAGCTTGTCAGTATCCTTCTCAGGCAAGATCTGACTGAAACAAAATAAAATGGTACTATTACTTTCTTTGATCAGGGTACTACAGTTCTGCTGAGGCAGCCCGAATTGCATTGACTCTTTTTCCTGATGCAAACTTTACATTTATCCCTGTTGAAATTCATTTTATTAGTTACTCAGCTCTCCAATCTGTTAAGGTCATGCTACAGAGGGCAGAATCAAGATTCAGTATCAACCATCCCTTCTAATTTATGTCATCTGCAAATCTGATGCACATGCATGCCTTTTGTTCCTTCCATCAAGTCATTTATAAAGATGTTGAACAACTTCAAGCCCAGGATAGAAAACTGCAACACCCTAACTGTCACATCTGCCTGGGATGCCAAAAAGTCATAGGTGATGTTGGTCAACAAGCTCCAAACTCACCTAACAGCATCATCATCTAGCCAACATTTTAGCAGTTTATTACAAGGAACTGTGTCAGAAGCTTTCTGAAATGAAGATCTGCTACGTCCATCACTACATCTACAATATTCCCTTAATCTAGTAAGCTTGTAATTGTATCTAAAGAAGAGATAAGACTAGTCTGGCATTAGTTGTTTTTGAGAACTTTGTACTGGCTCTTAGTAATCACTTAATTATTTTTTAAGTGTTCATAGCCTGATTGCTTAATGATTTGTTCTAGAACCTTTTCTGGAATTAACATCAAACTGGCTGGTTGCTAGTTACCTGGGTCTTCATTTTCCCCTTTTTTTGCTAGTGGGGGAACATTTGCTCTCCTCCAGTTGGCAGGGACCTCTCATTTTCTCTATTCTGAAAGATTATAGATGGAAATTTTAAGATTACTGGTCTTTCTTATTGGAATACTTTTTTTGATTGTGCTTTCAGCGCTTCACTTTAAGGAATCCAAATCAACCCTTTCCTTTACGTATTTCTGTCTATAGAATCTCACCCACTATTTCCTTAAGTGTATTGAAATTGGCTTTCTAACAGTTCAGGGTATATATCTGATTATACTTTGCTTCTGCTTTCTTCTCTATAATAAAGCTCAGAAGGGCACAAAATTCACACTTCTTCCACATAATTGAGAATCAGGCCCAAGATAATCAATCCTTTTGTCATATGTTCCACTGTATGGAAAATGACATTGTTGTCATGGACCGAGATTGTTGGTACGTTTGACCCAGAGAGAAATTCAGCCACCCTGGACTATAGGATCCCAACAGAAGACACATAGGAAACCAGATCTGGGTTTAACCACTATGCATGTAACATTTATTAAGACATGAAATACAAAAATCACATTTCCGTATCAAGAGCTTTCTTTCACACATTCACACATTCACATTTCACATTCATTCTACATACTCACAAGACGGTCCTTCGCCGAACATTGGCCAGATGTCCTCGAAGGTATGGATGCCCTCTGCTGCAGCCAAGGGTCATGAAAGTGAGTCGAAAATCTTCCCCTCTTTATAGTCATATTCCCCATTTCTTGAGGAAAAGGACATGTTTTGCTGGTTGCTATAGTTCCAAGTACTTCCATTGTATAAAGGCAATCAAGCAATTAAAAGAATAGTTCATATCATCTTGTACCTTACTAATAAAAGGTTGCTTGCAGAAGAATTGGTCATATATCATGTTGTCAGGAAATGTATCAAGTGCCTCAGTGGTTCTCGACCATGCAGGGTAGGGTAGGGTCAGAAATACGTCACCGCTTGCCCGTCTGAGGGTGTGCCAGGTTTGTTTCTTCTGCCTTTACACATAAGAACTTAACTGTTTTCTTAATAAAGGTATTGATCACTGTTGAATATCGTGAATTTGTGAAGGTGGATGAAACATAAAGACAATCAAAGAAGATATGCATTGTAGGCAACATCACATGGCAATTAAGGAAGCCACACTTCTGGATCTGTGCATCTCAAAAGTACATTCTGTTGGTGCCAAGTCCTTACTGTTTTGCAAACTTTCTTCTCAAGCCAAATCGGCATTCCGTGTGTTCTCAGTTTCACAGTTCAAGGAATCCTCGCTTCACAATCCAAACCCCTCCTTCCAACAATGCACTGCGCGCGGCCATTTCAGTTTGGTTCAGGACTGTACTTTTTCCCTCTGGAACTCATTCATTCATCACATTGTTAGCAAAGCAAGCAAATTATTTCTTGGACCTTACATTCTTGGAAGAGATACCAAAGAGATACCAGGCTAGCTGAAGTTGTCATCATGTTGCTGCTGCTGCTGCTGCTGTTGTTGTTGTGTGCTTTCATATTGTTTCTGACTTATAATGACCTTAAGGTGAGCCAATCACAGGGGTTTTTTTTGGCTTTGTTCAGAGGGGATTTGCCATGGCCTTCCTCTGAGGATGAGAGAGTGTGACTTGTCCAAGGTTACCCAGTGAATTTCCATGGCTGAACAGAGATTCAAACTCTGGCCTCCAGAGTCCTAGTTCAACATTCAAACTGCTACACCACCATGGCTCTCTTGAAGTCTTTTGGTAAAATTTAGCAATAGAAATTCCCCATTACTGTCATACCTCTACCTTTTGGATATTTGGTAATCTCTTCTAGAAAGGCATCATCTAAATCTTCAGTTCAGATGCCTGACTATTGTTTCTTTTTTTCCTGTCCACTGTTGTGTTTAGTTACTACAGTCCCCAGTACTTGGTGTTCCCTTCTCTGCTGAAGTACTGGTTTCCTTCTGTGCAGGACTCAATTTAAAGCCCTTCTGATGAGTGTTGTGAGACTCCTAACAAACACGTTCTTGCCAACTCCTGTAAAGTGCAACCCAAGTCTATTTAGAAGTTATTCTTCATTGGAATGCAAAGCATGGTCTAGGAACCCAAATCTTTCTCAGTGACACCATTTGAGCAGCCAGTTGTTCACTTTCAGTGTCCTTCTTTTTCTTCCTGGGCCATGACCTTCAACAGGAAACACTATTGAGAAAACAATCTGTGCCTGAGATTCTTCGCCTTCCTACCAACGTTCCCAGAGCTGCTTGAAGGTTGTATAGTCTCATTTGTTCTCATATGTATGAAAAGGAAGGGGTCATTGTCAGTTGACTAGATCAGTCTTGGCAGTCTTGTGTCTTGAATCCTTACACCAGGAAGGCAACTCACCTCTTAAGATGTCTTGTCAGATCTGTACAGTAATCTGTCTGTCCTGCTCAGTAGAATTAGCAAGACTTTGGCATTTGTGCCCAAAAAACAGATGAAACAAGATTGGGTGGAAGATGCTAGAAATATGTCTTTCTATTAAACGTATTTGTATTAAATGTATTTGTATTAAACATATCAGTGCTTTGCTCAGATGAAGTTTAAACCTTATTCATGTTCTTTTTTTAGTGTCGGAACATTTCTTGTCATCCTATGAAGTTGATTGCACAGATGAAATAAAAAAAGAGATGGTGCAGTGCATGGGTTCCTTCCAGGATGGAGTTGCTGAGAAGTGTGTTGACTATTTCCAGCGATATCGTCGGTCTACCCATGTGACTCCCAAATCGTATCTCTCCTTTATTCAGGGGTATAAAGCTATATACAAGGAAAAACATGCTGAGGTGCAGACTCTGGCCAACAGGTAAAGTATTTTCTTTGTCCCCCCTCTTCATCTATTCTTTTCTAAATATCAATATATAATAGCAGTTCCCCATGTTGATTCTTTTTGATATATTCAAAACTATTACACAGGCTAGAGAGATGTCTAGGATATGAAATAGTGTTGAAAGATATGACCTGGAGAGTTAAAAATGGCAGATAGGGGAAAGGTACTTATTTTTTTAAACAATTGTTTATATCTCAATGCAAAGTATACAGCTCTCCTTTCTACCTCCCCTATTTTATGCTCATAATAATCCTGGGAAATAGATTAGACTGAGAAATAGTGACTTGCCCAGGGTCACTATGTCAGTTTTGTTTCTCAGTGGGACCCTGAACCTGCATCTCCCAAGTGTTGGTCCAGCACTTGAATGAGGGGAGGAGTTACTTTTTTCTTGCCTGGCAGTGAGATTCTGGGAACAGTAGTCTAAAAATAACTTCCCCCAGTCCTGGTCATATCATGTTGGCTGGGTACAATCCCTAGCAAACAGCACTCACATCTCCATCTTGATTCACACTTACATTCTTCCCTTGTATCTCATTTCTCCACTGAACTCTTCTCCATGAATTTTTTTGGTGTTTGTGTGAATCTTGGATGGATGCTTGCAATGATGTAGAATAAAATGGTCAGGAAAGGAGAATGTAGTCCTTCTCTGTCCATTGTTTCTGTATCATGCCAAGTTACTAGTTGGACTTTTAGAATATATTAAAGAAAGGGTAATGTTCAATAGCCTATTTTTCAATGAGCCAGGTAGGAGAGAGCAGATGATGGCTAGTTGCACCTGTTCAGAGAAAGGCTTCAGTTCTGGGTGGTGTCTTTCTGATCTCTTCCCTCCTGCTACTTGCTTTATCACTTTTATTATTACCATTGCCTCCATGTTCTGTGGAGCTGAGCTCTGCCATTAAAAGGGGTTCTGAAACTATACTGTGCTTCAAAATCGCCAATGGCACTGTGGACTAAGTCCAATCTTTAGTCCCAATTTGTTGAGTCAGCTTTTATGTAGGTTCCATGGATTCAGTTGATCTACTGTAGCTGACAGTGAGAAATGGATTTAGGCCTGGTGCACTGATGGAAAATCTGTATTGTTCCAGATGTTTTAGTCCAATTATCCCTTCTCTCTCTCTTTTTTCTGTTTTGGAATAATTTTTATTAAATAAAATCTGCATACAATAAAAATTAAATAAAATATATAACAAAGAACAAACTATAAACTTCCCACTACAAAAAAGAAACTCTAAACATAAAACTTCCCACATCCCAATACTATTCCCAACCACTACTTATATGTTTAACAGAAACTACAACTAACAAAATATAGAAAGAAGAAGAATGACTTTCACTTACCTGTTTTGCAGGTATATTTTAATTCTTTAGATCTCTCTCTCTCTATCTTATCTGTAGGTTACATTTCATCTATATATTTTATTAATATAATTTATTAACTAATACAACCAATAATAATAAAATTTCCTTATTATTTTTCAAAATGTCAATCATGGGTTTCCAGTCCTTCAAAAACATTGCTAATGATTTCTCTTTAATCAAAATAGTTTGTCAATTTCTGCTAAATCATTAAGTTTTGATAACTAGTCTTCTTTAGTAGGTACTAAGTTATTCTTCCTTTTCTGAGCATATACGATCTTTGCAGCTGTTGTCATATACTGAATTATTCTTCCATGGTTGTTTTCTAGCTGATCATTCATCAGTCCCAAAAGAAAAGTTCAGGTTTTAATTGAATTTTAATCTTATGATTTTTTTTGCATCAAATTATATATTTGAACCCAATATTTTTTTGGCTTTATTATTAGACCACTACATATGATAAAAAGACCCTTCCTTCTTACCACATTTCCAACATAAATTCAAAGACCTTTTATAAATCTTTGATAATTTTTCTAGCATTATATACCAATGGTATATCATCTTATTAAAATTTTTTGTTAAGAACATAACACAAAGTGAGTTTCAGATCCTTTGACCACATCCTGTCCCACTACTCCGTTTGTATATTATATCTGAAATTTCTAGTCCATTATATCATACATTCTTTCACTTGTTCATCTTCCATCTCAGATTTTAATAAAGGCTTGTACAATGTTCCAATTATGTGTTTCATTTGTTCATAATGGAATTTCAAATTTGGATTTACACAATTCAAAACCATGTGTTTTTTAAAAAAAATTAATTTAAATTGATCAAACGCTGTCTGTAGGAAAATAATTGGAATTCACAACCTTTTGTTTTTATATTATAGTTTTTTTTTTATTTTTAGAAATACAAAAAGTCAATACGTAGCATTCATCCAGAACTCATTACATTCCACATGCATCGACTTCCTCCTAACTGGTCTTGGTATAAAAGCAGTCTATGAATTTCAGATCTATTTTTCCATATTTAAAGCACTGACCTTATCTGATATGTGTTGAAGAGTTTTTTTTAATCTTATATACATATTCCATTTTTATGTTACTTATATTTAAGGATAGTCTAGTTTTATAACATTATAGTCTTTTTTCTCCCATACTATTTACATCTCATATTTATCTCCATTTCTTTAAATTTACTGTCACCAATTCACGCTATTCATTCTTCAAAGACTACCTCATTCTACTTCTTTGGACCAGTGGAAATATTTTTTCCCCATTTTTTGGGTCAAATGTACAACATCTTTCTTTCTTATATGCGTGTCTTGTAAACAAATTAAATCCAAATTGAATTTTCTTAAATAGTGAAAGATTCTCCTTTTCTTTTGAAGAGAATGGAGTACTTTTATAATCCAAGAAAGACATTTGTAATTCATCACTGGCCAAATTAATCAGAAGACTCTTCTGTAACGATGGTCGATGCCACCAAATCCTCTTCACTTGATGCTATCCCAGTCCTTGATCTCCCTCATCTGAAAAAATCTGCTCTTCATAGCCTTTTGTTTGTTTCTGTTATTTGGGTGACAGATCAGCTTTGTTCTCTTATTGTTCTTCCTCCTTCTTTCTCCAAAAAAAAAAAAAAAAAAAAATCTGCTAAGGCGTCAATCAATTTTGTTCTTAAATTTTCTTGTAGGTCTTCCAGAGTCAGTCTGATTTTTATACAATATTCTTTCTCCCTCATCTCCCACAGGGCCAAATTACTCAGTTATGGTTCTTTCTCTTTGTCCATTGCTTAAGCCTTTAATTCCATATTCTCCATTTGCTCATTTATTACCCTGACTTCTTGCATTAGTTTTCCAATTGATTCTTTAATCGCTTGCACTTCTCTCCTGATCTCCTGGTGTATTTCCTATTTTAGTTCTTGTTTCAATTCTTGATTATTTTTTCTTGCTTCTCAAATTATTTCATTATATCCTTTGTCATATGCTAGAATTAATTCATCATTTAGCCATTTCTAATGACATTATCTTTTCAGCTGGTATATCCATGATGATCTCCTAGTTTCAGTCACTCATAGATTCTGTGACTCTGGTGACTCTGTCATCCTTTTTTTTTTTTTTTTTGAATGAAATTTGTTGATCCACTAGGTGGCAAAATTTCCCAAGAAAAATAATTTTGACTGCAGTGTTGACCTTTGGCCACCGGATGGTAGCACTTCAACTTAAATTTGGTCGGCTTTCTGGTTCTTATATATTTATAAAAAGAAAGAATGATTATTTGTAAATATTGTTTGTTATAACTTTAATAAAAATAAAATTAAAAAAATAAATTTGGTCAGTTTACAGAAATTTCCTTTTCTGTCAGTTTTTGTCCTTTTAGTTGTTCATTTACAGTTAAATAGAATTAATTTCCCTTTTTTATCTTAGTACAGAAATTCTTAAAGAAGCTCATTTAATATTTTTGAATGTGTAGCATGTTTCACTCCTCTTCCCCCTCTATGGCATACTCAGTCTCGTTAATAGATTTCAGTGGACTTACTGAGGCTCCTTTCACCCCTACAGCAAAATTAGTTTCCTTAACCAGTTCAGATCTTAACAAAAATAAAGTTTAAGATATGGGTTAGGTGATCTTAACAGTCTGTATAGCAAATGATTTGATTCCAGCAGCTAGGCATGATTCCTTCCTGCCCACCCCACCCCCTGCCGAGCTGTGTCAGTTACTGCTGCTAGTGATCTCCCCACAGGGACGTGGTTTGTAAGCTGTTTTGGTTGATTCCACCTCCTCAGTTTGTCCAGGAAGAAATTTCCTCAGCTGGAGCTTCACTCCAACTGACAATGTGTCCTGACCCAATTTCTGAGAGCTGGTCTCGCTCTGAGATACGTCTGATTGCCATTTTGTTCCACGAGAGGTTTCTTCATTATCCCTTCTCGTTGGCCATGCTGGCTAGAATTTCTTAATATGGCATCCAGGGCCCCCCGGGGGTTCCACAGAGCCCTGCTGTTGAATATCAACAGCAGCAGCAGCAGGAATGCAGCAGCAGGGGAGGGTCCAGATGCACAACTACTCCCTTGTTTGCAAATGAGGGAGCACTTTGGGTGTGCACACATGCCTGCCACTGTGTCCTTTTTGTCAGGGACACAGCAACAGCAGGTGTAGGTGAAAAGGGACACAGAAGCAGGCATGTGTGTAGACCCAAACTGCTCCCTTGTTTGCAACAAGAGAGTAGTTTTGGTGTCTTCACATCTGCTCCCCGCTGCCATGTCCCTGAAGAAAAGGACAACATGGCAGCAGGCATGTACGTGCACCCAAACTGCACCCAAACTTAGATAGCAAATAAGGGAGCAGTTTTTGCATTCACACATACACATACACACACACCTATTGCCACATCCCTGGGAAAAGAGACATGGTGGCATACATGGTTGCTCACCCAAACTATGACTCTGGATACCAGGGTTTGAATCCCTACTCATCCATGGAAACCCACTGGGTGACCTCAGGAAAGTCATATTCTCTTATCCTCAGAGTAAGGCAAAGGCAACAAATCTTGCAAAAAAAAATAAAAATAAATAAAAATCCCCATGACAGGTTCTCTTTAGGGTTGTCATAAGTCAGATTTCAAAGGGGAGAGACATGATGGCTAGAAAGAACCTAACTGTCCGTGGCACTTTGTTGATGTGTGCCTTCAAGTCACTTTGGACTTATGGCAACCCTAAGACAAACCTATCACAGGGTTTGTTTGTTTTTAACAAGATTTGTTGCGGGGGTGTTGTCTTTGCCTTCCTCTGAGGCTGAATGTGAGTTGCCCAAGGCCACTCAGTGTCGAAGTAGGGATCTGAATTCTAATTTTCAGGAGCCTTTAAGAAATAAATACATATTTCAATATTTAAATAAGTATTTTAGTAATTAAATCTAAATTTAAATATTTAAATCTTGTGTGAAGTCTTGGGGGACTTCAACAACAAATTATATTTATAGGGGCTCCTTGGTAAAGAAAAGCTTAAGGACCACTGATCTAGAGGGCTAGATGCTTCCCCATCTCTGTACTAAGGGAATAAAAAGAGGAAGCACCGAGCTCTTGCATGTAGCAATAAACGTGAGAGAAATAAAAACTTGCTTCTTGCTCTCTTTAGTAATTTGGGTGCCAGCTGCGCCTGGACATCAACGTTTTTGTGCCCTGACATATGCCCATTACATATTATATGTACATTATTATATATATGGTATGGCAGACCATTTTTTGTTTGGGATGTTTTTTAGGTAGAATATTTGAAAATAAATAAATAAATATTCATTTGAGCACAGCTGCTATAGCATGCTCATGTGGTATTGGTGGTGATGATCTTGAGCTTATGATGGAAGCTCTATGTATTCAAAAGAATGATGTGTAGTCCCTGTGTATGTCCGTGTGTTCCTGTACATGTGTCTTCTTTGCACCCTCCATCTCCTCTTCTTTTCCCTTTGCCTCTGAGTTTGTTGCTGGGTTCTTGTCACAATGTTTTAGGTGAAGAGGAATAAGCAATAAGGGCTTCCTCATTTTCAAAACTGTGAAATTTGATGGAGTCATCTTCTATATACCTTTGGGGCAGTTTCGATCCTGTTGGAGCTTTAGAAATTTATGTGATTCTCCATGTTAAATTGCAGAATGAATACTGGTTTGGAGAAGCTAAAAGAGGCTTCTGAATCAGTGGCTGCTTTGAACAAAGAGCTGGAAGCCAAGGAAAAAGAGCTCCAGATTGCCAACGCAAAAGCTGATACGGTAAGGGTAGCTTTTATTTTTTTATTTTTTTATTTAGCTAATCAGAAAAGTCTTGAAGAAAAATAGCCTAGGGATCTCACACAGCTTGATTACTGAAATAGAAAGAACCTTGATAAGTCATGAATGAAAAATTAAGTATTTTACACAGAAAAACATTTCTAAAGTAATTACACACATCTCTCCATTTGATTTCCTTCTTTTCCTATTTAATTTCCATTTAATTTCCTCATTGGTGTTTCGTTTCCTCAACAGGTTTTAAAAGAAGTCACAGTAAAAGCACAGGCTGCTGAAAAAGTAAAGGCTGAAGTACAGAAAGTGAAAGACAAGGCCCAGGCTATTGTAGACAGCATCTCTGCTGACAAGGCCATTGCGGAAGAAAAATTGGAGGCTGCCAAACCCGCTTTAGAAGAGGCTGAGGCTGCTTTGCAGGTTAAGGATGGATAAGTGGAAAATGCCATTCCCTGACGCTATTTTGATATTTATTTTCCTCTCTAGAAGTATGCCTAACAAGGGACTGAGAGCAGGTCTGACTTCTTCCCCTGCCTTTCCATCATGGGGGAGAAGAATTATTCATGTTTTTTGGTGTAAGAGTTTTCCTGAACCTGCAAGGCAAAACTCTCTATTGTGAAATCTGACAGGGACACATTCAAGTAACTGTAGGATTTCCAGGTTTAATCATTCAGTTTTACTGCAGTAGTTCAGGTGAAGTTGTGGAGAGCTATCTCCTAAATGCAGCTTCAAAGGAAAAATAGCACAACAGTAATTCATTGGCCTGTTTTATGACTAAACTAAGTAAAATTGGGCTATTTCTTTTAATTGTTGAACCATCATACACATAAATTTTTTAAAAAAACTAAAAATGCATGAAATTACTTAGGAGGTTGTAAATGTGAAAATTTAGGAAATGCACATGAATCCTGAAGGAAAATAGCTGTACTTATCCACTAGCAGGAAAACCTACATTAATTGTATTGTGGGGTAGTTTTCTACCTCATTAACAAAAATTCTCCTTGCTGGAGGAAATCTCCACCAAATGAAGACCCATTCTCAGTGCCAGCCACTCTACAAGTAACCAGATCATGTGACTTGGATACTGCAGTGATTCTTGTGTACAAATCTGCTTTGTGATCCACTGTTTGCTGATTTCCTTAGCTGCCACCCTGCTGCAGATGGTGGTTGTATTGCTTATTCTGCAAAATAGTGCCAACATACGTTATAGACTTTGTGCCACTTCCAACTGGCTGAAAAACAATTGTCTCACACCCCATTTGGTCCAGTGTGGAAATATAGCTCATTTTGTTTGTCACCACAATGTAACCAAGTTGAGCTTCCTATGATAGCCCAGCATGCTTGATCAGGTGAA
Source organism: Iguana delicatissima (assembly GCA_948472985.1). Classification (NCBI taxonomy): domain Eukaryota; kingdom Metazoa; phylum Chordata; class Lepidosauria; order Squamata; family Iguanidae; genus Iguana; species Iguana delicatissima. The sequence goes on from CAOKZL010000230.1 coordinate 775,900, forward strand.
AATCTCCCTTCAGAAGACATGAGGTCTCAGCCCTGCAGCACCACCATACTTTTTATGCCATATTTTCCTGGTTTACTTGGCACATGCTGCTGGAACAGGCATTTACATTTGAATTTAACCAGCTGTTCTTCAGCGTTTAGGTCCATCTCTGTTTTGTACCATGCTTGAAGCTGTTCAACAAAAACAATGCACAAGTCCTAAAAAGCAGCCAGCTCTCTCTCTCTCTTTTTTGCATCTTTCCTTGGTCTCAGGTGTTCCAGAATGCCACCCCCTGACTGCCATGTGGCAAATTGTCAGGAAATGCTTCCACTAGGTCTTTCCATCTCTATCTCTTAAAACATCAAGTATCTCTGCTTCCTGGACAGACTCTAAGAAGCCTGCCCTTGCTCTCCTCCCACCTTCGAGCAAGGTGGGAGTTTGTTTCTCATCCAGTTACTCTCACTAGTTTCTCTGCATCCTATTTCAACCAGAAAATGACCCAAGTCATCATTTAATCTCCATATATTGCACTACAAAGTACACAAATGGCAAAATGCAAAAGATTTTTTTGGACAATTTTTATTCCAACTAATCTTTTTGTTTGAAAAAAAAATTACCAGGCCAGTGACTGAAACCTGGCGACATTGTTCAAGGCCCTTGAAGTGACAATGTTGCATAATGCCTACCTTAAAAGTCTAGGTCTGTGTGATTTCTGCAACAAAACATAACTCAGGGGTGTTGAATTGTCCCTGTTGTGTAGGGCAGAGCTTTCCAAACTTTTCATGATGGTGACACATTTTTTAGACGTGCATCGTTTCATGACACAGTAATTCAGTTTTACTAGCAAACCGGAGGTTAAACTAACCCCTTATAAGAGATCTGGGCGCATACATAAATTGTAATAACAAAATGTACAGGGACACAACATATCTCATAAAAATGTTTCATTTATATTTTTAAAAATATATGATTTATTTATAACACAGATGTCAGGACCCTGGAACTCCAGGACACAAGCTCTGAGTCTGAGCCAGAGTCCCTGGAGCCTGCTGCACCAGCACAGCCCACTCCCGAGGCTGCCCTAGGCACAGAGCCCTTGGCCCCAGTAGTCCCAGCAGCAGAGCCAGGGGCTGCCCCAGACCCAGCCCAGCCAGAGGAGTTGGATAGTGAGTTTCAAGAGGAGGTGCCTACTTACCAGCAGCATCAGGAGCAAAAGAGTGCTCTCAGGAGGTCAGAACGTTTAAATAGAAAACGCCAGGCAATCAGGGCCCAGCTGTGATAACACCTGGAGGAGTGATCTGCCTATAAAAGCAATCACTCAGCCTTGGGTCTTTTGTCAGCTCACAACTGACAATTCTGGGCGAAGTGCTTGTTGTGGATCTCAGCTTGGCCTCCTGAAACGCTGCCTGACCTGCTGGAACGTCGCCACCTCTTGATCCCGGACCAGCTCTGGTAACTTTGTTTGTTCAAACAGACTTTGACTGTGTGCTCGCTTGGCTGTGACGTAACAGCCAGGGAGTCTCCCTGCTGCCGGTATGTACTGCTATTTGCTGAAGGAAAGCCCTTTAATTTAATTTATTAAGCCTTATCTGCAAGAGACCTGTAGCCGGCTCCCTTGGCTGCTTGCCAGGCCTGGGCATCGACAATATACATTTCCAAAGCTCAGGTGGGAGAGCTCGTTTTCTGTCCAGGGAGGTAACACACCTACACCTTTCAGGTGACACACTAATGTGTCACAACATACCATTTGGAAAGCCCTGGTGTAGGATGATGGTTAAAGACTGTTTGTCCAACAGCTGTAGAAACTTTTGCCAATGATTCTGATGTACATGGGAAGTTAAAATAGAGGATGTTTGCAATTGTTCCTGATTCTGTCTTTTTCAAAAACCTAGACTATCAAGCCTGCAGATATTGCCACGGTCCGTACATTAGGTCGACCACCGCATCTTATCATGCGTATCATGGACTGTGTGCTACTGCTATTCCAGAGGAAAGTAAATGGTGTCAAAATAGACCTGGAGAAAAACTGCACCATTCCTTCATGGCAGGAGTCCCTGAAACTGATGACGGCAGGAAACTTCTTACAAAACCTGCAGGTGTGTCAAAAGTATGGATGAAATCAAAAACAGGATGAGCAAGAATAAAACATGAATGATTAGAATTAAGTGAACTGTTGCAGAAAAAGTAAGAAAATGCAACTGACTCTACATCAGCGCCCCCATTTTTTTTATCCTTATCCTGAGCCCTGCTCCCCATACACAAAAAGTATTGTGCATCTCACCCACTTTCTTTCAAGTTTAAACATAGGCTATGGGCCTTTTGATTCTTTCTCCTCTCCTTGCTGTGTGAGTTGCCAGAAATGCATTGACTGACTCCCACCATTTATTAAGCACTTAAGCTTCTCACTGAGACGGAGCAGCTGAGATGCCCAAAGAAAGGGCTTTGCCAACACCTCTGTTGCTGTTCACGATTTGGGAGATGGGGTTAAAATCAGCGTGGGAGCATCTTGGGCCTTCAGATAATGTTGGACTTCAACTTCCAGAAGCCTTGGCCAGTGTAGCAAATGGTAAGGCATGCAAGGAGTTGTAGTTCAACATCATTCGGAGCACCACAGAACTTCCACCCCTCAGCACCACAGAATTTCCACCCCTTTGTGTGTATCAGCAGTTGTGTGAGTTACTAACTGGCACAAACACAACTACCTGTCAGCACTTACTCAGTTGGAAATGTTAAAAATTAAGGTTAACGTCTGCTTAAAGGGGGGTAATGATAAGGTGTCTGTCGTATATATCTATACCAGTAAGAGCAAGTGTGGTATTTTAGTTAATGTGTTGGTCTAGACTCTAGAGACAAAGGTTCAGATCCCCTCTCAGCCATGGAGACTCACTGTGTGACCTTGAGTAAGTCACACTTTCTCAGAGAAAGGCAATGACAAATCCCTTATGAACAAAATCATGCCAGGAAAACCCCATGATAGGTTTGCTTTAGGATTGCCCTGAGTAAGAACTGCCTTGAAGATACACCACAACAAATCTGCATTCCCACACATATAGTCAAATGCACTCTGTTTTACCTCTGAATTTTCTCATGTAGGATCTGCTGCTGTATTCCTAGCAGGACAAGCTCCTCTTTGCAAGCAAGGGAGAAGGCTCATTCTAAAATCTTAGAATGAGCCCTCCTCACCAGTAGGACTAGAAACTGCTGATGATTCCCAAGGTACAGGCAAGGAGCAGCCCTCCAAATGTAGTTGGACTGAAATTCTCATCAGTCCTAGCCACTGTAACTAATGGAGAAGGGTGATAGAAGTTGTAGTTCAATAATGCCTGTCCTAGGGCTTAGTTATATGTCGAGCTAATATTAAGTTATTAGTGACTGTTTTGGAGTTGTCCTTGATATAATCAAACATAGAGACAACGGCAAGTTCTTTTGCTCCTTCTTTTTGATGTATGTGATGTTATATATGTGAAGATTAAATGACAGAGAACTTCGCTGCTGAATAATTCGTATAGAAATACTTGTAAACCAGGGCCTACTTAAAATGCACAGGGATAAACAATCTCCAGCCTGGGGCCTGGTTGCAGGTTGTTAAATTGGAATACCAATGAAGTCTGTGGCTGCAGAAATTGAATGCCCACGCTTTTATTAACACAAAAATGATATTACAGAATTAATAGTTAGTTTTGACATAACAGCAAGTATAAAATACACATTATGAAGCAAGGTGTAACACTGAAGAGGTTTAAAATAACTTTGATGCAATACAGAGCAACACTGATTGTAATACAAGTGCAATAAAATGAAACAACTATTGGGGTGATTCAGGAAGCCAATTAGACACTTGGCTCAAATTGAAAACCACATTTATACCCTTACAGGTCAGGCTAGATATACTAGAAGAAAGAAGCAAAGAAGCAATCTAACCAGGGCAATTAACTGGATATCAGCCAAGTAAAAACGGGGTCTTGCAACAACTAGAAATTTCTAAGACTCCTATGTTAGGTATTTGTATGGATGTGTCCAAATTACCATTTATATCATACTAGCACTGATTAAAGTATAGGTAAGGAAAGCAGAATTTTTCCTTCATAGTAATTGGGAAGGCATGAATACACATTGTTAATAGCTCTCAGAATCAAAACTAAGTCCATAGGAATACAGCCAATTTAGCAAACTAGATTCACAAAATGACAGTATGAGGAGCAAACCAACTCTGGTCAGACTAAGCTTTTAAAGTAACTTTTAGTAACACTTCCCACATACTACACTAGACCAATATGGAATTGCCTAACGTATGCCATTGTTGTTTATGTGAGAGTTATTACAATAATGAAAATCTTTGATTTTTTCCCCTTTCCTTTGTCAGTGAAGCTAAATAATTCTTTATCAACTTTCTAGCAATTTCCAAAAGATACCATTAATGAAGAGGTAGTAGAGCTTCTGAGCCCTTACTTTGAAATGGGGGACTATAATATTGAAACAGCCAAGAGAGTTTGTGGAAATGTGGCTGGTCTTTGCTCATGGACCAAAGCGATGGCTGCTTTCTTTGGTATCAACAAGGAAGTTCTGCCTTTGAAGGTAAGCCAACATAAACAAGCCAAAACTGAAACCAGAATAGAAACAGACCAGCTGCTGATTATGCCAGACATCTTATGCTAGAAGTTGTTTGTTTGCCACAATGTTTTAAAGAGATTTATTTATATGTATATGCATATGCATAATTTTTGCTGGATCTGTGCATGGAGCAAAATGAGTCAACTGGTGGTAGAGTCCATTGTGAGACTTCACTGTATTATAGCGGGGTGGGGGGGACATAACATATTTTACAGTGTACCTCTATGTGCAGAGGAAACCTCTTTATGCAAATATAAACACTTTTTTTACAGTGTAAACAAGCATTGAGAAGCAGTGTTGGGCTAGAATCTTCCCATTTGTAAGGAGAGTTTTTAAAAATTATACCTTTGTAAAATTACACAAAAGAACTTTGAAATTTGCCCTCTGGAGTCAGCTGCAGATATAGGTCTGGTATTACAATAAAAAAATGTGCTCTCTTGAGAACAGTAATGTTTGGTTATATCAAATTTATAACAACTTCATTAATTCTGCATTTCTCAACAGTTAATTTTCTTAATGTGTTGTCAATTACAGCCCTGTTCTTTTTATTTTTGTTCTTTCAAAAATGATTTGAAGAGTTTTGCCTAATTTCCCCCCCTCAAAAATAAGTAAAAAAACTTAAACAGCATTTAAAAACTTATTGTGTGTGAATTGATGATTTATAGGCGAATCTGGCAGTCCAGGAGAACCGTCTGACTACTGCCATGTTAGATCTACAGAAAGCTCAGACTGAGTTGGATGCCAAGCAAGCCGAGCTAGATATTGTGCAGGCAGAGTATGAGAAGGCAATGAGGGAGAAACAGGTGGGTTATTATGCCAGAAAGGCATTCCATAACATCCAAGTATGGTAAGAACCATTTAAGTTTATTTAATTTTGAGTATAAAGCCCCCCAAAACACAGTCAAAGCTGCTGTAATAGTGGAGTCTCATAAATAGAACTGCAAATACAGACCAGACACTCCTAGGCCTCTAAGAACCTCTGGAAATGATGGCTCAGACTGAATCGCAACCTGCGCTCTTTCCTTGGTCGATCCTTCTAGAGCTTTGTGTGCCCTGAAGTCATAAGTGGTATCCTCACATCCCAGAGCTTTAGCAGCAAAAGCCAGTGCTGACAGCCCAGTCCTGGTGGACTGTGGAGTTAGTTGTCTGCCCCTGAAAGAAACACAAGATTGCAATATGCAGTTAACAGGAACATGATGCCTGAAGCCTGTTAGACTACCTCAATAACTCAGACTCCCTCCCAGCCTTCTGATAGCTGCTTCTGGTACTTCCCGAGGAGCCTTGAAACAGAGGTCAGCTTAATTAGACTGACTAAGCCTCTGCCTCCTGCAAAACATTGCATATGGCAGCATCAGCTTTTGCTCCCATGTCAGTTGTTCTTCAAGAGCTGCCAACAGTCACAAATCTCAAAAGTAACCAATACATTGTGTGCTTGTTTGTTTCCCAGAGGGTATGGGCTCCTGGGAGATTGTGGTCAGCACTGACAGGGCCCTCTCTAAAGCTGTATGTGTTCTTAACTGGTGCTAAATATACATTCGTTTTCCTTTGTAGATGAAAGTATAATAAGTGGGGGAAGACACTGAGGCCTTTTCTGCAGGTTTTCGCTGTCCTGGCATAGGGACATGCAGGCAGTGGGACCACAAGGATGCCTTTGCATGACATCGTGGTCTCGCTGCCCACGTGTCCGCAGGAAGCATGGTTGCACCATGCTCCCATACTTACCTAGCATGCGGAAGGGCCAGAAGTGCAATGACAGATCCTCATGTCAGGAAATGTCCTGGGCTCCTGTCCTGTGAAGATCCAAAAAGACAGGGGCAATCGGACCTTAAATATCCTCTGATTCCACTTCTATCAGATGCAGCATTTTGGCACCCAGTGCCAGATGCAAAGTACCCTGGTCTCTTCCAGGGAGGATATCAAAGTCCTACCCTGTCCTGCAGTGCCGTTTGCTGCACGAGTCCAACCGGGTATTATGCCAGAGAGGCATTCCTTAACATCCAGGTATGGCAAGAACCATTTAATAATTTTGTGTTTACCATAGTGTGTATATGACCAGGTAGCAAAGCCAGTTGCCAAGGTGGTTGTGCTAAGATTTGAAGAGTATCTTCTGCGTCTGTTCAGAAATCCATGGATGTAAAAGAGGAATAAAACTTTCCTCACAATTTGGCAGGAGAATGTGACAGCTTATCAAATAATTTCTTTATTTTGTTTATTAAAATACTTATATGCTGCCCTCTATCAAAATTTTAAAGAGTGTAAATATTAAAAAGGATTTTAAAAGGCTAAAAATATTAATTTAACAAGACAAAAAAAAGATTAAAACCAGTTAAAATAGTTGTACTTGGGTTCATCCCAGGTTCCTTTTCACTGAGCAACCCTTTATTATATAAAGTGAAGAAGCAGTGAAGAACACTTCCTCATTATGTGCCCACTTCCTTTTCTGATGAATTTATGAGTAATTTGCACCATCAGTTTGTCTGGGGAAGCCAGGTAGTTGACATAGGGGGCTACAACTTCATTAAGATTGTCAGGGAAGTTGAGCCACTCTCAGGGATGATTGAAGAAGGCTAATAGATGATGTGTAAGTTTTTCTGTAATTTCTACTTAGATAAGTTGCCGCTTCTTTTCTAAAAAAGTACATGTGTGATTTTCGTCAAGTAGTTTCAACAGTATAGAGTGTGACATCTTATACCTTTTGTTATTTGTCCATTAAATAAGCAGATATAAAAATAAGATTGAGAGGTAGGAAATTTTTTATCACGTCTTCACTGCCTTGAGCCGCATACCAATTTAAATATATTATTAAGGTTTCTAAACAACATGGCTCCAGGGGAGAGTTTTCACTGTTTTTCTCTAATCCCAAGAACAATATAGAAATGAATGTGATCACATGATATAAAGCTGAACGGTTTCAGGAAGTTTCAATTGAATCTGCACTGGGCAGTGTACAATCTGGTTCAAGAAACCATGTTAGAAAATTCTCATATGTCTTTTGTCACAACTCTGGCAGTAGATTGTATGACCCAAGTAAACGCAGGGAATCAAATCAGGTACATTGATGATTTTTTAAGGTTAACAAGAATAAGAAGTCTATATTAATGAGCAGTACCCTATTTATAACATACCATGCATACGTTCCATATTGGAGTACCAAACTTTCACTCACACACTTTCTTTAACCTTTGACAGACACTGATGGAGGATGCAGAACGCTGCAGGCATAAAATGCAGACAGCCTCCAGTCTTATTAGTGGTCTGGCTGGTGAGAAGGAGAGGTGGACTGAACAAAGTAAAGAGTTTGCTGCACAAACAAAGAGGCTTGTGGGTAAGGCAAATACTCTGCCATGTCAGTGCTCTATGAAATTGTCAATTGCATTGAGTACATTTTAGCAAATGGGGACTGACTGAGCGGAGCCTGCATTCCTGTTTTCTGCTGTTGGGAAAGTTAAAACCAGCAGTGAGTCCTGTAAAACTTTGAAGGCAATTTAATTGTGTTGACAAGAGCTCTCATAGGCTTGAGTTTGCTGTGGTCAAAAACATATCACATCACAATGAATTTTGTTAAGTACTGACTAGCTGCAACACTAGACCAACAAACTGGAGGTGGTGACCTGGACTCATAAATCTTTATACAGACTTCCTTTCTGATGCAACCCATTGTGTAGAATATATTTTCCTCTGATCTTAGACAGGCTCCAACAATTCTTGTTTTGGGGCACATGAAGTCGTACCTATTTTTACAAGTCCTCCTGGTATTGTTTAGTCCACCATGTATTTCACTCTTACTTATAATGCAAATATGTATGTATTGTTTTATACTGCGTATTGTATGATTATTATATACTGCTTTGAAATCTTTAGACATAAGAGACTTATGAAGATCTGCAATTAATTAGGTTTTATAAATACTCATGATAAATTATGGAACCCCACATAAGAGAATTCCCAGACTTGGTATCATGCACACAACACCTCCTTTCTCTCTGCTCAGGAATAGAGTATCACTTTTTTTTTTATGGGAGAATGGACTGTAGTCCTGAGAACAATCTGAAGTCATGTGATGAAGGCATATTGAATTGTGCCCTGAAGCTGCCTGGATGTGCAGCATCTGACCACCTCCGTATAATAGCAAGTTGGAGCAAATCTTGGGATCCTGTCTCTGAGGAGCAATAAGAAATCTTTACAAGAAATCTTTTCAAGAGTGCCATAGGGTCACTGTCCTCCTTTTTGCTTTGTCACCCATTTTCTCATTCCTTGTCTCACTAGGGTGACAAAAAGATGGGTTATTTTTCTTTTCTATACATGCTTGCTACATAAGTCTTGAGCAAACTGAGGATTCCAGTTGTCACTGGTGTTCTAAGCTAAAACAGAATATGATAGCCATGTCTGTGTGTAACCTAGCAGGCAACACTGTTACTGAGAATGGCTTGAAGTACTGGGATTTGCAGTTTAGGAAGAGGTATTTGGAATTTTCAGCCAGAGAGCTTTAGAGCCTCATTAAACTATAAGCAAAAGGATTCCACAGGACAGTACCAGTGCAGTTAAAGTGGAATCATTGCATTATAACTGCGTAGTGTGAAAGGGCCCCTAGCCAGAATGCTTATTCAATTTGTGCCTCTCTTGTACTTTCTCTTCTGCGCATACACACTCACACACAAAAGAGTGTAAGAAAAATCATATCTTCACAGAGAAAGAGAAAACCTTACATTTTAGCTTTTATATTCACAGTAAGCATATTATTTTCCTAACAATGCATTTAGACAGTGCTTCAGCAGTCATCAAGTATGATTTCTCTGTGTTAATTCAGGGGATGTACTGCTGGCCACAGCCTTTCTATCTTATTCTGGGCCTTTTAACCAAGAATTCCGCAATCTGCTGTTGAACAGTTGGCAAAAAGAAATGAAAACCAGGAAAATCCCATTTGGAAACAATCTAAATCTCACAGAAATGCTGATCGATGCTCCGACTGTCAGTGAATGGAACCTTCAAGGGCTACCAAACGATGACCTATCCATACAGAATGGTATCATTGTCACAAAAGCAGCTCGTTACCCTTTGCTGATTGATCCACAGACTCAGGGCAAAATTTGGATTAAAAATAAAGAAACTAGGAATGAACTGCAGGTAATCTATATTCAGTTATGCTTGGTATTAATAATATTTTGGAAAGCAAAGATGAAAGGAAAATCCACAGTTTACACCAAATGTTATAAAACAACACATTAATTGGAAATTTTCTTCACTAAAATTCATGTAATTGAATTTGGAAACCATCAATACTGTGAGACAAAGCTGACTCCATTTCTTCATACAAGGCTGACTCCCTTTCTATATATAATTCTACATATAATTCACTAAACTGAGGGCTGAACTATACATGTTGTTTTACTGACATCTTTAAACTTGTCACACACACTGGAAATAGCCAATCTTTGGCATCCAGTTTAGACCAGAGCTATATTATTGGGGAGGGGGTAACTATAACCCTTCCTCTTTTTATAGTCCCAGTCCAAATTCTTCTTCAGATGGAAGTGAAATGCCAGATTTGTAGAGCATTTCTTTTTGTCTTTGTTGACCTGTCAGGATAATACATGGGCAAAATGATTCTCTTTCCAGATAACCTCTCTAAATCACAAGTATTTCAGGAACCACTTGGAAGATAGCCTTTCTCTTGGAAGGCCACTGTTGATTGAAGATGTTGGTGAAGAGCTGGATCCTGCTTTGGATAATGTACTGGAAAGAAATTTCATCAAAACAGGTTCTACGTTCAAGGTTGAGAGAAGTGAAATATTCTTATTTCTTGTTAAAATAATAGTAGTCTGTACATTTCCTAGAGCTAGAGTGGGGTAGTACTTTGAGTATTGAACTATGACCCTGGAGACCAGAGTTGGATTCCCCACTCAGCCATGGAAACTCACTGGGTGACCTTGGGCATGTCCCATACTCTCAGCCCCCAGAAAGCCTCTTGACAGGTTCACCCTAGGGTCACCATAAGTTGTTGTTTGCATACAACAACAACGTATATACATTTCCTGTCATAGTCATATCTTTGGGGTTGGTGTAATTTAACCTGTAATTTTAAGAGACTGATTTACAACTATGGCATTTATTTTTTACTGTACCATGGACCAATATCTAGTCTCATCTTTAAGAACTGTTGGCTTACAAAAATGGGGCAGTGGCAGTTGCATGTGCTTGCTGCTGTCTGGGGTTGATGTATCAGCTGATTAGTCCACAAGAGTGTTACACACAAGAAACAATAAAACTGACCTTTTTCTGCTCTGAATTCTGAGTATTGAGATTTGAACATTATCTAGGAATAAATTAGGTTTTCAAAGAGGTTGTCTATGAAGAAAAGCAGACCATTACTTACGTGGAATTTTTTTGAAATATCACATCTTGTGTTATGTAAGGAAAACTAACATACAATTTCTGTGCAAAATAAATGAGCAGTTGATGCTTGAAGCAGTAGAACAGAGCTTGAAGGCTTCTATTTCTCTTTTATGTCTGTCTTTGTTAATTAGGTAAAAGTTGGGGATAAAGAAGTGGATGTAATGAATGGTTTTAGACTTTATATCACCACTAAGCTTCCAAATCCAGCGTATACTCCTGAAATCAGTGCTCGTACCTCCATTATTGATTTTACTGTCACTATGAAAGGTCTGGAAGATCAGCTTCTAGGGAGAGTGATTCTAACAGAAAAACAGGTGAGTGAAACTTATTGTAGAATAAGAAATAATAATTTTGGAACTGTGTTACTGAGGTTCCCCATCCCCTCACTTCTCTTACTACACCCCACACTTCCCTTATATTAGAAGGATGTTACCCTGACTTCTGGGGGTCCCCTGGGGGTGCACCTTGATTCACTCCAAAAATGCAAAGATTGGGGAAATCAGCAGAGCACTGGCCTTAGCAGAACAAAGGGCAAGGTAACCCAGCAGGATCTTCTACCTGATTTTTACAGGGTCTGATCAAGCAAAAAGCCAGACAATTGTGCTAATAAATTGATTTTATTAACAAATATGTTCTCACGCACCAATGCAATCACTCATTTATGCACACAAAGCCTATTGAGAAGAGAAAGAGGTGAAAAATTATAGGGGATATAGTGGAGAGAGAGTAAAGGCAGTGATAGTGCACCCGTCCAGAAGTCTTCAGTCCGGGAAACAGCGAGAAGGAAGGAGCTCAGAGAAAAGAGGCGGCTGAGGGGAGCACTCAATTAACAGAGTGTTGGTCTGCTAGCGTGGTAGGGAGTTCTCTGAAGAGACTCTTCCAAAAAGGGGACTACTTATAGGGCAGAATGGCAGGCCCTCTTCTGGGAAGAACAATGGCCAAAATAAAATGAAAAATGCAGCACAATAGCAACTTGATAGTTTGTATGATTGGTTTGTGTAAATGGACTTCATCCTTGTAGGATTCTCTGAAGTTGGAGTTGCTCAACCTGGGGAAAACCCAGTAATCCCTTCAAGTTGGCTATTTGTGGCTGAGGACCCTTTGTTCGTGTGGTCGTGTCTAGCCTGAGGTCTCCTTGGGAAATGTGGCTGGGGATTTTCCTGGCCTTGACCTAGGTTCGGCCATTTGACCTATTTGTCTACACACCTACCCGGGCAACCTCTCTGGCATGGAAGGCATATTTGATATCAATTTGATATAATATTTGATATCTGCCTAGAACGGACTCTGCCAAGGGGGTAACAAGGATGAACTTTCTACCTCCCTGTCATGGAGTGGGACCAACACAAAACAGTACTCTGGTAAAATCAGTAAAACATTGAAGCAAAATCAATATAACTAGCTCATGTTCTCCTTTTCCACCTGCATTTGTTTGTGCCGATTTTAAACATTTTTTATGTTACATATGAATGTATGACACTATCCAAATTAAGTAAAACCCATTGGGCATGCTCAGTCACATATGTGGATTTCCATTTGCATGAAGGGACTTCATCTACCTATCCTCTCCTCTGTACTTCCATATCCCCTAAATTGAATTCAGAAGGTCCCTCAGGCCTACAGAACACTTTTGGGGATTGTACAGAGGTCCGTAACAGAAGGGAGAATCTGTTCCATTGGCAGATGGACACAGCTGATTACAAGCCAGTTGTCTATGTTGACTATCAGTGCCGTTCCACTGTCTCAAGTAAATGTTCTTCCCATCTCAGCAGAATTCCTTAACTGAAATACTAGAAGTGGAACCTGGGACCTTCAGCTTGCAACATCTCTTCTACTGAGTTCTTATTTCTTCTTTGAAAGATTGGTTTTTAGAAAGAACTCTCAACACAGTTTTCTTGCAAAATGTTCATTCTCATCCTCCTACTTTTTTCCTAAGTTTCCACCACATTACTGGAAAATTTTGAATAGTAATAGCTACCAGAACAATGTTACTCGTAAGGTCCTGCCTCCAAGAATCTCTATAATGTTAATTCTGAAAATTGAAGGGCAAATTTGTGTGGGTGCTCAAATTTCAGAATAAGATAGCAGGAGATACAATGTAGAACAATATTTCCAGAAGTAAGGAAGAGTGACACCTGTGTCCAGAATGGAAACCTTAGATTGCTTAGATACTGCACTGGTTTTGACATATATTTGAAATGGTTTGGCTGTTGGATCTAAAGCCCTTTCCACATGTGGGAAAGGAACTGTGCAAAAACGGGATTCGTCAGACTTCTTCAGCGTCCGGGCGAGTCCATCAAGATGAGGAGCAGCGCGAGCTCGTCGCTCCACACTGCTCCAGCATCCAAAATGGTGGCTTCTGATTGGTGGAGGCTCTCCACCAACTAGAGAAGCTCGCCAGCCTAAAGCCTGCCCCTGGCAGATCTGCAGGCACACACTAGTGCGTGCCTGCAAATCTGCACCGGAGCATGGTGATGGAGCGACATGGAGTCGCGCGCTCCGCGCTTTTTAAAAACCTCTAAAAAGAGGTTATTAAAAAACATGCTGTGCGACCAGTTCCAATTGCTCTGGAGCGGTCTGAGGTGCGGAACTGCAAAAAGTGGTCCACCCCAGTCCACTCTAAGGTGCAGAAGACCTCCGTCGGAAGTCGCTCTGCACCATTTTAATAGGCCAGTGCAGAAAGGGCCTAAGCCTCAGGTTTTCACATTTTCCTTTCCCTCTCCTTTGTGACTACCTCGTTTAAGCAACTTCTAGTTTTTAATTGTTTCTGAGTCAACAAACTGTGGCCATTACTTGATTCTTAAACCATAGTTAGACATTAAGGTTGTAAGTAGGTTTCCTTTTATGGGTTAGATAGCAAGAAAGAACTACATTTTGTGAATTCATATGAGAAGGCAAAGTGTGATTTTCCCTAACCTAGAGAGGGCAGCTTGTAACCTCCAGATATTGTTGGAATGAAACTCTCATGAACAGTTGTAATTCACTGTTCAGCCTATGGCTAATGGGAGTTACAGTCCATCAGCACGCAGAGAGCACAAATCATCCGCTCTCATCCTATCCAGAAGGTCACTGTGTCTGATTCTAATGATGTTACTACACAGGGCCAAGGGTATGGTATTAGATGCATCTTTGCATTTAATAGGCACATTTAAAAAAAAATGCAAATAGCAGCTGTAGGAGTTGTATGTATCATAATAATCAAGATCTTAGTAGAGTGCAGGCTTAAGACTCTCCTCCTCTGCTGTTGTCCTAATAGAAACTGCTGTTATTATCATAGAAAGAAAAGGGAATAGGAATTTGCTTTCAATGTAAATAGCAGCTTTGAAGAGGAGATTTTTAGAAAGACCACGGCAGCAGAGCAAAGGATTAAACTTCCATTCTATCTGCTGAGATTTCAGTAACCACCAATTCACCAAGACCTGTAAACTGTTGTTTCTATTTTTAAAAAATGTGCATATTAGTTGCTGAGGTTTATAGAATGTCACACTTAGTTTGGCCTGTAGTTCATCTGTTGCATCTCTTTGAGAAATCAAACCACTTCAGTTTATAAATAAGCTTCTGAATGAGTATAAGAATATGCTAACATATATACAGACCACCTCTAAATACCTCCATTAATGGTATAGATTGTTGTGCTCATATCTGATTGTCAGCATGCCAATCTAACCAAAACAGTGCCTCGTTGGGGCTTTACTAAAGAGCATATCACTTTTGGAAATTTAGATAAGAGTTTGCACCTGTGTTTCTAATTTTAATAGCTTTGGTAAATATCTCAATTCACAGGATATATTATGAGTTTATGTCTCACACTTCCACACTAAAATGTGAGTGTCTTATACAGTAATGTTTCGGATGTAGCAACAAAATGGGCTCTGTATAAATGTCAAAATTCTTGTATTGTCCAAAATCACCCCCCCTCCCAGCAAACCTGGTAAGCATAAGATCACATGATGGAACTCTATAATTATACCTGTTTGTATTCTGGAGACATCTTTTCTCCAGCCTTTTCATCTTGAAATGGAAACTAATTAAAACAAATGGAATAAGCAAATGTTCCTTCATTTCTTTCTGGATTACCTTTTCGTTCTTTTTGCTTCAAATATATTTGCATTTTTAATGTTCAGATTTCCTATCATGGTGTGTCCAAAGAAAACTCATAATTCTCATACATTGCTTTCACAATCCCCAATTACGTTTCCCTTTGTTTCTACAGATTGTACATGCCATAGGCCTTTCTTTCATGCAACCAAGTTTTTTTTAAGCTCGTTATGGTCAAGTCACATTCTACAGAATGAGACCCACTTTTGAATTAAATGCAAATTAACTTTTTGGTAGACTAACAATGTGAAATTAATCATTCCTGTCGTTATAGCACTTGGATGTTATGGGGCATTTTAATCAACTATAAATAGAACATAATACAAGTCGCTTGCATGAATGTTCCTTATAGCATTGCATGGAAAATTCCAGATTTCTTGCCAGTAGCAATAACTCATTGCTGCTTTATTCTCACTCCAGCTAGTTGATAGAGGGCTTTTCATAAGTTCCACAGTGTTAGGGTATGGTAGAACTCGGAATGGGAACTACAGAGCCAGAGTGGTACAGTGGTTTGAATGTTGGACTAAGACTGGGAGATCAGTGTTTGAATCACCACTCAGCCCTGGAAACACATTGCATGACCTTGCGCAAGTCTCACTCTCTCAGCTTCAGAGGAAGGCAAATTTTGTACAAATTTTGCAGAGGAACTCCATGATAGATTTGCATTAGGATTGCCATAAATTGAAATTGAGTTGAACGGAACACAAGAACAAGAACTAAGAAGGCCATCAGATTAAATTTCTGCTAGAATCAGAATTGAATTCCTGGATTCCACTTGTGTCAGCAGTAGGAACCGAGAAGCCCTGGTTTCAGTGAATAGTATTGGTGCATGAGTAGAGTGTCCAGGCACCAGGCACTCCTCAGGGCTCTTGTTGTGGCCCTCAACCTTTCCAGACACCCAGAACTTCCCATTTTTTGTCCCCTCAAGGTTTCCAGAGCAGTAGTTCATCTTTTGAATGGGTTGCCAGATACCTCTGCAAATCTATTTTTAAAACTGAAGGTGGACTACACATCACTTCCTGTTTTTTTTTTCCCTTGGGTTTTTGTTTTTTCATTTTTGACAGTCAGTGTGGTTTCCAAAGAGTCAGAAAATTAGCTCTTGGGACCATTGCAATTACCCACCCCTGTTTTAGTGTGTGTCTCTTGGTCCCTGCCACATAAAGGATTTGGTAATCTCCTGAATCCTTGTAGTGGAACTCTCCATCCTTGTAAATTCACATTTGACTGGTTTTTGTTTGTTTGCTTTTTTGGTGGAAGGCTGAAAGAACATTTGTTCCATAATCCATAATCCATCAAAGTCTTCATAGGGTGTCCCAGAGGAACTAGGACCTTCTGGTTGTTCATCAACTACATAAAGGAAATACTGGCTGTATTTATCTCCCTCATGTCTGTTATATTCTAGGGTGACAAGGTTAGAATCATAAAACTGAGCAGAACCATAAGGATTAAACCACTTTCACAGCACTAAATTTTGGGACAAGTCTAGAGGCTTCCCATCCACAACAGAAGTGTTATGTAAATTCCAGTGCTCTAGATAAATGTCATTGAGCAGAGGAAGTTTTGTTGACTTTTGAGATTCTCTTCCTTAGACGTTCTAGGTATATTCCTGAAGAAACCTTCCCCCTTCCTTCCCTGCAGTCAATTGGACTGAATGCACATTTCAGTCCTGTCAAGAATTGTTTGTGCAATATGGAGGCAGGAGAGATCCCAAAGTCTTTCTTGTCTCCCTTATGTACTATTGTGTTAGCCAAAAACCTTTGGATATCCTTTCCATCTCTCCTGCAAATGGGTGATTAGAACTGTAGACAGTACAGTACAGTGCACCTTCTGCTAGTGTGTCTTTGCACACATGAATGTGAGGCCACACAGACCATTGTGTTCCATTATCATCAATGGATGTGCTGGGTGCATGCACATAACATCTATTGACAAGAATGAGATGGAGCATGCACATTTTTTTTGGTTTTACATAAGGGTCTTGGAACAGAACTCCTGCATATACAGAGGGCTCACTGTACAAGATTTCATCCATGCTGTTTGGACACAGGTGCCGTCTGGCAACACATAAGTATTCCCTTTAGAAATACAATTTTAGTATCAAGTCATATCTGTCTTCCACTAACATTACTTGGAATATCAGTGGTGTATTAGCTTCTCTCTTATACTGCGTATACAACTCTGTGTATCATATACATTAATGAGACTGCTTCTGACAGTACATCCTATTGACTAATGGCTTTGTTTTGTGCTCTGACAGGAGTTGGAGAAAGAACGAACTGATCTTATGGAAGATGTGACAGCTAACAAGAGAAAAATGAAAGAACTGGAAGATAACTTGCTGTACCGACTGACAAGCACACAAGGTTCTCTGGTGGAAGATGAGAGTCTCATCATTGTACTTAGTAACACAAAGAAAACAGCAGAAGAAGTGACGCAGAAGTTGCAGATTTCAGCTGAGACGGAAGTACAAATTAATTCAGCACGGGAGGAATATAGACCAGGTAAATTCATCGCCATTAATGATGGGAACCTGAACATTTTTAAGGTGGTGATGAGACATCTGGCAGGAGCTGGGAGACCAATATTAGCATATGAAAACATGAAGGAATGGGATTATACAGCTAATCCAAATGCATGGTTTTCTTTGACTCTATAACATTGATTGGTCTATAGACAATGTTCAAAAACTCAGTCACCAGAACTGAACTGAAAGAGTGGACAATGTTCTCACATCATCTTATGCCATATTTGTGTTAATCATGGCTTGTTCCTTAAGCAACAGATTGTACAACATCTGAACAAACAAACCATGGCTTGTTTTCTCCATTTCTGGTTTGTTTCTGGTTTCTTTTGCTCTGACTTCCTTTGTCAGCTCCTGTTTCAGAGTGAGCTTCTGGGGAAAGCATCACAAACAAACTAGGACTGTGGATTTAGATGTTACAAGATGGAATAATATAAACAAATCTGAGTTTATAAGCTAAAACAAACAAACAAACGTGTGTTCAAGTTGTGGTCTGTAGTTAGTTAACAAATCATGTTTTGTTAACAGAGGTGAGTTTTCATATCACAACACGTCAAATTTCAAGAAACTACACCATGGCTTGTTGTGATGTGTGAGCATGAGCATTGTTCCTTAGTTCAGTTTCACTTTGTCTGCGTGATTGATTAGTATCATTACAGCATTCTCTTCTCACCATGAGGACATAGATCTCATCCTTCAACTGGGTTTTCTTTTAAAAATGTGTTTTATGTTCTGTGCTATAGTTCTCCTCTCCTCTGTACTCCCAATAGTTTTCTTTTTAATCAGTATTCCTGGCTCCCAGGCTGTTTCTGGGCATAATTCAAAATGTTGGTTATGACCTATGAAGCCCATATAATGTTTGGGTCCAGGTTATCTGAAGAACAGTGTTCCCCCAGAGGAGCCTACTTGGGCTTTGAGATCTTTTAGGGAGACCTTTATCTTTGTCCCTCCATCCTTATGAACATGTACTGTTGAGAATCTGAGAGAGGGCCTTTTCAGTTGCCACTGGGATGCCTAGAGAGGCTTTTCCTATGGTGTCCTTCTGTCATCAGACAAAGATTTTTTAAAAAAAAATTGCAGAAGATCTGTGGAAATGAACTGTTTATAAGATCTTTTAAAAATGCTTTACAGTTGCTTTCCTTTCTATTTTGTGGATGTATTTTTGAATTGCATTTATTTCTGTTGATAATTTAAATACATTTTAAACGTATGTTTGTTTTTACTACTATGTGCTCCTAGTTACATCTGTTTTAATTTTTGTAAGCTGCCTGGAATCCCAGTGTTAGGGAAAAGGATGAATGTACTGTATTAAGGATATAGTCAATTAATTAATTAATGTCTAACTGTATACTTAACCTAGTACATTGGCATTATACATCTTGTGGGATGTTTGCTCTCGGATATTTTACAGGGATGTAAGGAATATTCATTTATTTTCTCAACATCAGTGGAAAAGGGGTGTCTGAACCTTTAGAACTTCCTGGCAAGACAATTTGGATGCAAAGAGATTTCTTGGAGTTTGGGACATTTTTCCACACAGAGTTCATCTGTGTTTAAGCACGTGCTTTTCTTTTGTGGGGGGTGGAGTAGAAACAGTATTTTTTTCCCCATGGGAAAATTGGTAAGCAGAAACTGGGCAAGAGAGTCATTTTCTGTCCAAAAGCCAAGTTTCCTGTGCAGGAAACATGGTTTTCTACACAAGAAATCAACATGGTTTCCTGTACAGCTACATTTTCTATATAGGAAAATATTTTTTTTGCTAAAAAAGTCATCCTCCCTGCACGATTCCTGAACAGAAAATTATTTTTCTGTTAAAAAAAAAATTCATGTGGTTTTTTTTATATATATATATATATTTAATAAAACACAAACAAACACAAACACAGACAATCAATTGTAAAACAAATTATCCAGATAAAATACCAAAAGTACAATATAATATAAAACAAACGGACAAGTACATGTAATCATGTAATCAAACTATACAAAATTATAAAACAACATTAAGGGAAATTCCAAAAGCTTTTGAAAGTGAGAAGTGAGAAGGTATTTAACTGAAGTTTAAAAATAACAGGGGAAGGAGCAGTCTGCAAATGTTCAGGAAGGCAATTCTAGTTGCTGGTGCCAATTTGAGCAGACCCATTGAATCAGTTGCTGAATGGCAACTCATCACTTATGTGTTTTTTTCATTTATTTCATTTATTGTATTCTTCCCCCTCCCCAGTGGTTTGCTGTAAGCTGCTCAGAGAATTTTGCTTATGAGTTGGCATTAAAATGTGATTCACTCATACATATATTAATACTCAGGGCTTAGAAATAAGGGACTAAAAGTATCTTAATTTAACCTTTTAGATTACAATAACAACTTTGGGTTAGTTATCTTTCAAAGGTTTTATTTGTACAGAAAACATGATTTTCTATGAAAAAAGCTTTCCTATGTGGAAAATATGATTTGTGTGCAGAAAAAAAATAATGCTTTCTAAATAATAGCATGTTTCCTTTAGTGAAAAATAACATTTTTCCTTTTGCATGTTTATGCACAAAATACACATTTGAAAAATGTTCAATCTGTCAATAATCTCCAAAAAGTGTGCTGTTTTCTTGTTTTCTCCTGTAGCCAAGAGAAAACAATTGAAATTATTTATTCTTGCTTGCAAGAAAGAAAAAAATCTCTAGGAGATAATTAGTGACAAGCTAATTAGAAATCTAACCAGAAATCAGTCACAGAAATTGGACCTTTAGAAAGCAATTTGAACTCCAGATTGGTTCTGGAATGCACCAGAGTCTCTATGCTTTGACTTGCAACAGTGACTTTGCAGCAGACCAGAATCTCAGCTCTTTAGCTGCCTTTTCTGTAACTCTTTTCCAAATTAACTGAGGAAGTAAGAGGGGGCCCTACCAGGCTGAAACTGATTTTTCAATTTTGACAGTCTTCTTAATGAGATTTTTTTATGTTAAAAAATAGATCCAGGGATGTGACATCTACTCTAACTGTCCCAATTTGGCAAGAAGAGTCTTGATTAATCCTCTGTCATCCCGCTTTCCCAGCTCCTCTTAAAATGTCCCATTTCCCCCCTTTGTCCTTAACTTATTTCAAGTTGTTGCAAACTGAATTCAAAATGCAAAAGTACTTGGAAGTCAATTCACTCAGCAGGGTGGAGAGGAAAGGAGTGAAGGGATAGAATCTTGCCCGTCCCAGTAAGTTCAGGGAAAGGACTGCAGCCTCTCCTAGCTCGTTTGTTTTCCCTTGTTAATAGTGCTTGCCATCTTGACCACACTCTAATGTTGTTTGACCACATGTGTCCTGGTTTTCATCTGTGAAATGTTGGAGGGTATGATGCGAGTTTAAAAAAAGTCTAGTGCTCAGGCTTCTAGAGACAGGAGTTTTGTACTGTTGCTGAGCTCCATAAATATTTCTGTGACTCCTTGACATGGTATATTGGTTTAATTTCATTTGTGGAGCCGCAAGGCAGCAGCAACAAAAAGATGGCAAGCTGGGGCTCACCCTGCAATGTTAAAAAAAAGAAAGACACCTGTATTGCGGCAAAGCAGGAAACGAAAGCAAGCCCATTTTTAAAAATTAAAATTAAATGCACTATGCAGTGAAGCTCATTGCGGAAAATAACCTTCTGTCATGAGACGTATATTATATATTATTAATATTGTCTATATATCTATAGATATATAATTGCTTTTGTTCTGCATTCTGCACTGATCAAATCCAATCTTGTTTTCAGTTGCAACAAGAGGCAGCATTCTTTATTTCCTGATAACCGAGATGAGCATGGTTAATGTCATGTATCAAACTTCACTTCGACAGTTTTTGGGCCTGTTTGATCTTTCACTTGCCAGGTAACTATAGTTAAATGAAGTCTTTTACAGTCTGGCCATTGGGTTAATCAGGCAGTTTTGAGGTAACTGGAGTAGAGGGAGAGAGCTTTCTTTCACAAGAGTCTGTAAACTCTGATCTCCTTTGTCTCACAACTCTCAGTTGTCAAACAGGTTTGGCATGTTTTTGAAGCACTGCCAATAAAAACAAAGCCTACCAAATCTCTTAGACCAAAGATGACAGTGGGATAGAAGAGAAGAGCTTAAACTGTGATCAAAAGTATTTCTACTGTACCATTTCTAACTAGCAGGTTTCTCTAAATGCACATTTCCTTCTATATTCTTTGCCACCGAAGTACATAATAAGGTAATGCTTTTATTAAAATATGTTGTTATTATTGTTAAACATTTACACAGTTCCTCCAAATTTTGTAAATACTGTGCAAATATTGAAAGATAATACAATCCCATTAGGCTCACAATTTAATAAACATGAGACAAAGGATGAAAAGAAGGGTTGAGGAAAGCAAGTGCTGCAGCAAAAGTACCTCATTTGATAATGGATAAGGTCTACCACTTCAGTCCCCTATGATGATTTCCTTTCTGGGGACCAGAGGGTACAACCTATTGGGAAATGTGTTGGATAGTAGTGGATCTCTCCGACAGTGTAACCAAATAGGCAAGGCCGAAGCTGAATAACAACTTTTCACCCGTTCTCGAGTCTAGGAGAGGAAAAAAAATAATCCCATATAGAAGTAGTTCATAAACAAATGCATGGTCTCATGGAGGAGAGGGAGGGAAGAAGAAAATGGTTGCATGTTAGAGTGATGCAGGAAATGAGTAAGTATGGAAAAGTAAACAGGAAAACAGAAAGTCTGAAAACTATCAATTAGTATAGGGATGCAAAGCTTGCTAATAACACATCCATCTAGTGGCTCTTAGTCACCTGGGTGCTTGGCAAGGCCAGAATATCCTACCCTTTGGCTCTGTAGTCCCAGGGGAATTGAGGACAATACACAAGCATAAAATACTGAAATCTATGTTAGTATTATTAGGCCAACAAAATCATAAAGTGGCTGATATTTAAACCATGGAGTATGTATCTGGTCACATTCTCAAGACAGATAGTGGAAGAAGACTGTAGACATTAAAATTAGGTTCCCATGGCTTATGGGAAGAAGAAACAAAAAATGGGTGATGCTCTATTTTTGAGAACATAAACATCCCCAGAAGCATCACAGTACTTAGGAGAAATTAATAAGTTCCTTGATGATGGTGGTGGGAAAATAGAGAAACTAAACAATTTTAATATAAATGAAGCTGGACATAATTTTAGAGTTTGCATTAGGTTTGCCAGTGTGGTGTGGTGGTTTGAGCATTGCAGTAGGACTCTGGAGAACAGACTTCAAATCTCTACCTGGCCATGGAAATCCACTGAGTGACCTTAGGCAAATCATACTCTCTCTGCCTCAGAGGAAGACAAAGGCAAACCCACTCTGAACAAAACTTGCTAAGAAAATCCTGTGATAGGTCCCCCTTAGGGTCACCATAAATCAAACAAATTCAATGAAGATAGAAAGAAAACACTAAAATCCATGCTGGTATATTATATTTACATTAGCTCAGAGGTCACTGAATTGGATTATGCTGATGTGGATATTACTTTGCTTCTTCTGGCCATATGTTGCCCTCACTTTTTGTGAAGGTAAAATAGTGGCACACATCTTTTTTTGAAATTTCTACATTGCTTTTATGTCTTTTTCTTAAGGCAGGATGGAGAACTTTGGCAGGTTCAGGGGCTTATTTTCTGCCCTTGGAACTTACCAGGGCCTGTGCAAATGTCCAAAGCCCCCCTTACCCCAAATCACAAAACAAAAATGCTAGAAGTCCACTTCTGATTTTGAAAAAAAAATAATCTGGTTCTTTTATGACATTAAAGCATACAAGGGAGCTCTGCACTCTGTTTAAAAGGCAAAACACCACTCCTGAAGAAGAAACCTTTCCCTCATTCTTTTTGTTTGGAAAAAGGGCAGCCTGGGGAAATTGGAGGAGGGGCAGTGATCAGGGGCTTCGAAAGCAGCTGTCAGAGGTTGCATTGCAATCTGAGGTTTGCTTTTTCCTCACTGCCAAGTAGATCTTTGATTTTTAGTCCAGTATGATATCTCAACCTACCCTAGGGACTCTTTGGGAGAAGGGAACGAGATTGAGGGGCAACATAATGAAAGGAAACAAAAATCCTCTTAGATTCTGTACTGTCATAATAAGCAAGGGCTTGAGCTTTCATTCTTCATTCAGGAGCTTGATCTTACTTTCTGTAAGCTGGCAAAAATTCTTCAAAGCAAGCTGCATGTCTAAGATGGCATCCAGAGGGATGCGGAGGCACTAGTTAGCCAGAAGCAACATGCCCTAATAGGAGAGAGGATGCTGCTCTCCTCCTTTGGAGGTCTTTAAAAATGGACATCTCTTAGGAGTGCCTTAGTTGAAATTTTCCCTGCATGGCAGGGGTTTGGGGATGGATGGGCCCCTGGAGTCCCTTCCAACTCTACAGTTCTATGACTCTATGCTTTTTGCCTCTGAAAAATTGTGAATTGAATGGCAGGCAGCAATAATTTATTTTATCTGCACACAAACACACATACACAGATATTTGTTTGTGTATATACGTGTGCATTTGTTAGTCTGTTTTTGCTGAGCCTATGTCTATCCCAACTTGAGGATGGTGTCATGGACCAATTGTTGGGTAGTTTGACCCAGAGAGAAATTAGCCACCCTAGACTATAGGACCCCAAACAAAGACACATAGGAAACCAGATCTGGGTTTAACCACTATGCATGTAACATTTATTAAGACATGAAATACACAAATCACATTTCCATATCAAGAGCTTTCTTTCACTCACACATTCACATTTCACATTTCACATTCATTCTACATACTCACAAGAGGTCCTTTGCCGAACATTGGCCAGATGTCCTCGAAGGTATGGATGCCCTCTGCTGCAGCCAAGGGTCATGAAAGTGAGTCAAAATCTTCCCCTCTTTATAGTCACATTCCTCTTTTTTGGGGAAAAAGGACATTTTTTGTGGTTGCTATGGTTCCAATACTTCCATTGTATAAAGGCAATCAAGCAATTAAAAGAATAGTTCATATCATCTTGTTCCTTACTAATAAAAGGTTGCTTGCAGAAGAATTGGTCATATCTCATGTTGTCAGGAAATGTATCAAATGCCTCAGGGGTTTCCCGGCCATGCAGGGTAGGGTAGGGTCAAAAACATCACCGTGGCCCGTGAGGGGTCCCAGGAAAGGCCCTTTGGCTTTTCACGGCTCCTCGTCTCCTCTGCCTTTACACATAAGAACTTAACTGTTTTCTTAATAAAGGTATTGATCACTGTTGAATATGTAAATTTTGTGAAGGTGGGTGAAACATAAAGACAATCAAAGAAGATATGCATTGTAGGCAACATCACATGGCAATTAAGGAAGCCACACTTCTGGATCTGTGCATCTCAAGAGTACATTCTGTTGGTGCCAAGTCCTTATTGTTTTGC
The DNA here is from genome assembly GCA_948472985.1 of Iguana delicatissima. NCBI lineage: Eukaryota > Metazoa > Chordata > Lepidosauria > Squamata > Iguanidae > Iguana > Iguana delicatissima. The sequence continues at coordinate 800,879 of CAOKZL010000230.1, forward strand.
AAACTTTCTTCTCAAGAAAAATGGATTCCGTGTGTTCTCAATTTCACAGTTCAAGGAACCCCGCTTCACAATAAACCCCTCCTTACAACAATGCACTGCGCGGGGCCCATTTCAGTCTGGTTCAGGACCGTGCTTTTCCCCTCTGGAACTATTGTTCATCAATACCCCCCCTTTTATAATTAATTCATAATTGAGTATCACAAATATAATGTTTAAGGTAGGAAAGAATAATAGAATGATTATATAGAGATTAAATATGGTTAAAATAATATTATATGGATTATTTAGAGACTAATACAAATCTAAAGCTGCAAATTAATAGACAAATCACTATCCATTCCAATCAAAAAAATCTAATAGGTACTTTATCATTCACTTCTCAAATTTTGAACCTCATCTTTTAATTTCTCAAAGTCCTTTTGAAATCTTTTCACTCGCCTAATTAAGTATAACAGCCATATCATTATACATATCATGATCAAGATTAACCATACAATAGGGTGAATCATTACATGTAAAAATGCAGTTGCTTTTGGAGAATACCCTTTAAATATATCATACCAATGATGTTCAGTCAATTTACTTTCTTCATCTGCAGTCCTTTGAAACTCTCTGTTCTCATATTGTATCCTTACAAACTTTTTTTTGGAGTTCCATGCATGTGCTTGAAAATGTTCCCTAATTTGTTCATTATTTTTTAGAATTGGTTAACTTTTCCCAATCTATCCCTATGTGCACTCTATATTTAATATCACTCATTTAAAGTAACTTCAGTATTTCTAGTTTCCATAGCATATACCAATTTTCCCGTGGCCACACTTTGTACATAAGTCACATTACATTTGCATCTCATTTCCCCATCTTCTTGATACTCCCCATCTGACCAAAACAGGGGGGGGTAAAATTCCCCAAAAACCCCCCAACCCCGTTATCAAAAATCAATGTTCTCTTGGGCATTTTGTAATCTGCATATTCCTTCTGATAGTTCAAAAGCACATTAATTTTTTTTTTCTTGTGGGAAACATACCAGTTTCCCACTTTTCACACCGGTCCAGATCTACAGTTTCATTTACTCTTATTATACTTGAATTCATACAGATTGCATGGCTTTACTGAAAATGGGGTTTTCCCAAATAATTTTCTCCCATATTAAATGGTAAAGATTGAATATCACAAATCCAATTTTTCTCAGTCTTTTGAGCTTTTTCTAATGTCATCAATTTTATTTGCCACATTGATTCTTCTTTTTTATAGCCCAAAAACTCTTACCATGATTTAAAAATCTGTATGAATCCATGGTTCTAGTTTTCCTATTTTCATGAACATATTCTCATGATTCCCATTTGATCCCGAACCCGACAAAGTGGCTTATTATTAAACATGACAAAACATTGGAGACAGCTTCCAAAGTTTGACTGCTGGCCCCTTTAAAGGGCATATAGTGTTTTATTTAAATGTTCAAAAGTCCCTAATTGTAAACTAGCAGCTATGTCATGCAGTCTAAAAGTTGATACTAAATTCCCCAGCTATGTGTATGACTTTCCACTGTAATCCTCCTAGAGCGGACAGTTTATTTGCTTGTTTCTCAATATCACAAGAATTTGTTACACCAACTCCTGTCCCTATTCCACCCAATATGGCGTCTAATAAATCTCTTTTATTTCGTTTCCAAATTTTTTTTTTTTTCTCAGCAAATTCCAAATAGGGATTCACATATTTACTGCACTCTGGTCTCAATTTTGTTACATTAAACATAGTAACATTTAACCTAATATTCCATTGGTGTAAATTTGGCCCAATTACAACAGGAGTGGGTGTATGCCATTGTTTCATTACAGTGGTTAAATTTTCTTTTACAGTTTCATTAAACATTTGGTATCTGAAAGGTTACATATCCCAAAGGCCTAGTTCTATTTGTGTCTGGATTTTGACAGTTTCCATTGGTCGTGTTCTTCAAAAAGCCTTGTACTATTACTACTTGTACTTTAGAAAAATTAAATTCAACATCACATTCATGGGTACAGTTTTTATTATCGACCCTCAACCACTGCTTCCCTGTTTGGCCAGGTATCTTCAAAATACCAAGACATTTAGTTACATATTTTAAGTTTTAATTTCCCCATCCTATTTATCCAAAAGGTTCCTTTATATATTGCAAAAGGTTTATTCCACAAAACTGACAATCTACATGTCCTATCCGGTGTCCCCCATAATACCATAACATGCTTTTTTCTGTAATGGTACTATTTGTACACTTAGTCATACTGTAAAAACCTGTTTTTGCATATTTCTTTTTCTCCCACTGTGGAAAAGAATAATTTCTTTGTTTATTTCCCCTTTTTCCCCAAAGAGAGGTGCAGCTGTTCCTTTGTTTAGCTCAATTTCCCTGACAAACAAACTAAAAAAACAAATGCATCCCCCATTTTTTATTTTCCATCTAAGAGCCCCCCCCATTTTTGGGGACCCTAACCCCAAAAACCAAAATCTGAATTCTGTGGGTCCCAATTAAAACCACCTCAAAATTTTCCCTTCAATTATATATATATATAAACAGGATATAATCTAGTAACACAGCAGCCTGTAAAATGTAATCATATTGGTTAGATCCTGGAGGAACCAAATCCGACTTTCCTTGTGGTGGTTTTTTATTGTTTATCCTGAAGAAAAATAAATATATTGCAAGACAAATTTGTTATTCATCAACTTTATACAGTTTAATTTGGTTACGGTGAGCCCATTTTGATTTTTTCCTTCTCAATCAAATAACTGGTGGGCCATATGTGATCCATTATAACATATGGTCCTTTCCATTTTGGCCTCAAGGTGTCTTTCAGACCCAAACAGAGATACAATACTTGAGTTCCAATCGGTATATATCCTTTTTTGTTTAGAGGAATTTCCATGCTATTTCTCATGTGTTGTTGTATGAACCATCTCATGTCTTCCCTATCTTTTAAAGATTGTAACCATTCCAAATCAACCTCATTTTCCTCCGGAAAGTGGCAATCCCAAATTCATTTCATTTCCAAATAAAACTTCATATGGTGTATAACTATGATTTCCTATAACACTTCTCATAGCCATTAGGACCAATGGTAACTTTTCTGCCCAATCTTTCCCCACACAAATCTAAACTTTCCCCCTTTTTTGGAAGGGGAGGGGCCGTGGGGATAAGAGACAAGAACCAGAGTTCACCGGTGTCTTAGAAGGAAAGAAAAACTAAACAACCAATTTTCATTTACCAAAAGGTTTTGCAGTGTTCATCAGTCATTTATCCATACCTCAGAGAAGGAGCTAATTTTAGCATTGTTTTCTCATTATTTCTCATAACATCTAAATCTGTTTTAGCAACCATAGAGTTAAAATTGGGAGCCTGAGTGGCTTTGAGCAGAGGAGCAAGGAAAAACAGCAAAGAGAAATGTCACCTTGCTTGCACACAAGACAAAAAGTCGCCTTGCTTGCACACAAACCTTAGAATTTCCCTACATACATATATTCCTATAGACATTACATTACAACATTAAAGCATTAAAGCAGTGTTTCTTTGTTACCTAAACCAGTACATCTCTGCTTAACCCTTTCTTGGAGGTTTTCAAATAAATTGAAGCACAAAGTTCACACCAAGTTCACAACTGCTAGGGATTCATGGGGGGGGTACCTTAAACTCCCCTGAAGCCCTCTTTGAAATACTTCAATATCTAAAAGTTTATTTTCTCATTTACACATTAACAGGATTCTTATTTTGCCAAGCTTCCTCGCTTAATGAGTTTGCCAATTCATTGAAAACAGGAATCTTCCTTGCTACTCTCTTTTCCCAGTTCCTCAAGAGTTAATCTGAACTTCAGGGCTTTTTTTTTTTTTTTTTAAGAGGAGCTTTTAGTACATTTCCCTCCCCAGAGCAGAAAGGGTTTCCTAACAGTATTTTTCCCCCTCGTTTCCCTTTCTGTTTTTTCTTTTTTAAAAAAAAGCCATATTTCCTTCTGACCCTTTATAACCAGTTATTCAAAGGGTTTCCCCCCCGTTTCCCCCTTTACCTTTAAACCCGTCAAAATATTCCAAAATCTACACACTCTTCCCAACTATGTCCTTCATTGGAGATGTTAGTTAAAGATCTCAGAACAAATGACAAGCAAAAAAGGGACAGAGAGACCAAATTTGGTTTTCAATTCTTATTCAATTCCCAGTGTCTCTATTGAGTCATCCTTCACCAAGGTAAAAAAACTCTCTTTGGGTCAATCCTGTTCGTGACGCCAATTATGTCATGGACCAGATTGTTGGACGTTTGACCCAGAGAGAAATTCAGCCACCCTAGACTATAGGATCCCAACAGAGGAAAAAGGAAACCAGATCTTTTAACCACTATGCATGTAACATTTATTAAGACATGAAATACACAAATCACATTTCCGTATCAAGAGCTTTCTTTTACTCACACATTCACATTTCACATTTCACATTCATTCTACATACTCACAAGACGGTCCTTCGCCGAACATTGGCCAGATGTCCTCGAAGGTATGGATGCCCTCTGCTGCAGCCAAGGGTCATGAAAATGAGTCAAAATCTTCCCCTCATAGTCACATTCCCCATTTCTTGAGGAAAAAGGGCATGTTTTGCTGGTTGCTATGGTTCCAAGTACTTCCATTGTATAAAGGCAATCAAGCAATTAAAAGAATAGTTCATATCATCTTGTACTTTTAAAAAAGGTTGCTTGCAGAAGAATTGGTCATACTCATGTTGTCAGGAATGTATCAAATGCCTAGTGGTTTGGCCATGCAGGGTAGGGAGGGTAGAAAAACACACCGCTGGCCCGTCTGAGGGTGTGCCAGGCAAAGGCTCCTTGGCTTTTCACGGCTCCTCATCTTCTCTGCCTTTACACATAAGAACTTAACTGTTTTCTTAATAAAGGTATTGATCACTGTTGAATATCGTGAATTCGTGAAAGTGGGTGAAACATAAAGACAATCAAAGAAGATATGCATTGTAGGCAACATCACATGGCAATTAAGGAAGCCACACTTCTGGATCTGTGCATCTCAAGAGTACATTCTGTTGGTGCCAAGTCCTTATTGTTTTGAAATTTCTTTTCAAGCCAAATCGGCATTCCGTGTGTTTTCCCAAATTTTACAGTTCAAGGAATCCTCGCTTCACAATCCAAACCCCTCCTTACAACAATGCACTGCGCGCGGCCATTTCAGTCTGGTTCAGGACCGTGCTTTTCCCCCCTGGAACTCATTCGTTCATCACAATGGCATCAACAAATGTATGGAAGAGAACAATGGTAGAGAACTCATGCTATATGGCAGAAAGGCTGTGTTTGGCTCAGTGGTGCCAAACAACTCCATAATAGCTGAAAGGGTGAAAATAATGATCGGGACAGCCAGATTTGTAAGATTTCACATTATAGCACCCTTTTATACCAGTCTGACCATTTGATATAATTGTTCACACATTATACCATCTATTTTTGAATTGCTTGGGGCTATGTCTACACGTTTTTTTGTACGTTCTACAAACACTAGTGCACATGAAGCTGTTACACTGAGTCAGACTGAGTCAGATGATCACTGACAGTGGCTCTGGTAAAACCTATAGTAGCTCCAGTAAAACTTCAAGTTATTTAATTGGAGATTCAAGGGACTGAATGCACAACCACTCAATTCTGGCTGCTGACAGGTCCCTCCTTATCATGGAAAAATGCCAGTCAGCATGGTTTCCTCTTTTCAAGAACAATTTTACATTAAACTATATTTGTAATAGCCCTTAAACAAATAGCTGACATTTTGGGCTTTTGCATTCATTGTGCAAGCGTGTTACTAATTAGAGTTCTGCTTTCAGCAGCTTCTCACCTGTTCAAGGGTTTTACAAAAACAGTGTGAGTTCAGATAGGCCAGGTAGGAATAAAATATCAAAGCAATGAAATATATATATAAATACTCTGCTTTTCAGCCCCTTAAAAAGGTCCTTTAACTCCCAGTGGATCAAATAGATCTAGCCTCCTGAGAGCTGTGTTGACTGAACAGCATTTAGTGTCATGTTGATTTAGTCTCTGCACCCTAGTTTGCTTTGCTGGTAGCTTGGGATTACAAAACACAGATTCAAAATGCTTGTTTCTTTCCAAGGATGGAGGGATCTTTCCAAAGCCTTCACCCCAAAGGCATTTGATTACCCTTCATTTTCTCTTCTTTCCTCCTCCTTTTTTGAATAGGTCTGTCAAGAGTCCAATTACAAGCAAGAGAATAGCAAATATCATTGAGCATATGACCTATGAAGTGTATAAGTATGCTGCACGAGGGCTTTATGAAGAACACAAGTTCTTATTCACATTGCTGCTTACCTTGAAGATTGACTTGCAGCAGGGCAGAGTCAAGCATGAAGAGTTCCTCACGCTGATTAAAGGTCATGCAAGTGTATAAAAAACACAGATTGTTTGCTTAGTATTTTAGTTTTCTGCAGGATTCACATTCTGGACAGAATCCTGTTAGTGACACACATGCACATAAATACAGCTTAAATGTGTGTATGTCTTTTCAGATGGGGTTCAGGGAGCTATTCTCTAGTCCTTTGTGTTCCATCCAAAGCTTCTTCCCAGCAGCTGATCTCCCAGGGGAAGGAAAAGGAAGGTGCACTCATGTCTGTGAGTGTACTTTCATTTCTTTCCTCATCTGAGCTGAGACTAGCTGTTTCTTCATCATCTGAATTGTCTCATCCTCTCTCCCCACCATGAAGCAGCAGTAGTATGGACCTCTCTTGCCTTAACAGCTGTTGAGGTGTGGGGAAGACCCAGAACTGCTCTGGAGAAACATTATGCTCCACTGATTCCATGTAGGATTTTGGCTTCTGTATGGAGTGGAGGATAGGGAGTACACCATCCTGCCTTTCCCCTGCCCATGGTGTGCTCCCCCCAGTATTATCCTTCCAAATCAGTGGTATGTTGGACTTCATTTACACATACAGATGAGCTCTCTCTGATCACAATTCTGTAATAAACAAGACTGTGCAAGCCAGTATAAGAATCATAGGTGGCACAGGGAAGTCATTAACATGGCGCCAACTCCACTTCCCATCATATCAATAAGATCTATAACCATTTTCTAACACTTTATTATCTGTTTCCAGACATTTTTATCATTTCCTTTCTCTGCAGGTGGTGCTTCTTTGGATCTGAAAGCTTGTCCCCCTAAACCAGCGAAATGGATCTTGGATATGACTTGGTTGAACTTGGTGGAGCTCAGTAAACTGAGACAATTCTCAGATGTCCTTGACCAAGTAGGTAGCTTATATGAGTCAGGATTAAATAGCATGACATAATTAGGCTTCCAATGTGATTTTATGGATACTTTAATCCCACATGAGTTTTGCAAAGCAATTGCTGATGCCAATCTGCCTCAAAATGCTCTCTGAGTGCAGTTGTAGGGCAAAGCAGCTGAAAGTCCTAAAATTACATATTCATCAGATGTTTGTGAGGAAATGTTTCTGCTTCTTGTAGACGTATTATTGTTTAATACATAGAAAACCTACATTTATGATGCCACAACTGAAAGGGTACCAGCAATATCACACATTTATTACCCAACAACAAAAATTCCAAATCATAAGTGTACATATTTGAGAGAAAGCATCTTCTTATATATTCCAGATCCAAGATATAAAGATCTTTCAAAAATTAAACTTTTTAAAAGATAATCTTTATCAGTTTAATAAATAAAGAAAAACAAAAAACAAAAGAAAAACAACAACATTGACAGTAACCACAGTAACAATAACACTAACATATACTAAAACAGTATGAAAGGTGATAAAGAGTAAAGGATGTTCAAAGTAAAAGGGAAAAGGTATCAAGACCTCAAAATGCACACCCAGTCTTACTTGTATATATATTAAACTTTAAGATTATATGTATATTTCACTTTTAGGTTAAATGTCCTTGAACTCAGTCCAGAAACTAACTGATAACAGGGGAAGCTCTTACAATGTTGATGGAATAGCCTCCATGAGGCCTGGCCAAGATAGATACTATACAATCATGTTTTGGATTATGTAAAGTTTCCCAGCTACCATGAAGGAAATAGCACATCAAGTGCAGTTATGATAAGCAAGTTGAGAAGCCACCGGATCATGAACAGTAGTAGCAAGTTTCCCTTTTCGGGGAGGGAGGGGAGGAAGGGACACAGTTACTCTTACTATTGATGGAAGATATTAAGCATCTTCACAATATATTAACAGATCTCACGAACAGAGAAACAGTGGAAAATTTGGTTTGACAAGGAGAAACCAGAAGAAGAACTTGTTCCCAGTGGTTATGACCAAGCTCTGGATTGCTTCAGACGTCTCCTTCTTATTAGGTCTTGGTGTCCAGATAGAACCATAGCTCAGGTAGGCAAATATGTTTGACAAGGATGTGAATAAATATCACTAAATGACACAGCTACTCTAAACATCAGATAGTTCTCATCCAAAGTCTAGATGTTCTGTCTGAAATATTTTAATAACAAAATGGTGAAAGTTCTTAACCAATTTATTCATTAATTAAAAAAAATTCTGAAATCACATGAGTCTAGATGGAAAGCAAATTAATCAATAACATTGTTTTTTCTGTTTGTATTGTCAAATAAATGTGAAAAATTGGTGCTTATCTATCTTTGATGCTCACTAGGCTAGGAAGTACATTGTGGATACCATGGGGGAAAAATATGCAGAAGGGGTCATCTTGGATTTGGAGAAGACTTGGGAAGAATCTGATCCACGCACACCTCTTATCTGCTTCCTTTCCATGGGCTCTGATCCTACTGATTCCATCATTGCTTTGGGCAAAAGACTGAAGACTGAGACCCGTTATGTTTCCATGGGCCAAGGACAAGAGGTCCATGCCCGCAAACTCCTGCAGCAAACTATGGCACATGTAAGACAAAACCAGAATGATTTTCTAGAACAGGCCAAGGTTTGAGTTTTTTAGGACATTTTCATTAACCTAGAGAGGACATGAACACAGCATACTTGGCTGCTGACCTGTTCCTACTTCTCATTTTAAAAAAGAAAGACAGAATTATTTCTAACCAATAATATACTAACATTAGAACAGTTTCCTATGGAATTTTTTTGGTTGCTTCCTAACATAAGAAGTTCAGATGCCTTCGTCTGATAATATATATTAAATTTGAGGTTCAATAATAAATCATGCATATTTGTTCAGAAGCCCCTCCCACTGCATTCAGAGGGGTTCCTGTCCTACTACATATGTTCAGAATTATGACTCAAAAGGTGTGGCAGTCAATAAAGTATAGCAGTGGAGGTACAAATGGGTGCCACAGGGAAAGACAGAGGAAATGACATGGGGCTGTTTGGTTAAACCACATACTTTCTGAAATGCCTTGTTGCAGCCTAAGACTGGATCCATAGCTTTGATTTAGTGTCACCAGTGAAAATGGAATAACAGCTATATGCTTATAGAACCGTATGTATAACTAACTAGATGAGAAAGGAGAGGGAGATTTTACCAATATTAGGAAAATGTGCAAAGCTTTGAAAAATTACCTTTTGGATTATAGCTCACAGAATCCCCTAGACAGCAATCCCACTGGCCTTAATGATTTGGAGATCCTGGGAGTTGTAGTCTATGATTTTGTATTTTTGGAAATGCTAATACTGAAATAATACTGGGTCTATGACTGTATATTATCTGTACTGTTGGTTGTGCTGTCATACATTTGTCTTGTGCATAAGTTAGATTGATTAATCAGCTCATTAGTAGTTTAAAAATGCAAATAGTTTTCCATATAACAGTGCTTTGTTCAAAATTATTTCAACCAGATTCTCCTTGACTTGAAAATAAACTTAGTACCCCTTTCATGAATGAAGCCAGCAGAGTATTTTCCCCCCAAGGCTGAATTTACTTTTTGAGTGTTTGAACACTCTCTCAGAAGAAGTAGAAGATGTGCACCTGAGCCCAGTTGGGTCTCTTGGAAAGGCTTATGGGAATAGAGGGAAACAATATCTTCCACATTGCACAGAATATGCTGTGCCAGCATTATAGAGATGTAAACGAGTAATGTCACTGCAGATAATGACAATGCAATTAATGTTTGGGACTGTGCTGGTTTCCATAATGAAGATCAAATCTAGCCAAGTTGGCCCTGTCTTTCTCTTTCCTTAGGGTGGATGGGCCCTTCTGCAGAACTGCCATTTAGGTCTTGACTTTATGGATGAGTTGATGGACACCATCGTGGAAACAGAGACTGTTCATGAAGCTTTCCGCTTGTGGATGACTACAGAGGTTCACAAGCATTTTCCTATAACCCTTCTACAAATGTCTATTAAATTCACCAATGAGCCTCCCCAAGGACTTAAAGCTGGCTTAAAGAGGACCTATGGAGGTGAGTGACTTGTTTTTCTTTCAACTACTTCTCATGTTAAGTCCAGTTAATTTTCATTTTTTAAAAAATATTTTTATTGAATAAAATCTATGTAGGATAGAATAAAAATTGAGTAAAACGTATGACAAACTACAAGCAATAAAGAAACTTGCCACATTCCATTCCACTCCTGCTGTCCATGACCTATACACATGACGCAAACTACAACTAACAAAATAATAGAAAATAGATGACTTCCAATTATCTTTCCTGCAGACATATTTTAACTCTTTAAATCTACCTCTTTCTGTTTTATCTATGGAAATATTTAGCTCATATTAATTAATAAAACCAACATTCATTAGATTGCCCTTGCAATTTGTCAAAAAGTTAGTTGGGGGTTCCGTTCTTTCAGAAACTTGTTAGTGATTTTTCTTTAATCAAAGCAGTCAATTTGTCCGTTTCTGCTAAATCTTTAAGTTTTAGTAAACAATTTTTTTTTAGTAGGTACTAGATCATTCTTCCATTTATGATAGAAAGACCCCATTTCCAACATATATTTAAAGATCCTTTATACATCTTAGATAATTTCTCTGGTGTCAAATACCAATGGTGCAGCACCCCCCTTTTTTTTTAAGATCACAGCACAGTGAAGTCAAAGATGTCTAGCTATGCTGCCATCATCTTGGCTTTCAGCACAAAGTAAATGGCAAATCTTTTGGCCATGTCATTTTCCATTGTTCCATTTGTATATCATATCAAAAATTTCTGTCCCATTTTTTTCATATAATCTTTCATTTGTTCATTTTCTCTCTTGAACTTTAAAAAAAGCTTGTACATTTTACCAATTATCTGTTCATCATTTACACACAATTGAGTTTCAAATTCTGATTTAGACAATTTAAGACTAACATTTTTTAATCTAATTTAAATCTACTGAAAAGCTGCCTATAAGAGAACCATTGAAATTTCTATCTTTCTTTCAATAACTGTCCTTCTGTTTCTATATTGTATTTTTCTTGGTAGTTCTGCAACATATCTTGATACTTTTATCACTTTTCCTTACAAATGGATTCTTTTGTGTAAAAAACTTCTTAAGCTGAGACCCATAATGGCATTTTCTGACATAACCTGGGTTTAAATCTTATCCATATTCTCAATAAGTCATATCTCACATAGTGATGATTAAACTCTACATTCACTTTAGCTTTGTCATATTGCAGGTATCTATGCCACCCCAAACTTTAGACCGTGACCTTCTAACTCAGTGGTTCTCAACCTGTGGGTCCCCAGATGTTTGTGGACTTCAGCTCCCAGAAGCCCCAGCCACTATGATCAATGCTCAGGGCTTCTGGGAGCTGAAGTCCAAAAACATCTGGGGACCCACAGGTTGAGAACCACTGTTCTAACTTAAAATCTTTTATTTTTCAGTATTATCCACTGCTTTAACCACACTAAAAATGTGTGGCAAAGTATAATCTCAAATTTGGTAACCTTAGACCTCCATGTTGTTTAGCATCTTGCAATATTTTAATCTTAACCCCTGGCTTCTTCCTTTGCCAGAAAGTCTTGAGAGGTCCTTCTGCTATTGTTTAAAAATATGTCCCTTGAAAGAATTGGTATTGCCTGGAGCAGCAATAACATGCTAGGTAATACTTTCACTTTTACAGTAGAAATTCTCCCCAGTGTATAGAGATTTAAACTTTCCCATCTCTGCGTATCTTTCTTGATTTCATTTCAGAACTTGATGTAATTGTTTTGAAATGATGTAAATTTGTATATTTCACCTTCTTGATTCCAGTTTAAATTACCAAATGCCTTTTCAGGATTAAAAAAATCAAAATCAAAATCAAAGTGTCTTGCTTCTCATTATTCCACTTCAGATTTTCACATACATTCAACACATTTCTAATATTATCTCTCAGTTGTCTTTTAGGTAAAAATCCACATTGATCTTTGTGACTAAAATCTTGAAAGATAATTTTCAGACTATCACCCAAAGTCATAGCAAACAATTTATAGAAAAGCCTACCATTTTTCATCAAAATCGAGTCTAGATCTTCTTTAGGCTATATTAGCATCTTTCCAGCTGTCAGGAATCTTCTCTGTATGTAAAACTTAGTCCATTGTCTGAAATTTTTTTTTGAAAACATTTATAATATCTCATGGATAATCCATCTGGTCCTGTCATCTTCCCTATAGCAGTCTTTTTAACGTCATAAATTCCTCTTACTGTTACCAGCAATTTATAGATTTTCTCTGATCTTCTGTAATCTTAGGTAACATCTGTTTGTTTATATATTCTTCCAGTTTATCCCTTGAGATATCTTGTTGCTTATATAAAGAATAGAATTGATAGAACTCTTTCTGAATTTTCCAAAACATTGCCTTCTTGAATTTTTAAAACAATTTTCTCTTCTCTTTCTTTTTGCAATTTATGTGCAATTTATAGTATCCCTATTTGTGACAAAACTCCTTTTTTTTGTTTTGCAAATTTCAGCCTTTTCTTCATCTCATCCACCATTAACATCAATAATTGCCTTTGTATAGTTTTAATCTGATTATTGATTGCAGTCTGTGACGAAATCTGAAGAGAGGGGCATGGTAACCAAGCCTCCATAGTGTCCAGGAGTGGTTTAAAATGTTTGGTCGGTAAAATGAAACCCTGGGGAGCTCAAGGGAGGGGCGAGCCAAGGGGTGAGGAGAAAAAGAAATTTAACTGACACGGGGGGAGTTAGTGGGAAGAAAAGTCCAGTGAGGGACAAAGAGAAAAGAGCTGTGTTAGAGAGCTGAGAAATAGGGTGAATAATTGACAGTAAATGAGCTGAATAGACAAATTATCTTTAATGATGTGGTAGAGGAAACAAATCTAAATGCATGGTTTATGATGATAGCAATCAGTATCTTTGTTGACAGGTGTGAGTCAGGATCTCTTAGACATCAGCAACATGGCACAGTGGAAACCAATGCTGTATGCTGTAGCCTTCCTACACTCCACAGTCCAAGAAAGAAGGAAGTTTGGACCTCTTGGATGGAACATTCCTTATGAGTTCAATCAAGCTGATTTCAATGCCACAGTACAGTTTGTTCAGAACCATTTGGATGACATGGACATGAAAAAGGTATTTGGCACTATGCTGAGAGCAAATGTCTGTCAGTTTATACGATACTTGAGATAATGTAGTTGTCCAAATTGTTTCAATAAAATGTTGATGTTCTTGTAGTTGCATTAGTCAAGTGATATTTTAAGTGAAAGGACCATCATGTTTGATGGATTGGGGTTGAAAGTGAAGGATCTGCCTTCTCCATCCTTTTCACTGGCTTAGTTGGTTGACACCAGCATGATGGACATTAGGCATAGGTTTAGTGGTGAAGGCAAGGCCAGACTAAGGCCCTGGAGTAGTTATAGAAAAAAGGGGACATGTGCAAGCTCCTCTTATTGGAGGGCCAACTTCATTCTGCCCACAAAGAAGGAATTGTTCCTGGGGCCAGAGCCAGATGTTTTCAGGAGAAGGTGCATGTTCAGTCATCTGTCCTGCCTTTGTCCTAGCTGGTTTGCTGCATTATTGAGGCTGAAGGTAGAGTCTCAGACACAGCAAACCACAATGTAGTACCCACTTCTTCATCCATTTGCTCATTCTGCAGTTGGAAAATAGGGCTACGATGGGTGGTAAATGCTCCCAGTCCCTAAGAAGGGCAAGGAAAGAGAGATCTGCAGTTCCATTTTGACTCAAATTGGTTCAGAATAAGTCCTGGGGCAGGTGTTCTCCCTTCACAATATAGCAGTCTCAGAATTCTTGGATTTTCAAAACTAGCCTTTGTAAAGTAGGTAATGTAGGGAAAATCATTTGATGATTAACCATGGAATAACAAGATCAGACACAGAAAGTTGGGTTAAATAAGGCCACCTTATTTGATCTAAACCTATTTACATTGCATTGGACTTTAAAAGAGCAAGAACAGGAGTAACTTGATGTGGGATCAAGTGAGGCCATGTGTTACTGCTTGAATACCTCCTTAGCCTTTCCTTGTTTGAAACACCTGAGCCCCATGGGAAATGCAATAATTGGGTTGCTCCCTAGCCAACCGTCTCCTGTAAGGCAAACCCAGGACTCTCTCCTGCAAGTTGCATAACTTTATCAGTGAGGGAACCCCCTCACATCCACCTCAAGGGTAGACTCCTTCCCTCCCTGCTGGGTCCCAGCACATAAAGAGGAAGTTCCAGAGCCCTACCCTATGCTAAAAGGATGCAAAGGTGTACACTGAACACTTATATTCTCCTCCTGCTATCTGCCACAGACAAGGGACAACTATCTGCTTAGTCCCTTTCCCCCACCAGGCCAGCCAAAATGGCCTCACACTCCCTTGCAAGTCTCCCTAAAACAACTGGTTACCCTGTTTTGACAGATGAATGCCATCAGCCCTGTAGAGCTCAGGCATCAGAAAACTAGGGTGGTATGTGGAAGGAAGTGGCCCAACCCCCTGTTCAATGCATTCTGTACTTCCTTATTCACCCTGCTACAGGCGAGGTCAAAATGCCCTGCCAAATCTGGTGTGGCAGAATAGCAAACAAGACCAGGGCTATTCCTGGCCATTTACTCTGAAAGATCTTGAAGTCATGCAGAGCTTGGAGAATAAGGGTCTTGCCTTTCAGCAAGCCCAAGTCATTCCCACCAAAGTAAATAACTAAAATGTGACAGGGAGGCGAGTGTGCTCATCAGACTAAAGAGGCAACAAAATGTTGCCTAAGGCCTCTTCTCCCAAGCCAATCTACTGTGAAATGTTCGCTCAACCCCAGTTGAGCCCCAAACTGGCAACTCTTGGCCTGGTATGCTGCCCAGTAAATCATACTATGGCCACAGATCAGAACTCATTGCCTCTTAAAAACAACAACAATATTAGTTAATACAACAGAATCAAAACTTGAGCAAAACTTGCACCCTCCCTTGCAGCACTGTTCACCGTGCACATCTGGGTACACATTCCCCACATCTAGCTCCATAAACGTATGTCATACTGTTGTTTTGTTCTCTCCTTTGTTTCAGGGTGTGTCTTGGAATACTGTTCGTTACATGATAGGGGAGATTCAATATGGTGGGAGAGTCACTGATGACTATGACAAGAGGTTGCTTAACACATTTGCTAAAGTATGGTTCAGTGAAAATATGTTCAGCCAAGACTTCTCTTTCTACAAAGGCTACAGTATCCCCAAATGCACTGCAATGGATCAATATCTTCAGTACATTCAGGTTTGTGTCGTTAGCAAAGATATAAAAGGGAAAGCTTTTGGTTTTCCAAGAAAAAGCTGAACTGAAATTGGCTAAACAAAACCTTCCCTCCTGCACACAGGTATTACACTGGTATAATTGCTCCTTAACAAAGCTTCCTTTAGGGGTATTACAGATAGGAAATCCAAGGACATGCACAAAGGCTTCTCAAAGGTGAAGAACTAGATGGGTAAAATTATCTACCAAAAAAAAAAAAAAAAGGGAACCTGTGGCCTAGGGACTGATCTCCCAATTGTCTTTTGTGCTTGTTATCTTCTAAAAGCAGGTGTAAATGTATGATGGTCTTCTCCAGTCTGGTTCTCTTCAGTTATATAAAACAGCAGCTTCCGTCATCCTTAGTTGACTGCTATGCTGTTTGGGGATGATTGATTTCATAGCGCAAAGTTAAATGTTAAAAAGTGATTAAACTATCAAAAAAAATGAAAACTTGTTAAAGCAGAAGTGTTACTCCCCTCAACACAATTGGGATTTCTCTGATGCCACTTGTCCCAGACTGAAAATGAAACTACAAGCTGATGGAGTTAGAAATCTACATATTTCCAAGTTTTCCATGAAAAAACAAACAATCAGCAATAGGAACAGATTTCGGAAATGGACAAATACACTGTACCTTTATGCACAAGCCCACTTTGATTAGTGCATCAATTCTAGCAATGTTAATGTGCAGTTTTTTTCCATTCAAAAAATCAACACATACCTAATATGAAACAACCTTTTTTTGGTGGGAGTGGTGAAAATTTGTATAAATGGACTTGACTGGCCTGTTCATCCTAGGCCCTTTTTGCATGAGCATGGTGTCCCAGCATGGGGACACGAGAGGAGTGAGACTGTGATGGCACTTCCACAAGATGTTGCCATGGTCCCATCCTTCTTGCATTGCCAGCTGGCATGATCGCGGGGTAAATCATTGACAGATTTTCTCCATCAGTGAGCCCCAATTGCCCATTGCTCCTGCACTTACCTGCCCTGTGGAAGGCCTGGAAGCACAATGGAGGTGCTTCCTGCTACAATGCAGCATGGGAAAGAACCCAGCTGCATTGTGGAAGAAAGAGGCATGTCCTTTGCACTCCTTTCTGCAGGGAGCTGGTCCAGTGTGGAGGAGTGTGTTCCTGTTATACTCTTTTCCCACCAAACGCACTGCCAGGATCATAACATAAGGTAAGGTAAGGTGTGGAAAGGGCCCTAGTTTGAGCATTTCCTGCCCCATTCTGCAAGATGCGTGCACAGAATGATAACTGTCTTACCACACAGGGTTGTTGTAAAGATTGGAAGTAGATAAGGCACGTGCAGTACTTTGAACACTTGAAAGATCTAGACAAATGTTAAGTGTTGTTACTAAGTATTCTCTGTCTCATGTAACAGTTTGCTGAAGGTTACTGTGTTCTTGAAAATATCTTCGTGGAAGACATTATTAAAGGATTTTGTTATTAAAAGATTTCCTTGATTCTGTGGGGATTCTATGTACGTATAATACAGGCATACCTCAGTTAACAAAGCCCCTGATAAAGGAGTTCCTCTTTACAAAATCTTTTCACATTTGCAGCCCCCCCTTTCTTCCTTGTTATCTGTCTAGCTAGGAGTTTTTTTTTTTTAGACAACATTGGCATTGGGAGGATGGTGAAAAGCTGAAGAAACAAAGAGACTTTCAGTGTCAGACTGCAGTAGCATGTTTGCAGTGAACAGCAAATAAAGCTTGAGCTGGGAATGAATAGAATTCTATTTCAGCTGATCCTAATATAATCCTGTGTGCCTGCCTACAGCAGGCAGCGTAAATGGCAACTGCTTCCAGAGACCCTGCCTGGGCATGCACAAATAGCAAAACAGAGAAAAATGTGAGTAGGTAAGCCTAGTTCACCTCAGCTGCCCTTAGCATGTTAGAAAAGCATAGATCTGTAGGCATGGCCACCAAAATGGACATCATAGGAAAAGCTGACCCTGATGAAAGAAAGAATCATCATCCCAGGATGTATTTTGGAAGGAGCTCTAGAAGGTTCAAAATGTTCTGGTTTACTTATGTAAGACTTTTCTGACCTGCTTGTTACATTTCATATTTGCATATGTTAATTTTGTATTAAAAACTGCTGAAACACATTTAACTGCTCTTCATTTTTGTGATATAGGAGCCTATCCCTATTCTTTTCATGTTATTTCTGACTCTGATACTGTAAAAGAAGTAATGCCCTGGAACATATCTATTTCATTCCCTGAGGTATACTCTAGACCCATGATCTCTAAACTATACTGTTCTGAATTATTCTTTTGTACTCCCATACGCTATTTCTTGTACTCTTTCCTAAAATATCTTAGTACTGAGGCTTTCATCAATGACACATGAAAATTAGAGGTTTTGCTGGTAAAATTGCTTTTGTATTTTAGGGTGATATTCTTGTATCTTTGAAAAACCAGGGACATGCTTTTTTTTTTTTTTGGTAATATTAACCATCAATGCTTGGAAAGACTCTTTTTTTAAAAAAAAATGTGCTCTGTTGCATCTTTGTGTTCATTTCTATAGGGCCTGCCTGCTTATGATACTCCAGAAGTATTTGGGCTGCATCCCAATGCAGATATTACTTACCAGAGCAAACTTGCTAAAGATGTACTAGACACCATTCTTAGCATTCAACCGAAAGACAGTTCCAGTGGAGGAGGTGAGACTAGAGAGGCTGTAGTTGCTAGGCTTGCTGATGACATGCTGGAGAAACTTCCTGCAGACTATGTACCTTTTGAGGTAAGTTCCTGAGGTCCTGCAAGAGAAGAAATTGGTTGGGTTTGATTTGTTTTAGACTTGCCCAGATGAAACAAAGACCAGTTGTTAGTCTTAAGTGGAGTAGATAACATTGATTCAATGGAAAATTGGTAAGCGAACACCTCTGGATGTCCTGTTGATTCATGCATGCCAAAACAAAAACAAAACAGAACCATAGTGGATGAAAGTTTGATTCTGGGTTTGAGAAATAAGTATTTTTCCATGTGTGGAGCAGGGTATGTGTGGCTATAATCTACTAATGGAGCTTTCCAAGAGAGGCAATTCTCTGCTCTTTATTTGCCAGAGAAATGGTAGTCTGAGTAATCTGGAGGAATCAAGGGGCACAGGCTGATGGGGTGCATGACCCCTTTGCACACCCTGATATACACATAAAGCAGATACCAAGGAATGAATTGTAACAGCAAAATAGGTTGGATTCCAAATGGGGATGAAAATGTAACTCAACTGGCCAAAAATGCCTGGGTTTCTAAAATTCATATATACTTAAATCCGAATGGTCTGAGTATTTGTCAGATTATAATTTTGTAAAATAATTAATTCAAATGTTTTGGAAAAGGTAGCCAAATAAGGTATTTAACTTACTGTACAGTGAAGTGCAGAGGCAGTAGTGTCCAAATGAATAGCAAAATCAAGATTTCATGCACATCATCTTTGAAGTTTATAATCCACAGGCAATCATGATACGTTCATATATTAATCCATGTTTTAGTCAGATCTGATAGTAGAACTTCTAGTGAGATTCAGGCTACTGCAGTTTTTATCCTCAGTTCAAAGCTGCTCAGTATAGCTTTATGTTTCCTCAAGAGAATTACACAGAGAATGCACAGAGATGCTCCAGTTCCCTAAAGTATGGGCTGGAATCTTGGAGCTGTCCAGACATTTTTGGAAGTATCTCCCAGTGTTCTTTGCTATTGGCTTTGCTACCTAGGGTGCCTGGGAGTTACAGTTTATCAATATTTGGCAGCCTATGTGATTCTCATACCCTCTCTAAAGTAAATACATGTTAAAATTTTTCATTCATGTGTACATGCACACATACATACTCCTTGCCCAAATCAGAGGCAATAAGTGTATCCCTCAAAAATAGCATGACAAACTTCTTGTATACACTCCTAGTCTTCTGAGAGAAAAACCCATCATTCACCTCTACCTGTCATTTCCATTTGAACAACTGTATCTTCTGAGACTCTTTCTGCATGATAGAATTTTATGTAAGTTAGCAGTCTAGCAGCTTACAGGATCTGGCAATTTGCAGCTCCTTATATTGATACATTTTCTCTTTTCATGTCAGGTAAAGGAGAGGCTTCAGCAGATGGGGCCATTCCAGCCTATGAACATCTTCCTGCGACAGGAAATCGATAGAATGCAGAGGATTATTGCTCTGGTTCGAAACACTTTGACAGATCTAAAGCTCGCCATTGATGGAACCATCATCATGAGTGAGAACCTGAGAGATGCTTTGGATTGTATGTATGATGCAAGAATTCCTGAGCGCTGGAAGAAGGCTGGTATTATTTCCTTTTTTTTGCAGTGGGAGGGGGGTTGGAGCATGGAAATACCAATTTAACAGTGTTTTGGATTGTAAATCCAACATTCAGTGTTTGTGTATCTTAAAATATCTGGTAGCTGTCATATGTTTTAGAGTATTAGATATACACACACACACTTCTGCAAGTGATTCTTTATAATTGAAAGCAAGTTCTTTTCCTCTATCTGAATGTCACTGCGGCATTTTGTGCCACTCTGATAACATTTGACATTTCTAGAGCACATGGGAAGCCTACGTTGTGGCTCTTTCCCCCCACAATTCCTAATTGATTCAATATATATATAAAATCTAATTAAGACAAATGGCACTTTTCATATGGATAGCCTGACTTAAGCCTGTTTGTCACTGAGATCCAACATGTATTCAACTGCTTTGGAAGAGAGATGAAAGTTCATCGGGGTTTATGTTCCCGTGTACAAGGAGAAGGTTTCCAGCCTTGCCATTATTATGATAGCTTGTTTTCTCTCTGAAGGAGCATTCAGTATTTGAGCTCCCACCTGCAGTCAGAAGTGGTACTCTCAAAATGCAACTCTAGCACCTCAGTAAAGAGTAAAGTAGGCATTGCTTCAAAGGTGTGGCAAGCACCTGCATCTTTTTTTCTCTTTTTCTTTGCTTGTTTAGGGGGTGGGTGGGACCCTGGTGGGACCCAGCAATCCTAGAAAACCACAAAAAGGGATGGGACCATATGTCACCCATGGGAACACTATCCCACCACATTCTACAGTGAGTGTAAGGCCTTGACCCAGAGCAGAAGCCTTAACCTTCAGCCACTGTGGTCCTGATCCAAATTGGTTCACAACACCTGCAAGTCTTATCGCAAAACAGTGATTTATTTCATGGTAGATCTAGTCCAAAGAGGGGGCTTAAACTTATTACTGTATTTCAGAGATGAGCAAAACACAACTTGGCCCCTCATAAGCATTTTTATGGCTCCCAGGAGCCAATTTTTTGCCCCCAATACCTCCAAACACTCACTAGGTAGCACAGAAGCATTTGTACTATATCCCCCCACCCCAAGTGATTTTAAGCCGTGTTCAAAAACAGTAGAGAACAGGAAAGGTCATGTGGTCATTCCCTGTTGTAAAAAAAGTCTCTCTTGGACCAAAAATGCGATTAAAAGACCCTCCCAAAGGTCATTGGGGGGAAAAAATTGATTTTGTGGAGGGGGCAGGGATTATGGTGGGGATATGGGTCTCCAAGATCTCCTGGGGGAGCCTGAGCCTTCAAGAAGTTTCCCACCCCTGGCATAGAGTAAAATGAGGAGAAAGATGTAGATGCTAGCTATGTATTTAAAATAATACCTGTTTTGGCCCTGAGAACTGGCTTTTCATATATAGTAACTGAGGCATTGTACAAAACTGAGGTCTTTACATAATTAAGAAAAATATTTTTATATTTCTAGGCCTCTTGGGCTTCTAGTACTCTTGGATTCTGGTTTACTGAGCTTCTTGAAAGGAACCGACAATTTCACTGTTGGATTTTTGAAGGGCGACCAAACTGCTTTTGGATGACAGGATTCTTCAACCCTCAAGGATTTTTAACAGCAATGAGACAGGTTAAACTTTAGCTTTTTTTTTTTAAATTGTTACTCAGACAGTAGAGGAGATAATGGCCATTTCTGTATGGTGTCACTGTCCCATGATGGGGATGCATTGGCAGTGATCTGCAAATTGTGCTACTGCATGTCGTCATTGCTGTCCCGCTGCCAATGCGTCCTCACCTGTTGCAATTGTAGGATGTACCATTAACAGAAAAAAAAATCTGTTAATGGCCTGTAATTGTGCACCACTCCTGTTGCCAGTGGCCATGCCATGAATGGGAGAAAGCACGATCTACACACTTCCTTTCCCAGTGCGGCACAGGAAAGAGGCTGGCTGCGCTGTGGAAGAAAGGACCATGTTGCTCACGCTTCCATCTGCAGGCAGCCAGCCAGGTGTGGGGAGCGTTGGGGACACTCTCCCATCCTGGCAAAAGTGCTGCTGGAATGATGCTGGGATGACAATGGAAAAGAGTGAGGTGCAGAAATGCCCATGTCTACTCATATATCTATAAAAAAATGAGTTGCTCTTGCCTTCTTGAGACAGTTCAGATCCTGTGCAATTCATGTCTTACTTTGGCTTTCACACTACTGATACACTTCTTTTCTTTGTAACTCAGGATAGCATAATTTTGTCTTGATCCTTCTTTTGCTCTGGTAGAGGATTAGGAAAGAGCTAGTCTTGTTAATTTTGTTTATTTAAAGTTGTTAATTTTATCCAGGGATTTCAGACTCTTGTTATCAAGAGTTTTGTAGTATGAAGCTTACTTTTTGTGAAGCTTCCAGGAATAATTAGCTATTGTCCAGGGAATTAAAATAAATCTTAAAATTCAGGCTTCTTCTCCCTCTTGACCTTCACAGTCAGAAGCTTTTTAATGAGCCGTTATCTGAGTAGAGTCTTGGTCTACCTGTAGAAACTGTCAGCTCTGCTGAGCTCTGCAGGTTGCTCTCCTGAAATGCTTCCATGCAGTCTACCCTTATCTCTTGATCAAGGTGTTTATTCAGTCCCCTTGTTTACACAATATTCCTCCTCTTCCTCCTCCTGCCCCTCCTCCTCCTGTTCCTCCTCCTCCTCCCTCTTTTTTCCTATGGTGAGATTTGGGGAATAAAGAACTGGACTGTATTCCTTCTTGATTCCCCAGATCTAGTGAGAAAAGTCAGCGGCTTCCAGAAAAGCAAGAACAATATATGACAGCCATTGTTTTCCTCACAGAAATATAGGACTTACAGAAGTAATGTAATGACTGGCCTTTTGACCGATGAAATCCAGGTTGACAAACTTTAGCTAATGTATTGCTTTGAACAGGAGATTACTCGGGCGAACAAGGGATGGGCACTTGACAGTGTAGTTCCGTGCAACGAGGTAACCAAGTGGATGAAGGATGACATCACAGTCCCACCTTCTGAAGGTGTCTATGTATATGGCCTCTACCTGGAAGGAGCTGGCTGGGATAAAAGAAACATGAAACTCATAGAATCTAAGCCTAAGGTGCTTTTTGAACTGATGCCTGTGATAAGAATTTATGCAGAAAACAACAGTAAGTATTAAGCAGAACATGATGATGATCATGTATTTGTGGATACATTGGCATTCTCTAACTATTCCACTGCAGTTTTGTGATGGCATGTGCCCAGAGTCTCATTGCAGCTATGTTCACAGAGCAGTGGAGCTATCAACCATGTGGCTGATGTTGTCAGCCCCTGAGGACCAGCTTAGATGCTGCCATATCTGCATGGCGACAACTGAGATGCCTTCCCTGTGTTGGTGATCTCTTCAGAAGTAGTGTGACTCTCCAGGCTGACCCTGCAGTTCCAGACCGTTGGGCTCCTGTCACTCACCTTGTCCCCTTTCCCCTCAAGATCCTCCCTAGATCGGGTACTTGGGCCTCAACCTGATCACTGTTTGGACCAGTGGATGTATTGTTCAGTGAGTTTATTGTGTTAAGTGTCACCAGACTGCAACAAAACTTAACAGGAACAGCCAGGCATGTTCTGAAAACAGAATGAGCATATAGAAGTCTATTAATACACAATTTGATCACACATTAACCTCTGAACTATTCAACCATCCACAGCTTCCCAAAACCCTATTCAGTTTGTCACCTTGCCCTGTCTCTATTACAACTTTTTCCTTTCTCTGTGCCATCTTTTCTCTTTTTATACAGATTTCTCCCTTCTGTCAGAGACAGGTCTCAATTTCTGTGCAGATAAGTTTTGTGCTCATAAACTTATTTTAGGCACAGGAAACATGTCTCTTGCAAAGAAACACTATTTTCTGCCCAGATTTGCTGTGCAGGAAACTTATTTTCTCTGAAGAAAAAAAAAGGCCTACATATATTTCCACGCAGACTGTGGCCTGAACCATGAAGATTCTTGGCAATCAGAATTTTCCCCATCAGGATTTCCAGTGCTTGAGAAACCTATTTTTGACCATTTCGGGTGTGTGTGCGTATTTTCACATTTCTTTTAATTCCTGAAAGGGCACCAAATACAGGTGGAATATTAGAGAGGATGCCTCCAGGCATACAGAAATATGTTTTTATTGAACCAAACATATATATTTTTTTCTTTACAGGCACTTTTAGTTCCAGCCAGTTTGAGGTTTTGGGCTCCAGTTCTGTTGTAAAAGATTCCACAAGGCTCACATCTTTTGTTCCTGATGGATTAATTCTAATAACTAGTACCATCTGGTTCTGTGCTTCTAATCAGTAATATAGAATAGAAAACCCACTCTTTGTTTAGAAATGGAGCTCATGCGTATGGCCAAGCTGCCATCTGGGCATACTTTCTCTCATACAGGCTGAGGTAATTGGTCATCTGCTTCATGCTGCCAAGAGGAAATGAGAATTTCAGCATATCACTATTAGAAGCAAGAACAAGATGATAATTTTGATTTGCAAAGCAGAGAGAAGGTCACTCCTATAACACCCTTTAAACCAGTGGTGGGTCATATGTGGCTCCTCACGGGTGCTACAGATATCAGTGAATTACCACTCTTATTGCTGCTTCCATAGAGGGTGTACACGGAGAATTACCCTTGCTTGTCTGGTTTTCAGGCAAGGTCAGGCTCCTGTCAGCCCACCAAATAGCTGTTTGGCAGGTTGGCAGGAGCTCAGTTCTTCTGGGAAATAGACTGTATGAGGATGGCTGTCCTTGCATGCCCTGTTTCATAGCTGATATACTGAGAAAAGAAGCCTTTCCCTCTTCCCAGTGATCCTGGGAATGCCAGTGAAGCTTTAGTCTCACTCAAATTTCAGTAATTCCGATTACTGAGTGAAAACCTGCATTTTGCTCTAGCTGTATTGGGCAACATCTGAGGAATGGGAAGGAAACTTTAGCCTCGACCTCAGTCCAGAGATTCTGCTCTAGGTCACTGGAGTGGGACTAGTCTACTGCCCATGCCAGTGCTCTGTCTTCAAGGGAAGAAGGTCCACTGGGTCCCCCTGGCCAATTAGGGTTGCAAGGTGAAATACAGGATAGGGCTTCTGTAGCTTTAATGGCTCTACAAAAGAGGAACACTTGCTGATACCCTCTTCTACACAATCATTAAAGGTACAGGAGCCCTGTCCTCTGTTTCACCTGGCAATTCTATGACCAACAGAAGATGCCAACTTTGCTGAAAGCACCCTGAACGGGAAAACAAAAAGAGGTCCGCTGGACAAGATATAACCAATGGGCATCAGATGTATAACTGCTGTGTGCCAGTTATTTCAAATAAGCATGAGTAGTATGGATCATAGAAGAATATTAGTTGTGGTGGCTACTATCAGACTGTATGGTATCCTGTATATTGTGTCATACATTGTTACATGCACTTAGCTTCACTAAAATGGTGTTTCTTTTTATTTTACTTAATAATTACATTTGTTTGATTTATTTTAGTTATGTTTATTTATTGCTATCACTTTTTAGTTAAATACCTAGCTGATGTTCCTTTCCTCCAATAAGCTCAAGGCACTATACATAGCTCCCACCCTCCCTATTTTATCCTCACAACAGTCCTCTGAGGTAAATCAGAATGAGAGTGGCTGACCTAAGATTACTCAATGAGTTTCATGATCAGTGGGAGCTTGACCTGGAACTCCAAGTCCAAGCTCAGCACTTTAATTATTTCATCACAGTGGTGCTCTGTGATCTTATACATGTGCAACTAGGCAGAAGATTTCAGCCTAAGGTTAAAGTACCATAGCATACTTATTTGCAATTATATTTTAAAATACAGATTGCATTTGCCTTTTTTCAATATTAAAATGAAAAGCAGCTGGCAGAAGAAGTAGACATGAGGACAGCAAAAAGTATTAAATGATCTTGATTTCAGTAGGTCAACTGATATGCCTTGCTTTCTTCCTTTCAGAGCCTGGAAAAAGTTACATTTTTGGACTTCAGCTACCAGAATCCTCTGGCATAATGACTGCCATTCCTGTGGGATGGAGGGTTCTGGAAGCTGTAATCCAAAAAAACAATGTTTCCTGTCTCTGCTCCTAACCTTTCTTCCTTTATGAGCTGTTGGCTTGTTTGACAGTCAATAGGTTCTGGATTAGAAAGAGAGGGGACTTGTGAGAGGGAACTAGCCAAGAAGACTATTACATATTCCTCTGCTGCCGTGTCCTGGGTGCCTGACCATCACTCCAGGTATATTACCCAATAAATAGGATGTAGCTAAAAAATAACAAATGTGTACATCAATTTGTGATGGCTGAGGCCCTCTGTTGAAACCCTAATGAGATTTAGAAATAAGAAATGAAGATTAAAAAGCTTGGAGTTGCTCCAAAGTAAAATGAGCACTGCAGAAAAAGGAAGATCTACTTAGTTTTCTTTCACTATCATAAGTATTTATAGGAATCCTTAAAAAAAAAGAAAGAAATGTCAGGCAGCTTCAAACTAAGTTTTTGCTGTTGGAAGAACGGGAAGTTTTTGGCAAGTGCTGGGGAGGCTGCAAGTTGTAACGGTGCTCATGTTGACAGCTAAATGTGTGGAGTTTGGATTTGCTTGAGTAAACAAGTCAAAAGATTGAAAGAGCAACTTTAGAAGTGAAAAGAAGGACCTCTGGGGTCCACAATGGAAGGAGGCAGCTGTCAGATTGGATTGTGGGCTGAAGAGACGGACACCCGAAGCCCAGCCTGTTCTGCTTTGTGGCGTTCAGTTTGTGCTGTTTCTCTGAAAACAGTCAGCTTTGTTTAAGAAATAAAATCCCCCTGAAATAAATATCAAAGCTGTGAAGGGCAAAAATCTCATGGCCCATAATCCTGCTTTCATTTTACTTTTGGCTCAGTCAGTTTTATGATTGAAGCTGTTTGCTCAGTTGAGAATTCC
The DNA here is from genome assembly GCA_948472985.1 of Iguana delicatissima. Lineage (NCBI taxonomy): Eukaryota > Metazoa > Chordata > Lepidosauria > Squamata > Iguanidae > Iguana > Iguana delicatissima. The sequence goes on from CAOKZL010000230.1 coordinate 827,685, forward strand.
ACTGTGAGAGTTAAGCAAGAGAAAGGTCTGTCATACCTGTCTTGTAGGTAGGTGAGGTGTTATTGCAGGGATTTGTCTATTTCAGGTATTGCTGGGGTCTTATACAGGACCCTCTTGGTGGAGAATGGGCTGTTCATTTTCTGAAGCAGCAGCTTGGTTATGGTGCCCACTACCACTAGGTTCCCAAGTATAGCATTTTATTCAGAGGTGAAGGGGAAAATACTTTTTTGGATTACAACTCCCAGAATCCCTTACCCACAATGGCCATGTTGATGGGGGAATCCTATGTGTTGTAATCCAGAAAAGTGACCTTTCCAGTCTTTTCCCCCCAGGAGTGAATGGGAGCTGTATGGGAAAAAGTAAAGAAAGATATGTGTGTGTATTTTCAAGTTGCTTGTTGACTTACGGCAACTTCATGAATTTCTTAGGCAAAGAATCTTTAGAGGTGATTTTTCTAGTTCATTCCTCTGAAATAAAGCCTATAGCATCTGGTATTGATTCTTGGTCTCCCATTTAAGTACTAACCAGGGCTGATCCTGCTGTTGGAGGAGGAGATGGGGAAAAGATGGGAAGTGGGCTTAGATGTGGATCTTGCAGTGGGAAATAAGAAAAGGAACTGGTGCGGGAGCACAGGAAACAGTGAAGAGGGAGAGGACGTTGGGGGGCAGGATTGCCTCCCAAACCCCACCCCCCACTGTTGCGCAGCTTAGTCCTAGGAGTGGAAAGGGCTTTTAAAATTTTATTTGCTATTTTTCTTCTTTTGCAAGGGTTCTGCTCCCCTAGCTCTTGGGGCTATGGAAGTCAGACTGTATACATACATACATGCATGCATACATACATACATACGTACAAAAGATCTTTGGCAGCTGAAGAAGATGGAAGCTGAAATGTTTTGATCTTCATATAATTATTTTAAGTTCTTGTTTAGCTGCTTCTCCCTCTTCCTCCCTTCCTCCCTCCCTCTCTTTCTCCCTCTCACTCTCACACATATATACATCTGTACACACGTACGCACACACACACACATTTACATACACACACTTATATACAAAGCGAGAGGGTGTTAATGGGAGTTGCACTCCTGAAACTTTAGGAGGGCCTTGCTAATCCCTGCTGTAGTCAAAGTTAGCTGTGTTAAGCTTACTGAAATCAGCAGTGCCAAGTTCTGCATAGTTCAGTTTAAATGTAACTTCACTGGTCCTAAGATGCGTGTTCACCACAAGTTTGGTGTTTGCTATGGATTTGAATTCAGTGGAATATCTTTCATTGATTCTCAGACATATGGGAGATGACACTAAGCATCCCATCATTCCTAGAGGCACATGGAGAACCTCCACACACAGCAGAGGCTGTCCTCTTTAGACTCTTCCTCTTCACATGAGAGGAAAATGACAGTGAAGCTCTTAGGACAGTGGTGGCTGGAGGCTCCCATGCCAGCTGGGCAGTGAATCTGCTCTGGTTTTAATCCAGGTTTTAAAGGAAGTCTCTTCCTAAATAGGTCTAGTATGTTGAATAGTTCATTTAAAGTTAGTCAAGTGCCTGATATGGATTTACCATCCCACTGACATGAGAGCTGCAAGTCACTACAAGCTTAGAATATACCCTTTCCTCATGCATTTAAAGTAGATGCCAAATGTCTGAATGGAGCTTTGGCTGAGCTAAGATTTGGTATTTCACACATCCAAGTTAAGAGCTCATTTTACTGCATCACGTGTCTGAATTTCTATTTAAGTTTTAATTCTCTGCTGTAACATCAATTTTTAATTGTATTTGTATTCTTTGAGAAAGTGTTCAGCTTGTTCATAGAGCTATAGCAATGGAGGATTTTCATTTTTCACCTTCCCAGGCTCAAAAGATCCACGGCTGTACTCGTGTCCAATCTACAAAAAACCAGTTCGGACAGATTTGAATTACATTGCTGCAGTGGACCTACGGACCACACAGTCTCCTGAACACTGGATATTGCATGGAGTTGCATTACTTTGTGATGTCAAGTAAAGTTTAAAGAACGCGTGCATGCTATTTTAAGGATTATTTCCCACCAAGATTTTTAGAATAGAACTTTTTTTTTTGCTTTTCACTTGAGTGGCCACATCACCAAGAACTAGCTCAGTGACTAGTCATAGAACTGGCTTGTGTGTGTTTAAATAACCAGAAGAGTATCACTCTGGTTCTTGACTTTCTTTCAAACTTTCATAGGCTAATGACACAGAAAAATCTGAATTTTCAGGAATATAAAACCTCCTGAACATATATCCTCATTCATCTGTATGTTATTTCTTTTCTTTCCCACACTGAATTGTGCTTTTAAATATCAAGTTAAGTGGCTCGGAATTGACAGGAAGACATTATTTGTCACTGTGACCTCCTAGTGTGACAAATGCTTAGCAATTTCTATAGACCAAAAAAAAAAAAAAGGGAGAAAAATGTAAAATGGACTGCCACCTTCCATATAAAATGTAGGTTTTCTCCCCACAATAATGGCAGCTTTTTCATGGCTGGCTTGCAACATTACTTGAACTAACACAGTTTTTTTTTTCCTGCTGCCTTCTTGGAACACTTGAAATTCATTGGCTGCCATCCAGATAGCTCTGTGTATGCTGAGGTCTTTTTGAAATCAGTGGAAGCTTAGCATGTACAAATATTCTTTTGATTATATCTGTCCTGCTTAATATAATGTTTGTGGATGATGTTCAGACAAAAAAAAAAAAAAGTCTAGAACACTGTGCCAGAATTATTCAAGGTACCAAAAAGAAGAGGAGGAACCCCACCATCTCATTTTGTGCTGTTTTATTTTCATCTGTTTCCATTTTATTCCTTTCTTGTCAACCTTCCTTTGCTTTTCAAACCTTTCTGACAAATACAGTTAACATTTCATGTTGGGAGGCAGTTGAAGACCATGCCAGCAATTTTGCTCTGTCACACTTCATGTCAGGTCCTATTTCATGTCAAGTCCTATTTCTCAGTTGTTGTAAGCTGCTAGATGGATATCTAGAAAAAGCGGCCTGGCTCAAATTTAGTAAAAGAAAAGTCCAAATCCTAACCTAAATATGTTTCCATATATGTAAGTGGCAAGTGCTTGACTTAAAGTCCATTTAAATAATGTACACTGTTATTGCCTTTAAAATAATAATAAATATTTTACAACTCTGAACTCTGTTCTTAAAACCCTAATGTTCAGCCTTCACTTTTCTGATGGTCGAGCATATGATTTGTATGCATTAGACCTTAGGTTCAGTCCTTGAAACAGTTGGAAACAGTTTTGAATAACAGAACTAGGAAAGACTTCTGCTTGGGGCTTTGGAGGTATACTACCAGACAATTGATAAGCCTGGCTAGACAGACCGTTGATCTGATTCAGTATAAGGCAGGCTCATATGGAAAGATTTGAAATGTATGGATATAGCCAGAAATTACACTGAGAAAGGTAGGGCTCCTGGGTAGCAGTTCATAACCTTCCAAAATTCTCCGTCCTATAGTAATTATTCCTTGTCCTTCTCATGCCTATTAAAAATCATCATCCAATAGTTTTCTTTCTTATATTTGGCTCTCTTTCTTTAGCTGTTTATCCATACTGAAAAGACTAAATCTAATTCTTACTCTTGACTAGAGTAAACCCAATGAATCAGTGGGATTTATGTAAGTGTTGAAGTACTTTTCCATGACTGATTCAGTGGGCCCGTTCCAGTTGGTTGTAGCAGCTGGGTTTAGGCCAAATTCATTAATGATTTATATCTTTAAAAAAGAATAAATACTGCATAGTACACCAAAATGTGCTTAATTGATTCAGAATGTATTACCTGGCACAGAAAGTAAAATTTCTGAGATAAGGGCCCTGAATTCATTACAGGACTTCAGAGACATTGACTTATGGAAGGGTATCTTAAATTCCATATAGGGACTAGCCTTACTTACCAAACAATTGCCTATCTGGCTTGACATAGGCCTTTCCTGCTAATATAAACTCTAAAGAGGTAAGGTGGATCCATCCTGGTGAATTCATCATTGTAATGAATGATGCTAGTAGATGTTTTCACATCCAAGAAAAAAATTATAAAAGGTAGATAAGTGGATTTGCTACTTTGAAAGCCACTTGAAAGTTCAAAGGAAGAAATTATGTATGACCGCTAGGCATGTGGCTTGTTGATTATGGGAGTTGGCTAAAAATATAATGTTTCCAAGCTGTTGGAAGAGATTTTGCTTTTTATATGAAGTCTCTGTATGCAATCTACCATTTTTCACAGCCACCTCTAAACAAATTACATTGAATTGCAATTTTGTTACCTAATCTAAGGATAATTCTTCACATTATTAAAAATGAATGCTGAATCTGCTTTTGATGACTGATTGTAGTTGGTGTGTTGATAGCAACTGACATCAAAGAACATCATCTGGATCAACAAAACACTTGTAGAAAATAGTAAAAGTACAAAGCAGAACACAGATCTCTTTTGTTAAAAATAGTGTAACAAACTTGAAGAAGAAACACAAATGAATTTAGTTTATTCTGGTAAATATGTGATATTGGATTAAATTCATAAATGTGAGCATGTCCTTGTTCAGAGGCTATGTTGACTGTGGATTGTTGGGATTTGTAATCCAAAATTCTGCAAAAACAAAATGTATTAATATTCCCTGCACTAGATGAACTTCCCTACATTGAACAAGGAGAGGTTGTGATCTTGAAACAACCCAACTAGCCATACAGGGTGGCTTTCTAAGACCTTGGTGAATCAGTTTGTTTATTGTCTTGGGTGGGCAACAAAAGAGAGAGAAAGAGAAAATGGGGTGTTGAGCCCCTAGAAGTTCACTGTACTTGTCTACTGGTACTGCTGCGGTCTTTATTGATCCGATGTAATGCAGGCCTGACAGGCATATGGCTTTCAGCCACTTTCTCTCTCTCTCTCTCTCTCTCTTTTGGTTATTTCTTCCTTCCCTTTCATTATTGCTAACATTAATTAAATAAATATTACATTATTGCTAACATTTATGTTTTCAAGCTTTGTACATGACACAGTGAGGCCAGAATTCAGGTGGGAAACCGATTTACCATACAGCTGTTTTGGTTTTAGGTTTACTTGTGTTTTACCCAATAATTTTTTTTAAAGATCTCTTGGGTGATTGGGAATTAAGATTGTAAGAATGATCCCACTTCTCAAAAGTTTGCTTTTCTCTCCTCCTTGCTATCCTTTTCCTATCTTCTTTGGCTTCTCTTAATGATTATTCACACATTTCACACATTCTTTATTACTTATGCAAAAAATTATTTTGTCATTCTTCTGTTCAATTCATGGTTCCTCATATTCCATAGGTATCCTCCCCCCTGCACCCCTGTTTTATCTTGAGTATTTAAAAAAAATGTGTTCTGCTTAAGAATCCTGCTAAGAGAGTTAATTTCCTAATTAGCTAATGTTTTGCTTGCTATGCTTGGTCCTGCAGAAATGAAAGAAAAAGACATTGCAGAGCCCATTACATGGTATATATTATTAGTTTGGCTAAATTCAACCTTCTTATGCTTGTTGAAAGCACTTTACTTGTCAGACATTGGAATCAAATAATCTTCATTTGGTCACTATTTTTGACAGTTCAGTGAATAATATTTGACAATGACTCCAGTTGAAAGAAATATTGTCATAGGTATTGATACTGAACGATTAATACCTCCTTATCTTAAGACCTATTTCAGCATAAACTAACTAGGTATCCAGTAGGAATGTGAAGATCTTTCATTCATGATTTGGTACTCATTTCTCTGAATCCTTCCTGCATTCTCATCTCTTCTTATATCATGCTGTAAGGGTTTTTTTTTTCTAGCAAGCTACACATTTTTTCCTGTGTATTTTAATGTAGGTATTTTCCCCATTGACTAAAGCATGTTATACTTACCATTCACATTTTAAAACAGATGCATGGTTTTATGCAGAAATATGATCTAGAAATACAACGTGTAAATACTGGGTAAAATAATTTAATCAGCCTCTAGTCCCAGAAGAACACCTCCAAAATCTCTGTCTCTGAAATGAACTACAAACGTCATAAATGAGTAAAGTTCTAAGGCAAGCTCTCCCAACAAGTTGTGCAAGATGCAAAACAGATGCTTTGATTTGAAAATCTCAGCCCCAATGAATGTCTTTTCCTTCCCTAGACTATTATCCATATTGAGATGAAACACACACATCATTGTTCAGTAATGGAAGGTTGTGTTATTCCCATTTTACTTTAATTGAGGCATTAACCACGCCATCCTTTAAAGAAATTTTCAAATCAAAGCATAAATGAAATAGGGCAGCAAAGTGGAACTCCACAGCACAACAAAGCAGGTTCAGGTTAGGGCAAAGCAGTTTGGGATCAGATGTGCGAGCACAAACGTTTTGGTAGTCCTATAAAAATCAAAGAAAAAGACATTTTGGAGCCTATCACATGGTGAATATTATTTTGCTACTGAGGTACACAGGACTCTATAAATATGTACAGTGGATTAAAATATAGTAAATAATATTTACATGCCAGAGAGAAGATGTTAATCTGCTACAACTGAATGTCACCTGCGCTAGTTGTTGGCCGCTCTAAGGACTGCAATGGAGAGGAGAGGGAAAGAGAAGGGAAGGAAATTCTACGATGTTACCACTGTGGGAGCAGTGTGACTTAAGATTTAGGACTATAGCAAGTATGCTACAAATTACCTGGTCTTGTTGGGGAACATGTGAGTTTACAATACCTCTTCTTACCCCAACAATTTTTTTTTTTAATTAAGAAGTAACTGGAGCACTTCTTTTCTTTCCTAGTTTCTACAGGACTCCCATCTTCTCAAAATATTATTTGGTAGATAAAACACATGTAAAATTGGGGAAAGTGTTTTAATCAGCATCTAGTCACTGAAGATCACCTGTCAATATTGGTTCTTTTAACATCTTTCGTGCATGTCAGTTAAATAACTCTTCCTATGTTCAGAAACAGGGAGATGAGTTTAATGAGTGTCCGTCACTACTTCGAAAGACAGCAGAGGAAGGGGCAGAGGAGGGAGAGGGATGAGAGGATTCTCAGCATTTCTTCCAGTTTTTAACCCTTTCCTGTGTCTATTCTTGAATTCCATGGCATTAGTCACAGAATCACGGTAAGCAGTAGGTGATGTGGGTAAGGATGTGTGTATCCATGACAATATGACCCTCTTGCTGTTCATATAGACAGTAGACCAAAACTCCATGGTGTCATGAACCAGGGATAGACAATGGCCCAATGAGGGGAGGTCAAACTCAATTAGGCCTCCTTTCCCCAGTTTGGACAATGAGCTGTTGGTATCATGAACAAAAATGTATAGGGCCAGGGAACTAATTCCCTCAGTGCTAGCTTGGAATTACTATCTTTTGCTCGTTTCATTTTGATGGGAAAAAAAGGTTATTTTGCTGTCACTTTGTTCCATCAGAGTATTTGTTATGTTTTCCTTTTGTTTCTTCAGACCTTACTGGGGATATTTTTTATAAAAAAATAACATGCATTTGCTCTGCCAGCCTGTCTAGGCCTTTGCTACACAGGCTTCTGAGACCTATTGCATCTTTAATAGAAAGCTTCCTTTCTGAAAGTTCAGTTTTAAATGTTTTATTGCATCCTGTTCAGTGCAGCTGGGAGATTAGTGATGACTGAATAGTGATAATTGACTGATTAAGAGTATCAGCTTGCTAATCTCCTGCTGTGTTGGAAGGAAGAAATAAAACAGGAAAATGTATTTTTAAAAAAGCTTCAAATTAACATTAATCTTTCTAAGTAAGAAGGATCATAGGTACATTTTAATACATTGGTGTATTGAATTATTGCATGGAAGCATTATAAAATGTTGTTTGGAACTTCTTTTTAAATTCTTTTCTGACTAACTCCAAAAGAATTTAAAATCTCTCAAGAGTGCTAAAGGCCCAGTGTGCAAACTGCCACATTTTTTTAGTATTCTAAATTTAAAACGGTTTGGCTACAACTAGACATTATGCCAGATGCAGACACTTTTTTTTAAGAGAGAGCAGTGCCACATGAAGTAATAAAACATGTATGATGCATCATTATCTTGCTCTGACTTTTCCTACCTCCATCTAGCAGCAACTAGTGAAGTTAGAAGAAGCAGAACAACATGAATAGTGAGTTTGTAAGGAATGAATGAATGATGGGCTGCTGTCCTTGACAATACTCTAATATTTTCTAAAATGATTTTGCACCTCTTGACTTAATCACCTTTCTTAAATCTTGTCTGCCAAAACTAGGCATTCATTGTATTTTCCTGAAAGAGCCTCGCTTAAAAAAAGAAAAAAGAAAAAATGAAAGGCATCATTGGTTGTATCTAGAATTTTGCTCAAATTTTCTTCATCTATTCTTAGTGAATGAGAGAGAGTAGTGAATTCCTTACCATTCAATGGATGAAATTTGTCTCATCAGCCAGCAGTGTGTGTGAATTTTGTGTAGAATAAACCCTGGATTATAAATAGTTTTCGTCACAGAGGGAGAGAAAATTGCTAAAATTACTCATGGCTTCTTTCAAAAACAAAATTAGCAAAGGATTACCCATGCTGCAAAACTGATCCCTGTTCTTCAGGGCCACTATCTTGTCCTGTTCTTAGTTGCTCCTTTGACAAGTCAAGTATGCCATGTTTCTTTCTTCAGTTGTTTCTCTAGGAAACTGTGGCCATTTTCACATTACACTGTTATAGTGCTGTTATTACACTTTCAATATGCTGTGGAATCCTGGGGTCTGCACTTTAGGGAGGGGCCTTTAGAATTCTCAGCCAGAGAGCTCTTGGGCCTCAGTGAACTACAAACCCCAGAATTCCAGAGGAAGCTGAAAGTGGAATAATAGCACTATAACAGTGTATGGTGGATATGGCCTTTGACTATGGTAGGTAAGAATGTGTGGGCACCATGTTCCATGAGAGCACCCCATCCTTTCAGATTTAGACCCATAGCCTTTGGTTATGTAGCTGTTGTCTGTGTCTCTACCTCTTATCCTTTGTTCCTTTTCTTATCCTTTTTTTTCTCCATCTCCATCTCCCTAACAAAAATTGCTTGAGGAAGCTATAGTGCTAGGTCCGCCCCCATTTATTTAGGAACATCCAAAATGCAAACCTCTCAGCTGTTAAAATAATACTGGAAGTATCTCAAGTGGGAATAATGCACACCTGATTAAATAATCAGGAAATGCTGATGGTAGAAATCACTGCTTAAAGGAATATTAGTGGATAATACATTTCCAAAACCCAAATCAGACAAGCTAGGAAGAATTTAATTTTTTGCCTACTTAAATGGAAGAAGAAATGAGCGCTTCAGAGTGCTATTCTTCAGTGTGCTATTTCATTGGCCATCTAATTGACTAGTAAATAGAAACGTTAGGTTTTCCTGTCCTATGCTATTTAAATTTCTTTACTGATTTCAGTGTAAGTATGCTCTGTGAGGTTCCATTAATGTGTTTGTGAACAGTGCAGTATGTATGTGTCATGCATATAGAGGCCGCTAATATGTGGTGCAGATACCTGGAAGAAGTAAAACATCAGTTTCAAAGCCTGTTAGCTGCCCATGAAATTGTATCTTCTCATAGGAATTGCTAAAATAAGTTGTAAATTACCTTCCAGATTGTGAACAATGTATACATTACTTTATCACAGTAATCCCCCAACTGTGTGGTAGGATGCACACAAGAGGGATGGGGAGGTTTAGTAAGAGAAATAAAATAATCAAGGCTCCTGTACTCAGGGAAGACTTAGGTCTTCATGAGTTATTCCTTGGGCCCTGCCTACTTCCACTTAGCTTCAACTGAAGATGCACAGTTTTGCCATGTCTCCACAGAAAATGTGACCTGATTATTTATTTCATTATACCTCATTTAGAAATGTGGCAGAATTATCCTTCTTCAGAGGAGACCTGTACAGAACAGTGACTCACATAAGTGAGTGTAAACAGGTGTTATTTTCCTTCATTCCTTTCATGAGGTAATCAAGAGCTTGGAAAAGTTACCTTTTGGACTACAAATCTCCAGATGCTCCAATCAGCATGAACTGTAGCTGGGCTGGATAGAAGATTACACTGATTATATCATTTCACCCTTTTCTAACTACACAATTATAGCACTATAATTCTGCTTTTACTGCCGTTGCTGTATCCTATAGAATCTCACAGTTTTTAGTTTGGTGGGGCACTACAGTTCTCTGGCTGAGAATTCTAAATATCCCACCTTAAACTGTAAACCCCAGAGTTGCCATAGCAATTAAAGTGGAGTCATAGTGCTATAACTGTGTTGTATGCAAGAGTTGCCCCCCAAAGTTAACATTTCTTAGGTCTGAAGCTATTTCCCATGGATGAGTTATATAAGCAAAATAAAAGCACGTTTAAAGAAGGCATCAACACATTTAGGAGGACTTGCAAGCTTTGTAGACATTCATACAGGTGTGTTATAAAATAAAACTATGCAACCTCTAAAATGACAGAAAGAAATCTGTAAGTTTAATAGGTGCTGCTGGCGGTTGAGCCTATGTAGGGGAAGGGTCAAGCAAACATAAGGAAACCACAAGTCAGGTGAAGTGACTTACTCAGTTGGCTGTGAACAATTTGGGAAATAGTATGTTTGTGCACTGCTGGAAACAAAACCAAAGAAATGGAAACTGGAAAGCAGAGGAAGAGAGAGAACTGACCCATTTGAGTTCCTAACAGCTTCTAGAAAGTATCCTGCAAAAAGGAGTGGAATGGATTTTGGTTGACTCGATTCCTTTATCATTTCCAGACATGTGTATCTCCTATTTTCTAGTTATAAAATTCTGGCTTTGGGTGTGACAACAAGGAGAGGCTGTGGCAGGTGGGGGGGGGAGGGAAGAAAAAAGGTGTCCTTTGTTTGGAAAAAAGGTGCCCTCCACCTGTTGAAATTTATGTTACTCAATGAGAGAAGAATCCACAGCATTGTGGTGTTACCCTGTAAATTGGGGGTCCCAAGAGGGGCACCGAAATACCAAAACAAACCTAGCAAAAATGGGGGAAATTAGCTGGAGCACTCTCTTGGCTAACGAGAGGCAGGGCAACGCAGCAGGATCTTTTATCCTATGTATACCGGTTCAGATCAGTGAGAAGTCAAGCAGTTTCAAAATACTAACAGTATTTATTAAACACAAAATAATAAAAACACAAGCACACTACTAACTAGAAAAGGAAAGAAAGAGAATTTGGGGAATGGGCAATACGCCACCTGTCCGAAGTCCTGGAGACACCAATTGAAGAGGAGGAAAACCCGGCATGGAGGCCGAGGGGAATCTGCTGGACCAAGTGGCAGCGAGGTGAGGAAGAAGATCCGACGGGAGCTTCAAGTGATTTCAGCAAGTGATTTTCAGCGAGAGTTCCAGTGGAGTTCAGCCAGGTCCAGCGAAGTCCACTGAACTACCAGAACTGGGAGTTTTTATAAGGAAAAGAATGACCGCAGGCTAGTCTGGTCTCTGGTGAGAACAATAAGTTTTTGGGCTGGAGACAAAGCCTCCGAAAGGTCAGAATTTACATGATTGAATTATATGCCAAATTGACAATGGTATGGCCGGTTTGTAGATGCGGGTAGCTCAGCCGTTAAGTGCCTAGCTTGCCAGGGTGTTCTCTCAGGCAGAGAGTCCTTTTGTTTTACTGTGCCATTGTAATTGAGGTGTTTGTTTCGAGAGGTCTCCCCCTGAAGCGGAACTGGCTATATCTGGTACTTTAGTGAGAGCAACAAGTATCACCCATGCCTAGCTTCGCACTTGTTCGGCGCGGCCTCACAAACACTTGGCTGGTGGCAGAAGGCCGAATTATGATATCAAAAATGATATCTTTGGCTCACCAAGACCAGGCCGGATCGTGGTGGTAACAGTGGTATTCTTGTTAGAGCATATTTAGAATCACGAGGAAGAGTACTTTACTTATTGGATGCAAATAGCTTACAACATTTTGTTGCAAGTCCCGCTTACATTTATTAGAGGTGAACTATGTGTTTGTGTGTGTGTGCAAAGGTGAAATGATCTTCCGATTTTATTTAGGATTGAGAGAAGCATGCCTTGTCTAGCACACACTTGGGCAGCTTTAACTGAGCTTAATTTTTTTTACTTCCAAAGATGATTTGAGAGAAAAAGTTTACTAGATCAATTTCCTTGCAGATTCAGACTAGAGACCTTTTCACACTAAAAATTATGGTACTGTAAAGTTATGGAGTTGAAAGGACCCTGTAGGTGATCAAATTCAACCCCTCAATGATGCAGGGAGTCCAGCTAGAACATACCAAGCAGGTAGCTGTCTAGCCTCTTTTGAAGATGTTCAGAGAAAGAGATCCTGCTGCCTCTCTAGGTAATTAGTTCCATTGTCAAACAAATCTTCCTGACAAGAAATTCCTTCTAATGTCCAGTTGAAATCTGCCCTCCTATAACTTAAAACTATTAGATCTGGTCATACCCTCTGAGGAAGCAGAGAGCAAACCTACCTTCAGTGGAAGCCTTTAGATATTTAAACAGTACAATCAGGTCACCCGCCCCAATCTTCTCTTCACTGGGCTAAACATACCCAGATCTCTCCATCTTTCCTCATTATGTTTTGTTCTCCATATCCTCTTATTCTTATCATCCTTGTTGCCTTTCTCTGAATCTACTCCAACTTGTCTATATCATTCCTAAAATAAAGTACTTATAACTGAACACAGTACTCCTGACCAGTGAAGTATGTAGTGGGACAATTACTTTTTTTGTTTAGGAAACCCTGCTTCTATTAATTCAAGTCAAAATCTCATTTGCCTTCTTTGCTGCAGCATCACACTGCTGGGACATGTTCACATTATCCTCAACAATAATCCCAAGGCTATTTCTACACATACTGCTGCTAAGCCAAGTATCCCCTATTCTGTATGTGTACATTTGGTTTTTGTGGTCTAAATGGAGAATTTTGCATTTATCTCTGCTGAATATCATTCTATTATTTTCAGTCCAATTTTCTTGTTTGTTAAGGTTGTTTTGATTCTATTCCAGTCTTCCAGTGTGTTAACTCCTCCTCCAGGGTTTTGTATAACCTGTAAACTCAAAAAGGATTCCCTCTAGCTCATTTCTTAACTCACTGATAAAAATATTGAAGAGTGTGGACTCCAGGACAGAACCCTACAACATTCCACTTGAGACTTCCTTCCAGTTTGAAGTTCAGCCATTGATGGTGACTTTTTGAACATAGTTTTCCAGTGAATTATGTACCCATCTGAGAATGTTCACATATATTCCACATTTAATCAGTTTGCTGATAAAAATACCATGGGGGATTTTATCAAATACTTTGCTGAAATCCAGATAAATGACATCTACAGTCATCCCACTAGTCACCCAGTTAAAAAAAGAACTAGGTGTGACCAATTCTGCCCCACACATCCAGAGCCCCTTCAGGGAACACATACCTTACTAATGCCTGAGCAACACTGGTAATTAATGTCCTAGGTCCTATACCCATGTCAATTGTTCTAAAAGTTGAGACAAGGAGACGTTAGAAAAGAACAATATAAGTGAGAAACCCACACAAGCCATGCAATACATGAAACATCCTACAATGAAGCGGGTGGATGGGTGGAATGATGCCAGCAAAGGACTGCCAGGTATGTGGGAGAACTGCTGAATATATACTCCCTTTTCCAATCTGAGTGAAAACTGCAAGCAATTCACTCAGGATGAGCGTACCAGCCAATGAATTTAAACCAAGGTTTAAATTCATTGGCTGGCCCTTGTTCACCTTCCTGAGAGCTACGTCAAGGTACATAACCCCTTGGGAATGAGAAACTGTCTGGCTACCATGAGAGGCGACCACCATTTCTTCACTGGCCCCAATCCCTGCAAACTTGCTATGCAACAAGTCACGCCTCACTCTTTTTACTTTTGCCTTGAGTTTGCTGGGCTGCCACATTTGTCTTTTTCAGATGTTTCCTATATTTCTTCTTCCATGGAATCATTTTGGCCATTTCCACACGGGCATATTGCCCATGCTAGAGCGACCTCTCCAGGAGGTCTTCTTCACCGGGGTCTGTGCTGGAGCAGTTAAAAAAAGTGAGGTTCTAGATCTCAAACTGCTCTAGCGCAGCCCCGGGGGTGGTGCTGTGAGTTTTATAAAAACCACCTTCAAAAGTGGTTTTTATAAAACTTACTCGCGCTGCCCCGTAGCAGCCCCCGGTGAAGAACTGCAGAGACGCGGTAATGTGTCCCTGCAGATCTGCCCGGGGGCGGGCTTCCGGCTGGCGCGCTGTCCTAATTGGCGGAGTGCCGCCGGAAGCCACCGGCCGCCATTTTGGGCGCCGCCGAGCGCCGCTGAAATTCAGCGGCGTTTGGAATGGCGGATCCGCGCTCTTCAGAGGGACGGAGCAACCCGCTCACGGGTAAGCTCCACCCCTGCGTGCGCGGCCCCGTTTCACCCTCCTGTGAGGAAAGGGTCTTTTTTTTGTTTTGTTTTCTTTTGTGTTGTGTTGTTTCCATAGAATGGGATTGTGTGTGATGGTGTTTTTGCTACTCCTTCAAGAACTCCCATCCTTTCTGGGTGCCTTTTTCCTTTAACATGGGATTTCACCCAACATTTCCCTGAGCTTGTTAAAATCAGTTTTCCTGAAATTCAAAGTCCATGTTTGGCCATATTCTTCCTTGTTCTGTTCCACACTTGTGAATTCTGGCATTACATGGTTACTTCCACCTAAACTATCACCTACTTCGATTCCACTGATCAACTCCTCCCAGTTGGCTAGGATCAAGTCGAGGATTGCTAATCCCCTTGTTCCTTCTTCTGTCTTTTGAAGTAGGAAATTATCTACAAAGAACATAGGGAGTTTTTTAGAGAGCCTATGCTTAATAGAGTGAGTCAGAAGGTATCAGGGTAATTGTAGTCCCCCATAGCTACTAATTCTTGCATCTTTGAGATTTCTGAGATTTATTTCTGAAAAGCATTATTTGCCACCTCTTCTTTTTTAGTAGGCCTGTAGTAGACTCCTACCACAATATTGCTTTTATTTATTTCTCCATTAATTTTTAGCCAAATGGTCCCAGCTGGTCTGTTCTGATCATGTTCATTAATTTTTGTACAAGTAAATTTGTCTTCGACATATAATGCTGCTACTCCTTTTTTCCTACCACATTTTTTTTGGACTATGTTAAATCCTTCAATTGTTATATTCCAATGATGAAAGTCATCCAATCAGATCTTATAAAGTCATACTTACCTTCCTGCACTAGGACTGCAAGATGATCTTGCTTGTTTCCGAAACTCTGTCCACTGAGTGTATAGATCTGAAGCCATGTTTGTTCTTATCTATTAATTTACTCTCAGTTTTATTGTGGATCCCTTTCTCTCCCTCAGTTTCTCCTCTAGAATTCACATCCTTATGTTTAAATTTTGCCTTTGGGCCTATGTTTTTGCTATCAGCTCCAGCTCTCCAAGGATTTAGTTTAAAGCTCTCTTGATAAAACTTGCCATGCTACTACCAAAGACATTCAGCTGTAATGCATCTGCAGCCAGTAGTGTTCTGACTAAGAAGACAATGGTCCCAGAAACCAAACCTCTCCAGTCTATACTATCTATATGGCCAGCCATTCACTTTTATTATCTTCCTGTCTCTATGTAGCTCTCTATCCTTTGCTGGAAAAATTGGTAATAATACCACCTACAAAAACTCTTCAGCTTCTAGCCCAAAGCTTCTTTGTCTAAGGTGATCTCCTCAAAGGTGTTCTTGGCAGTGTTGTTGGTGGCTGGATGAATAAGGAGAAAAGAGTACTGACCTGTGTTCTTGATGAGTTTTGGCAAGTTGTCAGTGATGTCCTGGATATGCGTGCCAAGAAGATAGCACACTTCCTGATTCATCTTGTCAGGCTGGCCTGAGCAATGAGTCCCCAACCACCAGTACCTTTATTTTCTTCTTGTTGCACTTGACAGTTAGATTGACTCTTTCCTTGGCATGCAGTGTTCCTTGATGCTGGTTTCCTGTCTGAGCATCTTTGCTGCTGCTATCCTCATGAAGATGTAGGAAATGATTGCTTAGTTGGAGTAGTTCCTGGGGAATTCCGTGAATCCCTTCTGTATTGTCTTTTCCTGACAGTATCTGTCCTCTAGGCTGTTATGCATCTCTTCATTTTCCTTGGCAGTTTCGTCCTGTTGGTTTTATAAGATCAGTTCTTCCTCTATTCTGTCCTTGTTCTATGATTTCATTTTAACTGCCCTGGCATTTTAACCCCTGGAACCCTGGAGTTTGTAGTTTGTGGAGGTACCTGAGGAGCTCTCTGGCTAAGAATTCTAAACACCCTTCCCTAAACTACAGCTCTCAGGATTCTATGGAATGCAGCCATAGCTGTTAAAGTGGATTCATAATGGTCTGTCTTTGGAGGCTCACAAGCAGAATATTGAAGATGGTGGCCTTCCGTGTCCTTATTCCCAACGCCTAGCAATCATGAAATAACTGTCTCTGAGCATAGAGCCTGACAGACCTATCCTCTATGTATCCTGTTAAAAAGAAATGTCTGTGACCACTGTCACATATTGTGGTGCTGAATCTCTTAAGCAGAATAAGTAGGCACATGCAAATGTTTCTTCATACTAAAGATCATGGGTGGATGGATCATGGTACGGATGTGTGTGTTTTTAAGTTCACTTGAGTATTTTGAGAAGTCCATCCTGCCCTTTTCTTTACACTTATCTTCCATTTTCCTTTTTGAAAACCTCGTGGAAATTCATACACATTACATAAGGCCCTTTTGGTAAAATACACGTTTTTGTAGACGTTTTATGGTAAATGCACAGTTTTATGTGCTGTTTGGCTTTCCATGTAAAACCAAATGTTGACTCACACAATGCAGAGAAGTGCAGAATCAGAAGGATGACAGATTTCTGGTCTGCACATTATTTGAGAGGTGTGTAAAACATCATTTTGTTTTCAAACACTGATTGAATTAAATCCTTAGGCATCTATTCTAAACACCCAAAGAAGGAGACAGAATAGGTTCCTACAGTGGAAATGGTGGGAGGGCTTTGGTTTTAGAATAAGACTTGTGTAGGTCAGTGCTCATCACTTCAAGAGAAGATTTTGCGGCTCTTACTCAGGTAAGTAGATCTTGGCACCTTAGTAAAGGTGATGGTTAGAAGAAACTACTATCCTAGCCTTTTTAGAATTCTCAATATGTATTGACTTTCAAACTGGGCCATGTGTCCTATTGTAGGTGAGCATTGTTATAGTTTAGTGTTTATTATGGAAATGGAAATGGAAAAAAAATGGAAAACATGGAAAATGGAAATGGAAAAAATGGAAAACAAAACAAAAAAAAATGAAGAGGAACTCCACTTTTAGCTTTGAAAAAATAAGTGTTTTCTATATTAAACTTTGACGAGGAGTGAGATGGTAACCTATTTACCTTTTGAATTGGCATTCCTGAAGGTTTCAAAGAAAGCAATTCATCCTTTTCTGTGTTAAGAAAAAGGTGTTCTGGGCCTTGGGAGAGGTTGAGGGCACCAAACATCTATGAGAGCCTCATGTGACTCGAGGACTGCAGTTTGTTGTCCTGTTGTGTGCCTTCAAATTGTTTCCAACTTATGGCAGCCCTAAGATTAACCTATCATGGGGTTTTCTTGGCAAGATTTGTTCAGAGGGAGTTTGCCTTTCCCTTCCTCTGAGGTTGAGAAAGTATGACTTGCCCAAGGCCTTGCCCAAGGTCACTCAATGGTTTTCCATGGCTCAGTGGGGATTTGAACCTTGTTCTTCAGAATCCTAGTCTAGTGCTCAAACCACTACACCACACTCGCTCTCAGGACTACTGTTTATTCTCTACTGTTGTAAGGAATCAGGTGGAGTTGGACTCAAAAAGCTATGATTGCATTCATACGTACTGAGAGCTAGTGTAGTCTGGTGGTTTGAGTCTTGGACTAGGAGTCCAGGAGACCTGGGCTCAAATCTCTGCTCAGCCATGAGAACCCACTGGATGACCTTGGGCAAGTCAAGCTGCCTCAGCCTCAGAAGAAGACAATGGCAAACTCTCTCTGAACAAATCTTGTCAAGAAAACCCCAGGATAGGCTTTCCATAAATTGGAGTTGACTTGAAGGCACAAAATAACAACTTATTCCTATGTGTACTTACTGTTGGCTGGAAGTGATTGGAAGTATACCAAGAAAATGGTGGGTTGTGTATTCCTTGCTTGCTTGGAATGGGGTGGGCTAAAGATCATTTAACAAAAACTGAAAAGATAAGTTGCTTTCCCCTTCTTTTTAGTTTTAAAAGTGAAACGTTTCCTGGGGTTCTTTCATCTCATCCATACAGACGGAGCTCATTTGCGGGTCAATTCCAATGTAGAACAGCAGTTTCCACCATTTTCCTCAGCATGGTTCTCAATAAGCATAATAAGCATGTGTAGTATAGTACCACTTAGAGCAAATATTTGAAGCACAGATTCATACCTTGACTTGTCAGCCAAGCCATTATTTCTGCTGTGAACTCTCACAGACTCCTAATATTACCAAATGGGTCCTATATGTCCTTGTGGCAAAATGTCAACAAGGGTGAATGAGATTTCTTGAGATGCTATTATTATTTTAATGTAAAAGCTTCCAGGAAAGAGGGCAGGGAAGGCAAGAGAGAAAACATTCTCTTTGGGGGTGGAAAAAGAGTCAAACAAGAGCTTGAAGCCTGATTTAGAGATCTTCTGGTGTTATAAAAATGGCCAGTTTTTCATTTGTTCAGGGAACTGCTATACTACACATAACACTGCAATGTTAAAAAGCGTCATATGCCTCTGAGAAGAAATATTATTTTAAGGAAAGAATGTAATCTGGAGTTTAGTATGCTGTGAACAACTATCATGCTCTTATTAAACCCATTTTGCTTCACTTTATTTTTTTTTCTGGACACATCTTGCCCTCAGCAAATATGAGAAGTAATGGACTACCAGCTCCTTACTTCAGTGGTGTTGGCTGGATTGTAGCTTTGCTAATTAGACCTGAGAAATGTTCATCAAGTGTGTCTGCCATAAACTGCTTGCATGACAAAGCAGTCCTGTAAAATTTCCTCTTGTATAAAAAGACTGCTTGCTTCAACTGGTATGATGTCCACATATCCATTCCAAATAAAGCTGTGGTATAATAATCTTCATCTCTGCTTTGTTTTTCATTTGTGATTATTGCCAATTCTATGATACAATGTCTGGACTTGTGTTCATAATGTTTATGTCAGGAAACCTCCCTCAGCACCCATCCAGCTATCTCAGCATTGTGGACTAGTAGCAGAGTGACAGGATTTCAATTTGCCTGCACATTTCTTTCAGCAGCCTCTAGAAACAGAAGGAGATACTAATGGGATGAATTTGGAATGGGAGTTCAGAATATGAAAGCCCTTAGGTTGAAACGTTTTATCCCTGGAGTTGCTAGCCCTGAGATTTCAGTGCCAAAACCTGAGACCTAGGAGCAATCCCTTGTGGTGTCATGGTTGGTAGGCCTTGGTGAACTTACAAAGGAATAGTACCTTCTGATGACATTACAAATCAGCCATAGTCATGCAGAGTATACCACTCAGAAAACATCAAGTCTAACAAATGAAGAAAAAAAATACCTTTACCTTTCAAAGTAGTGCTCTTGCCCTTCACCCTGATGATTGGACTAGGTCCTGAAACCTGGAAAACTGACTCACCTCAACATGGTCTGAACCTTTTGTTTTTAACTGCCATCAAGTTGACTTTGACTTATTGTGACCCTGTGAATGAGAGACAGCCCTGATCAGGTCTTGCAGACTTGGGGCTGTGACTTGCTTGATTGAGTCTATCCATCTGTAATGTGATCTTCCTCTTTTTCTACAGCTTTCTACCTTACCAAGTATTACTGTCTTTTCTAATTAGTCATAACTTCTCATGATGTGTCCAAAGTATAATAGTTCCAGTTTAGTTTTCTTGGTTTCTAAGGCTTGATGTTCTCTAATACCCATTTATTTGTCTTTTTGGCATTCCCATGTTATCCACAGAACTCTCCTCCAACACCACATTTCAAATTAGTTGATTCTCTTCTTATCAGCTTTCTTCACTGTCCAGCTTTCACAAACATAAAAAGAAAATGGGAATATGAAGGCGTAGACCATCCTAATTTAAGGATCTTGCCTAGTTTGTTCATAGCTGCCCTTCTAAGTCCTAGTCTTCTCATTTCTTGACTGCAGTCTCCATTCTGAGCCATGGTATGAAAATCTTGGACTATTTCAATTTCTTCATTGTTTACTTTAAAGTTATGTAAATCACCTGTGGCCGTTGTTTTTGTTGTCTTCATGTTCAATGGTAAAGCTGCCTCTGTATTTTCTTCCTTGACTTCCTTCAGTAATCATTCCAAATCTTTGTTATTTTCTGCTAGTATGGTATCATTTGCCCCTCCAAATATGACTCTTCCTGCTCTGTATTGAGGTTGCTCTTTTTGTTTCTCATGCCAGCCTTTCCACTCCTCCTTCAGATGTATATGGTAGAAACCATGGATTAGTGAGAGAGGACAGTGCTAAGGTCTCCTGAGCACACAGCTTTGGAAACGTAGTCCTCTATAATGTTCAAGTCCATAAGTCTCCAGACCACCTATATTTCCCAGGAGAACAGCTATTGTAACATGCAAATTGTCAGAAAGGACATCTAGAGAGATATCCTTGCTCTTTCATTGCCAAATTAACATCGGGGGAGAGAAGAAATTGTGGTGGAGCAATGGTCATGTGTTTGGATCCCTCACACACATAATGAAATCATTAGAACAGTTTGGGGAAAATAGACTATATTCCATATTGGGTGGGAAGAATTTTTACCTAGTCTCATTCCAAATCAGACCAAAGAGTAGAAAGTAGAAAGAGGCCTCAGAGAGGTTCTGCAATAGCTCTTATTAATAGCTCCTACCTGGTGGAACAGCCTCTCATCGATGTAACTTTGGTACAAATAGTACATTACTCACTTTTCACTACCTTGCTCTGCCTTGATCCTTCTTGAGTCTTTAGCTAACCACCTTGAACCATTAGAGCTCTCATGCTGTATTTGCTCCTAATGAATGACAGTAAACTTGCTGTTAAAATGAAATTGTTGTATACTTGTAGGATCTGTAGAAGACAATGAAAACACACATAATTATGTGAGACTGTGGATGGTACTCTGTACTTTGCTAGCATTGGCCCAGAAAACAGTGTCTGTCTTCTATTTACTATTCAGACCATGCATATTCAGTTGATATAGGGTTTTTTTTTAATTAATGTATTCCATTGGAAATGACAGTAAAAGACTTCCAGTCCTAATCCAGCACTCAAACCACTTGCTTGGAAAGACCTAGAAGTCCACATCTGAGATTGGCAGCACCTTCAGGTCTTGTCTATGTCGTGTGTGTGTGTGTGTGTGTGTGTGTGTGCTCTCAAGTCATCTGTTGTTTTATGGCAATCCCATGAATTTCATAGGGTTTACTTAGGCAAAGAATGATCAGAGATGGTTTTGCCAATTGTTTCCTTTGAAATAAAGCACCTGGTAGTCATTGCTGTTCTCCCATCCACCTACTAACTAGGACTGACACTGCTTAGCTTGCAAGAAAGCTAAGGGTTGTTATGAAAGGAAACATATCTTAGCCCATTTATCAACTTGAATGTTGACGTCTGCATTTTAGAAATCAACCTTAAAGTTCTCAGACATTAAAATCTAGATTTTAAGGTCAAAAGGATTTTTTGCCTTATGGGTTGGTGTCAACTTAACTTTGTAATCATTAAAAGATAAAATAATCTTGAACTTTCTTGACAGTTGTTCTATAGATACATCAAACTTTTTCTCAATAGATACTTTAACTTGTTTAAATTCAGTCGCAAAATTCAGAAAATATTCAGGTACATTCTCAGACCTTCCTAGGTCCTTTTCAATTTGAGTGTCACAATCCAGAATTGGAGCCATGATGAGTTCCATCCAGTATTTCCTGTATTCTTAAACAAAAAGGCTTGTGTTCCCAAGCATTATATAACAAGAGATCTCATGTAAACTTTCCCAGAGATGCTAAAATTAGCATGATGCTATTCAGCAAACAGACTGGCAAAGTAAATTTTCCCTCCGTCTTCATCTTCTTTAAAAATTCTATCTTCATAATATCAAGCATGCTAGCCTTAGTAATAAAGACAAAGCCATGTTCAATTATTAATATAAACTATACATACATACATACATACATGAATGATCCAAATCACAGGAAAAAAAGTCTAATTAATAAACCAAACAGCACAATCGAACATCAGAAAAAAGGAAATCAGTCCTTTTAAAAGTTCAAAAAAATTCAAACTCCAAGTCCAAATCGAACACACACACACACACGCACGCACGCACGCACACACACACACATAAAGAATTAGATTCCAGAGAAAAAGTAAAGGGAAGAAGAGGAGAAGAAAAAAAGAAGAAGGATTAAATACTAAAATGTGATTCATGTATGATTTCAATTGCAATCAGAAAAGGAGGTACTGTCGCTTTAAGTGTAGTCCATGAAAGCTCTGAAACTATAAGAAAATTCTAGCTACTGCAGACAAAGGCCTTCTTGCATGCTGTAAGCACAAGTTAAAAAAAAAAGTCAAATGATAGAGTTACTTGCTTGATAGATGAAGGGAATGCCGTGGACATAGTATATCTTGATTTCAGTAAGGCCTTTGACAAAGTTCCCCATGACATTCTTGCAGTGAAGCTAGTAAGATGTGGACTGGACAGGGCTACTGTCAGGTGGATTTGTAACTGGTTGACTGACCGTACCCAAAGGGTGGTCACCAATGGCAGATTCTCATCCTGGGGAGAAGTGACTAGCGGGGTGCCACAGGGTTCTGTCCTGGGCCCGGTGCTGTTCAATATCTTCATTAATGACTTGGATGAAGGAATAGAGGGCATGCTCCTCAAATTTGCAGATGACACCAAATTGGGAGGGGTTGCTAATACACCTGATGATAGGATCAAAATTCAAAAGGACCTGGACAGATTGGAGAGCTGGGCCAAGGGTAACAAAATGAATTTCAACAGAGAGAAATGTAAGGTCCTACACTTAGGCAGAAAAAATGGTATGCAGAAATATAGGATGGGGGACACGTGGCTGGCTAACAGTACGTGTGAAAGGGATCTAGGAGTCTTCATAGACCACAAGCTGAACATAAGTCAGCAGTATGATGCGGCAGCCAAGAAGGCGAACGCAATTCTTGGTTGCATCAATAGGAGTATGGTGTCTACATCGAGGGAGGTATTGGTACCACTTTATTCTGCATTGGTTAGACCTCATCTTGAATACTGTGTCCAGTTCTGGGCACCCCAATTCAAGAAGGATATGGATAAGCTGGAGCAGGTCCAGAGGAGGGCAACCAAAATGATGAGGGGCCTGGAAGCCATGCCTTATGAGGACAGACTTAGAGAGCTGGGTATGTTTAGTCTGCAGAAGAGAAGGTTGAGAGGGGACATGATAGCCATGTTTAAATATTTGAAGGGATGTCATGTCGAGGAGGGAGTGGGCTTGTTTTCTCCTGCTCTTGAGACCAGGACAAGGAGCAATGGATGCAAGCTGCAGGAGGGGAGATTCCGCCTGAACCTCAGGAGGAATTTCCTGACGGTCAGGGCTGTCTGGCAGTGGAATGTGCTGCCACAGAGTGTGGTGGAGTCTCCTTCTTTGGAGGTTTTTAAGCGGAGGCTGGATGACCACTTGTCGGGAGTGCTTTGAGGGTTTTCCTGCATGGCAGGGGGTTGGACTGGATGGCCCTTGTGGTCTCTTCCAACTCTACATTTCTATGATTCTATGATTCTATGATATGTGTTACAAGAGGCCTGGATGCTTGGAATGTAGTGTCCATATGGGGGAGGGGGATGAGACCCAAACCTTAGGCTCTACTGAAGTGCGTGATTCTTGTTTTTGTTGCTTTTTCGTTTTGTTTATAAGAGAAGAGTATTGAGGAATATTGATTCATGTGAGCCCTTACAATTTGAAGTCATATAGGCCAAACATACCCTTTCAGTTAGGAGCAGGTACTTCATGTCAAACAACTACACTAAGGTACTACAGATATATCTCATCATTTCAATTTTTTCTTTATTTCTTTCTCTTTAAAACATCTACTAAGTAAAATGTATCCAGCCTCTTCAGCTCAAGAACTATTTTTTTTAAAAAAAATTTAAGATTGCTTTTAAAAGGAGCAGATATGTTGTCTACCACCACTACTACATCAAAGAGAATGTCCCTGAAGCAAGGCTTCCTGTTTATTACATTTTTATGATAACACAGCATTTGCGCTAGAGCCTCTTTAGTAGTGGGGAGTAAAGTACTCTCCATAAAGGCAATTTTTTATATCTATGGCTTTAAAAATAAAACTGCCGCAATATAAAGCTAGAAAAACAACTGGTTCATAATATTGACTAGTTTGGGGTTTGGTTGTGAATGATGCAAAAATATGAATAAAATGTCTCTGGTACTGAAGGGAATGAGGAAGCCTTTGCATACCAATCCAGTAGAACTCTGTGCATGAACAGGAGCCTGATATACGTACGAGCTCCTCAAATAATTTCATTACTTCATGGCCACTGAATATATTCCACAGCAGCAAATTTAGGGGGGCCCTGGTTTATACTTGGATGGGAGACTGCCAACAAATACCAGGTTCTGTAGACTATATATCAGAGGAAGGAACTGGAAAAACCACCTCTGAGTACTCTTGCCTAAGAAAAACCCGTGACATTCATGGAGTTGCCATAAGTCAACAGATTACTTGAGGTCTTGCACACACAGGATGTAGGCAAGACCTGAAGGTGTTGGCAGTCTCAGATGTGGACTTCTAGATCTTTCCTTTATATGACAGCAGGTGTTGTGTAGGGGTTCAGGTGTTAGGGTAGACTCTAGAGGCCAAGGTTCAAATTCTCACTCAGCCATGGAAACCAACCAGGTGGCTTGGGGCAAGTCACACTCTCTCAGCCTCAGAGGAAGGCAATGGCAAATCCCTTCTGAACAAATATTGCCTAGAAGACCTCATGATAGGTTTGTCTTAGGGCACCATAAGTCAGACACAACTTGAAGGCACATAATGTATATGTATATGTGTGTGTGTATGTGTGGGGAGGGAGAGAGACTGGCAAAACTACCTCTGAGTATTCCTTACCTAAGAAAACCTCATGAAATTCCTGTGGTTGCCATAAGTCAAGACGTGACCTGAACACAAATACATACATACATGCATGCACACGTGCGCACGCGCACGCACACACACACACACTTTCGTATGAGACTGGACTAGGACATTCTACATCATGATCTAGTTTCTTAGTTGCAGAGAATTTTCAAAGTGAGAGAAGAATTCTGGAAAGTGATTTGCCACCTGCAGTCCTTTAAGTGATCTGTTTTGTGATCTCCAGATGCTGCCTACAAGCTCATTCTATTCGCATCCTGCTGAAGGTACAGATCAGGACTTAGGTTTGCAAGGGAAAGAGTAATGTGTGGCATGTCCTCATCGTTTAAACACGCTGTTAACATGCAATCAATCATATGTGCTATTAAAATATCCCATTAAATTTCTCATTTTTCAAGTTTTTCAATATGTTGGATTAATAATAATAATAATAATAATAATAATAATAATAGGAAAAAGTAAGATGACCACTTGGTGGCAGCAAAATCAAGCAATGCAGTTTTTGCAGGGCATCTGAGACTGAAAATTCTTTCTTTGAGATACATTGTAGGAATCTTGCTGCAAATAGTTGCTTCAGCATGCTATAATCTACGAAAGACAGGCTGTGCAAATAAGCTTTTCGTTCCAGCACCTGTTTTGAGTTTCTACCTTACTATTCATCCATGCATACTCTAATAATGGAAGAAAAAACTACAAGCTTTAGTGTACTTTGAGAGATTTTTGTATGGAAAAGAGAGTGTCCAAGTGCACCATTTTTTTTCACTTTAAGATGAGATAATCCCTGTTCAGAAACATTGCACTTTGTCTTTCTCAACTATTTTAAAAATTGCGATTCTTCCAAAATATCAGCACTAGGCAACAATTTAGGGTTGCCAGGTCAAGATCATCCCAGGTCTTGAGATTTTTGGTCTAAACCCCCTGAGACCAGAGCTGTTCCCCTGGTGATGTCTTTAAACATTATGCACTAAACTGCCAACACAGAGATTCCAAGATTGTCATTCAACAGACCCCACTCCATATTTTCCTGGTTGTAAATTAAGTGTCTTTGCAGATTGATTTATGAACTTGTTTTGTATCTATTAACTCTTGCAAAGTGTAGCCAGCTAGAATAAGGTTGCCATATTCTAGTTCTCCAAATCTGGGTAGACTGTTCTATGTATTATGCAAATTAATTTATATAATATGCAGAGTATGCACTTTAATTGCAGCGTTGCTCATCTATCAGTTAGATGTTCAGCCTTATAACTGTTTGTATACAGCAAGCACTTATCTGAAAGAAAGACAGTACAGGATAATGGTTAGAGGACTATGCTTGGAATAGGGAGGCCCCAGCTCAAATCCATCTGATCATGAAGCCTACTTGTTAATCTTTGGAATCAGAAAAAGGTAGAGGAATACATTGAACACTGATAGTTCAGTTTCATCTTTGCATGAAGTCACTGAATGATATAGCCCGTCCATTCATTACAAAGAATGAGACAAAGCAGCAGATGCAATGATATCTCTAGTCTCTACTTCTGGGAAGGCAGGGGCTCTATCATTTCTCCTCGTCCTTCCTCCCTGCCCCTGCTCTCCCCCCATCTGCTCCCCCCGCCTCATCCCCCTTTTCCTTTGCCTCATCTTTCTGTTTCGCACTTTAAAGCTGCCACTGAGCTTCCTCCCTTCTTTTTGCTCCATCCCTCCCTTTCTCCTCACAAACACTTGCTTTACCTTACGCTGCCACCAGTCTGCCTCCCTGCCTACCCTCTGTAAAGCAACATAAACTGGTGAGTACTACTTTAGTAGGATGGCAGGTAGCAGTACTGCTACTCCTGCCAGAACCTAAACGCAAGGAGCAGGGAGAGAGGAAGAGGAAGAGAGTTTGGAATTAGGGACAATATTGACCTATCCTACAGCACAACTCTAAAAATAAATAAATAATGGAACTGATGCATGAACTATTTAAAAAGTGGCGTACAATGTCTTGCTGTAATGAAGTAACTATCAAGTTGCTTGCAAAGACTGCCATATCCCTCATGATCTGCCCCCAACTTTTGATACAGATGTGAATTCACTGCTATATTTCTATCTTTACGTTGTTTGGTGGTTTGGTGGAGCATTTTTAACTGAGTACTGGCAACCCTCCAATCTAAGTAATTTATTAAGTATAATGCAAACTTTTTCATAGCCCTTTTAAGAATGTACTACACCAAAGAGTCACACATTGCACTTTGAACCTGCCATGGAAGAGTCTTTGTAGTTCAGGTTCAGGAATGCTTTGTGAGGCTATTTCTCACAGGCAGAGTTGTATCTGCATGTGACTCTGCTTGGTAGATGTGATCTGACCCTCTCGACACCACCTTCCCATATTTTGCTTTTGCTTTCGCTTCTCAATACAAATATTTTCTATATCCACTGCCTTATTGCAGCAGTTTTCATTGCATTCCCTACTGTCAGGTAATGAATCATAGGAAAACAAATCACATGGTAGACAGGAATGGTATTTCTTAATTAATGAATAAATATTGATATACACTATATACACACATAGTTTGTATAGTCACACACAACGTCTGAACCTATATGGCCTATGCAATAGAGATAGGATAGGCATTTGCAATAAACCACTGTATCATCTCTGAAGTTAGAAGAGAATAATGGCTACATATTTTGCTCCATATCTCAGCCCCTATGAGGGTTACAGACTTACCTAAAAAAAATACAAAATGAAAGTTTGGAATCTAAGCCAGCAAAAACTAACAACAAGTACCAGGTGCTGTGCCTAGATTCCAGATAAAATCTGTCAAACCAGATGTTCCTTTCTGATGGGAAGTGTTCATGCAGTCTTGTATCTCATCCAGAGTTGGTCATTCAAAAATGATAATTTTAACCCCTGGCAATCTCTCAAAAGTGACTCATGAAAAATTGGGGAGATCTAGGAACCCTATTCCTCATCCAAGGTTGTCAAGGGATATGCTGCCATCTTTTAGTAAGATTTTTCTGAAGCTCTACTGGTCTCTGCAAATACCTTTTCGGATATAGAAATAGCCACTCTCAACTCTGGAAAAGGGATATAATATTTCCTTGTTAAAATACAGAGTTGGATTTTTTTTTAAAAAAAATAAAGATCAATAATATTTTTTCTTCCCCACCCCTCATATATCCTGCTTCCTTTTTTCAATCTGCTTAGAAAGACACTTCTAGCTTTCTTTATATAGCAATTTCATGCTTGTGAAAAAAGGCCTGAGAACTGGAAAAGTTTGCTACATGTTCTCATGTCACCATTTATTATGTGGCAGACTAGAGAGAAGTTTTTTTGACAAGGGCTAGGAAAATCAATAGGTGCTTAATGGCAGGGAAACCCTTTTTCTACTGCCAGCCTTTATCCCATGAGATGAGATGTCATTGAGCTTTCATGTAGAAACGTTTAACTCAGACTCTGTTCTTAAAGGGAAGAATAATGAGGTTCCCTAAGCTTAGAAAAGCAACAGTTCACTCCTCCAAGTGCAACTGAGATAAAGTGATGCAAACTGGGGTGTTGTACTATTCTTCTCCCCAGCTTTAAGAGATGCAAATCTAAAGAAAGAAAAGGCAGGCATAATGTCAGGTGTCAACAGTCTCTTCAAGGTAGAGACGGTACATTTGTGTAATGTCATGGTGAACACTGTGACACCACCTTACCTTGAATTTTTGGATTCAAGGGATCCAGGCCCTTTTCGCACCTTACCTTGACAGCGCGATGAACTAGAGCCCTCATGATATAGCCAATATCTCAAGAGGCTCAGTAGAGAGCCCCTTGCAGTCTGCACACGGTAGGGCATTCGCGAGAGAGCACCAGTTCCCGCCCGGTGCCTTGTCCGCATGTCAGCGTCCTGGGCCACACCCAGGTCCTGCCCTATCCCCACCCCACCACCCCTGATTGGTCAGTGGTTTTTCTTTTTTTTTTTATTGTTTCGTCGACTATCGTGCTAACGTTAGCACGATAGATCCTGCCAACAGGCTGTTTCATACTACGTTGGTAATGTGCTAACGTGCCAACGATAGCGCCGGGTTTAAAAAACAACAACACAGTTGGCCGGACCCTGGGGGCTGCTGTCATCTCTAGTGTGGGTGGCGACGCAGCCCTGGGGTGGCCTCTCGCGGCGACATGTCGTGCAGTGTTCCCTGCTGTGATGGGGACAGCGGCCGGCCTGCTGCTGGGCAGAGCGTCTCCTAGGAGTTAATGCGTGAGGGACAGGCAGCAGGGACTGCCCACACCCCGCCCACTCCTGGGTCCTTCCTGGAGGCACACCAGATGATGGCTCTGCAGGCCCTCTGGTCGCGTGACCAATGCGTGAAAGGCAGGTTATTTTCGCCTTTTAGGCGAAAATAAGAAAACATGCTATCAGCACTATCCGTGGCCGTGATAGCACCTGGTTCACCAGAACGTCGTGCGGTACGGTGGCTCGTGAAGGGGGGAGGGAGCATGCCTAATACACTTTAAAAACGCCATGCGAAAAGGGCCCCAGTTTATGTACCAAGCTAAAGAAGTAATTAACAGTGAAGGCATCAAATGGAG
Organism: Iguana delicatissima; assembly: GCA_948472985.1. Taxonomy (NCBI): domain Eukaryota; kingdom Metazoa; phylum Chordata; class Lepidosauria; order Squamata; family Iguanidae; genus Iguana; species Iguana delicatissima. The sequence goes on from CAOKZL010000230.1 coordinate 857,355, forward strand.
GCTCTGCTGGGTGATAACTGGATTCTCTGGCCAGTGCTATGGTTTAGCATCAAGTATGTATATTAAGAATAATTTCTGTTGTGAACACACACATGACCAGCTGTTTATGCCAATGAAAAAGATATTTTGGTTATAATCATGGTCAAGTTTTTGTTCACTGGCTGCAGTACTGGATTGTCTCATGCAACTAAATGCACAAGATGATGTATGGCCGTGCTTCCTCCCATGGCACAAGAAGCAATCCAATTCCCCATTTAGCAGGTCTAAGTACCACATTTCTGGAACTCCACAGGCAGCAGTCCTAGACTTGCTCAGTCTTGAATAAATACTACCATTGCACAACGTCTGAAAAAGTAAAACCTTATATAGAGGGGCCTCATGGACCATAAAGTCCAACCCACTGTTCAGTGCAGTGTCTCCAGCTAAAGCATCTCCAGCAGGTAGCTGTCCAGCCTCTTTCTGGAGACATTCAAAGAAGGAGAACCCACCACCTCTCTAGGCAATTGATTCCATTGCTGAACTGTTCTTACTGTGAAGAAGTTCCTTCTAACGTTCAACTGAAACCTACTTTCTTGTAATCCATTAGACTTGGTGCTACTCTTCGAGACAGCACAGAACAGGCCTATCCCTTCCTTTCTGATAGTCTCTGAGCATTTAAACCGTGCAATCATGTCACCCTTCAGTCTTCTTTTCACCAAACTGAAAAAGCACACCTCTTTCAACCTTTCCTCAAATGTTTTGTTCTCCATACCTCTTATCATCCTTGTTACCCTTCTCTGGACCTGCTCCAACATTCCTATATCCTTCTTAAAATGAATGCCCAGAAACAAACACAGCACTTCAGATAAGGTTTGACCAGCACAGACTTGAAGTTCCTTCTAGTATTCAATCAAAATCTACTCTCTTGTAACTTAAAACTATTAGATCTGGTCCTACCTTCTGGGACAGCAGAGAACAAAACTGGTTTACCCTCCCCTCAGTGACTGCCTTTTAGATATTTAAGCAAGGCAATCATATCATCTGCCCCAATATTCTATTCACTCAGCTAAACAAGGCCTGATATCTCAACTTTTCATCAATTGTTTTGTTCTCCATACCTCTTATCATCCTTGTTACCCTTCTCTGAACCTGCTCCAACTTTTCTATATCCTTATTAAAAGAAGATGCCCAGAAATAAATGCAGTACTCCCAATGAGATCTGACCAGCTCAGAATATAGTGGAATTATTACTTCCCTTGATTTGGAAACTATGCTTCTATTAATGCATGCCATAATAGCATTCACTTCCTTTGCTGCAGTATCACACTGCTGGCTCACGTTCAACTTGTGATCAACAATAATCCCGAAGGTGCTTTTCACATGTAGTACCGCTGAGTGATATGTCTTCCATCTTACACCTGTGCATTTCATTTTGTTAATTTCTGCTCCATTTTGTAGTGTATCAAGGTCCTTTTGAATTCTGTTTCTATCTTCCAATGTGTTAACCAGTTTTGTATCATTTGCAAATTCCCTCTACCCTGTCATCTGATAAAAATGTTGAAGAGTCATGGCCCTAGGATAGAACCCTGAGGCACACCACTTAAGACTTCCTTCCAGTTTGAAGTATAGCCATTGATGATGACTCTTTGAACACAGTTTTCCAACCAATTATGGATCCATCTGACAGTGTTCCCATCTTTTCCAAATTTAATCAATTTCCTAATCAAATTTTATGGGGGACCTTATCAAATGTTTCACTGAAATACAGATAAGTGACATCCATAGCATTCCCACCATGTACTAAATTAGTAATCTAAATGGAAAAAAAAAATAAGGTTTAGTTTGTCAGGATTTGTTCTTGACAAACCCATGCTGGCTCCTACTGATCACTGCATTGTTATCAAGATACTTGTGTAATACCAGTGCAAAACCAACCACAGAATTCCATCCAGTGCCTTCAAATAGAGAAAAACATATGCAAAAACTCAAGTTGCATACATTTTCAAGTTTAAATACTATCAGTGAACTGTGAGGTAAACAATTGTTTTGCAAGCAATTTCACCTGATGTGTAAACAAATAATTCTGCCATATTGTCTCTGTTTGAACTATCAACTGGCTTTTCTCAGCTTAAGTACAGATCATTAGCTTTGCTTAGCTTCCTACACTGAAATTGCTTAACAGATCATGAAATCTATCTTTCTCAGAAAAAGGTTGGAATTGTCTATGCTGTATGGCAGTAGGTTCAAAACTCTTTTTCACTTGCATACCCCTTGGCAGCCCATTTCCATAAACTGTACCCTTCATATTAGCAAAATGTTTGTAATTAATGTTCTTATTTAAAATGTATATGTTATAACTGTAAATAAATAATGGGATCAAAAAGCAATAGAATAAGAAGGTGAACAGATAGTGCATATATATTTACATTCAAAACTCAAAAGATTCAGTGAATTCAAGTAAATACATCACAGATTACATTTTTAAAAAATTAATTAATAATTAATACTCATTGGATATTGTTAATAGGACTGACCAAGGTGCCTGCCTATATATACACCAGTATCAATATGACAGTACTTAAATATTTGCAAAGTGGAGGAGAGTAAAAGCTGAGCCTGTGAAAGGCACACTGCAGAGCATGCACACTGTTGTGGCATTTTCACAACACATTGTTTAGAGAGGGACTCCCCACCATTTGCCAAAAGTGAGGGAATGGGGCTTTTCTCATAGTTAAATAGTGAAGGAAACCGGCTCTGCTACTTGTCATAACATTCAATTAATTTCACAACTTCTGACTTGTATCTTGTCTTACACTGTTACTGTATGTGCCTTTTTTGCCATTATTCAATTTTTTAAAATGCACCCCTAAATGTTCTGGTTTGTTTTCCTGGGGGTACACATGACACAGGTTGGGAATCACTATTATGTGGGGAAGGAGCTGAAAGACTGTTGTAATCGTGAGTTAGGTGATGTGTTTCATTTCTACCAATCCCCAAGAAGCTACAGAGTTAAACACATTGTTACCACACCATACACCTCCACCCTGTGGGATATGATATTTTCATAACTGGACATATTTTATGGTTGGAACACATGTTTGAAAGCTAGCTGGCTGTAAGTGTATGCCAAGTCAGGATGACCTCAGACATGATTAGGTCATAAGTTCCAAGAGGATTGGATGGGAAAGTCTGATGCTGATGGGCTTGGGATAATCCTTTCAAAAACTACAAATTACAAGCATTCCTGAAAACAATAGCAGGCAAAATTGTCCAGGTGAAACAGTCAGGGACCTCTACTGTGAACATATACTGTGGTGACCTTCCCTATTCACCTTACTTGACCAAACATTAATAGACTGTCAGGACTCCCATAAATGTTTTGTCACCTAGAGTTAACACCATCAGCCTATTCTGGACTTTTTTGTTAATTCTGTGAGAAAGCCATTACCACTTTGTCCATACACCCTCCTTTAGAGCAGGAAATTGGGTATAAAAATCCTCACTCCACCCCAGTAAATTGTAGTATGTTAGGGGGTAGTATGTGGTAGTATGTTGGACATTATACTGCAGATGGTAACCCAGATTCTTGTTCCTCTGTACTACCCTCAGATGTGCTGTCTGAGCCATTCCACTTTGACCTTCTGCTTCAGGACTGGTAACTATCACCCTTTCCACCCAATCTGTTTCTATCCAAACTTTCTTGCCTCACTTTCTGATAGCCTTGTATGGTTCTTGAGAGTGTCTGATTTCCTGTATGCTTGTTAATTCCCAATAAAATACACTGTTCAACTTTTAACTGAAGTCCTCTCTACAGTTAGTACTCATATACACAGGTGAAAAGATCCTGCCATTACCTTCCTCTCGCAGGCCTCCTTTGAGCTATAATTCCCCAAATTCTAAGGAGACTCTGGCATTGTAGGTGGACCTCAAAGTCCCCCATCTCTTAAGGTAACAACATGTTTGACAAGCATTATAGGATACCTGGATGGTATGGGCCTAAGAAATTAAGGAGTAATTGTCTTTTCAGGCTTCAGTTGGTATAACTGGGAAATGTCCGAGGACAGTTGATAAGAGCTGGGAATATGACATTCTAAAAAATTGTGATAGATGACTTGTCATAAGGCCTAGACAACCAGGTGCCCTAATTGGGACTGAAGTGTAAAATTGCACATTGAGCAGGGGGCTATGTAAGGTATAAATAAGACTCCTTGGGTGAGCTTCAACACAGACCTTGGACTGTGGTGGTACTGTGTACTTGTTGACCAGTGAGAGGATTTGTCTGCTGCTGTACTGGGGCTTCCAGCAGCTGAATGGAGAACATGAGACTGTCAATTGCTTTTTCTGTATCCTTGCCATATATCCTTCCTGTGCAAATTTAGCAATAAATGTTTTTCCACCTTTCCCACAGGTGTGGTTATTCCTCCCGATCCTAAAAAAACTCTTCTTTTGGGAAAACATATGCCTATTCACATTCCCAGCAGGCCTGTACAATCCTTAAGTGTTGGCAATATATCTCTCCCAACCCCCGTAGCATATGTTGCCACAGCCATCTACTGGCTGGTAGGAACATAGAACAGTAAATGCCCAGGAGGAACCTGGCAGCAGTTCTGCAGATATAAGAGGAAAGCTGATATCACTCTGGGAGGACAACACCAATTCTTTTTCTTCAGCTATGGAACTACTTCTGTGTGCTGCCTAAGAACCTATCACTCTCCTGGGCAATCAATGGACATGGAAGGACGTTCCATTGCTTGGAAGCTGCCTGAGGTTGTATGTAGACATGTTGCACAAGGAAATATTTAGTACTTCACAACATCTGAAAAAGAACATACCCAGGTAAGGAGGTTGCAGCACACAAAGAAGGAAGTGTTAGCCATTTCCTTATGACTAGTGACTTTCCCCCAAAATACCACATACTATTAGGACTATTAGCTAAGACCTCATTGACACAAATTGATTCACAGCCCCTCTAAAAAGGCTGACTGCCATATGGGATTGGAGAAGGGAGATGGCAGGAGAGGACACCCTAAGGTTGAAAGAAATACTGAGAATGAAAAACTTGAAAAAGTTAGTTTTAAGACGATAAGACTGAGATTCCCTCAGCTAGTGTGACCAACGACATGTAAGCTGAGTATTTTTGGAGTTGTAGTAAAAATAAAGTTTCCACATTCTGAGACAATTATGTGAAACATTATGAACATTGTAAAACATTGTCTAAATAGATGCTAAATGTTCTAATTATTAATCAGAAAAATCACAAAAAATAATTTAAGTACCTGCATGTCATTATGATTGGAAGAATTACATATGAATGGTGTATCTGACTGTAGGCAATTACCCAATAAAAAAAGTGAATATATAATTAAACCAAAGTGCAAGAAAGTTAAACATGATTTTTGTTGGAAACCGAGCTTTATTTTTAAACTCCTACTGTAGTTGGATAAAAATACAGCAGACACAGCAAACAAAATTCTCAGAGCGTGACATAGCTTGGAGAGAAACTAAAAGAAGCTTTTCAGACAGAGCACAACAAACAGCCCATTAAGGATGGGGAAAAGCTAACCATATGTTCCAGTAGAAGGGACACATTTTAGAAAAACAGAACACTAAAAAAGTGAATGAGTCTTTAGATAGAACAGCTTAATTTCACAAACAGGATCTACTGCCAAAGGTAGGTGATACATGAGTGAAGTGAGCTATATTGGGGTGGGAAAATAAATAAATATTAGAAATAGTTAAAACCCAGGTTGTGTTAGGCTCCTCCTCTTCACTGAAACTCGACCATAAATAAAGGGACCATATGTTGGTAATTGTAACACTTAGAAAAGCCTGGTTTTGTTTTAAGTACCCTTGCAGAGATCTCATTCTAATTGCTTAGAATGTTCTGGGGTCACTTAAAGAAGTGACACTGAGGTCACCACCAAGAATGTGGACCAGAGTGGAAACTTTTGACTCTCTCCATGCTTTTTTCTATGTCTCCCATCACCTCCATCCAACATAGCCATGGTAAAGGATTGTGGGAATTGTGGTGTAGAACATCCCAAGGGCAAAAATTTCCCATTCCTAATCTAGATCAATGGTCTCTACTTTTTAAGAGTCAAACTTCATATGGGAGCTACTCTCCCCAACTTTAGTATATACAACTGTGTTTTCCATACTTTGTTGTCCCCCATCTTTTCTTTCTTCCTTGTAGACTATTTTTGAACACTACAAAAAAAAAAAAGTAAAGTGATGTTGGTAGTAGTGGTGTTTACTGTAGGCAGGATTGTAATCTACAGTAGCCTAGATTGTAACTGACGTGAAGGTCCTAATTGAGGATCAAATGCCTAGACACCATAGAATGCAACTTCAAACAAACTATAGCAAACGTGTTTCTCAGTCCAAAACTCAGGACTTCATCACTCAGTAGGTTTGTTGCACTGGCTTAGTTCTGTATTTGGTCTTCCATTATCACCTGATGTCGTGACTCTCCCATTGTTGCATTGCATTTCAGTGGTTATTGGACTTCATCTTTTCATTGATGGGAAAAACTCATTAATGGCGCTAATATCACAGCTGTTCAGCTATTGCTTCTTGGTGTGACCATTTCCTTCCACTGCAGTTCTGATATTCTAGCAGTCATGTGATGTGAGTGGGTATAGTTTTCCTCTTCTATCTCTCCCTATCCCCAAGCAGGGTAAAGTCATTCCACTTCCAGTGTCTGGACAAAGAAGACATTATGATGCACAGAAACAGTTACTTTCACTCTGTTCCCTAGTACATGTATGTATGTATGTATGTGTCTGTGTGTGTATGTAGATAGGTAGATAGATAGATAGATAGATAGATAGATAGATAGATAGATAGTTTAGCTGTTCTGCTGGAATTGTGCAATGACACTACTGTAGCAGTCACTGGCATGTTGCATATATGAAATTGCAGCAAAACAAATAATACACTACAAAAATGCATAATGGGTTACTGAAATTTTGCAACTGTGGTATTAACAAAACAAAAGAACAATGTTGCCTTTACTCTGTTCCCTGATACACATTTCTTTTTTAAATGTTGTTTTGTCATAACTGTGCAATTGCATTGCTGTGGCAACTGAAATTGTACAATTGTATCAAAAAATAAAACAAAACAGGAACATTTTTTTTCTTACTTTGTTTCCTGGTACATATTTCTTTTTTAAAATTTGTGGTTTTTTGTAATTGTGAAATTGTACTGCTGGGACAGTCACCAACATGCTGCAATTATACAATTACAGCAAAACATTTTAAAAAAAATCCTCCTGCAGAACAATTGAAGCAAAAAAAGAAAAGAAAAAACAAGCAGCATATATGCACTATGTAGCATGGACACAGGCAGGGAAGGTGGGGTCAGTGAGGCAGTACAGAAGACTGAATGTGGGATGTGTATCATCAAAGTGACACCATTGCGTTATTGCAGAGAAGGTATGGAAGTGATCATTTCTATACCAGTTATGTGTTTGTTTGCTTAAATAACTTGATTGCTGTGAGACAAAAGGCCATGTGGACAAATTCCTCAGTAAAAAGGGCTTTATCTTGTGTTAAAAGTCTGCCCGGATGTTGCTCCAGGTTATTTCTCAACTCCTCATCGATATGGTAGCCAACTTGCTTTTCTATATTTGTACATATACCAATCAGTATGTTTTGAAGTAATCTGGATAATTTAGGAATGAAAAGACTTCTGAAAATAAGTTTATCAGAATTTTGTTCAGAAGAGTCCATCTCCCTGAACTTTTCAGAATAAGAAATAGATTTGTTATAATTTGTGAAATGTTACTTGAGCCAAAATGTCTAATATATGAGTTTAGGATCATAAATCAACAGTATGATGCAGCAGCCAAAAAAAGCCAATATGTGGAGGGGGACTGCATTTCTTTTTATAGACTGGAGACTCCCTTTCCAGCTTCTCTATAACACCGGACACCTCCACCTTCTTATATACCCTGCTTTCCCTTTTTAAACCTGCCACCTTAGTGGAAAAGGAATAAAGCCTCTCTGGTCTTATTCAGAAGGATTTGATAATCTGTGGTAGCATGTTTCTGTAAAAATAGAACTGAAGAAAATTACTCTGCTGAGTCAGAAATTATAAAAAGAGAATGCAATCTTTATTAAAACAACAAACAAGGAAAAGGTACTGGGTATTATGAGTATATACGGGCAAAATAGAACTTCCAAAAATATCTAACCAGATTCCTCAGCTCAACTTACTATTCAAGTACATAGCTTTCATACCCACTCAGACCTTTGACTTCCCCTGCTTTGACTTCCCCAATCACTAAGTCAGAGTCTCATTTTCTGACCCACTCAGAAGTGATTTGGTCTCTCCTCTACCTCTCACTAGGCCTCTAAGAAAAGCACACTCTTATCCACCAAAATCCTTCCTCCCTCTCTCCCTGAAGGAATCTCTCCCCCAACTCCAAAAAAAAAAGAAAAAGAAAAGAAAAGAAAAGAAAAAAAGAGAAAAAAGAAAAAAGAAAATCACCCCCTCTTATATAGAGTTCCTCTTCAGAAAGTTCAGCGCCTCCCATACACCAATAGGCTGGGTTTCTCTCTTACCCAGAGCCCCTTGGGTCACTTGGCAACCTGTTGCTAAGGCAGGCCTGCTTCTCAAGCTAACCACACACCCCAGGCTTTGTCACACAATGCAATTCTAGGCTCCATCAACAGGCATGCAAAGACCAGACTGAAGTACCTAATAGTGCCACTTCTTCTATTTGGTCAGATATCACCTGAAAGATTGTGTGCAGTTCTGGGTACCGCAGTTCAAAAAAGATATGCATTCAGAGGGGGTGACCAACATGGTAAAAGATCTGAAAACTGAGCAACAGCTTAGGTAGCTGGATATGTTTAGCTTAGAGAAGAGAACACTGAGAGGTGATATGGCAGCCATATTTAAATACATGAAGGGATGTCATAGGCTCTTTCCGCAACTTACCTTCATCTGGCATGACAGCGCAGGGATCATGTGAGCAGCCTCTTGCGAGAGGCTCTTGTGTCCCTGCTGCTTTGGCTCCACAGCTGCTGCCCGCTGGCTGGCAGGCAGCGTAAGGGTTCCGCCTCTTCCTTCCGCAGTGCAGGCGGGTATTTCCCAGGCTGTGCTGGGGGAGGAAGCAAGAGGGTTGTGGCTCCGGAGCTCTGCTTGCAAAGTAAGTGCGCGCAGGGCCCTGGAGCGATGCACAATTGTGCACCATTTTCGGCTACAAGCTGAAAATGAAATAGTGCGCAATTGGCTCCTGCCGGCCCTGGCAGCATTGCACGATTGTGAGGACATTGTTTGAAACACTCCTTGTGATTGCGCAATGCTCCGGAGGCCCTTTCACATGGTAAATGCCCTGCAAAAAGGGCCATAGAGAAGATGGAGCAAACTTGTTTGCTGCTTCAGAGACTAGAACGCTACCTGATTCAAATTATAAGGAAAAATAATTCCTCCAAAACATTAGGAAGAGGTTCTTTATTGTAAGAGTTTTTTTGACAGTGGTAGAGTGTCCATCTTTGGAGATCTTCAAGCAGATGTTGGATGAATTTCTTTCAGAAATGCTGTATCTGCCTGTATGTCAAGGGGTTGAGCTAAATGAACCTTTGTGGTTACTTCCAACTCTATTGTTGTATGATTCTATGAACATTTGGAAGGTGTTAATCTTTAAGCATTCAGTACTCATGGGTAGGGGATAGGGCTAGCCCGTACATTTTCTCTGGGCTTTATCATAGTATACTATTATTGCACTATTACCCTACTTTAATTGCCATGACAACATACAGTGGAATTCTGGGGCTTGCAGTTTGAGAAAGGGCATTTAGAATTCTCAGCCAGAGAGCTCTTGGCCGGCCTCACTAAACTACAAACCCCAGAATTCCACAGGATGTTGAAAGTGGAATAATAGCAGCGCAGTGTGATAGGTCATCTGTTCCTTTCATATGTGTTTGAATACTGAAAGTCCATATTTTACTATGGTAACTCGTCCCTTTGGCAAGACAAAATAGTTTAATTTGTTTTATGAAAGAGAGGGCTACTAGTTAATACTCTTCTTGGAAGTAATGGATGGCAAGGTGGGGAGTTCTGATGGGCTTTTTTGTACATGATTCCTAGAATTTCAGATTAAGATGACTTGATAGCTTCATGGCTCTGTTCACCCCTGAATTTTGATTTGTAAATACAACACTTTTATCTGTAGCTATGCGTAATGGGCTGACCTATGGGAAGACAAACACAATTACTTTTTAAGTGCGTAAAGTTACAAAGTTAACTTTTGCTCCCAGTACTACAGCAATCAACAAAAATGCTTCGCAGGGGAAGAGATAGTATCTGTGCTGACTCAGGTTAAAATATGAGACTTAATTGCTCTCTAAAATAGTTTCTGTAGCCAAGCTCTGTGAGTGGCTTGTGCATTCCCCACCCCTTTAATTGAAGCTGACTATCAGTCACATAACTGATACTGTAGAATTTTGGGGCCTTCAATACCTTAACTTGGCAAAGCTTCTTATTTTTTATTGGTGAATTAAAAAATGTGATACCAATAACCTTATCAGTGTCCCACCTGCTCATTTTACCTTACAGGACCTTTAAGCAAAAAGGCAGATTGTGGTATTGTTTCAGTTATGTTTCAGATAATTCAGGAGGAACTTCATAAGGCGGACAAGCCATAGCTGGGGAGTTTCTGACAACAGGGTGAGCCCTGCCACTAGGCAGAATGAGGCAGATGTCAGAGGCAGCAGTTTTTTGATTTCATGAAAAGGCAGCAAATTATTAGTTGCAAAAAGAAATTATTCATTTGTTATTGTGATGGAGTCCTGGGGGTGTGGCTATCCTGAGTGCCAGAGCAGCCTAGCATTAGGTTACTACTCGGGAGAGAACTGAAGCACATTAGTGTGAGGGAGGGGCTGGAGGCACGAGAGGAGAATATATAAAAAGGCAAGCACTGAGTTTCATTTTCAGTCCTTCAGTCAAAAAAAGCTGAAATAAAATCCCGCTGTCAGCTAGGGAGGTTGTCTGAGTGGAGCGGGTTTAGTTCTCAAGGAAAGCCTAGAGAGAGGTAGAAGAGTAATCAAACCATTAGAAAATCTGGTCAGTAAGCTTAACCCAGATATGAGGGTTGAGCCTTTGGTGAAAATGTAGCCAAAGTATCGTTTACGATATTGGTGCTTACCTGAGGGTTTCAAGATATGAGGAAATTGTCTAAAAGAACTCTGAAGAACTGTCTTAGTTTTGATCTACATATGAACTCCAATACTTTTTCTGTATGTTATTTTAATAAAGATTATAGTTTATTTTTATAAGTATTGACTCAGCTGAGTAATATGCAGTATTTTAAACCAAACAGAAAACATGCTACCATAAATCCATAAAACTATTAAAGGGGTTCTAAATAACCATTGAATCACCTCACTCTTTACTTAGGCCATTTCCGCACTACACCGCTGTAGTGCTATTATTCCACTTTCAACATCCTACGGAATCCTGGGGTTTGCAGTTTAGGGAGGGGCACCTTTGGCCTCAGTAAACTACAAATCCCAGAATTCCATAGGATGTCGAAAATGGAATAATAGCACTAAAACAATGTGGTGTGGAAAGGCTGTCAGAAGTGGTGTTAAAAGGTGGAAGGCAGAAACTGTGTGTGAAGTGACAGAGCACTTTGTCAGGCTAAGAAGGTGCCATACCTGTCTGAGAGAAAGAAGCAGGCCCTGTCATAGTTATATATACCTTTATAAATCACTCATAGAATTTTGGTATAGAATCTGTTTAAAGATCTATCCTTGTTTTATTTTTACTCTCAGGGAGGAAGAGACCTACTTTTGGGATTTTCTGCTTCAGATGTCAAAATATCTTGACTGGTCCAATGTACTCTGAATTTCACCTGGAGAGGGGGACACTATTTGATATTGCATCTCAGGCAGCAAAGTGTCTCAGATCTTACCCCATTTGATATAATGTGAGACAAAGCACCTGTGGGTTCTTCCATTCTCTTTTCACCACCCTGTCTGCTACACACAGAAGGGAAATGAAAGCAGACATGACTTCACTTGCTGAATAACAGGGAGAAGCAGCTGTCTCATCCATCAATGAATAAGAAATTTAAAGGTATAATAAAGTTCTCTTTGTTGCAACCTGGCAGTCCAAAGCTCAAATGAGGCAACAACCTCTACCCCACCAATACTCCATCTCTTCTCTTCCTCTTTAACTCCTTGAAACTCCTGATCAGTGAGTGTGTTTATCTCATTTTCCCAGTGTTTGGCAATTAGTATATGTTGATGTACCTTTAGATACTTAAGGTGTGGGCCAGACTGGTTTTACTTGTAAATATTGTGCCATGCCTTACACTTTAGACACAATGAAAATTGATGCAACCTTATTTTGTTTTTCTGTTTTTAACCATGCCTCTTGTGAATACTAGTTGTATTCTTTACTTCTGTGATGCTTAAGAATTACTTAACTATTAGTTAAACACAAAGTAATAGTTAACTGTATTAGTTTTGACATATTTATGTCTGTTGTTGGTTTGAGCAGAATCTGTAAGGAAAGTTGTATCTTTTATATGGCAGGCCCAGCCAAACGCTTGCTGCACAGGTCAAAGCTCCCAGCCAGTCCTGTGGCTTTGCTAGCAACAGTGTTAGCCCAGTGGCAGAGGGAGGCCACTGGGGGACTTGTGGGAAAGGAGACTATTGTAAAGAGTGGGGCAAGGGTTCACACATTATATAGCAAGAAACTCTGGTTCACCTCTGCATGTAACAAGGTTGGATTATAAGCCTGGATGTTGTTAGACTACATCTTCCATCAATCCTAATAAGCACACCCAAGGCTGAGGGAAGAAGGGAGTTGTAGTCCAGCAATTTCTGCATGGCTATTATTTTTCTGTCATTGGTATACAGTCAGTAGAATTATAGCCAACCATGACTGACTGATATATGACATATGTTTTTCCCACATTTCAATTCTTAAACTTTCGGGAAAATGTAAATAGCTTTTGCTTAACCATTTTTGTAAGTTGTGTCCTTCAGTATCATATGACAGAGCCGTTTAATCACCACTCATACACCCAAAGTCCCTTTGATTTCATCCCAAGTGTTTTGCACTTAATAGGGTTTATGATTTTCCAGAAGAGTTCAGACATTAATATGCCAGTTAGCCACTGATGCCTCCTTGACTAGAGATACATTGTTGTCCCTGATGTCCATCCAAACCCCCATCTATTTCTTAAATAGTCTGTCCTCTTCCATATATGTGGAGCTTGTCTTACCAGTGAAAATAACTGTTGAATTGACGAGAAAATAAGTTATTCATTGCTAAGTAGCATTAATTTATGCTCTTTTAGTGGTGCATGGACCACAGGGAATGGTAAATCCAAGTCCATACATGATTTAACAGCTTCAGTTCCTTTGAGTGTTTCACAGTTTTTGAAAAGTGCCCATTTAAAATAAACAGTTTTTATATCAGTCTTCTACCATTGCAATTTTATTTTTAAACTAAACAGCATTTTATTTTATTTTTCTTGAGGAATTATCCATACATGGATAAATTATATGACTAATATGCACAGCTGTCAGAAACAGATACATGGATTTCAGTTTTTGGTTTTGATACTCTTTCATTTTCTATCTCTGTAATGGATTCATGTGATGTAAAAGATTATTTATTTTAAAGAAAAACCCATATAATTAGAATAGTCCAAATAGATCTGCCTTATTCTGCAGATCCAAATATAATATATTAGCATTTATAGTCAGAGTGCTGGGAGGGTTGTCCCTCCAGATGTTTTTGGCGATAGGTCCCATCAGCCTCATGTGACACAGGATTGTGGGAGGTGTATTCCAAAACATCTGCAGGGTAGACATTTCGTTATTCATGATTTATAGAGTGTTTTACAGTGTTCGAAGTACTTTACATGCATTATCCTAGCAATTTTAATAATAACTGTGCAAGGCAGATTGACCATGTTAACAGTGTCCCACTCTGAGTTTGCTTGAATTATCAATGGAAGCGAAAGAGGGGTTTGATAAAAGAATTTTGGGCTGCAGTCCTTGCTTGAGAATAAGCCCCACTGAACACAAGGACTTGTTTACTGTACATAGAAGTCCACTGTTGGTGCTCTTGTACTGCAGGGCTGAGGATCTCGTGGGCTACAGATGTTTATGGACTGCTGCCCCTGACATCCTTCACCATAGGACTGATGGGAATTGCAGTCCAACAACACTGGAGAGCTGTGTGATTCCCATGCCTTTTTTGTGTATATGGATATTTTCTGAATAGCCAATTCATCTACAGGATTTTGTACAATGTCAGACAAAACTGAACATCTGCTACCTGCGTTTTTGCCTCCACTTGTGCTCTGGTTATATATATGTAAATCAGAGGGGAGGAACTCTAGGTATTTTTCAGCTGGAATTCCTGCAACCAACTGGTTTCAATTAAAAAGAAAAAAACAAAGACACTCTAAGTTTCCACTAGCCTCTCATCTAAATGAAGTAGTCTCTTGTACAGACTCACCGGAACTAAATCCATAGTGTTGCCTGAGAAACTATCACCACCTAGGCATGAGGAGTATGTGACAACACTATTATCTATCTATAGCAGATAGCTGTGGGGTTGAGACTGAAAGATGGTGGCTTTTCTTAGGCTACTTGTAAGTCTGTAGCAGACGTAAGACTGCAACTAAAGACTTGTATTGTTTCTATAGCTCATTATACTAGCTCACAGACTGATAGTTTGCTTGTCCATGATTTCAGCAAACCTGGTCTTTTTTAGAACAGTAAAATAAAGCATGCTTCCTCTAAAGCTGATTGCATGTTAGACTATTCAAATAGCCCTGTGCTATGTGTATCATATATTGGGACTACTTCTGTTTGACTCAGCCAAACAGTTCTTATTTTCCACTGAAAACATATGGGCTAAGAAGTTTTAAGCATCTCATAATCTCAGGCATTGCTACTGTTATGATGGAACTGTCTAGTGAAATAGACTGTATCCACAATCTGTTGCCATGCTGTGCACCCCCACTCCATGGTAAAGTATAATTGGTGAGAAATATCATTTAATCGGCAAGAGATATCATTCCTAATATAAAAATCATACACTTATGGCTGGAAGGCATGTGGGAAAGAACATGGTTGGAAGTTGTGTGCTAAGACATGCTGTTACCCCAAAATGTGGGTGACTCAAGGATCCACTTGCGATGCCAGTACCTTCGTGAAAAGGTGGGGAATATTAGCTCAAAGAAGAGCTGTAAAGGGAGGGGGTAACCTAACAAAATCTTTTATAATGTATTATAATGTATTATAATGTAGGGAAGAACCAGCCAGAGATCCAAAGTAAATTTAATTGTTTTATCGGGGGAATTGCAATCATGCACACAAGATCCAAGCAGTCACACAGTCACACAAGGCTAACTAAAGAAATAGGGAGGAAAGTTTTGGATAGTGAGATTTAGGGTGAAGTGGGTGATATTTACCAATCCAGAAGTGCAGCAAAGAAGCAGAGATGTGGCTTAGATGCAAGTCTAAGGACAGAACCCAGTCAGAAATCAGGACAGCAGAGTGGTGATCAGCAATCTGTGTGCTGCAAGTTGTCCGGCCAAAACCTGGGGTTTAAATACTCTATTTCTGCCTAGAGGGTGAAGGTGTTAATGTCTCTCCAGCAGTGTAAACAATGGAGTCCTGAGAGTGAACAGTGGGGTCAGGAATGGGCTAATAGCCTTAGAGTTAGGTGACAAAGGGCTAAAGGTAGTCCTGATAGCTCAGTAACTGTTGGACAGTTGGGGAGACAAAAGGGAACCTTGCAGGTCAAAGGAAGTGGAGTTAAGACAATCAGTCATTCTGTGGTATTCTCCCAGATGCTATTGTTTCTTAAAGGTTGAGTTGTCAGAGGCTAACTGCAAATCTGTTATCACTGGAGTTTCCTGGTGATTTCTTGACTGCGACCCAGCTATGCCTTGAGGTCTTTCCTGACCTTATTTTGCAATGCACGTATTTGTCTAACCTTTTCCCTCTTGGTCAGCATGACCATACAGCCATAGCAGGATGTATTTTATATTTATGCCAATTAATATATTGTGCCAATTAAATCATATTTCACCACTTAAACCATATCAAAGCATGGGGCTGTATGGCCTGGTAACAAGATGACCTCGGCATGGCCAGCTTGTAAATTCAAAAGATTAGATGGGAAAGCCCCAGTGCTGATGGTCTTGTGATAATCCCCTCAATGACTCAGCCTTCAAATACAATAGCAAATGAGACTGCCCCAATGAAATGGTGGTTATCATCCTGTAACCTCTTCCCATGGAAACTCTCGTTTGTTCCCTCGCCTGTCCAGACATTAAGAGACTATCATGACTCCCAACAATGCTTGTTACCTGAGGTTAAGACCATTACTATATTCTGGACCCCTTTTGTTTGCCCTGCCAGAGAGCAATTAACATATTCCCCTTCAGGGCAGGAAACAGGGTACTTAAACCCTGGGTCCAAGCTCGACAATTTGTAGTACCTTGGATGCACATAGGTGTGTCACTTTGTCTGTTGACTCCTGGTTTTTGTGCTCTGTGCTACCCTCAAACTCTGGTTTGAGCAATCTCACTTTGATCTTCTGCTTCTGGAATGGTAATTATCACTCACTTCACCCCAAAATCTCTTGCTATCCAACCTTGATCTCTTTCCCTTCACTAGCCTTGTATGGTTTGTGAGATTGCTTGATTGCTTGTACGTGTCTATGAATTCCCCAATAAAGGCATTCTTTTGACTTGCAACTGGTGTCTTGCAGTTAGTAGTGGTATACACATGTAAACAGGTCACATGTTACCCCCCCCAGGCCTCCTTTGAGCTTTAATTCCCCATCTTTTTAAGGAGACACTGACACTGTTGGAGGACCTCAAGGTCCCTCAACTTTTGGGGTAACTAGTTCATATGTAACTAGTATTCCTGAGTTACTTATTGGATACCAGCAGCTTCTTAAGGAAGTTACAATCTATTGATAATCTCTCAGAGTACCATCATAGCTACCATAGACGTTGAGGCTCTTATACCAACATACCATTCAAAGTCATATCAGACATCAGGAATATTATTTCAGATAGGGCTGCAGCATATCCTAGCAACCAAACTTCCCCGTTACTCACAGTGACTTCAGGATTAAGAACATGTATATTCAGATCAGTGACACAGCCATGGATATTTCTATGGCTTTACCGTATGCCAACATTTTTATGACTGAATTAGAATAATATTTCTCACTGCCTGACTTAAAAAGGCCTCTTTTTGCAGATACAATGAACTCAGTTCAGTTCAATTCAATTTAATACTTTTATTGTGCTAGCCGAAGGCCATGGCAGAGAGCTTTAAAATATACACAGCATTCAAGATGCAAGATTCAAGTCTGAAAGTACAAAGTGCAAAAAGCAAGTCAATTTTACATGCAGTAATCAAAATTATTACCAAGCAAATATAAGAGGTAAAAACAATTCAAATTATTGGTAGATCTCGAAGTTGCCAACATGAAAATCATGTTATTTGAATCTTTTTGGCAATTTGTGGCACTTTTATCTAATTCTCTAATCTTTTTTGCAGTGAGAGCAATAAGGGACACTTTCTGTGTTACAGTCATTTTCAAAAGAAATTGGACTGATTTTACAAGAGAGTTCCCAGTTCCATTCCCCTTTGTAAGCAGAGGTGTCATAAATCTCTGAGACTGCTGTACAAGGGACAAATTAAAATGTAATGTACAGTGTCTCCCATCTGACATTGGCTATGAATGCATAGTCTGTTTTCAAATAGCACCTTTGAGTCAGAATCATCGAATCGTAGAGTTTGAAGAGACCACAAGGGCCATTGAGTTCAACCCGGAATCATGCAGGAATACACTATCAAAGCATTCCCAAGAGATGGCCTCTGTTTAAAGATCTCCAAAGAAAGAGACTCCACCACACTCTGAGGCAGTGAATTCCACTGTTGAAGTGCTCTTAACACCAGGAAGTTCCTCCTAATGTTTAGATAGAATTTCTTTTCCTGAAGTTTGAAGCCATTGCTCCATGTCCTAGTCATCCTCGAACCTTATTTTAGCATCTGGTTAAAGCTGCAGTTGGTATTACTTGAAGTCACAATTCAGTGAAAGCAATTCCTAAGGAAAATGGCTTAAGTTTGATCAAATATTTGGATCCAAAATGTTCAGTTTTCAAAAAGAAGAATCATGCAGAGAATTTTGAGATCCCAGTTACTTGCAGATCTCTTCCTGAGTCTACCAAAATAATCCAGTCTTTTAATTGCCTCTTGTTCTTATCCAAGGCAGAGTTCAGCTACAGGATATAGAACTATGTAAGAGATTTTGTAAGGTTGGTTTCCAGCATTGATTGTTACTCATGTAACATAATGTTGGAAGATGGTCATTTGGTAAAGGACAAATCATTTGATGAAATAGCTTAACTGGCAACAATCTACTCTTGTTTTAAATGATTGACAACCAGATTCAGTATACAAAAAAGCTACAGATATTCCAATGAAGAGAAATTTGTTCTGTAAAGTTTCCAAGGCTTTACAGGTACTGACATCTAACCCCCAGATTTCCTTACCACAAAGCATCAGATCAATCACTTTGCTACATTTTTTTAAAGTTAGGTTCATTCAACTTACCACCCTTTTCCCCCAAAAATTCATCAGTGCTCCAGTCACTTCAGACGTTCCATCAGGACTTTAGTAAAGCTCACTCCATCATCAGCATAAATAAGATCCTGTGTGTGCAACAGGCTCACTTACTTGATACTACCATCCCATACAACCCCCCATCCTGCTGGATGGCAAAATTGGCAAGAAATGTCATTTTATAAAACTGCATGCTTATGATTTTAAAAGCATGTGGTAGTGGGACGCTGGCTGTAAATGTGTGCTAGGTCAGGATGACTTCAGAAAGACCAGGTCATAAATTCAAGGGGATTAGACAGAAAGCCCTGACGTAAATGGGTTTGGGATAATCCTCTCAAAGACCCAACCTCCAAATACAATAGTAAATGCAACTGCCCATGTGAAGCAGGCAAGCACACCTACTGTGTGCATTTGCTACAGAGACCTTCCCCATTCACCTTACCCACCCAAAACATTATGAGGCTGTCGGGACTCCCATTAATATTTTGTTACATACAGTTAAAACAATCAGCCCATTCTCAACCTTTTTTGTTTGCTTGGCAAGAAAGCTATTAACATACAACCCTTCAAAGTGGGAAATAGAGTATAAAAACCCCACTACAGTCCAGGTAATTTGCTAGCACATTGGATGTCATGCTGCACTCCAGATTCCCATTCCTCCGTCTTGCCCTCAGACTTATGTTTGAGCCACTCCACTTCAATCTTCTGCTTCAGGACCAGTAAATATCACCCCTTTCACTCCAAATCTCTCTCTATCCAGCCTTTCTTGCTTTTTCCTTCAGTAGCCTTGTATGGTTCATGAGATTGCTTGGCTTCTTGTGTGTGGATTAATTTCCAATCAAATACTCTTTTAATTTTTAACTGGAGTCCTGTCTTCAGTTAGTATTGGTATACACAGCTGAAAAGACCCTGCTGTTACCCTCCTCTCACAGGCCTCCTTTGAGCTAATAATTCCCCAAATTCCAAAGAAACTCTGGCACTACTGGAAGACCTCAAGGTCCTCCTCCTTTTAGGGTAACAATACATCTACATGATAGATCAATAAGCATTGGCCGATATCAAAACCATGTTGCATGGACTGTCTCATGTTTCATTGGGTTGTGTACTGAAAGTTACTGAAGTCCAATGAAACAGATAATCACAGCGTTGCTCACAGGCTTGTACTTACAGTCAATTCCACAACCAAAAACAGCAACTCATTAGTAAAAACAGGCCATACCACAAGGAAACAACAAACCAAACCTATGGTATAAAAGGATGTCAACTTTATGCCCATATCTATTCTCTTCTAAAAAGAAACTAAAGAAATTAATCTTTTGTAAGGAAAAAAAAATCAAACATGCAAGCTCACTCCTCCCATCTCAAGTGCCACAGTTAGGAAAATCTAAGGATGTAAGAAAGAACCAGTGTAGTATAGTGCTTTGAGTGCTGGACTAGGACTCTGGGAGTCAAGGGTTCAAATCCCTGTTTTGCCATGGAAACTCACTGGGTGAGCTTAAGCAAGTCATGTTTTCTCAGCCTCAGAGGAAACCTCCTCTGAAGAAATCTTGCCGAGAAAACACTACAAGAGGTTCACCTGGGAGTTGTCATGAATCAGTAAAAATATAAAGGCATACAACAACAATAAAATAGTCATGGTGGCTCAGGCCAGCAGTCTATATATGAAGTGGCCAGATGGGTGCCCACTGGAAGCCTACAGGCACCCTCTGTAAGCCAATAGTGTCATTCTCCTCATTTTCCCCAGCAACTGGTTTACATAAACATACTTTCCCCAATACTGGAGAAATGTATAGTCTTGGAAAAGGAGGTGTTAAAACTCTACTGTAAGAAAAGGGGAAGAGGAGATTGTTTCATTCTGTGTTTAATTGGGTACCTCCTTTGTGTCCAATAATAAAAGTTCAGTGTTAAAACTGTCACAGTGCCAGTTTTCAGGGGTGATAATATAGGGAGTGATATGCTTGATTTACATGGCGATAGCACCAGTCCAGCCAATCAGCTCAAGTTGCATTTGGTAATAAATTGTTTAGAAGTATGCTGAGCCATCACATCTTCTTTGGTGGTATTTTTTCTCATAAGCTAATTGTGACCTTTTGGCCTGTTTTTCATGAATGGGTGATTGTGTGGGAATCTCTGCTGGTTTGGTCTCCGCTTTCACGCAAACATCCACATCCACAAAGAGCCCATTTTTACCTGAAGCCTTTTGAGACTGCTATGTGCAGCGTTCTGCTTTAGGTTCCATTTGAGAATGCATCACGTTGTGCACAAAGGTGACTTGCTGATGTTGCCACTGGTTTCCATGGTTACCAGCTGGCATTCAGCAGCCCATTGTGACACAAGTGCAGTCCTGTTTCCTGCTAATGACATAAATATTCACGACTTTGGCACTATTGATAAAAGCCTATATTTTTGTCTAGAATAATTTTGTAGCTCTTGATGAATTTCTCTGCAGGACACCAGCTTAGTCTCCTTCAAGAAGCTATGCAATTTTAAGATTTCAATGGGTGGGCAAAAGATGACTTGGGTGGAGGGAATGAAAAAGGAGGCAACTGGAGAAGTTTTCCCCTGATATCTTAGGGTTGTCAACTGGTTAAATAAAATGGTCTGGCAAGTTTTTTGACCTCCAAATTGCCTGTCTAAAAGCCAAAAATGGGCTAGCTCAAGTTTCTTGAATAAAATCCATGCTGAGTTACTATTCTTGTTTGGACAGCACAGGTCCCAAGTAAGCGCTTGGTCAGCAGGACAATGAACTATTTACATACAATGCACCACTTCTCAGGCTTTATGTGCAGGATTGTGTCATGCAGTTGGGTGATTCCTCCTGTATTTCACACTTTCTGTAGGCTCTGTTGAACTAAAGAGAAGCAAAATGGCAGCTGCCAGAAATTCTCTCCTAGTAGATCCCCTTCCGGGCTTGTCCAATGCATATTGGACACCAATGGAAGGTATCGCCACTGTTCCAACAGGCACCAAAAGTAGATGGAAAGAACATGATCAATTCTAGTAAAGCTGCCAGCTGGAGGATGCCTGGAGGAAGCTGAATTGTGACACAAGCTTTTCACAGAGTTTGTAAAGTTGCTTTTGAAAATAATGAATTACAATGTGCTTTCCAGGGTGCCTGAAAATAATGATTTGCCATTTTAGCATCATTTTTAAAAGGAATTTCTTACTTCTGTTTTGAAGTAGAGCTGTTTGAAATAGTTGTCAGTTGCTTAAAAGTCTGTTTGCACAAGTGCAAGAAACAGCACATACCAGCATGTTTTCTTCCTTCACTGTGAGGCCATGCCCTGTAATGTTATATTCACATTGAAAAGGGACCATGTTATTCCTCATTAAGTTAAAATCATGATGTAGCTTGATTACACTTTCAATATTGGGAAAAAAGAAGCTAACTGCAAGTAACTCAGTGTCTCTACTACATTACTTTCAAGCTCTGGTCCAGAAGCATATATATATATCCCAGAGCTCAGAACATTTTTCTTTAAAATGGGCATGATGCCTTGCTGAAGGTCTCCAGAACTAGACAATGGCAGGATGAAGCTCTGGGAACTTGCCTAGTGACAGGACTATCCTCATGGGGAAGAGCTGGGAAGTGCCTGTATATCTCAGTTTTAGATCAGATGAAGAACTGAGGGAGAGTGAGAGAGGAAGGAACAAAGAGATACCAAGGAATGGTGTAAAAGAAGTCACAAAGTCTCATTGCCAAGGAGATTATATTGGTATGTTCTTGATAAGGGAACAGCTATGTAGTGACCAAAAAGAAAAGAAAATAATTAATTTCCAGCTCAAGCTCTGTCAGCAAAGCAAAGTCAGCCTTAGGCCAGTTACAGATCAGCAGTGTAGAGTGCAATACAGATCCATAATTACTCTTTCACTGGGTAGGGCACAGCTATCTTTCCACTAATGTCTAGTGACATTAAATTTCTGTACCGCTCAGGGGGCAACAGATTGTTGCTGTGGGAATGCCATTATTCTCCCAGCTAGTGTGAGTAATCGGTTGCAATCTGGGAATAAAATGGGTTTGAGTTACATGGGCATCTATTGGATAGTGCCAGTGATACCCTGCGTATGAGCCACATTTCACTTCCTTCCTTCCTTCCTCCCTCCCTTCCTTCCAGCTGTGAGATGACGAACATACACCATTTCCACACTACAATGTTAAGAGTGCTTTAGTCCACTTTCAACATCCTGTGGAATTCTGGGGTTTGTAGTTTAGCGAGGGACATGTAGAATTCTCAGCCAGAGAGTTCTTTGGTGTCAGTAAACTACAAACCCCAGAATTCCACAGGATGTTGAAAGTGGACTAAAGCACTCTTAACATTGTAGTGTGGAAATGGCCACAAAGTGCAGGAAGTGGAGACTCCCACAGAAATTAGAGCAATTCAGCATTGAGGTAACCTGTTTTGCTCTACATCAGTGGTTCTCAACCTGTGGGTCCCCAGATGTTTTTGGACTTCAGCTCCCAGAAGCCTTGAGCATTGACCATAGTGACTGAGGCTTCTGGGAGCTGAAGTCCAAAAACATCTGGGGACCCACAGGTTGAGAACCACCGCTCTACATAGACATCCTTCAATCTTTTACCTTGAGATCTGAGCTGCAGTCTCTGTTGAGATGAAACTGAAGAGCTTCTCCAAACTGAGATTTCAAATTAGGTGACTTCAGCTCCTAGGGACTACCTGATCTAGCTATAGGAAGTAGGCTACACAATATCCTCCACCTTCCCTACTTCTGGAATGCTCGTCATTCAGCCTTTTGAAAAGAGGAGTTGGTAATGTGCAGAGCTTGGAAAGGTTACCTTTTTGGACAACAGCTCCCAGAATTCACAACTTGTTGTATAGTCTAGCTAAGGAATTCCAGGAGTTGTAGCCAAAAAAGTAACTTTTCCAAACCATTGTGTGTTTGGCTGTAACCACTTAGCCCTCCTGCAAAGATATTTCCTTTATCCATTCTCCATAGAAAGGCAGCCTATGAAATGGATATGCTGGGAGTTTCCAGTAAACAAGGATGGGACATTATTCTGGGTATAGAGAACTACCTTTTGCTTTCCTTTATGTTTCAACTGAATATTAACCTGTTGACTTATAGTTAAGGCAAGCAGGACTGTTCTGTAAGATCTAAACTGTGATAGGCCCCCTGTTATCCAGACAAGACCACTCCAAGATAGAGTATAAAACCTGAATGATTTAGGAGAGCACTTTTGTCATGGAGGAGATTTCACCTATGGCTGTTCATCAGCATTTTTCAAGTCTGTCTTAATTTTACAACCATTGATTCCTGAAACTCCTTTGCTAATGGCCAGTGGAACAGGATTATGAGACCTGTGCTTCCAAACAGGAGGGCCAAAGATCTGTCATCTCTGAATTACACAATCTGAGTGCCGTCAAACCTTAGGGTTGATTTTTGTTTCAAACCCATTACAGTGCTCCTGTCCTGAGTGATGCAATATGCTGAATTCTAATCCAGGTGTTATCAGGGAGTTTTACACTGTAATTCTAATTTAAAGATGTGATGCCTGCAAGGGATTAAGATTAGGCACAAGCCTTTGCTGCCAGCAGAAATCCTGCTCTGCTGACAGAAACGCCCAGACAGAATTCTCTTCTGCCAGTTCATTTCAGAAGCCTGCTGATGAAGCAATGTCCTGTCAGATAGGGTAGAGTGAGAGAGGAGTACATTTACATCAGATTTAAACTTCCTTCAGCCAAAGAAAGCAGTCACAGTGCCACTACAAAGTTAAGCCAATTGCAATGATATCTTAAATTTTCAATATCTCCAGGCTGGTAGGAATAGAGATGTTATCTGGACAAGTTGGAATTGCTCTCTTGCAGTGTACTCATAATTCAGAGATACAACAGCTATAAGGAGTTAGGATTAGGGCTATGTCTCTTCTGCTGCAGAAATGTTCTTCTGCTAGCAGAATCCCCTTTTGCTGACTGCCTCAGGAATGTGCCAGCAGGGCAACCAGTCAGCAGAACTTCCCTGTTGGCTAAAATTTGCCAACAGAAAACAAAAACAAAAAAGGGTCAGAGAAAGAATGCAGATAAAGAGGGATAATGTTCTACAAGATCCAAATTTCTTCCAGCCTAGGGACACAGCTACAGTGTCAGCACAAAGTTAGAGCAAGATGAGATCGTTCTAAATAATTTCCAATATCTCTAGGCTGGATGGGGTCTGGATTTAGTGTTAGCTCCAGTGGTCTTTGGCCATCTCGGTCAAATAGGATTATACTCTTAAACAGCAAGCCAGACCAAGAGAGAAAGGATTGCTGATGGGTGTATAAAGACCATCCTGAGCTTCCTTCTTAAACCAGAATAACATGGATTCTTAAAAAGTGGCTCTTTCTAGCTCAAGAGCAAAGTTCCCAAGGGCTCATGCACTGGAAG
This sequence comes from Iguana delicatissima, assembly GCA_948472985.1. Taxonomy (NCBI): domain Eukaryota; kingdom Metazoa; phylum Chordata; class Lepidosauria; order Squamata; family Iguanidae; genus Iguana; species Iguana delicatissima. Next base: position 882,340 of record CAOKZL010000230.1, read on the forward strand.
AAGTAACTAGTGAGTTGCAGTGATGTCTTATCCCTGCCCTGTTTCTCGTTTATTTTCCCTGAACCCTTACTATTGTGTTAAGATAGAGACTGGCCTATAGATTGAAATGAGCATATTTCATTAATTGCTGTCCAAATCTCTCAGGGCTTTTTCGCCCTTTGGGAAGAAAACTGGGCAGTCTGTTACTTACCAAACTGGCGTGCTCCCTCCGACGATCCACACTGATCTGGAGCAGTGCATGCCCGTGCTACACACTGCTCCGGGGATGAAAATGGAGGCTTCTGGTTGGTGGAGGCTCTCCACCAACTGGAGAAGCTCGCCAGTCAGAAGCCCACCCCTGGAAGATCTGCAGCCTCGCGCTGGTGCGAGCCTGCAGATCTACACAGGAGCGCAGTGACAGACTGGGGAATGCCGGGCTATTGAAAGACCTGTTTTAAGCAGTCTTTCAATAGCACGGAGACCACCAGTTCTGGTCATTCCGGAGCAGGCTGAAGTCCGAAACTACAGAAAGTAGTCCGGACCTAGTTCGCCCCCAAGTGCAAACATCCTCGCTGGAGGACGCGCTGCCCTGTTTTAAAAACAAAGTGCGGAAAAGGCCTCAGTATATTGATACAGTTGTATTAGTTTCAAACATTTCAAATATTTGGATGACCAAACATCCAAATACCAGCCTTGTAACAAAGAAATGTCATCCACTCTGCTCTAGGCTGTGGCAGATATGATTTAGGAGCCTCATCTATGTGGATTCTGGTTCTGTTGCAGCTGCATATTATTTGATGCAAACCCTTTTGAAATAATCAAGATTAGCAAACATAATATTCCATTCTTTGCATGTTTCCTCTCAAGTTCATATTTAGGAATTAGAAGCTGCATTCAGAAGCAAAAGAAGAGCAAAAGGTAGGAAATGCTTAATGCTGCCCCTATGGCTTTTTTCCTGCTCAAAATGGTCTGTTTTAAGTTGTTTTTCTGCTCACAGAAGAAAGGATAGAGGGACTTAAACTTGCTGATGCATTCTTAGACATTATTAGATGGTAGAATGTAGCCATTTGGAATGCTGATGGTGAGCTCTGAAGTGGGAAGGACTGTAGCTCAGTGGCAGACCACATGGTTCATACACAGAAAATCCTGGGTCCAATCCCAGGTAGCATTAAGAAAGAATCCTGCCCCAAATCCTTGAGAGCTGTTGCCAGTCAGTGTCAAAAATACTGAATTAGTTGTATTAATGATGTGATTCAGTATAATTAAATCTTCCACTTCAGACCAATTCTCAGGCCTGGTCTTCTTGTGTGGGTCTAGTTAAGCAACTCTTTCTCAGTCTCTGCTCCCATTTGCTATAGGACATGATCCTTTGCAGCTCAGACCCATGCAAGTTAGTAACTCACATGGATTTAAATGAAATGTATTCTCAGATAAATATGCATAGGATTGTAGCCCCTTCATCTACCTAGTTTTTCAGAAATACTGCAGTCACCCCTCCACTTTGTGAGGGTTCAGGACTGTCATAAAAGTGGAAAAACCACAAATAACTAATCCTTTCATAATCCCTCTCCCATTCCCTTGCCTCTGGCCCCTGTGCTCCTGGGAGGAAGTAAAAAGAAAGGTAAAGGGCTTACCCATACTTTCCCCTCAGATGGAGAAGAGTGGAGCACTGACTTCTGGTGTTCTAGATACTTCTGGTCACCACCTTAAGAAAGGAGATTCCTCCCAGAGGGGAAAGGTAGGAGCAAAGAGAGCACCTGACCAATCGACAGTCATTACACAGAAGAATTTGCAGTCAAGTGGCAGAGAGGACATATGTGCCACATGGGGGGGGGATGCTTTCTCACCCAAAAGAAAAGAAATGTCAATTTTAAGCACAAGCCTTGACTGAGGAATGCAAGGGAAAAGGAGGAGGAGAATGCGGGGAGAGGAGAGACAATACTCAAATTCATGAAGATCAAACCCATGAATGTGAAAGGAGGACTATAGTCTTGAAAAGTAGGGTATATTTTTGATTTTGGCTTCCTGGGATTCTCTATCCCAGGAGTTTGTTTAGATAATACTTAGAAAACTGGTTGCACCTATACCTTTACTTTGTTATGCAGACCTGTGAAGTAAATGTTACATTGATTTACTCTATGTTTCCTCTGTGGCTTTCAAAAAAAAAAAAAAAGTAAGGAGATATTGACAACAATCAAAGGAACAACTGTATTTATTACATTATAGCACTGAATGGAAACTCATTCTGCATCTTGAAATGAGAAAGTAGGTACAAAAGTGTAGGGTACAATTATCTCTGTGCTTGGTGACTGTATGCTTAGTGAGAAGAATTTGAAGGCATGAACTGTCTACACTGAAAAAGCCTTGGTTTCAATGGATATGATGTGATGTGATATGATGTGATGTGATGTGATGTGAAAGCTCTTGTCTATATTCTTTGATCTCCAGTGGCCCAATCAGACATAAAAGTCATCAATCTTTGGATGTTGTAATCATGAAGCAATGAACATGCATGGATGAATCAGTCTAGTAGAGGTGTATATAAAGCAACTTGGCTGCTACTGAATGCTTCATTCTTATAGTAACTGTAGCTTTAGTATTAATCCTTCAAAAGGCCACCCCCCATAGCAGTAAAATACTTGAGTCCATGGGGTGTATTATTACAGCAACATTTTGTTGCAGTAGAATTTCCACGATGAATACCATTACATTATCTTCTTATACAAAGATCACACTGGGAGATCTTTCCAAAGGACATCTTGTCTAGATTGCTATCTGTCATTGTTTACATATGCAATTCAAATAGTGTAGAAAAACCTCCAGCTATAGCAATAAACTGAATAGGACCCTGGCTGGCTCATCAGAACAATGTATATTTTATATGGATACTTTGGTGGGGATTTTATGGAATGAGACACAATGGACCTATATGCTATTTATGGCATGTACAATCAGTACAGTTACAGTGAAATGATAAAGAAAAGTAATTCTACAATATTTTCATTTGTTGTGCTTTTTGTCAGTTTTTTTTGTTTTTGCTTCTGCCTTTGTTGTTTAGTTTAGTTTAAGCTTATTTTTGTTTTAAATGAAATAAAAAAATTAATACTAAAAAAGTTACTGTGCAATGAAATTGAAGCTTATCCCATCTTCATATATATAGGTATATGTGTTTGCCTAGTGAAATATAAAAGGCATCTGAGAAGAAATTAACATTTAGTTGAATAATCCTAATAAGAAGATCCATTTTCTTTAAGGGAAAGAATTCTGGATGCTGAAAGTTTTTCCCTAAGATCCACTTGGCCATCTGTTTTTAAACCAAGTTGTTGCACGATTTACTATTCATTTAATTGTTGTATTATATTTTCTCTGAAATTCATGAAGTTCCCCTTATTTCTGGTGTACCATCCTCCTTGTACATCATGATCCCTTTTTATCTGCTGTGATATAAATAAAACTTTCTCAGCTGTATTGCATCTGTGAACTGCCATCTCTAGTTAAAACCTGCCTCATGTTGGGGCAAGGCATTTCATTTCACTGTAACAAAATGGTGCAGAGTGCCCCCTGTTTAGGATTTCAGTTATCCACTTTGATTCTCTGACCCTAGTGACTTTCCACCCCAACAGTTAGTCAATATTTTGTGGCAATTGAGTCTGCTCAGTCCCCATTGGGCCTGTTTCTTTGTGTTTGTAGGGTTTGCTCCCTCCAACTCTGTAGTAGGGATGTACTTTTTTTCTAAGAGGGAAGTGTGATATGGCCTGCTTTTTCTCCTCATGGACTGGAATAGCAGCTTTCCCTCCTCTAGTCTACTAAAGTGCCTTGCCACTTTATGCACAGCTCTGGCCTTCCCTAGAACACCACTTTTGTGTAAAAAAGATATAGCCTTTCAGTTATTATTTAAACCACCTTTCAGTGGTGGAGCTTGGAGTGTGTGGAGGGGGATGGGAGGGGGGACGTGGCCACGGTGCATGGGGGGCATGGCCACGGTGCATGGGGGCATGGCCACAGCACATGGGGGCATGGCTACGAACCAGGATGCCCCAAAATCATTGCCACCTGGGATGAACTGCCCCCATCGCCTCCCTGTCCCTGTCTGACTGACCCCTTTAATGATTTATGGTAGCGTAGTTCGGTTGTTTATAGCTACTAAGAATCATTCAACTAAGTCAAGATTTATAAAAAGATACTATAATCTTTACTAAAGCAACAAACAGAATCAAATATTGGTTTTATATGTATGTCCAAGGTCAAACAGATCTACAAAACACATTTAAACAGATTCTTATCTCTTTACTTCAGCATATAGGCACAAGTCTCTCTCACACACAGCCCTCTGGCTTCATTTTTGCCAAGAGCTCAGTTCCCAAATCTAGGTTACTTTCTCTGACCAGATTTAAAAGTGGATTGATTTTTCTTCTGCCCCTCTCTCTAGGCTTTCTCTGAGAAAATACCCCCTTTCCTTCAACCCCCTAAAACTCTGGGTGAAGAATCAATTCTCAGCATCTCTTCTGGAAGTCTGACTCTAACCAAATCACTATGTCTGCTATAATTACATTTTCACTCATTTCCAGCCTCTCCTTCATACAAAAGGGGCTGGGTTTCTCTTTGGAATGAGCATTCTGGTTGCCTAGCAACTTGTTGCCAGGTGGCATTCTACCACTCAGAATGCCACTCACCCTGTATTCTGTCACAGGAAGCAATGAGTAATTTTTAAGACTGATTGTAGTTTGGGTATTATTCTGTGCAACATTTGCGTGTGTGTGTGTGTGTGTGTGTGTGTAGAGAACAGTATTTTCTGTTCAGGAAACAGCATTTTCTGCATGGAAAATAATATTTATCCACGGAAATATTATTTTTTGTTCTGAAAATGCTGTAGTTTAGGACTTATTCTGTGCAAAATTCATGCTTTTTGTGCATGGGTTTCTTGACATTTGTTTATGGTTTATGTCTGTTTTGTCAGGGTTGGCAGGATTTGGCTCCTCTGAGCATGAGCAGAGTGCTATCTATGAAGTAAAGCTTTGCCACAGCAGAGAATCCCAGTGAAGCAGAAAAAATTCCAGAGGCTCATTAGGTAAGACTTAGTGTATTAATTTATTGCCGCACTCCAGGATAAGACTTAGCAAAAACATGCAAGCTTTCCAGCAATTAGAGAAAGAGGAAAAACAGAAGATAACGGAGAAAAATCAGGCAGCATCTCCCCTTACAAACAGCATACTGCCAATGGTGTGGCAGGTCCAGCTAGGGCATCTAACTAGCAGCTGGTCAAGGCAAACACCAGTCTTTTTATGCTACCTTGTGACCCTGGAACAAGTGGGGTGGTGTTGGTGGTGATTGTTGTTGTTGTTATTATTATCATTTTATAATAAGCCACGGGTAAAGAACTTGTGCCCTTCCAGATATTGTTGGGCTGTAACTTCTGTCAGCAGTAGCAACATAGCTAATGGCCAGAACCTGGAAGTAATGAGTTACCCGTAACCCACTTACATGTTACTAGTTATGTAAGGCTTCGATATCATTATGGTTTGGAAGGGCACCATACCTAACTGGCATCATATGTAATTGGCAACACAGTTTAATTGGCACTAATATCAAAATCAGACCTGAAAGGTGACAGAGAGGTCAAACTGAGCGAGGGAAGGACTGTAAACGTGAGAAGGATAGGTCAACTCGAAACTTCCTCCAGTTAAGACTGAGTCATTTATCCTTCCTCTTTCATCACAGTATGCACAATAGACAGCTATTACAACACCCAGCACGTCTTTGTCAGTCGAGCACTAAGCCTACCAGCAGGCGGAAGACCCATTGTCCACAACAGGTTCCCTTTGTCTCGCATCTGAAACCTTCACTGCCACAGGTTATTTTCAGGGTACAAATACTCCTGATTTCAGGATGCCCAGTGCAGTCTCTTGCCTTTCTGAGAGTCACTCTGTCCGTTTGATTCCTGAACTGAGAACTGCTCTTGGGTCCAGTACCTGAGTCACTTCATCCCACTTCTCTGCTTCTCATCGGATCTGGTAAATATCACCCTCACCCTTCACAGCCTCTATCTGCTTTCCTCCCTTTCTTTCAGTTAGCTCTTCTGTGAATGTGTGATTGTGTGTATCTTGTGTGCATGCATGAGTGAATTCCCCCCAATAAAAACACATTTTTAGCTTACTTTTTAATCTTTGGCTGGTTCTTTTCCTGCCCACAAATGCTGGTAAGAAAGGTCTCATTAAGTTACCCTTCTCTCTCAAGCCCCTTCTTTGAGCTAATTCGTTCCCCACTTTTACACAGAGGTACTGGCAGCATCGGGTGGCCCTTGTGGCACCCACATTTTGGGGTAACAGTTAAGGCAGAGGAACAAGGGTTTAGCAAAACCATATTAAAAAATAATGTCATGAGTAAGAACAAAGTTACTTTAATGGTGTAATGAATAATAGATTCTAGTTACTTTAAATTTTTACTTTTAAAAGAGCATTTTTATAAGTATTTTCACAAGGTCTTTACAAGTTTTATGCCATTTTCTTATCACTTCTAAGAGATTTTCATTTTCCAATGAGTGATAGCAAATTAATAATGAATACTACAGCAATGTAAGATGATACCTTTTCAATTATTATAATTATTATAATGTGTAATACCACAGGTTACTTTTTAAATACTGTAACTAGTAATGGAACAAATTGCTTTTAACATGTGACTTTTCAGGCTCTGTCAGTAGCAAGGGCTGATGAGAGTTGTAGTCCATCTACATCTGGAATGGTACAAGTTGTCCAACCCTATGGCAAACACGCTTTGCTTTGTATGTTAGTTATTAAATCCCAATGGCATGTAAGAAGTGGCAAGCTTTATAGGCTAGCATACATTTCTGATGGGCAGCCCAGCCACTGAAGTGACAAAGCTGACCTTGATGAGAAGATAATTGTAGCCGGAACATACAAGCGAAGCTGTGGATGGCAGCTATGGCATTATATCACCATCACCACAAAGAAAGGTGAGCAACAGGAGCAACTACTGATAAGAGAGGCCTTGGCTATCTGTGACCCAATGCAAGAAAACTGAATTGAGCCTGGAAGCTAAATAGAAGACAGTGTTGCTGTCATGAGCTCAGCTAGGTCCCTTTTATCCAAAGGCAGTATCATCATTTGTAGGATGCCTGAGCAGCAGAAACACCTCTTTGCCTTGTCACACATATCTTATTATGTGCTAGCCAGGTGCTCTTGAAGAATTATTTCCTCTAGTTTACAAATAAAGTCGCTTCCACGTGGCAGAGGAACAGGAATTTTGTTGATCCTCCATGAATTATATGATGGCACGGCCTTGCTTCAGATGGTGATACATTTGCTTAAATCTTGGTTCTTACCACTAATAAGCTGAAATTCTATAGTGTTTGTCTTACCCAGATTATTGGCAGTAGTTTCACACCAATTTCTTTTGATCATTCAGTTCACAAGGCCTCTGAGTAATCCATTCATAGTGCAGTTCTGCTACCACAGGTTGTACGTCAAACCTGACCATCCTGAAGGGATCATCCACCAAACATCCTTTGTTTCCATGGATACTGGGGCATTTCCATTGTGACCCATGACAAAGGAAGCAAAAGTCTTCGGTAAGAAGTAGCTAGTTGGAAAGTTCTGCCATGTGGCTTTCTGGATGTAGACTACTAAAAGTGGTGTTGAAGAGAAGAGAAACTTGAAGACAAGAGCCGGTATTATCTTTCTGTAGAATACTGCAGGCTATGTATGTGAAGCAGTTTCTTTTACTGAGAAGTTAAAGGTCTAGTAAAAAAAACACCAACTAGTCTTTTGGACTATATTTTTGTTGTTTTTGTTGAATATATGGGTTTTAGTTGTGCAGTACTCTCTCTTTTTAAAACAGAATAGGAAGGAAACTCAGGCCATTTCCACACGAGGTATTAGAAACTGTGCAGTCCGTCCTCCAGGGGGGACGTCCGCACCTGGAAGTGGACTGGGGCCGGACTACTTAGTGTAGTTCCGCACCTCAGCCTGCTCCAGAACATCCAGCATGCTTTTGAAAAACCTGTTTCTTGCGGTTTTTCAAAAGCACAGAGCATGCCAGTGCGAACCTGCTCCCTTGTGCAGATTTGCAGGCTCACACCAATGCGAGCCTGCAATCTGCTGGGGGTGGGCTTTAGGCTAGCGAGCTTCAGCGGTTGGTCAAGACCCTTGACCAACCAGAAGCCACCATTTTCATCCCCAGAGCAGTCCGGAGTGACGAGCACGCACTGCTCCAGAGCAGCCTGGACTGGACTGGGGAGCCAAAAGACCCGGTAAGTAGGGTTTTGGGGTGATTCCCTTGCCCCATGCAGAAATGGCCTCATTTTTAGATTTTACACAGTAGGTTACATCACTTTAGAGGAAAAACTGGAATAATATAGTAGGCTAATGACACAAATATTCACATCTGGGGGCAGTATTGCATGTAGTATTCTGTGATAAATGTTTCAAAAAGTACTTGTTGAATTTAGATCAGTTCATGGGAACTGGAACACTGAGAAACACAGGTATTGTGTTAAGGATGCATCAGTGGTGTTAACAGTAAAGGAACAACTTCTCTTTGTTAGGGAAATTGAATGTTAGTGTGGACCAGAATGAATGTTTCATTTGTATTTTGTCTTGTCTTGTCTTGTTTTATCTATCTTACCTTATCTCATCTTTTTTTTTTTAGATGAGTGAATGAGTGAGTGAGTGGGATCAGTGAGGAGATTTCTAAAGACATTTCAAATGTTCACTATTGGAGGAGAGGAAATGATAGAAGGCTTTTCTGTTTGAAGTAACCAGAATAACATTTTCCGTTTTTCTCCTCCCCCCTTTTGTTCTCCCAGTAGCAAGTTTGGAATTGCAAATGCTCGGAATGATAGCCCCCATGGCTGTCCTCGAAGGAGAATCCAAAAATGCAGACAGCTGTGTTGATCCATATCAGAAAACAAGTTCTAGCAGCTTTGATCTTCACTAGCAGCTGTACTTTTGTAAAACTAATAGGTTTTAATTGCCCATTCAAGACTAAGAGGCCATCCCAAAATATTTCCACAGAATTTGGAAAGAACTATTTATGTACCTATCAGAGCTTGGAAACTAGTTACTTGTAAATCCCTTTCTCAGTAACCAAGATATAACTACATTACATCATGATTGTAGCTTAACCCAGAATAATGTCACTCTCTTTGTGCTGTAATTGTAATGTTTAAGATACTTTTACTGTCGGGGGGGTGTATAATCACTAAATGGTGGAAGAAGGGCATCATATGGGTCAAATGGTGGCTTGTGCTGTGTCTCATACTCTCTGTTTCCTATGTAGGAAATGCTGTATTTTGTGAAAACAATGACAACAACAACAACAATAAAAATAAAATTTAAAAAGAAACAACCCCTTGAAACAAAAACAAAACCTCTACATATCCTCATGAAAATTTTGCACAGAAGTTGTGAACTGTGAATAGTCTTCAAAAGTTACACCATTTTTGGAAAGAAAACTTCCTTTAAGAACAAAATTAGTGAAGAAGGGCCATAACTTCCTTTGTTGAATTAATCCATCTGTAATGTGGTCTTCCTCTTTTCCTCCTGTCTTCCACTTTACAGGCATGATCTTTTCCAAAGAGTCATGTCATGTCATGTCATGATATTTCCAAAGTGCAGTAGGCTCAGTTTAGTAATTTTGGCTACCCATGAAAGTTCAAGCTTGATTTGCTTCCAGGCCCATATACAGTAGCCCCTCCACTTTCATAGGGATTTGGGGTGCAGAACCTCACAAAAGTGGGAAAAACACAAATAACTGCCCCTGGTCCATTTTCCATTCCCTTCTGGGGCTTTCCCCTTCCCCTTCCCATGCAAATGGAAGGGAATGGGGGGTGAGGAAAGGTTCATGTGAGCCTTCCTTTCCCCCTCTGGAGCTCCTCACTTCCCATTCCCATGCAAAATGGAAGGGAAGTAGGGGGGAAGCCTTGCATAAGCTCTCCATGCCGGGGCCAAATGCACAGGAATGGGAAGAGGGACTCCAGAGAGGGAAAGGAAGGCTCACATAAGGCTTCCCCTACCCCCCATTCCCTTCCATTTTGCCTCAGCATGAGTTCTCTGCACCTGGGCAATTTTGCATGGAAAAGCACACACACTCTCGAATAATCAAACTCACGGATGTCAAAACCATGAAAGTGGAGGGAGGACTGTATTTGTCTTTTTAGTAGACAATGATATTTGTGGAATTCTCCTCCAGAGTTGATTTACTTCCTGTTAGCTTTCTTCACTGTCTAGCTTTTATATGCATCGGCCAAAACCAGAAGTACTATGGCATGGATAACTTTGACATATTTAATGATATATTTATTTAAAGATTTTTACACTTGATTTAGTGATACATCTTTACGCGTATGGATCTTATTTGGTGACTTCAAAGCTAGGTCTTTCGGTCTTCTGGTTTCCAGGTCTTTCGGTTCTTCTGGTTTCTTGACTACCATCTCCATTTTGACTAATGACTGTGTCAAGGGATAAAATATCAATGTCTTCATCACTCGCTTTAAAGTTATGTTGAGGTAATTACTTCTGTTTTCCTAATATTCAACTGTAACCTTGCTTTTGCACTTTTCCCCTGAGCACCATCAGTCGTTCTTCCTAGTTTTTGCTATTTTCTGCTAGTAACATGCTGTCATTTTTGTTGTTATGCAAGTTTAAATTCACTCTAATTTATGGTAACCCTATCATATGCCTTTCTTGGCAAAAATTATTCAGAGGGACTTTTTAAAATGGTACATAAATGCAGAAAGAGAAGAAAGAAAAACAGAAGATGAGAAAGAAAAATTGAAGGAAGAGACCTATTACTTAAAAGTTTGCAGCACCGTGGCTTTAACTACTATATGTGGAGAGGGAATTATCCATCATCTGTACCCAAAATCATTATTATTCTGAGCATATTTTTGCACTTTGCTGAATTATATTCTGAATAAACATTTAAAAACACACTATGCAAATAAAATGGAATGTTGATTTTTTTTAAAAAAATGCCTAGCCCACAATCACTGTAAACTTGATTGCTAATCACAGTTAGCAATCACATTACTCCACCTACATCCTCTTCATTATGAATCTTATTTCCACTGTACAAACACTGCCATATGTAGAAGAGGAAGCTGATCTTTCATGTGAGTTAGGAAGTTGCCCAATCACATCTCCTCTCAGCAGCAGGACTCACAAAGTTATCATGTACAAGCCATTGTTTTCTCAACTCAGCCCTACATCTGCAATGTGTGAATAATAATATGAAATATCTCAAATCAAAGGTAGACAGTTTCATTGGATCTAGAGGCCAATTTATATCTCTCAGGATTTCTATACAGGCTGCTACCCCCTCCCTGGACGCACATGGCAAAATCAATTTGTTCATTTGTTTTACTTTTTGTTGTTGTTGTTGTTGTTGTTAAAAATCCAAATATTTCTTACATGTCTTGCCTGAAGAAAATGCAGTTTGCTTTACTGGCATGCTGCAACATCCCCAGTGTTTAGTGTCAGGGTCTTAGGGGACCACAAAAATGTTCAGGGCCATATGTGGCACATGAACCATGTGTTACTCACCTCTGCCTCACATAACAACATGTACATGATTACACTTAAAACAGCTAATAGTAGTAGTAGTAAATAATGACAATAATGATAATGATAATAATACTAATAATATTTTTTATTTCTCACCCACGTCTCCCTAAGGCTCAAGGCACAACATAAATTAAAATACAATTTTTTAAAAAGTTGACATAAGTACTGTGGTACACAGCCTAGATGTTCATGCATCTGGTGATGTTCTCTAAAGCCTGTGCTAAATAAAACACAAAACCATTTAAGGTACCACGAGGATTTTTTTGATTTTTTTTTTTTCAATAGACTAACAGGGTTTGTTGTTGTTGTCTGTGTTCAGGTTGCTTCTACCTCATAGGGCTTTCTGGGGCTGAGAGTGCGTGACACACCCAAGGTCACTCAGTGAGTTTTCATGGCTGAGCGGAGAATCAAACCCTAGTCTCCAGATTTGTAGTCTAATGCTTAAACCACTACACCATGTTGGTCACATATCTTGAAATGCTTACAGTTATTTTTTGGCATGTGCCTGTACCAACTAAGTTGAGGAATATGATCCCAGTGGGGCAGTGGGGGTACATTCTTATGCCCTTGCTCATGCATGAGACTTCTGAATAGCAGGGTAAGCTAATAAAAGGCTTTTCAGTCTTCAGTAACATTAACCCCTCAGGGTGCACCAGGACCTAGATGAAACCTAGCTTAGTCAAGCCATTCATGAGACCCACCGCCAAGTTGTTTTCACTGTGAGGAAAAATGGTCTGGAAAAGTCTCAAGTATTTCTAGGTCAGAAGCTTTTTCACTCCCCTAAAAAGGTCGTTTGACATCTCCAAAGACTGAAAATCAACAGCATATACCAATACGCTGCTGCCACACAATGCTAAAGGCCTCTTTTCCTCATTGCATTTAAAGTTCTTGCATCTAGAAAAGGAAAATGGATGGAAGTTAAGAATATTGATTTAAGATACCATGCTAACCCCTTTTGCCTGGGATTAAACTGTGGGAAGAATATCAAAAAAAGATATGCAGATGAAACCATTTTCATTTATCTGTATTTATCATTTGTGTTTATCATGATATGCAGATGACACCATAAACCAGTGGTTCTCAACCTGTGGGTCCCCAGATGTTTTTGGACTTCAGCTCCCAGAAGCCCTGAGCATTGACCATAGTGGCTGGGGCTTCTGGGAGCTGATGTCCACAAACATCTGGGGACCCACAGGTTGAGAACCACTGCCATAAACCAATGTGGCATAGGGATTAGGATTCTGAGAGGCCAAAGTTCAAATCCCCACTCAGCCATGGAAACCCACTGAGTGACCTTTGTTAAATTGCACTCTTTCAGACACAGATGAAGGCAAAGGCAACCCTCCTAAAGAAATTTTACCAAGAAAACCCCATAATAGCTTTGTTTTAGAATCACTGTAATTATGTAGTGACTTGAAGGCCGCACAATGACAAAATATAGCTGCAGTGACTTGACTGCCCCCTCCCAGCTCTCTGTAGTGTTGTTCTCTCACCTGTAAAGCTTCATGTACAGTGATGACTTTATATTATTGTTATTATTATTACTATTATTGTCATCATCACCTGGTCCTAACTACTACACATAACTCAGTTGGGCTGGGTCTCTCTTTTCTATGCAGCCTTTTCTCTCCATTTTGATGTGGAAGCCAAATGTTAAATCAGGTTCTCTTCTTTCTTTGCGTCTATTCCAAACAGTTTCACACAACGGGCTCCAGAAATTTACAACCTCTGGGTACGATGCTTCAAGGTTAATGCAGTCAGCCTGTGACAGCCCTTCTCCAGAAAAATTATATGCCGCCCTACAGAAGAACAGCTGTGCTACTGTGCAAGACATCAAACATTCCAGCTATTTCAGATGAGACCAAGCTGCTTCTGTTTGTGTTCCCTCTCCTCTTTGCATCCCAGTTTTTTTTTTTAAAAAAAATACAGTACAGAATAGAATCTAGTAAAGGGAGATGATACAGAACATAAATGATGCCCTTGTACTTGCACTGTAAACCTAGAGTAATTGCTTATACTAGGAGAAACAGCCTGATTTTTCCATGTACAAAAAGCACCCTGTATGAATGTATTCTCTCTCTCTCTCTCTCTTTTTGTTCATTTTGTGACAGTTGAAATGAAAACCCAGTGGCTCCCAGCCATGATATGATGAGTCTGGATATTACCCCATAAAACTGCAGAGAAAAGCAGTTTTTCTGCTTCTCCCATTGCCCAGGAGGAGGAAACTAACTCATAAGACATTGGACTTTGTGTACAGCATAACAGCACTTAAAACTTCATCTATATGATTAGATTAACTTGGCATGGGAATCAGTAGCAGCTAGCAGCTTCCATGATGGTGGGGATGATGAATCCACCCTGGGTATTAGTCTCAACTTTAAAGGGGCTATTCAAGATGTTGAACCCCATTCCTCAAAATGGGTTTAGAACCTTAGGTGGGTCCTTTAAATTTAAGGCCCTTTCTGCACCCCATCTTCAACCTGCAATGGTGACGGGATCGCAGTGGGATTGCAATGAGAGTTCTGCATGATGTTGTCACGATCCCATTGCAATCCTGTGGCCACGCATCGCAATTGTGGAATAAATCATTGACAGGTTTCTCCCATCAATGAACTGTAATTGTGGAGTCCTCTCACCTACCTCCTGCACTTACCTGTCATGCAGAATGTCAGGATGCACAATGGTTGCTCTTCCTAACACAGTGCAGCCTGGGAAAGTTCCAGGTTGCACTGTGGAAGGAAGAAGTAGAACTTTGCACATCTTCCCATCCAGCAGGCAGCCCATGCAGAGGGAAGCGCTTCTGTTGTGCTCCCCTCCTGGGAGAGGTTTTTCCCAGATCCCCACGTGATGGATTCAACAAAAGGTAAGATGCAGAAAGGGACTAAGATTAAAGCTCAGAGCATATTCAGTGCCTCACTGATAAGTGTACTACAAGCCAGCACAAACTGGAATCAAAGGGAGGCAGTGATAAGGAAGCATCAAATAGTCTCCATTTTTTGAGTTTGGAAACAGAACTAGCAGTTTTGGTGGGGTATGGATTTCTTCCAAAAGCACTTAAGACTCTTAAAATGTTGTTACTGGAGAGGGGACAGGGATCTTGCTGGGACACATTGTTTTCTCAGGCATTAGCTTCTTCCTGGAGTTGCATAGGCAATCCCATCCAATCTCACTATCAGTTCCCATCACCATCAGATGTAGTCGTATAATGATGTTGATGAAGGCAGGTGGGGACTCCTTGAGTGAATTAAATGAATAATAAAATATTTTTGCAAGGTGGATGTAAAAATGACTAAAAAGGAGTTGCATGGTACATAGAGTTGCCAGGTGAAACAATGGGCAGGGCTCTTGTCCTTTAATGGATGTGTTGGAGAGGGAATTTTCAACAGCTGTTGCTTGTTACATGGTTGTGTGACAAGCAACACCTGATAAAATCCCCTCTTCAACAGAACCATTAAGCTGACAAGATTCTTCTCCTTTCTTTCACCTGACAATCCTCATAGTATACAAAATACGCTCAGAAAAAAATAAAGCTAAAAGCTGGGGTGGGGAGGATCCAATAGTTTTGGTCCACCTCTTTGTGATAGTAGGCTAGTAGAGCAAGAAAATCTAGCTTCTCACTGTAATCATGGGAGAATAAGATGAAGGAGGACATCAAATTGGCGTTATGATCTCTTAACTCTTGTCACCATAGTTCTGATGAGAATAGTGAATAGCATCCAATGAGGTCATTCTTGAACTGATTGTAATGAGACCACAAAATAGCACAATTACCTATTCATACAAATGATTTTCAAAACCAGAGAGTGAAAAAAAAGCCCTATGGAATTAATTTCCTCCACTTGAGGGCCTGCCGCCTTCATTTTAGCCAAGGCTCGAGCTGCCAAAATCACGCTGGGTTGAATACAAGTACTGAGCAAAGAACTTCCTTTGAAGAATTTTTTGTTTTTTTAAAAAAGATTCCTGCAGTGCTGAAACTGCCAAACTCATTAGCTTAAAAAATGGAGGGGAAAGATTTAGTGTCAGAACCCTGCCCAAGGAATAGCAACCCATGAGTCTGTAGTGTCTGGCCTTAATGGAAATTTTATTATGTTAATTGAGAAGATATTAGCTTAATATTAAACTTGAAACTCGATATCAAATTGCTATCCTTGTTCACCTTACTCTGAAGTTGTGTAACATCAACTGATCATTTCATCCATTTGATGGTAGGTATTCTAACACTAGAGGCCTAAATACCCTGAAGTCACCAGATCTTGTCTGATCTTGGAAACTAAGCTGGGTCAGGCCTGACCAGTACTTTGATGGTGGACCACTAAGGAAAACCAGGTGCTGTGGGCTATATTTCTAAGGAGGGCAATGATAAACCACCTCTGAATATTCCATGACTGAAAAAACTCTATGAAATCCATGGTCTACAGTTGACTTGAAGGAACATACAGACATGTTCAAATACTGCAGTGGCCTGATGAAATAAGAAATAAGTCATATGTCATCTCTTTACGGTCAGAAAGACACCAAAGAGAGCTTACGCAAATCTCCCTTTCCCTTCTCAGTACATGCAGCTGTGGTATGTTGAAGTAGACCTTTGACTAATGGCCAGTGGGTCTCCAAGTTCTCAGTCTGAGGGCTGTTCCATCCCTGTTACTTCTAAAGGCTAATAGCTTCAGTGCCAGGTGGTGGTGACTTTGCTGGAGATTTTAAGCTGAGCATTAGAAAGAAATTAAGGATGTTGAACTCAAGCCTCAGGCATTTTCAACACCTTTGATGGCTCCTTTAAAGTTCAGATTAAAATAAGCCACTGTCACCAGCAGTGGAATCACCTATGCCTGTTACATCAAGATCTTTAACTCAATGGCTTATTGGGCACATTCTTGGAATTGAGCCCTTCAATGGACTCCTTGGAACCCACTGAGGGCTATCTTACCAGCCCAGTTGCTGTTGCCATGACTAGAATCCAGCAGCAGTTGTAGAATTTGCCACAGTCACTGACAAAATTCAGCAGAAGCTGCAACAGCCTTACATGCTGCTAACAAATCTTCGAAAGTTACTTTTCTTTAAAATAGTACAGTATAATACAGAAATAAAAAATAAATAAAGTGTTCTCATGTCCCTTCTGCCAAACATTTCTTTTTCAAAAGTGGATTCTATAAGCTTTCCCCAACATCTTGTAATTATTGCATTTTTTTAAAAAAGTGACATGTGTTAATTCTTACTTACTAGTTTTCTTTATTTCTAGGTTCCTTTTGGATGGAACACCACTTAAAAGTAGGAAAAGCGTATGGAAATTGAAAAAAATCTTTTGAATTATTTTAAAATATCTGCTTCCTACCAAATAACAAGAAAAAGTAATGAGCAGAGATCATTCACTATGTGGATAAGTAATGGTATTACCCACCATTATGTCATTTGCAAAAGAAACATCATTATACTCTCTGTGGGAAAAATATTATTACTTCTAACATGTTACTTCCAGGTTGTGGATGTAAGAGAGTGCCAGTACATCCTCTCAAACTATCAGGTCTTGGTGGGGCCATGGCACTGAGTTCCTCACTAGATTTCCAGACCTACGAAAATTGTACTAAACATTTGGAAGCCCATTTGGCAGTAGCAACTAGGGAAGGCAGTGATCAGGAAAGCCGAGGGGGTTATAGGTAACTTCTGAAGGCAGTGGGTTGCACGAGAGCTTATTTAGGCATATCACAGCAAAAGAGATAAACACTTATGCAACCAACAAGTGCCAATTTGTTTTTCCTTGGAAAATAGTGTCATTTTACAGAGATAATGTTGAGCGAAAGGTACTTGGCCCCAGAATGTTGAAATAAGACCATAAAAATATAAAATTAAAGCTAATATAATTTGTACTACAGATTCCCTACTCCCCATCTGCCTGCCCTCTCTGATCTTTGGACTGTCTGACCTTACTGCCCACTGGATTCCTGGCCTTTGGACTGACACGGGACTTTGCTTCTGCTTCACCCTGACCAGGCAAACTTTATTGGACTGCTAAATTGTATCTTTTGCCTACTGAATATCTTGGCACTCCATTGCCTTGATAGCAGACAGCCGGTGCCTACAACACTCTGAAATATAGCCTACAGAACCTGGTGTTCATTGGCAGACTCCCATCAAAGTGATAACCAGACTCTGACTCTGCTTAGCTTCCAAGATCACATAGGATCTGGTTCCTGCACTGTATTTAGGCCTTCCCTAGCAAATATCAGCCATAGTAAATGAGCTGACACTGAAAATGCTGCTTTGGTAGGATCATCCCCTAGCTTAACTGTCATTACAGCTTTATTAAGAGGATACATCCAGACTTTTTTGAAATATATGTCAGCTTAGATTGACGTTTGATTGAAGCAAGGCAACTGTGCTTCTTGAGTAAAGTTAATATTATAAACGTTTCCAATTAAACTGTGCCTTCCAGTAACTGATCACTTGCAATGCAGTAGAAATTACACATTTAGTATTTGAATAATGCTGAGGTTTAAACAGTTAATGCAGGAGTGGTCTTCAAGATGTCAGTAGACTGGAGCTCACTTCTAATTCTGCTGGTTATGCTTGCTGAACTTGCAATTGAGTGGCTTCTGGAAGGCTGCATGATTCTTACCCCTTGGGTAAGGTACTGTGGTAAGTAATATGTCACTGTGTGCCTTCAAGCCATTTCCAACTTATGACGACCCCAAGGTGAACCTATCATGAGGTTTTCTTGGCAAGATTTGTTCAGAGGAGGTTTGCCCTTACCTTTCTCTAGAAGCTGAGAGAATGTGACTTGCCCAAGGTCAGCCAGTGGGTTTCCATGGGCAAGCAGGGATTCAAACCCTGGTCTCCAGAGTCCTAGCCCAATGTTCAAACCACTGCATCATGTTTAAATATCCCTCACTTGAAGTATGTCCTTCCTGAGATAAAGGACACAAAAATTCTGGTACATAAAATATCAACAGGATTTCCACATTTTCTTTCTCAGGGCCAAATTCCATCTAATAGGAAAACAATACCATCAAATTGGGTTTTGCTCCCACTAGCTGTTTGAAACTTCATGTCAAGATCACTTATAAAAAATCACTGTCTTTGAAAGATGCACAGCTTTTTGCCAAAAGCCTTCCCTCTGCTAGAGATGAACTTTGTATTAATATAAAAAGGTTTGTAGGGCCAAAGTGTACGTGCTGAGGGGAGAAGTTCCTTGTTGACTTTAATACCCTTCATAATTCAAAAAAACTTTCTTGGGAAACTAGACAGTTATGAATACATTGCTAAGCATCTGCTAGATGATTTGAGGGAAAAAGAGTGTTTTGTGTGCTCTGTGTGTGTGTCTGTATGTGTGTGCCTTCAAGTGACCTGTCAATTTATGATGACCCCATCAATTTCATAGGGTTTTCTTAGGCAAAGAATACTTAGAGGTGCTTTTGTCAGTTCCTTCCAACTTTTCAAAAACTAACCATGATATTTGTGATTCAGGTGTCCTGGGAATATGAAATTCAAATAGAAATTCATGGAACTAGTGGGCTTATCCCAGGTGACTAGGGCTTGTGGCTATGTGGCTGCTCAGAACTAGCCAGAAATGTTTTGCCATTTTAGTCAGTGTATAGGAATAATGGTACAAAGACCTCTGTTTCGATGATGGGTGTGATGGTGGACGAACAGTGGGATCACACCTGAACTCATGAAATGAATCTAAACCTCCTCTGAAGTTTGGGCTTAGTTTGTAATGGCCTCGGAAGGCATCTGATCTTCCCACACCCTGGCTTCTTGTTCTCTGGCCTCTCCTTTACCATAGTTAGGTGTAGAGGTGTGTGTGTGTGTGTGTGTGTGTGTGTGTGTGTGTGTGTGTGTGTGAACATCAGGAAATTCCAAAAGCAGCAAAGGCTCAGCTTTAAGGAATCCACTGGTGTCACGAAGCCTGAAATGGGAGTTTTCAGTTTAACCTAGATCAGTCTGACAGCTCCGTCTGCTCTGAATAGTGGCAAGAAAAGTGTGCTTCTAATTTCAGTTTTGGGGAAAAATGACATATGTTTTCAAACGCAAACAACATGTTGCATCCTGAGCAGCCACATTTAACAAAGGCCCAGAGGCAACTTCTTTGCAGAGCATTGCATCAGAAAAGTGGCTTGTGAGAAAGTTTGTGTGTGTGTATGTTTGTGTGTATATGTGGTTGTTGTGGCTGCTGTTGCTGTCGCTTTTGTTGTTTTTGTGTGCTTTCAAGTCATTTCCATCTTATGGTGACCATAATGGGGAATGATCATGAGGTTTTCTTGGTAAGACTTGTTCAGAGGGGTTTTTGTCTTTGCCTTCCTTTGAGAATAAGAGAGTGTGACCTGCTCAAGGTCCCTCAGTAGGTTTCCACAATCAAGTGGGAATTCAAACCATGGTCTCCAGAGTCATAGTCTGATACTCAAATCCCCCCTCCCCTGAATGTGCCTTGAAATTGCCTGTTGACCTATGGCACCCATGAATTTCACAGGGTTTTCTTAAACAAGGAATAGTCAGAGGTAGTTTTGCAGCTCACCCCACTAAAAAATTCCAGGGATAAAAGAAGCTGAGATGGTATAAGAGAGAAATTGTGCTATCTGGGAAGGCTAAGGGCTTTCTTCCTGCCTGTTCTTTTTTTGATGCAAACTGGCCCATCCAGAAGGTACTTTCCAAGAGAGAAGTAGCTATTTGGATTCATTAAACAGTCTGCACTGTTTGTTCCTCAATTACCAAAAGCTCAGAAGAGTGCCCTGGACCAACTCTGACATCACTTGAGGAGAATCATCTTGTTGAGAATTTGATTAGAGATTTTCTTTTTTCTTCTTTGCCTCCTGATACATGCTAGATCAAGAGTGGGAATTGTTTTCCTCCCAAAGTTATTGGATTGCAGTTCCTTGCATTCCTCACCAATGGATATGCTAGCTTGGGTTTTGGGAGTCGCATACCAACAAACACCTGGAGAGCCGCATGATTCCCATAACTGTGTTAGATGCTGCTTTTGTTATATCATTTCAGGTCAAAAGTGAACTGATTCTAATCTAGAAAAGAGACCATTTGCACAGAGTATGTACTTGAGAGTGAGGGAGAAGGGGAAAAGATGTAAAAACCTCTGAATCTTTCCCTCAGATTTTGAAATGGCATTCACCTTTGGAACATAAGTATTTGGAACTGAAGACATCAAGAAAGTCATATAATTAGATCCTTACCTCTTGAGCTTCAGCTACATGTCAGGAAGGGCTAATGTGTCTGAGTTAGACCCAACCTGAATTTTTTAGGCTGCTGTCTTTTGACTTTTCTGTCTGTAGTGGATTTGATCTGACCAATTAGGGAAATCAGTCTCTCTCTGCCTTTCTTGCGAAGCTGTCCTTAAATTTATCATAGTAGTTAGCTTCTTGCTCTGAAATGAATTTTTTATTTCAGTATTTTTGGGTAGTGCTATGTCTACAATTCCTCTTTTTGATAACTTGAACATACATCTGTGAGAGTGGCATGTGCCTCAGTCTGAAAACTAAGACAAGCTTGCTTACATGTGCCATTATTGCACAAGTGTATAAGTTGCTTATTTTAAAAAATAAAAAAAAAGAGCCGACTGGGTTAAACAGAGCTGGTAGGGAATGAACAAGGGGTCATACTGACTGTTAGTTCTCTGATGTGTTAATTCTCTAATGTGATGTGTCTTGGGTGTGCTTCTGCCTATGGGAAATACAGGATGGCTACTGTGGTGTCTTAAGCCTTTTCCTGACCTGCTTTAATGATGCTAATTTTGGTGCCATTGATTTTGACAGTGATTAAATTTATGTAACCAGTTGTTTTCTACCATATATATCAAATGGGCTGCATAGCACCCTTTTTAAGTGATGGTAATAACTTGTGCTATAAAACACCTTGGGGTGTTTACATGATTTGGTACCATACGAATTTGTTTGTTAATGGGGCACAGCATGAAAGTGACATGGAAAATGAATTCATATGGAAGAGGAGTCCAGATGGTTTGGTAATGATGTCTGAAAAAAAAAATCACTTCAGTCAGAAAGGCGTCTTGGCAAAATGGAAGTGCAGAGAATGTCTGTCTCTCTGTTGGCAAAGACAACCTGCAGCATGGTTTGGATATTTTTTAAATAAAAGTCTCCTAGAAAGATGATTATACACTGTACGAATATTAAAAATATGAATAGGAAATCTTGATGTGGTCCTGAGGCAAAGTTCTTTTTTTCATGCAAGTTGAGGAGCAGAAGTATAAGGAAGGGTTATAGATGGTGATAGCATGTGATCTGTGCCAGAGACTGGGAACAACCCTCACCCCTATCCCCAAGGACAAGGAGCAATGGACTTAAACTACAGGAAAAGATATTCTACCTGAACCTCAGGTAGGGTCTCCTTCTTTGGAGGTTTTTAAACAGAGACTGGATGGCCACCTCTTGAGAGTGCTTTGATGTGTGCTCGTGCATGGCAGGGGTTTGGACTGGTTGGGCCCTGTGGTCTCTTTCAACTCCATGATTCTATGATTCTAAGATATTTTTCAAGACCTTTGGATGCACAGGCTCTCAATTTTCAAGTTCCAGCATTTCATGCTCAAAGAGTTTCAAGCAGTGGACTAGGAAAAGCATATACTTGAAATCTTGGGCCATTTCTGCAGTACATTGTTATAATGCTCTTATTCCACTTTCAATATCCTGTGGAATTCTGGGGTTTGTAGTTATTGGGGCCAAAGAGCTCTCTGGCTAAGAATTTTAAATGTCCCTCCTTAAACTGCAAACCCCAGGATTCCATAGGATGTTGAAAGTGGAATAATAGCATTATAACAGTGTAGTGTGGAAATGGCCTTGGAATATGGTTACCAAAATAGACAGTATTTGGGTTCATGTCCTGACATCCAATCAGGGAGTTTCCCATGTTCCTCTTAAGGAAAGATTTTGACAGATGGGCTGAAAAAAGTGATAACCAAAGTTGAAATTCATCCAGCTGAAGGAGAAAACAAAAACAAAAACAAACAAACAAACTGCTTATCTGGAAGTGGGATTCAATTTCAGCTAGGATTCAATTTCTTTTGGATGCTGCTGTTAGTTAGCTGTGTGCAAATCAATCTGTATCCCAGATGGAGGCAGAAAGCCAAAACAATTCAAAGTAGTAATTATTTTGGAGGATACATTTTCCTTACATCCTGAGAGATTCCCATCAAGGATACTTTTAGGGCTAAGCCAAATTGATGCAAGAGATCTCTGTCCAGGATATCCCACTGATGCTGCTGTTGATGTTATGTGTGTCTTTCTCTCTGTGTATATGTACACACACACACACACACACACACAGAGAGAGAGAGAGAGTGAGAGAGTGAGAGAGAGTGAGAGTATTGAAAATAACCTAGAAAGATGATGCAAAAAGAGTTCTAACACTCAAAAGGCCATAAGAAAATCTTCACATTTGTCCAGAAATTCTGCTTCTTAGGCTCTTTCATGAGAGGGATATGAAACATGTCACCATCAAATGCTGTTGGACTGTAACTCCTACAGTTCCTCAATATTGGCTGTACTTGCTAGGACTGCTGGGACTTGCAGTCTAATATCTAGAAGACTTTGATGATTTCCTCCTCTAGTTTATGAAAGGTATATATAAGTGAAAAAAAAAGATAACCAGTTAGACAGTCAAAGGACTACTCTACCCATACACCAAGATTGATGGCATTGTGTCATAGGCCATTTCTGCCCTACACTGTTACAGTGCTATTATTCCACTTTTGATATCTTGTAGCATTCTGAGGTTTGTAGTTTACTGAGGCCAAAGAACTCTCTGGCTGAGAATTCTAAAGGCCCCTCCCTAAACTCCAAACCCCAGAGTTCCCCAGGATGTTGAAAGTGGAATAAGAACACTATAACAGTCCAATGCGGAAATGGCCATAGTAAACCAATCTTACCATCCATCGTTTGTCACACAGATAACTTTGTTGTGTGAATTCCTTGCAAATGCCCATTCATATAGTTGCCCAAGAAAACTTTGAAGTTACACACACACACATACACATACATACTTTGGGCATGTCACTAAGAGTGTGTGACATGCCCAAAGTCACCCAGTGGGTTTCCATGGCCAAGCAGGGAACTGAACCCTAGTTTCCAAGGTTGTATTCCAATGCTCAAACCACTCCACCACACTGGCTCTCTTGGTTAGTGTTAGTTTACTCTAATTTTGATATTAACAGGGCTCTTGGCCCTATGTTTGTAGAAAGAATGGAGCTTTTCCATCTTCTGCTTGCTATTTATTTATTCATTTAAAGTATTTCTGTATCACCAACCCGCCCACAAAGACTCCTGTGGTGATGAACAAATAAAAACCAATTAAAACAATACAAGCCTAAAAACAATACAAGCCTGGTGGCGCAGTGGTTAAATGCCAGTACTGCAACCACAAGGTTGTGAGTTCGATCCTGCCAGGCTCCAAGGTTGACTCAGCCTTTCATCCTTTTGCAGGTCGGTAAAATGAGTACCCAGCTTGTTGGGGGCAATTAGCTAAAAATACATTGTAAACTGCTTAGATAACACTCAGTTGATAAGCGATATAGAAATAAATAAATGCTATTGCTAATGCTATTTCAAAAACCGATAAAAATGCTGTTTAAAAATTCCCCAAAGTGGTCTAAAAACAATTCTAGAATACAATTTTGAAACAGTTAAGATAGCCATTTCAAACACTGAGTGCTATGTGGAACAGCACTGTTCAGGCTGCCTGCTAGAAGCTTGAAAGAGATGGGCCCAGCCTAACTTCCTTGGGTAGGGAGTTCCACAGTTGAGGCAGGGGTCCAGAGAAGGGTCTATTGCATGTACCCACCAACCTAAATTCACAAGATGTTGGGATATACAATACCGTTTCCTCATACGGGAGGAGGCAATGTTTCAGATATCTTGGCCCCAAGTTGTTTATGACTTTGTGTGTTAATACCAGCACCTTGAATTGAGCTTGGAAGCAAATTCCCCAATTCTTGCTGGACCTGTATTATATGGTCTCTAAAATGCATACCTGATTCTGGTCTGGTTACTGCATTTTCCACTTGCTGCAGCTTCCAAATACTTCTACATAATCTGATTTCTATATTGGTCATCTGGTGATGTTCATGTATATAGTTACTTCTTTGGTTCCTTGAAGGATGTGTTTGTGATGAACTGTTGGCCTCACAAAAAACAGTTGCTCTTCTGCTTCATTTCTTGATCCTAGGTCAAATTTTCCCACAATTTTTGATTATGCTTAGTTTCCTACTTTTGAATTTCAATCACCTGTTTTAGTGTGTGATCAGTTTCCTCCTGGGCTCCAGCACAGAATCTTTCAGCTTCTTCTACTTTTACTTCTGTAGCTGCAGTAGAAATTTGGATTATGGCTACAGATGGGTTTCCCTGAAGTCTTATTGATATGGTTCAGTCAGACTTTGCTTTATATCCTTTGACTACTTTTGCTACATCTCTCCTCGCTATTAATGCCACCGTATTTCTTCTCAGATTTTCATTTCCTGATTAAAGCACTGTGTAATTATCTGATTCAAAATGTCCAATTCCTGTTCATTTTAGCTTGCTTATTCCAAGTATTGCAATGTTTATACATTCCATTTCTTGTTTACTATTTCCAGCTCCCTGTTATTCATGCTTTTCACATTCCATGTTCCTAGAATATGTGTTGTGCAGTTTCGGACTTTTCTTTCTCTCTGGGCATGTCAACAGCTGAATGTCTTTTTGGTTTGAGTCTAGTGGCATTATATTAATTGGCACTAATATAAATTATACCTGAGGTGATAGCAAGGTCACTCTGGAAGAGGCAAAGTTCTGGCTGCAAGCGTGATATGGTAAGGTAGGTCAGCCCCACCTACCTCTAGGCAAGAGGCCCAGTCAGTTCGGGACAATAGTATGGCTGCTCTGAATACAATAGGTATGAAATATCTAGCTGGACTCTCAGAGCTGAAATAGCAAAGTTCCCACCAAATTATGATTGATTTAACCTTGGTCCCTGTACACCTGGATGTTTCCCTATTGTTTTCCCCAATTCTCCACAATACTCAGCTATTATGGCAACCATTATCTCCTTGTCACTCAAACACTAAGATCATTAGCACCACCCAGACTCCATTGTCTGTGTTGCAACTCCCATTGTTCACTAGGCTGGGAGAGTGATCAAATCACACCCCTTCAGGGAGGGAAATGAAGTAAAAAAATCTCCAGTTCTGGGCAACTAGTTTTGCAGTTCACCAGCTGCTAAAAGTCTCTCTGCCAGTTTGCTTCCTGGCTGCCCTTAGACACATAAGTCTAAGCCACACTGCTGGTTCTTCACTACTCTTCTGGATTGGTAAGTATAACCCCAAACCCTCAGCCTCTCTATCCATAATTTTTCCTCCCTTTATTCTTCAGTTAGCACTTGTGTGAATGTGTGACTGTTTGTATCTTGTGTGCATGCATGAATGAATTTCCCTGAATAAAGCACATTTTTAGTTTATTTTTGAATCTCTGGCTGGTTTTATTTTCCTGCAAGACCTAGTAAACATGGGTGGTAGATCTCATTAAGTTACCACAGGCCTCCTAACTTTGAGCTAATGAATTTCCCTCTATCACATGGAGCTACTGGCACTGTGGGTGGATCCCTAAGTCACCCACATTTTGGGGTAACAACTCGTTGTCCTTTGCTCTTCCTTAGTAGCTCATTGAGTGTCTTCTGATCTAGGAATCTCATCTTCTGGCACTATCTCTTGCTTCATTTTGGATTGTCTCATCATATTTTTCTTTTTTGTGAGAAAAGATCTTCAAAATAGGTTTTCCATGCCTCCTTCTGTGCAGTACTAACAAATGTTAGGTGTGGTGCCACTGCTGTTGTTTCAGAGAGATCCTCTCTGAGTGTCTTCCCATCACTATTGCTGCTACTCAGTAGCTATTTGGCACATTCAAATCTGGTTCTTCAGCAGAAGCCTGTCTGACATGGGAGACCTTCCTGGGAGCATTGCTGCCATCAACATTTTTGCCTCACAGGAGCACACAATCCCACCACCATAGTAAGATAGATCTATCTGTCTGTCCATCCCTCCGTCTCGCCCTCCTTCCTTCCCTCCCTCCATCCCACATTTCTCCCAGCAGAAGATTCAATGTGGCATACAAGTCCAACTTCCAATCTGTTTTTATTTCATTTTGTTTTTGTTTTTTTCTCTTAAAGTCCAATGTTGTCAATCATTTCATGCTTATACTACAGAACAAGTAGGTGGCTCAGCCTGTTCTGGCAAACCACCACCAATTTTGCCTGAAGGTAGCTCTTGGACTTGCCATTAAATCCATTGTTCCTTTCTATTGTGTTTTTAGTGTCATTATGACACTGCAAATGGGATACAAAATGCAGCATTTTAAGTATACACACACGCCTACACACACACTCCAGAGGTGATTTTTTTCCTCTGCTTTTGGATGAGAAATATTTGAAGCTGACTGCATTCATATACAGCAGGGAGGCTGAACATAAATTGAATTCACTTATCTTTCTTTACAACTGTTTCCCCAGATTTCATATGTGCTTGTTTTCCTGCCATTTGATGAGTGATAAGCTTCTTCTACCTGCAGAATGCAGAGCAAAAATAATAAAGCCAAATTCTCACCTGTGCTGACCCTTGAAGTAATTGTGCTGTGCACCATTTCCTGCTGTGATTAATAGCTGTGACAGCTACCATTTGGCTGAACAGTTAATACCGGTAATAAAGAAGCAAACAATTGTTACTTCTACCATCTGCGATCTGGCATCAATGTTTTATGGAAGGGAAGCTGTTTATGAAGGAGCATCTTCCTTTAACTAAAAAAAAAAGAAAGAAAGAAAGAAAGAAAGAAAAAAAAAGCTAGAGTAGGGGTACAGAGAGGACTAATTATTTCTGCAGATTATTTCTCGATATGAAGAACTTGGGCTAGCCTACTTAGAGAAGGCACATAGTTGTTGCAGGGCTTTTTTTTTTTTTTTAAAAAAATCATTATGTCTACTGTGTAGCTGAAGGGTAGGTACCAATATCCTAGAACTCAATGAATACTTCATACTAGAAAAGCTATAAGAAACAAGAAGAGGAAGGAAGAGAGAGAGAGAGAGAGAGACAGAGGACCCATTCACATGGAACGGTTACAGCTTGTAGTCTGATGAAGCACTAGAGCTCTCTGGTTGAGAATTCTAACTGTCCCTCCCTACACTGCAAATACCAGGATCCCATAGGCAGGAACCATGGCAGTTGAAGTAATATTATAATTCTATAGTGTAAACCAACCTGGAGAGCCAAAGGTAGTTTACTAGTCTGACCCCCTGTCATCACCACATTTGTCCCTAACCCACTAGAGTTCAAGATCAAGTTTCTTTTATGATGGAGATATGGATGAAATGAGGCAAAGACAAAAGAGGAGCAAAGGAAAAGCTGTCAATAGTCAATGAGAAATAGCAAAGGAAGTCTTCTTGTTGCTCAGACCTGTAAGTAAGCCTAACCTGAAAGTGTTTGAGGGGATTACAAAGTATTCCCTGACTCTCTCTGACCTATTGATGTAACATGGTTTTATGGGCTTTACTTCTTCTCTTTAGTTAGAGGTTGCTGGTGACACAAGTCTGCTATAGCCTTGCTTGATCTTGTTCAGGTCATCAGGACATGACTCTTGGGCTTGACTTCTGGAAGTTATTCCTCACGGGTGTTCATTCTTTATTTTATGCTGCAAGCTATTAGTTAGCCACTGTTTCACCATCCTCCCTGATGCTGCAGAATAGGTATTTTTCCATGTCATTGTGAGGAAGTTGAATTGACATTCTCCTCTCAAAGGAAACACTCAGCCTTTTTTCTCCAGCCTTTAAGACTGAGCCAAAGATTCTCCATCCTGTTCAACTTTTGTCCTCCTCAACAATTGGGCTTGCTGGTCAGGGCTGTTGGGAACTGGATTCTACCAACATCTGGAGGGTACAGGGCCTCCATCTTGGATTTTAAGGCCTCAGTGAATTTGAGATCACTGTAACAGCTGTGAGTGAGCATTAAGCTTCCCCTACCCTGAGCCTGAATTGGAGTTGTCTAAAATCCAGTTCATGTCTGACACATTAGACCAGTGGTTCTCAACCTGTGGGTCCCCAGATGTTTGTGGACTTCAGCTCCCAGAAGCCCCAGCCACTATGGTCAATGCTCAGGGCTTCTGGGAGCTGAAGTCCAAAAACATCTGGGGACCCACAGGTTGAGAACCACTGCATTAGACTTTCTGCTTGAGTGTAAAGTTCTGAATGGTATCCTGCTGTCAGGCCCCAAATGGGAGATTCCTTCAGAGGAGATGATTGCACATCCTCTGATCATGAGGATGTTGAGGAAATGGTTGCCCCTTTGGATACAAGATTCATGGGGATACAGGATGCTGCATCTGAGGAATCAGGCAGCATAGTTACAAAGTGAAACAAGGAAGTTAAATCCCTTCTATTGTGTAGGAGCAATGTTGATTGAAAGTGTGGTGTGCCACTTAGGACCAGCAGGAAGAATGTTTGAATCTATGGAAGGTCTCCTTGAGAATGAAAGATTTCTTAGGAGTCAGAGATATCTGGTTAAGGGTTCTAATGCTGGTGTGCATGTACCTGAACTCTGAGAGGGGCTCAAGCAACAGCTATCAAAAGCCCATCTCTTTTTCAATCAACTAGCTGAGGAAATTGTGCCACTTGCTGTGACTGCTCATCTGGTCCCGACACTGGATTATGTTTGGCTTTCATTGGGAAATGCTCTTTCTTTGTTTTCTGCTTTGTCTTGCTCATGCCTTGGCTTTAGACCACCTGACTTTGCTTTAGTATCTACTAGTGTTTGGACTGATTCACTGTCCAGAAAGATGTAGCCATTTGACCTTGTCCTGACTGCTGGCCCTGCTGTGAGTTTGGACTATTGGTTGGTGTGTTTGACTGTCTCAGTTTTCTATGGGTATCTTTATATGCTTCTTTGGTTCTGACATTTGGACTGGACTGTTAGATTTTGCTACTAGGATTTGTATGACCTAGAAATGGAAACACCTGCTTGGGTTTGCACTCCAACTTGGCCATGTTCTCTGTTTGAAACAGGAAAGTGGCAGAGCCAGGTTGGAACCTTATGGGATTGGGGTGAAGTAGTTCCTAATGCTCCTCCTAGTTTTCTGACAATGTGATTGTACTTGTCAGAATGGTAAAAATACTATCTGGTTGGGATCCCTATACCTGACCCAAGCTCACTGGTTGTTTGTATAATAACAGACATATAGGGGAGTAGAAAGTCTGCCAGACATTCTAGTTTTATCTAATTAAACAAATCCTCATGAAAGTTTTAATTTATGATGTTGAAAAAAGTGCTGTTAAATAGTCCTGTAAGTTTGCTGTCCCTTCTTCCAAAATGTAATGTAATGAAAAAAAGTATAGCAGTGAATGAATCCCCTGAGAAGCATGCAGTTGTCCTTAACAAGAAGATGAAAATGGTTCTTTGTTTACACTACCTTGGTGCTCCCTCTCCCTCTCTCTCTTTTTATGAAAACAATAACAAACCACAAATTGAATTGCTCACTTATTAAAAAAAAGATGAGTAGAATCAGAAGGGATTCACAACAGATGTCAATTTGCAGTTGCCAAACTTTTCTTGGTTTTGGTGAGATACAAAAAGATACTCATTGACTATATCCCTTCTGTTCTGTCTTCCAGAGGAAAATGTCTGTGGGATCTCTGACTAGTCACTATTTTGTGAGGACAGATGGGGAATCTGGACCTATTAGAAAAATGAAAAGGTGGCACTTGCATTGTGTATCACAGGTTTGTCTCTGCTTGAAATTCCCCAATTGCTAACACATTTCTATTCAACTGTGCACGATAGGACAATGTAAGGTGTAAGCAACTTCCTAAGGTTGCTGGTTGACAAATAAAGCAGTAAAGCCACTGCCAAAATAATTTTGGCAGCACACTTTACAGTGCAGATATAAATGCAAACAAAAATGCAGGCACATACCGTACTTAATCTCATGTTCAATGGGAACAGACACAGTTGTACACAATGGCAGAAAGCAGACAAGTTCTGAAAGCCCAATGGAATGCAAATAACACAGAACCTTATCACAGTTGATGTTACACAAAGACCTATAGCAAAGATTTTTCAGCACATTGCAGTAAGAAAAAGCAGGATTCATAACTGAAAGTATCACAAAGGAGAGGACTATTCCAGAAACACAGATGATGTTTTTCAGCAGTACAGAAAAGTGATTTTCAATCAATCTTTGTAGTAAAGGATTTGAAATGAAAATTTCAACTACTGAGACATTCAGAAATAATTTGTGGTCTAATTTGGCATGGTTGTTTTTCCAAATCGTATTAGAAAATTCCTAACATGAAAATTTTGTGGCTTAGGAAGATTTTGCTTGAAGGAAAACTTAAATATTAAGGAAGACACTTTTTTTTTCTTTTTGAAAATATAAGAACAACTTTTTTGGGTCAGACTAAAGTCCTGTCTCCTGTAGCATTCTGTTCATATAGTCTTTAGTCAGATGCCCATGAGTAGCTCACAAATAGGACATAAGCGCAATAACAACCTTTAACTTATGTGCTCCAGCAAATGACATACAGACACAAATACAGTTGCTGGTATTCAAGGGAATATATCTCCATCATGGTTGGGACCTACTCATTTACCCAGTTCCAGGTGCCAAAACTGGCAGACTTCATTACATTTTTAATTTTTTTTTAAAAAAATGCAATTATAAGAAAAGAACACACACAAAAAAACATAAGATGATAAACATAACAATGAAGGAAAAAAGGTTGCAACAACAAAATGCTTACATTTCTATTTCCCTCTAAATCTATTTACATAATATTACTTATTCAACATGTTATAAATCATACTGATTATATATTTTGGTTATATATCTCTAAATCTCATTCTCATTATATCCATTGTTGTTATTTATTCCCATACTTAACATTTTAAAAAAATATACTATTAGTAATTTCATTCTTGTCTTTATTGTTTTCAAACTAAATTTAATCTATTACTATTGCTAAGTGTACCCCATCCTCAGAGCCAATTATCCCTCAAATTATTCCACTGTCCAAAATTTTAACTCTTCTTGTGGAGGTGTGATATCTTCCTCTTTTACTAACACTTTTTCCACAAATATCTTCCATATTGCTTCAAAATCACTCCCTTTCATTACTCCTTTTTTGATCTTAATTCCACATGTTAATTTATCATTAATCGTGCTTTTCCACACTTCCTTATACTAATCTTCTATTTGAAAATTTCCTTGAATTTTTCATTTTCTTGATATAACTAACCTTGCTGCAGTTAATAAATTTGTAATTAAATCCTTCATTGTCTGGGTACAATTAATCTTATCATATATAGATAACAATGCTATACTGGGACATATTTCTAAATCAATTTCTGTTATCTCTTTTATCTCTTTAAACACCATTTGCCAAAATTTCTGTACACGTTCACAACTCCACAACATATAAGTATCAAGTATAAGTATATTCGTTACATTACATAAGTATATTCATTTTATTTTGTGGTAATTAATCCCTCAGTTTAACTATGTGCTATATAGTTTTCTTTATCAGTCTTGAATCTCCCCACCATTTAGAATCAGTGAGCAACTCTAGTTCTAGTATTATGAGGGAGAAACTTTTCACCTTATGCACTTCCTTGTCACTATGTTTAATTTT
Organism: Iguana delicatissima; assembly: GCA_948472985.1. NCBI lineage: Eukaryota > Metazoa > Chordata > Lepidosauria > Squamata > Iguanidae > Iguana > Iguana delicatissima. Next base: position 914,547 of record CAOKZL010000230.1, read on the forward strand.
ATACATCTGCCTTCCCTTGCTTGGCTTTTTTTTTTCTAAGCCAAACACCCTTAATCATAGCAACGTTTTCTCTGGAGTTGCTTCAGTTTCTTGATTAGTCTGGTTGCCATTTTCTCCATATTTGCCAGGCCTACAATATCCATTTCAGGTTCAGTAACAAGAACTGTACACAGTATTCCAGGTGTGGCCATGCCATGGATTTGTATATAGTGAATATGATGTTGGTAGATTGATTTTCAGTTTGCTTTAAAACAAGACAACAAAATAAGCAAACTAAAACCCTAGCAGCGGCACACTGGGTTGACATTTTAATCAAGTTATCAACCACAACTTTGTGATTGCTTTCTTGGTCAGCCATTGGTAGTTGAGATCCCATCAGCTTATATGTGAAATTGGACTTTTTAAATGCACCAGTAAGTATCACGTAACATGGGTGAGTATGCTCTTGGGTTTAATTGACACTTTTAAGGACCTATCCCAGGCATTGGACTTATTATAGGGAATAGATTTTATCACTTTCAATAGCCCCTTTCAAGTTTCAACTAAACCCTAGAGCAGATACACCACTACATTGTCCCAGAAGGCACCCAACTGCTTGTGCAAGATCAGTTGAGGCTATGAGAGGCCCCTCTTCCCTCCAGCCCATCAGTGACAGTGTATGCCAAACTGAGCTGGAGACTTTTGGATTCATCTCCTTCCCATATTGTCCACATCATACATGCAAGCAAGACCTCCTCAGTCAGTCATCAAGTCACCCAGGAATGAAATTCTGACAAACTCCTTGGATTGGAAAGTATCTTTTTCTTGTTACAGAGATGGCATTCAACTTTGGTCAGCATTTCAGAATCATCCAGGGCAGATCCCAACTTCTTTAGTTGATTAAAGTGCCAGCATCTGAGCCGTGTACCAGTGCAATTGGGTAACCATGTCTCTCTTTGCTTCTTGGCCATCATCCGCTGTCACAACTAATTGGTTGACTGCTACTTCATTCTCATCTACCATTACTGCCTTAGAACTCACAGACTGGGAGCCCTTACATACTAGATAATTACAGCACTATAATTTTACTTTACATCCTTCATCCTGTGGAATCCTGGGCTTTGTACTTTAGTGAGACACTAGAGGAGCCTGGAGAGGAATTCTCTGAGGAATAGAGGAATTCTCTGGTTGAGAATTATAAACAACCCTCTGTTAACTGCAAATCCTGGGATTCTATAAGATCAAACTATAGCAAGTAAAGTGGAATCATAGTGCTATTACTGTGTAGTGTGAAAAGGCCAAGGTTTTCTCATTCTTTACTCCAAAGCCTTTGCTAAGAGTCCAGATCATTGTAGGCCTGCTCACCAATCCAGCGTATAACTATGGGGGATGAAGGCATTGCCTCCTCAATAAGAATTATCTTCCCCAATGAAAGTTTTTCTTCAGTTCCCAAATTTCTAGCCTTTAGAGAGTGAGAAATCGAACTTTATTTACACCTAAGATTGTTATATTTGCTGTGCCCACATTCTCTTGGTAACTTTCTTAGCCCCTTTTCTTTGGATGTCTAAACTATATTTCTACATTGTGAACTGAAGTGTTAAATAACTGCAATGTTGGAACTTTGGGGACTGAAGGGAAATTTCATTTGGGGGCAGAATCCTTATTTTCCCTGCTTCTTAGCTACATCTCAGGAAAGGCCAGAGAAAGCCCCTTCTATGAGTGAGCAGAGCAGCTATTAAAGAAGAAGAGAAAGAAACAGAGTGAGAAGTAGAATGAGAATAAAAACAAGTGGACCCCACTTGAAGTAACTGAATGTGGCCAGCGGCCAGTGACCCCTGGATTGCAGTGAAGAACACTGAAGTAACCTCAGTTCCTATATGATGACTCCATACATAACTTTGGCCACAAGGGGGAAAAAAAGAACATTGTTGAATGTAGCATGGTAGAGCATATGCTTTGCACACAGAAGGTCTGAACCACATTCCTACATTGTCATCTATAGGTGGGCCTGGGGAGATCCCCTTCTGAACTCTGAAGAGATACTGCATAGATAGTCCTGAGCTATGGTACAGGGCAACATCTTGTATTTCTGAATCTCAGGGTGATTCACTTGTGACTTTGTTGGACAATGCAGAAAAGCATCAAAGGTGAAAAGGATGAACAGATATGCTAGTGATAGGATGGAAAATAAATTATCAGAGTTCTCATTTTCCTACTAAAATATCCATTTCACACTCCCCAACACTGGCCATTGTGGGGGGGGGGGAGACAACAACAGATCTTGCCATGGAAATCTATGTGTTGCACACTAAAACACATACTTTAGGAAAAATGAGTTCCAAAATATTATGAATTTTTGTACAGAAAGGGAAAAACTTGGAAGTTGAGAAGTCGCTAAGAGTAGAGGTGAATACTGCTGGGATTCTAAGGAATGCAGCAAAAATAAAACTGGCATTTTCATATCTCTAGTTACTTGCAGTGACACAAAAAAGTAACCTGCTTTTCTGTTCTTTGGAGAATTTGGATCAAAGGGTTGTGTAGAGACTTTCTTTGAGTGATACATATAATTGAACAATCCTTAGTTGCATGCTTCAAAAAATGTTTTATCCTACTTGGTAACAGAGGGAATGTTTTTCCTCTTTGAAATATAGTTAGTGTTTTTATTAAGGAAAAAAAATCATTGTACATTTGGATCCAATTTTTTTAAAGCTTCACTTTTTAAAGCTAAATTTAGCCCTATCAGTTATATCCACTAGAAAAAAACCCCAAGCATCTTCTTTCCAGTAATGTGATGCCAGCTTCAAGAGAAACTTTTTTTTTTAAAAAAATGATGCTATTCTGTTGTACGACGCCAGTATACCATGTTTTGTTTTAATTAGTGTTGTAAGCTACCTTGGGTCCTCTGGAGAGAGAGATGGAATGTCAACAAACAAACAAACAGAACATTCAACTATATGATTACAAATATGTTCTCATCAAATCAATTCATAGTATGGCTTGGGTGTCACAAAATCCAAAACTAACGTACAGCACTTAGTTGGAATGTTTCAAATTATCATGGTAAAAAACATTTGTAGTCCTGTTCCTATGACATACGCAGGTATTTCTACCTTTATAAAGGTATTGGCTACAATCTATTATTGAGTCAGACAACGCTGTATGGGGGAAACTACTGCACACAATGTCCCCTCACACATGACCGTGAATAACTTCCATCCAGTACTGCATGGTCAATTGATCTGTTCACATAACCTGTGTGAAACAGCTTGGATGAATGTAACTACAGGGATGAGGTTATTCAAGCTCTTTGTGGTCCTGATAGCTACTAGTACACTCCAGAAGATGCTATAGACATCAGAAGGGAAACTTCCATTCCCTTACGAATCCTAATCTATTTACATTTTTTTTTTAAATGTGCATATTAACTTTTTTAAAAATGCACATATTAATTGCATTCAGACAGTTGGCATATTTAATTTAGCTCTGAGTGAGTGCAATTATGGACCTACAATTACTGTCACAAGGGCTACATTAAAATTAATGATAAAACAATTGCTCAGCATTTGCGGTATAATTTGAATTTTGGGGCTTGCCATATCCTGATCTAGCAGTCTAGTTTCCTGCCCCATCCTCTCATCAGATGCTGAATTATTTGGGCTTGTTGCCAATGTTGAAGATGTCTATTTTCTCCAGCTGGTTTTGACCATTGCTGCATCTTTTTCTATGGCTTATCATCATACTAGGAAATGCTTGGCTTCAAGAGCCCTAATTAAGGCTGCATAACTGATTAAGACCAATCCAGGGATGAATTAGTCTGGTTTGAACTGTATGAGACCAAGTCCAGAGCCAAACAGATCCAACAGTTTGGATCCTGAATGAATTCGCTTAGTCTAAAGCAATTTAAGTTGATTTCTACCAGTTGAAGAAATGAGTAGAGGAGAAGCCAGATACTATGGGCCCTTCCGCACTACACTGTTATAGTCCTATTATTCCACTTTCAACATCCTGTGGAATTCTGGGGTTTGTAGTTCACTGAGGCCAAAGAGCTCTCTGGCTGAGAATTCTAAATGCCCTCTCTAAACTGCAAACTCCAGGATTCCAGAGGATGTTGAAAGTGGAATGATAACACTATAACAGTGTAGTGTGGAAATGGCCTATGAATCCGACTATACAAAATGAGGAAAATGCTATGTGAGGGTGATTGGGAGGAAAAGAAGGGAAGCTGGACTTTATATACCGACAGCTCTAGATTCCAATCTGGAGCAAGAAAGACTCTTAAGCTTCTATGACTGCTGATTATTTTAGCTTTTGTCCTTGTAGAAAATTATTACCTTCCTTGCTTTTCTCTGATAAAGAAGACTAATTTTAGATTAACTAATAGAAATAATCCTTATTTCTTACTGCTAATGTGTCATTCTTGTATACTTTTAACAAATACCTTTGATATCAGAATCATTACCAGGGACAGAGTTTGTGAAAAGTTACTTTTGAGAAGAATCAGTAGAATGTCACACTGAAGGCATCTATAATGGAATAGTGCTAGGATCATGCTCTGGGGCCAGTTATGAATGGCTTGAGCAGATCAATATATTCATTCATCTTGAAAGTATCTCTCCAAGCAGTAGGAACATACCTTTCCTACTTATTGTAATTGGTGAGACCTGAAATTTGCTGTATTTCATTCCATAGCCTCTTATATCAAGACTTCTAGGGCAAGATGTGTTAACAATCTGACTCTCATGCTGTTCGTTTCCCACAGCCTAAGAGTATATATTCAAACTTGTTGTTGCCATGTGCCTTCAAGTCATTTCAGACTCACGGTGACCTTCAAGTGAACTGATCATGGGGTTTTCTGGGTCTGGGAATGTGTGACACTCCCAAAGTTACCTAGTGGGTTTCCATGGCCAAGTGGGGAATCAAACCCTGGTCTCCAGAGTTGCAGTCTAATGGTCAAACCACTATACCACACAGGCTCTCTATATATTAAAACTACACAGCATTAAAGTATGTCTGTTTACTTGGAAGGAAGTCCCTACGGTGCTTAGTAGTGTTTATTCCCATGCAACTGTGTCTAGTAAAGTCAAGATATAAACAAAGTGCAAGTCTCCTCCACTACTCTGTGATGGGGCAGGGGAGGCTCCTCCTCTTCCCCATTCTGTCCCAGTGCACATCAGTAGCCCAGGCCAGGGGCTTGTGGGACATCTGTGTTCCTTCCGATACAGCTGGCTTTTTAAGCTGCCACATCACACTGTTGACTCATGTTAAGCTTGTGGTCCACTAAGACTCCTAGATCCCTTTCACACGTACTGTTTCCAAGCCAGATATCACCCATTCTATATCTGTGCATTTCATTCTCTCTTCATGTGTGTAGTACCCTACATTTCTCCCTGTTAAAATTCAGTTTGTTAGTTTTGGTCCAGCTGTCTAATCTGTCAAGATCATTTTGAATTCTGATCCTGTCCTCTGAGGCTATCCCTTCTAATTTGGTGTCATCTGCAAATTTGATGAGCATGCCCCCTATTCCAACATCGAAGTCATTGATGAAGATGTTGAACAGCACTGGGTCCAGGACAGAACTCTGTGGTACCCCACTACTCACTTCTTTTTAGGATCAAGAGAAGCTATCATCTCCCTGTTATTCCTTTTGCTACAGATATAACCAAAAAAAGCCCTTTTTATTGTTTTTAACCTTTCTAGCAAGCCTGAGTTTTTCTGTGCTTTAGCTTTTCTGATGTTTTCCTTACATGTGCTGGCTGTTTGTTTGAATTCCTCTTTGGTGATTTCCCTCTTTTTCCATTTCTTGTACATGGCCCATTTAAATCTTAGTTCATTTGAAAGTTCTTAAGAAATCCATCCTGGTTTCTTTAGATACCTCCCATTTTTCCTCCTCAATGGAATGGTTTGGAACTGTGCCTTCAATATTTCCTTTTAAGAAACTCCCATCCATCACAAATTCCTTTCTCTTTTAGTATGTCTGACCACAAGATAGAACCTAATATTTCCCTGAGTTAACTGAAATCAGCTTTCTTAAAGTGTAGAATGTGAGTCTTACTATGCTTGGCTCCCCTTTTCCACTCTATAACAAACTCCAGGAGAACATGGTCACTCCCACCTAAGGATCCCACCACTCCTACCTCATTAACCAGGTCATCACTGTTGGTTAGGATCAGGTCCAAAATAGCTTATCCCCTTATTGCCTCTTCTACCTTCTGGATAATGAAATTGTCTGCAAGGCAAGTGAGGACTTTGTTGTGTTACCCTGGCTTCTAGGGGTCCCGGGGGACACCTGGATTTTACAAAGGTTGGGGAAATTAGCAGAGCATGGCTTGGCAAAATGGAGGGCAGGGCAACACAGTGAGATCTTTTATCCTATGTCTACGGGGTTAGACTGCATGAGAAAGAGAGAAGTCAAGTGTCCTTTTAAATGGTCTTTTATTTGGTAGAATTGGCAAAATTTACTCACACTCACACACAAAGCATTCGCGCACACAAGCACACAAGGACAACTGAGTTGGAAATCTTAAGAGAGGAAAGAGTTGAAGGGACAAAAGCAAATATACTGCACCTGATCTTGAAGATCACTGTTTCGGGAAAACATATGAACAGATCAGCAGACAAAGTGACTGAGAGACCCCAGAAGGGATCTCAATTATATTGCAAAACATGCTGGGGGGGCAGACCCTTTTCCCAGGAAAAGGACAAATGGCCGAATCAGGCAGATGAGGTAAAAGATTTTTATGGCAGTGTGATCAGGAAGAGGATATGTATGAAGATTGTGCAACTATGGATTTGTTTGAAATCTTCCTGTTTTCCTGACCCAGAGTTATCAATCAACCAAAAACTCTTTCTTTGAATTTTCCAACAACTGAGTGTCAAATTAAGTGAGTAGCCAGTTTTTATAGCTTGGTTTTCCATAGGATATGCTAACCACAGAGGTTTTTGCTCTTCTCTGGAGATTCCTTTTGTTCTCCCTGCAAGAGCCATTAAGTTGAACTCAGCTATGCTCTGAGATAATCTCTGACTTGTTTTCCCAGTCAGTTCCTCTTCCACATGGCCTTATCCAGTCATTGTATATGATTTCTATTTTATGCCAATTAATCATACCTATATATCTATATATCTATATATATATCCAATTAGACTCTTAAAACAATGGAGTTACAATTGGACCTGATATTCTTGGCAGAATTTGACTTCCAACAAGTATCAGGATAATTGAAATCTCACATTACTACTATCTCTCTTTTTTCTGAATGTGTGGTCATCTGTTTTAGGAAGGCCTCATCTAAGTCCTCAGTCTGGTTTGGGGGTCCATAGTATTTGATGTTTGCACAAACTTCTCTGAATAGACAGTATTATCTCCCCCTATAGAGTAGGCAGAACAGGGTGCCCACTAATGGTTTGCTTCCCTCCACCACACTTTTGGGAGACAGTAGTAACTATTCCAGATACAAAGAAGCAAACCCACTCCTTCCAGAGTTCTCACCTTCTGTCTAGCAGCACAAAGGAGCTAAGACATTCCAAAGGTGAAAGGAAAGAAGTTATATTGAGAAAGCTTTTTATTACCAATCAAATGTTACATTATGCTAGAAAGTACAATTTGCATGGAGTACCTTCCTTCAGGTACAGCTTTTGAAACTGCAGATTTTTACAGAATTGTGTTAATGTCAGGTTTCAGCCAGCTTCAAAACTGACAGAATTTGTCCTGATGTATCTACAACATATTCTGTTCTGCTCAAGTTAAAGTTGCAGGTAAGTTGAGAGGCTGGACCGTTCCTCTAGTGTCAGTTTGTGGCTTTCCTAGAGTTAGGCAGACCTTGCCTAAACACCCTGAAGGCACTATATCCCATCTGAACTTGAAAGATAAGCAGTGTCAGCCTTGGTTAAAACTTAGATGGGAGACTGCCAATGAATATCAGATGCTGTAGGTTATATTTCACAGGGAAGAACTAGTGAAACCACCTCTGAGTATTTCTTGCCTAAGAATATCCTATGAAATTCTTTCCAAAACTTTCCATCTATGAAATCCCAAGGGTCTCTCCCATGATCTCTAATGGATTGCACTAACCCTTTTAAAAAACAAACACCCCTGGCACTGAGCCAGTGATACAGCTTGGTTGCACTGTGACATTGCAGAGATGTTGTATATAATGAAGAACAGACAAAGAGCAAGGTATAATGGCAGGATGGCATTTTCACAGTCCCTTATGGTATAATGTCTCTCCTCACTGCAGATATGCACATATATTCACATGTGGTCTGGAGCTATGATGGATCTACCCCATCCCACTCAACAATTTAACTGGAGAGACTCGTAAGATGGCTGAAACACAAGGAATGGCATTTCTACTGCAAATAAGTGCATAACAGGTTTTTTTTTCTCTAAAAGTCACCCCCCAATTTCCCTGAGGTACGATGGGGATCTCCTAGTGAGCACCCACTAGAATACAGGGATAAATAAGAAAAATGGGAGTATATGTCATCTTCATTTGTAATAAGTTGACACTATGTTACCAATTTGCAAAAGGCTACTGTTTTTGTACAGCCTGAATATAAGGAATTCAGTTCCATTCCAGCTAATTGTGTATACGTATGTGTGTTTGTATGTATGTGCATGACCAATTACTATAAACATCTGAGTGTTCATTCTCATCACAGCATGCAGGAAATTAACAATGTAATGTCTGCTATTTTCTAATTTCTTGTTCCTCTCTCTACAAATGTATTCCCAGGTGCCTCATTCACTTTACAAGCAGATGTGAAGGCTCATAAACTCAATTACAGCCTGAAGGAATGAGACATTCTGAGAACTTTCAGTTGCTAAGGTAACCCACCCTGTATTCATCAACATTTGGTATGAGTCTCTGAGTCTCTTCCTTTGGTATTGGTGAGAATTATATATGTATAAGGAACAGAAATAGAAACAATAAAGTAGATATTGCCACTGGACAATCTTTAATCATGGCGTGGGACAGTAACTGCAAGGCCCAGTTTCCAGTCTGCTCTGTTATAAATGAAGTTTAGATTTATTCTATGAACTTCAACACTGTTTGACCTTCAGAACTGTTCAGTAAATTTCAAAGCTGTTTGACCATTTAGATTAGCATCTCTATTGACCACTAAGCCTATGGTTCTGTGCCACACTCCACTGTGGAGTTCCATGATCTTCTTGTAAGGTCAGGCACTAGCACTGGACTGAAGGGAGATGCATTGGCTGGAGGTGAGAAGCTGAACATTTCCCAGAAGAGATGTGATGCAGAGAGGGGAGAAGGTGGTGGCTGGCAGCTTGGGAGCCATCTGGGCTGTGTAGGAGTTTATTTCAGCGTATTTTTAATAAGAATTTACCAAAATCTGCAAATGCCTTTCTATTCAGGATAGAACCTCAGACTTTGAAACAGCAAATGCAAGAGACATGGAAATTGACAAGCACATCCATTTAAGCTGTGAGGTTTTAGGTACTTAATCTTTGAAAGTCTGCCTTTGAATACCTTTCTGTGCTATCCTATTGGTGCTGAATAGGGATGAAAGAATATTGGAAGAATTGGGGTAAAAAACAATCAGAAAAGAGTTTACTCAAATGTCCAGAAACCTCAGGAAAGAGAACGCTTCTTTCTCATCATCCCAATTATTGAATAGACTTGAAGACCCTATTTCCACCTACCATATCTCAGACTTACCTTTTTCCTGCCCTCTCCCACATGGCCATGTAGTGGTTGGTAGGAGCATGGGGGGAAATAAGTGAATAAGATGGCTGTCAGCATAGCTTGTGCACCAAATTGACATCATCCTGCAGGACTTGCTGCAGAGAAGGTTGTCTTGCATTGCTGTGCACAGCTATGATGAGCAATCCTCCTTGCCCAGAAGCCTCCCATCCCCTTCTGCCTGGATGGCCACTACATGGGCATGAGGATTGGAGGAGAGCCAACCAAGGCTCATATCGCACTAGTTATCTAGTGATGATTCCCTTTGTCCAGCCAGATGTGTCTATATGGACGAGAATGAGTGTTGTCCCCTTGCAAAACCCTGTCCTGGGGTCTACAACTTTGATATAAAATTAATCTAACCCACCAGAGAGGTCACTCGAATGTGCATGTAGACAATAACGGTTGTGTGATCAAAAAGAACCAGATCAGGCCAGTAAAATCGCCAGTCACATAGTAACAGGAGACCTCATGTTGTGATAACCTATGATGGACAAAAGGCCTTTAACCTTTAAGGAGTCCACTTGAAGGGAGTAAAAGTGTTCCCAGAAAATTGAGCACTGGAGCAATAAAACCTTATCAACTCCATCTCCAGAAATTCACACTGCAGCCTCAAAGCGGAGGAAGATCCTGTTATTTAGATGACATTTTGTTATCTTCTGAGAAATGCCAGGTGTGGAGTTGTTTTTTCTTATTCTGTCCCTGTTTGTTTTTCCCGGAAAAGGATTTGCCTTCAAAGTAAATTTTTCCTACAAATAGTCCCTGTTTTTTGGGGCTAGTTAGGCAGGAGAGACTGAGGCAAGGAGAAGAATTATGAAGCCTCTCGGTCCCCCCTCCGTCCTCCGCATCTCTTTGCTGAGCTGGTGTTCGATTGCTGCTACCCAGACCAAAGGACTTCAGGAGAAGTGAAATATTTCCCAAGCTGCGAATCCCCAACAATCTCTCTATTTTATTTCCACTCTTTATTTCTATTAGCCCTTGGATGTGTTTGCACGTGTGTGCATGAGTGTGAACTATTACTCCTCAATAAATTCATTCATTGGACCTTTTTGTGTGATTTCTGACTGAGCCTGACCCCATAAACATTGGGTTAAAGATCCTTAATTACCCTGCCCTCTTTGCATTGATAAAGCAGTGCTCAGAGTTAATCTTCCCCACAACTGACAATTTGACAGGCGTTGGGAATCCCCCTAAGGGGGTAACATGGGGCAGGGAGAGTTGGACAAAGAAGATCACCTGTCACTGGCTATGATAGCCAGCAATGGGTGACCCTCCAAGCTTGGCATCTCCCCTCCCCTCCTTCCTACATGACCACTACATTACTGTGCATGCAGGAAGAGGTTGGGGTGGGTAGCTTGATTGAGGTGTCTTTGGTACATGCTTACCTGCCTGACCATCCCTTCCCTCTAGGTCTTCAAGTAGCCAAGTGAGCAGGAGGAGCTGAGAGAGCCAAGTGAGGAAGATCACCCATTACTGGCTGGTAATGAGGGAGCCTCAAAACTTGGCTACTCTCTCTACCCTCCTCCTCCTACATGTCAGGAGTAGGAAATATGTGCCCGTGTAGACTTTTTCTTCCCTGTGAGTCATCTTTGAAAACCATAGTTTTTGAAGATGTTTGTGCATGAGGGAAAAAATTGTTTATATTACTCATAGAATCATAGAGTTGGAAGAGACCACAGGGGCCAATCCAACCCCCTGCTATGCAGGAACACACATCAAAGCATTCCCAACAGATGACCATCCAGCCTCTGCTTAGAAACCTCCAAAGAAGGTTGTGGGAATTCTCTTGTGGGAATGAATCATTTACACAAGCACATTCACAGTGCTGAAACAGGATCACTACCCCGTTTTTTATTCTGTCAGGTTCTTCATCTTGCATGGGAGGCAGATACAATATTGTGGCCTCCACACAAGAAACACTTATGCCTAATGAATTTGGCCAGTCAAAATGCGGGGCAATTTGTTCTATTTTCATATGATCCACACTTTAAAAATATCTGTACAAACATTGAATTTACTGTTTCTTAAAATAAAAAAAAATTAAGGAATTTTTATTAATTTTCAAAATCCATAAAAGCATATGTAAACACAAATATATATATATCATTATTATAATCCTTCTGTTCCCCCTCCTCTCGCTTCTATATAAAAAAATTATCCAGTTGAATCACTCTTCTCCCTTATACATAATCTTTGTCAAATATCCTGACATACTTGATCCGCAAACATTTACATATTTAACCAAAGCATTACCCTTTTCCATTATCTTTCAAAATTCTGAACCATTTAATTCTTAAGAGAATATGCTAGTTTTTTAATCTCTACCATGTCCAACATTTTTAATTTCCATTCATCTAATTGAATTCTTAAAATAAAATATTTTAAAATATACTTTGCTTTGAAATGAGCATTTAAAATACATTTTATGCTTCCCTGAGCTGAGTATTGTACCACAAGATTTAGAGGAGTACAACATCCAATAGATAGCTGTATTCTGATCTGCATGTAAAGGGTGTGAAAGCTTCTTTCTTAATAAAATCTTTCCAAACTTTGCATTAAAAAAAAAAGAATTCAGCTGGGAGAGCTGATTTGATTTCAAATGTGAAAGAAAGCAAAATTGAGATATCAATTCACCCACGTTCGACGCTAAAGCTTCTTGATCCATGTCTCCATTTTACTCATCTGTGGCTATGATGGTGAAGTAGGGTTGCCATTCATTTCTCAGAGGCTTCTCATCTTTAACAGCTATATCGCAAGGATGTAAAACATGGTCTTCTCAGTAATGATATCAGGGAGGGGAATGCTAGAGCCTAGATCCAATTACTAATCCTAATTAGAGAAGTAATTTAAGGAACTACTCCAGTGGAAGAGGATAGGCTGAAAAACCTGATGGGTCCTGTTGGGTTTAAGCCAAGATTAGCACTTACCTGTAGAAGCCAGCATAATGTGGTTTGAGTGTTGGACTGGGACTCTGAGAGACCAAAGTTTGAATCCCCCTTGGCCATGGGTGATCTTGGGCAAGTCATACACTCTCAGCTTCAGAGGAAGACAATGATAACTCCTCTCTGAACAAACCTTGACAAGAAAAACCTGTCACAAGTTCACCTTAGGGCCATCATAGGTCTGGAATGACTTGAAGGCACACAACAAAAACAAAAACATTCACTTTCATATTGCTAATCACATGTCACATTCATAAAATAATCTTTTGGGTACTTTTTCTTATTTAACATGGATTTACAACCATTTGTGCTCCTGCTTTCAGTTACTAGCACTGTTAGGATGAAGAAGAACAAATAATGTATCATTTCCAATTAATCAAATAACTTTTTTAAGATTTTGTTTTTTTAAAAAATCTGATCTGAAGTCATGTTTGCAAGACAAATTTTGCAAGGCAAAATTGGCTTAGCATTCACTTGAGAGATAATGAGAGACTTGGATTTTTGTTAAAAAGGTGAACAAAGAAGTCCCACAACTCTGAAAGTGCTCTCATCAATGCTTACTTGGAAGTAAACATTGAGTTCAAAGGGACTTGTTCCCAGGCAAGTGGGAAGGGAAGGGTAGCCTGAACAGATCTGAGAAATGTATCGAATGTCACAAAACTAGCAATACTGATCATTCTTTATTTGAAATGAAAGCCAATGTTAGATGGCAACAAATCAACTCAGTTTGAAATTGTTCCTCCCTTCAAGGTATTTTAAGGTTGGATTTTATATCCACAAGGAAGGTGAAAACTAGGAGAAACCAAATGAATATAAAGTTCACTTTTCTTATAAACCCGAAGGCCAGTAGGCATAAGGAACAATCATTTAGAGAGGAAGGACATGTTATAAAAAGTCAACTGCAGATAAAATACTGAGAGAGAGAGCAAGCTGCAATGGATATGGTTTATTCTGTTGTATCAATGTGAGCAAAATGAAGTGTCCAAATGTTGGTGAACTACAGCTCCTAGCACACTTCATCAGTGGTTGTCCTGGGCTGATGGGAGTTGTAGTCCAAGAACATGTGGAGCACTGGACTTTTTCCACCCATGTTCTGTACCACAGTAACCAACAAATGACAATTTGGTCTCAAGTGCAGAAATACATGAACAAAAATAAACCATTGGGACTGGGGCTCTTTGTATGTTGTTAACATAGTTCTGAACACTGGCTGGGGTTGAAGGTCACATTTTTTCCATTCTGAAATAAAGCAAAGCTTAACAATACAATTTTCAGTTACTGGACTATGCCCAGTTTAAGAGACAAAGTGGTTGAAAGTAGCTTGTTAGAAGGGAATCATATAACATCAAGGAAGAATCTAGTAGGCCTACTCCCTTATTAATTTATGAACACTTTATAAATCTAATGTGTGAATAGAGGTGGAAGCTTGAGGGAAGTATTCCACCAATAATTATAGATGGCAATCTCTAGGGCCATTTCTGCACTATACTGTTATAGTGCTATTATTCCACTTTCAACATCCTGTGGAATTCTGGGGTTTGTAATTTACTGAGACCAAAGGGCTTTCTGGCTGAGAATTCTAAATACCCCTCCCCAAACTGCAAACCCCAGGATTCCATAGGATGTTGAAAGTGGAATAATAGCACTACAATGGTGCAGTGCAGAAATGGCTATGTGTTCACACTTAAATTTCTCCTTTATTTCAGACTGGTGTGGGTAAAATGTACCCCTTCATATGTTGTTGGATTGAAGCTCTCAGTACTCCTCACTACTGGCTAGGCTGGTGTATTGACTTGCTGCTGCCTCTTTTGATAACTACCGTACACCTCCTGATTAGCCATTCAAAAATCATTCCATGTATATATGGACAGACTGTGACAATAGATATAGGCCTCAAAAACAAAACTAGGAGTAGCAAGGATGCAGAGAGTGAAGAGTGGAGAAGGAGCTACACACAGTATGTAAGGGTTGTTCAAGGAGAGGACAGTGGGCCTGGTAACTGCTCTGAAGAATCTACCTGAGATAAAGGGAACTGTTTGTGTTAAAGTAAGAGTTTTTCTTCAATTATACAATTACACATTAAGCAAGGCCTTTTCAGAAAATATCTGGTCATGCTGGGTTGGTGCATATATGTTTTTCACAGCTGCTGAGAGCTGTAATCCAACAGCTGTCCAATCCAGCCATGCCCTATGAGGAGCAGCTTAGAGAGCTGGGTATGTTTACCCTGGAGAGGAGAAGCTCAAGAGGTGACGTGATAGCCATGTTTAAATATTTGAAGGGATGTCACATGGAAGAACAGTCACCATAAGTCAGAAACAATTTAAAGGCACAGCACAATTAACATATGGAAGATAGAACAAACTGATTTTCTGCAGCTCCAGAGACTAGGGCCTTTTCTGCAGGACAATGCTCTCATGTGTTGTTCTGTCGCAATCCTGGCAGTGCCTCTGCTGGGATGAGAGTGTGTCCCCAGCACTCCTCTCTGCACCCAACTGGCTGCCTGTGGAAGGTAGCATGAGCGACACACCCCTTCTTTCCGCACTGCATCTGGGTTTCTTCCCATGCCGCAGTGGGGAAGGAAGGGTGTGATCACACTTCTAGCCCTTTTGCATGGCCAGCAGAGATGGAAGGCTCATGTGATTGGGGATCATTGATGGACGTTTTCTGTCAATGATATACCCTGTGATCATACCAGCTGGTGATGTGAGAAGGGTGGGACCACAATGACATCATCGTGGCCTTGCTCTTTTTGCATCCCCATGCTGGGATGCTGCTATCCTGTGGAAAGAGCCTAGGACAGAGCAATGAGTTCATATTACGGGAAAAGAGATTCTACCTGAACAGTAGGAAGAACTTCCTGACAGTAAGGAACAGTAACAGTGACCTAAGCTGCCTTAGAGTGTGGTAGGATCTCCTTCTTTGGAGGTTTTCTAACAGAGACTGGACAGCCACCTGCTGGGAATGCTTTGCTTGTGTATTTCTGCATGGTTGGTTGCTGGTTCGACTAGATGGTCCTTGTAGCCTCTTCCAACTATGATTCTTTGATTCTAGTATTCTAATGTACAGAGAGGTACACTTTGCCCACCCATGCCTAAAACAAAAGAACTTTATATGTGGATGCTAAGAGTTTGTCATCTATAATTATTAAATGGAATACTTCCTTCAAGTTTCTACCCTAGTTCACACATGAGACTTATGAAGTTCTCACAAATTAATAAGGGGAGCAGGACCATGCTACTGGATTCTCTCTTAATGTTGTAGGATGCCTCTCCAGCTAGTCACCCGCAACCTCTTTGTGTTGGGCAAAGTTTTATGGACAGAGTTGGATATGCTAATACCTGAAACAGTTTAGCGATTTAATTCCTTAAGTGTCCGTATATTAAGTATGTGGTATTAAGGAACTAAAATTGTTAGGAATTTACGGCTTTGATAGTAATGAAATGTTTGTGTGTGTTTTCACACAACAATGTTCACAGTGGCCATGACATGCAACAGAAAGTAACTCCTCCAGTGGAATTTGTAATACAGGTTGATTTGTGATCCTGCTGGACTAATTCTTTGGAGTAATGGTTTCAACTGGCCTTTAAGGTGGGAGAGCAAAATGATCCCTGTAGCTCTTGCATGACCACTATTTGACCTGTTCCAAAATATAGCCGTTTCTCCAAATACTGTCTTTTCTTTATTTTATTGAGAATACAAAGGCTGTGATTCATTCGTTTTACTTTGATTTTACCCTCTTCTTTTTTTTTTTTTTTTGGGGAAAGCATTCAAACATTCTGCACTATGACTCCCACATGCCAGCATTGTGTAAAAGCCATAGAGATGCCAGTGTTGATGGGAATGCTAGAGCAGAATAGTGGGCAGAAGGTTATTGAGTGATTGACCCAGAAATAGTGTATAAGACTACTTGTACTATTGGTTTTTGTAGTATCATGAAGTCATCAATTTGAAGTGCAAGATTTCTTGAAAAAAAAAGTGTGCAAAACTTCTGTATGCCACACAAATATTCTCAGAAAGACATTTATACCTGTATATGTTGGGACTTGAATAATGTCAGGAAGAGATGGAAAACTTTTCCTGTAGATTATTTTCCTGAAGTATTATAGTTGGCCTTATTTCAAAATAAAGCAACTAACATAAGCCCATCAAGCTATAAAGGATGAACTTAAAATAAATCCAAATAAAAACTAATTATTGTTTATCTCTTGCCACATCTGTTTCAATGATTTGCCTTAAAATCATGGGCCAATGCAAAGATGTATGTCAAATTAAAAGCTCAAGAAAAAGGGATAAAATATTAAAGCATCCCAAAGGGATACAGTCTAAAAGAAAAACAATTCAGAATAAAAATAGAAATTTACTAGGAACAAATGGTTTGCAATCCTAGCTGTCACATTCACAGTTATGATTTAAATTATCAATAAAAGACCACATATACAAATAAGCAACTACAGTTTATAAAGAAACTCCAAATACAAATACGAAGCAGATGATTCTCACTCCAGTAAATGCCTGTGTTATTTGAAAATAATTGTGCATTTTTTATTTTAATAGCAATACATTCATTTAATAATACCTTCTGTATTATATATCTTGTTGTTGTTGTTTGCTCTCAAGTTGTTTCCCATTAATGGTAAACCAAAGTTGAACCTATCATGGGTTTTTCTGGGGGCTGAGAGTGTGTGATGTGCCCAGGGACACCCAGTGGATTTCCATGGCTAAGTGGGGAACTGAACCCTGGTCATAACAATTAGCAGATTTTTTCCAAAATAATTTTCTTGATACAGTTCTTAGGATTTCTGACATAAAGGGTTTCACTCAAAGACGTATACTATGGACAATATAGACATTATCAGCAATACTCTTCACACATGGAGTCACAGATACATTGGGCCTTTGTTAGTAGGGAGATATTATATCGCTTCCCTCCAAATACTATAATTAGTAGGCATAGCTTGAAAGTGAAGTATATGTTTTCTCCAAAGAAAATAAATAGATAAAATATGATTGTACTGGTCTACCTCAATTAACTACATGTGTTTCTGGGCATTACTTTGTTGCCCCCTTGGTAAACCCTGTCTTGGGGTTAACAACTTTGATATAAAATTAATCTAACCCACCAGAGAGGTCATCTGGATGTGCACGTAGGCAATAACAGTCGTACGATCGAATGCACCAAGTCAGACCGGTAAACTCCCCAGTCACATAGCCACAGGAAACCTCATGTCGTGATAACCTATGGTGGAGAAAAGGTCACCAACTTTTAAGGAGTCCACTTGAAGGGAGTAAAAGTGTTCCTGGAAAGCTGGGCACTGCAAGCAATGAAATCTTATCAAATCGATCTCTAGAAACTCACACCACAGCCCCAAAGCGGAAGAAGATCCCGTTATTTGGATGACACCATGTTATTTTCTGATATCAAAGAAAATGCCCGGTGTGGAGTTGTTTTTCTTTTCTGTCCCTGTTTGTTTTCCCCAGGAGAGGATTTGCCTTCAAAGTAAATTTTTCCCAGAAATAGTTCTCATTCTTGGGCTAGTTAGGCAAGAGAGAAAGGTGGAGAGGGAAGAAGAGGAGGAAGAAGTATGATGCCTCCCGGTCTTACCAACTGACCGGTCCCCCCTCCTGATAGCTGTGTGATCTCCTCAGCGTCTTTTTGCTGAGCTGCTGTTTGATTGCTACTTCTTGGACCAAGGACTTCAAGAAGAGGTGCAGTATCACCCAGACTACGAACCCCTCAACAATTCCTCTATCTTATTTCCATTCCTTATTTCTTTTAGTGTTTGGATGCATGTGTGCGTGTTTGCGTTGGTGTGAGCTATTACTGTTCAATAAAGTCATTCATTGGACCCCTTTGTGTGATTTCTGACTGAGCCTGACCCTGTAAAAATTGGGTAAAAGATCTCACTAGGTTACCCTGCCTCTTGTATTGCTGTTGCTTGTGCTCCGTTGAGCTTATTTTCCACATCACTTGGAGCATATTGAGGTGTCCCTCTGGGACGCCCAGATTTCAGGGTGACAACTTCTTTAACAGAAAATTTGGTTCCAGAGGGAGAGATAACATGGAAAGAATAGGGGCAGGTTCCTGTACAACAAAAAAGAAGAGCAGTTCAGTGTGTTTCATAAAAAATCTTTATCCCAAGCTAATGTGAAATGAAACAGCCAGCTCAGCTAAGCCTTGCATAAGTAAACAAAACATTCTGAACTTTCTAGAGACCACATGAAATCTTATTCCAAAATGGGATGATTTTTTAAAATTTTCATCAGCATCCTTTTTTTTTTTTAATGATTTTCCAGTTTGGTGACCAAATGTATTGATCTGCGCTTTTTAAAAACATGCTGGGGGTAACTGGTGAGGCAGGCTAATCTGCTTTCACTTTTTCTATTTGTTCTGTTTCTCAGTAATGGATTCTGGAGGCAGCTACTATTCACCTTGCCTGTTTAGACAGGTAGACACAGCTACAGTAGGAACAGCCAGAAAGGAATCCCATTTTTTTTTCTTGGCTCAAGCTTTATTTCATTGTTTAGTGAAAACACATTGCTGCAACCTGTCACCAGAAATCTTGTGTTTCCACAGCTCTCCTTATGCTCCTCTCAGTGCTGATGATGCTAAAAAATGCTTCCAGCTGGAGAGATGACAAGCAGGAAAAGGAGAGGCTGGGCGGGCATAAAGAAAACTCTGTGAAGAGGAGCTTCTCTGGCAAAGGCCCTTTCTGCAGCTTATTTCCTGCCGAATCCATTCTGTGGGGGTCCTGGGGTTGGCTGTCCTGGGAGGGGAGTGTGACAGAAGAGCTCCCCTCCATACCAGGTGCCTGCTGGAAGAGAGGAAGCATGATGACTCTGCCCCGCCCTTCTACAGTGCTGCCCGGCACTTTCCCAGGCTGCTGTAGGGGAGGAGGTGCAGCCATTGCACTTCCTGACCCTCTGTACTATAGGTAAGTGCAGGAGGGAGGTGAGACAATTGCACAATTGTGGTTCATTGATGGGAGCAACCCATCAATACTTTTTTCTGTGATTGCTATGGGTGGTGATGAGACTGCAATGGGATCACAATGACGTCATGCAGAACCGTTGTCGCAGTCCCATCACGATCCCATCACCATTGCAGGTTGGCAGTGGGGTGTGGAAAGGGCCAGAGTCTTTATTAACTGAGATGTAGCTGTATATTTTTTAGAATCTATGCCATCAACAAAATTCCATGTTATGCATATATTCTTTCTCAACATGTCCTTGAATTTTCTGTCTCAGGTGCCAGGATAAGCCACTCACCTTTGGGTCTTATGGCAAACCATTCTTACAGAAATTGTTCCTGAGTGTCCATTTCCTCATTCATATGGTTTGTGAGTGGAAGCTTCTCTGCTGTATACAATCCTGATATTTGGACTGAGGAGAAAAAAGAAATAGGGAGTAAATGTAGGTCTGCAAATACATTTATGCACATTGGTTGGCGTCCTGTTAGTGGTTTATGCACATAAAACTGTGGCTTACATGAACACATATGATAATGTCAAGGAGACTATCTCATGCCTTCTGTATCCAAAACTTCCCTGTCCACAGTTGTCATGCCCTGGGAGTGGCTGCTGCTTCTGGGAATGGAGTGGGGAGGCAATTGAGAAGAGGAAGATGCACCTGGTCTTCACTCTGAGGGGAAGGAACTGCACTCTCATTTCTTTCCCCTTTGAGCATGGATCAGCTGCTTCTTGTTCTTCTGAATGGCCTCTGTGCTCTCTCTCCCCTTCCCATTAGTAAGGAGGAGCCTGTAGTGACCCCCTCCCATGGCTTGAAAGTTAAGGGGAGGGAGAGTGTGGAACTGCAGGAATGGAGTGCTACACTATGCCTGCTTGATGTAGGATCTCAGCCATTATATCATAGCATAACTCAGTATAAATTCAAATCTGAATCTGTTTTCTTGGTGATTAAATTCTACCTATCCTTTTGTTACCATTGGTTGTCCCAAAGGCTAGGTCTGGGTGTCCATTTGGGCAGTGCCATTTGTTGTCTGTCCGAAGCAGCAATAATGTCTTGGGCTCCCCCCACCCCTGCTGTTCTTTTTATCAGAGACAACAAACTGGAGTTTTCTGTGACTCATTACTAGATGTTCTCTTTCAAGCTCACACCACTCAGTGTATAGGATTGTACTAGGACCCTGGGCAACCAGCCAAATCTGGTCATGAATATCTGCAAATCATTGGAGCTGGAGCGTAGGATGCAGCAGGTGGGAGTATATGGTCTGTCAAGGCCAGAAGGGAGGGCTGTGTTCAGTGTTTACAGCTGAACAGTGTAAGCATAGGAAATCATGCTTTGGGGGGACATGAAGTAGCTGGCTTATAGTTTCATAAGCTCTTTAATGGTGTTTTTTGTCCACTCGGCAGCTGCCTGTTCAAAAAGACTCTGCTAGCTATATGAATTCTGCCAATGAGAGAATGAATGTGTTAATGATAACTACATAATCATCAGATTTGGCAGTGTAATGACTTGAAAATGTGAGAAGAATGCTGCTTGCTCAGAGGAAGGGTCTATCTGTCCAGACTCTCTTTCTAACATCCTGATATCTGTTGCAGGTCTATAAGCAGAACATGCTTATAGCATGTTCTCTGTTAGTTGTCCTCAGAAGCTGGTATTCAGAAGCATCCTGCTATGGAACATATAGGTCCCATATAGCTGTTATATGTTATAGCTATCGATGGACCTCCCTGCCCCCACAAATGGTCTCAACAGGAGATTAAAACATTTGTCAGTGGTAAGTCTGTTGATGGGTATTAGCTTTAATAACTAAATTTTTGTTGTTGTGTCCTGTCAAGTCATTCCTGACTTCTGGTGACCCTAAGATGAACCTATCACTGCGTTTTCTGGGGGCTGAGAGTAAGTCACCCAGTGGGTTTCCATAGCTGAGTGGGGAATCGAACCTTGGTTTCCTGGGTCCAATGCTCAAATCACTACACCATGCTGGTTAACTAAATACACCCATTTAAAGCTAGTTGCTGTCTTATATCTTGTGACAGTGAACACCAGAGATTTGCTGTGTGATGTGTGAACAGCTACCTTCTTTTGTTTCTGTGCAGCCCACTGCAAATAACCTTGGTTGATTGATAACTCTTGATTCCTACTATCACTCTAGTCTTATCTTCAACTCCAACCTACAGGATCCCTAACAAGAAATTTGGTACTTTTGCTGTTAATGCATGTTGATTTGAGGTTTTCAGTAAGTATCTGATGTGACCCTTCATGTTACCTTTTCTGGATAACCATAGCCAATTCAGATTCCATTCACTGTGTGTGTGGAATTTGTTTCTATTTGGCCTCAGTGTGTGTCACTTTATGGTAACTTACTTGAAATTCATTTTCCCGTTTATTGCACATTCAACCAGACTAGAGGATTCCGTAAACTAATGTAATGACTTCATATGGATTCTACCTTATCACACCATGAAACATATCATATTGATTTTTTTACTAAACTTTATTAAAAATATATACAAAATATATATAAACATAACAAAACTTAAAAAATTACAACAAATAGATATAAACAACAGAAAAAGAAAAAAAAAGGAGACCACAAGAAGAAAGATTCCTAAATTCTAATAGAAATTAATTAAAAACAGAAAAACAATCAAAATAACTAAGAGGATAGTTTCCAACTTTCCTAATGCAAACTATTAATAATTATGCATAAACACAACTTCTCTAGGTGCAAAGAGTCTTCAAACACCTCTACTGCTACTTTTTCAAGAATGCTAATTCTCAACTTCTACTGCAATCTTACAGTATTTTATCTCTTGCAAAAAGCAAGAGATAAAATGATTCCCAGTTTTTTGTAAAGGTTGCCACCAGTTTTTTCTCTTACCAATATCACCAATAGTCCATTTTAAGTAAATCCAGCAATTTTATCCAACTGATCTTCTACTAACCTCAACAAATACAATTCTGGTTTTAACTGAACATTCACTTCCAAAATTCCAGATTCCAGATTTGTTTGTTTGTTTTTGCCTTCTCACATGTCCACCACATTCTGATAAAAAGTTCCCACTTCTTCACATTTCCAACATCTATTAGAAACCTCTTTATCCATTTTGGCCATTTTTTTTTGGTGTCAAATACCTATGATAAATCATCTTATAAGAGTTCTGTTTAAGACTGTAGCACAAAGCAAATTTAATTCCCTGTGACTGAAACGTATCAGAATGACATTGATATTTATTGCCTTCGTTCTAGGAAATTGTGAGAGGTGTAAGGGAGGGGATGTTTTTGTCCCCGGGGCCCTCCCTGGACTCCCTCACTTGCCCAGATAATATTTTGCTCAAAAAATGAGAACAGCTGCTTCTGGAGTTCCAGCAGAAGCATTTTCTTCCCCCATCTATATTTTTATAATGAAGGTTATAAACTGTATAATAAAACAGTATCTCATAGCAATCAGAAGATTTATAAAAGCACTAGCTTATCACAATGAGATATCAATAAATATACAGTTAGACAATAACAAATTCAATCATATTTAATTCATTGTAAATTTCCTAGCAGCTAATAGTGGTTAATCTTATATAATTTAATTTAGGTACTCCAGAATAGGCAGTTCTATAAATTAAGATGAGAATTAGGAGGTGAATACGTTTGCCTGTTCTTATTATATTGCATAAAACCCCCTACATACCATGTCCTAGAAAAACAATCTGGAAGAGACGGTGTGGCATCTGAAGGATTTTCAGGCTTAAAAAATGGCCCCAAGACTCCATTAGTTCACATATCCCTATTTTAGATACCCTATTTGTAGATGACATGTTGTAATTTGGATTTCAAAAGCCTCATTCATATGCTATCCTCTTTAACCATGATATTCTCATCACTTACTCCTGACTGCTTCACAGACTGCCTCATCAGTTATCCCTCATTGCCTTATTGACATCGAGCTGCTGTGTCAGTGTGATTCTTGTGAGACCCTCATGCTTTCTCCCCATCTGCTGTGATGCAAATTGTCTTTCCATTGCTCCTGTCATCAGCCTGTGGTTCTAGAATCATAGCATTGTAGAGCCAAGAACTAAAACAAGAACCTATTGCTCTCATTCTGAGTAAGTGTCTGGGATATAAGATGTTGCAAGCATTTTTATCCTGCTTGCATTGTTCTGAAAATTTCTAAAAGGAGAGTACTCACAGGGAATGAAGCTGTTAATTAAAATGCCCCCATTTCATCTGAATCCAAAAGAAGGACATCATTGTAATAGTTATACTTTCTCTAGGACAGCTAGAGGTCTTATGTTACATTACAGACCATTGCATATCTAAGCCTGAATTGCCACTGCATATCTGAGCCTGTGTAGACCATACTGATTGGCTTATAAGTCTACGGGCTTTCCCACACTACACTATTATAGTGCTATTATTCCACTTTCAGCATCCTATGGAATCCTGGGGTTTGCTGTTTCGGGAGGGGCATTTAGAATTCTCAGCCAGAGAGCTCTTTGGCCTCAGTAAACTACAAATCCCAGAATTTCATAGGATGTTGAAAGTGGAATAACAGTACTATAACAATGTAGGGTGGAAAGGCCCCATGATTCGCCTTCTGATTGTGAGATTCCTGATGTAAGATTCTGTTCATCTGACAACTTATCCAGGCTTCTTTGCACTGTTCTTTAGTATATGCTTTCAGTTTTACCAATTACTGGAGAACAACTGATTTCTCAGGGTCAAATTAGACTGTCTGTGTAGCATGTATTTAGAAGAATTGATCTCTCAAATCATGAAAGATATCTGTTTGTTATAGGGTGTGATTATCATCGCTTATGTATTTTGCATTTAGCATGCTTGGTTTGTAGTTGATCATTAAAGATAAACACAGGGTTAATTTGTAAGACACACATCTCTGAAGAAATCTTGTTGTGGGAGAAAAAAATGGATTTCTCACAGGGTAAAAAACATTTCTGTTAATGTCTAGTTTGACCCTTAGTTGAATTATACTCTTAAATTATTATAAGCTGCCTTGGGTCTCTTGGCAGAGGAAAGGCAGAATATTGATTTAATAAGTAAATAAATAAATAATTGAGTAAGTGGTTAGGGCATTTTATATTGTTTAAATTGTTTAAACTGATCCTCTGATATAAGTAAGACGAAAGTAAGTATTTAAATAATAAATGAATGAATGAATGAATGAATGAATGTATGTTATGACCTAAATGTTGTACTTCCCAAATCCTGAGGGACTATGAAAAGCAAGAAGTAGTTCTGAAAAAATACAAAACAGCTAAGGTTGGAAATAGTAGCAGCTGAGAAATGTAAAATGTATTTCTTCTTTACCACTGTCTCTCATTTAAATAAACTATATTATAGCAAATTAAATGAACTAAATTACAGCAAAGTCCACAGCTCTAGTTAAAAAATAAATTTAAGTTGTTGCTTTCTGTTAACCCACAGCTCTAATTTAACAGATACTTTAATTGATGGTAATCTGTTAGATGCTATTACTGGTTTTCCCATTCTCACTATTGCAGGCAGCATGTACTTGTTTGAGGAATAACTACTTTCCTGTCAAGTCACAAGTTGTGAAAGTTGTGCAAAAAAGCTGGTCTCATCAACTTCTCTTCTCTGACTGTTACATATTCATGGAAGGAAGTGTGCAGAAGAGATACCAAACTATCATGTTCATCCGGAAGAAGTGAGATCTCAAAGTTATGATGGGGTACTATGCTAGAAATATAAATCTATTGACATCAGCATTCTTCTGTTTCACCGTGTAGCCTGGAATTAAAGCAGAAAAGAAATATGGATCCAACCAAAAATCAAAAGTCAGCAGGGCTTGGGGCTTTGCCCTTGAGCAAAGCAGTGGTCACAATTTCCCTTACATCTTTTCTCAATGCCCTGGTTCCCCAGCACAACCACGTTTACCATCTGTTATTTCCTTTCCAACTTTTGAAAAAAGTTTAAATATGAAATATAAATGTATTTAAAATGAGTAGCTAGTGTTCCTTCTGAAGTTTAATTTGGATGGTTTATAACCTGACAGGATCCCTGTGTACATTTCATAGGCATGATGGCAATTTTTTCAGAGACTGTTTCCAAATAAATGGCAAAAGTTCATCTTGAAATGCCACTAAAGGCTCAGAGTAAGTTACATAATATACCTCAGCTGATCATAAACCATAAGATTTGTTCACTCCGTATACCTATACAATATATTTATCCTGTTAAACTGTCGGTCCCCAACCCGGCAAGGCAATAATTATAGCTTTCATTAAATTACACAAGGAATCAAACAGTGAACAGTAGGCGTCAGAATCTAAAATCTCTCAGTATTGTAGCAAAGAACTTTAGTCAAGACACCCTGAGATTCAGCTTGATGTGTCTTCCACTTTAGTTCCTCACAAGAGGCAAGAGACTAAACGAGGAAGCTGCCTCTGGCATTTGAACTGGAGTGTCATGTAAGGGCAACAATTTGTTGGATGTTCAATGTATTATTGTTTTTTTATTTTCCTTTTTTCCCCTGCCAGGGATGGGACCAGGTGCTTGCGGGATTTTCTGCCTCAGATGGCAAAATAACTTGATCTGCCTTGGGTGCTGTACTCCCTGACGTGTATGTATGGATGCCTTCACTCTGGCCATCAACCTAACTATGCTATTGGAGCATCTTGGGCAGTATCACCTCAGGCAGAAAATTGTCTTCAACTGGTCCTGCCTCGTAAGTGTTTCACAACAGTTTACAGTCTGTTACTCAAGCTTCACATAACAGCAACGTGACAGACACAGAGTCCCTTTTTGGCAGGAGGAGGAAGATGATAATTTGTACAGGGCTGATAATTTGTACAATCTGAAGAATCCAAATTCACACTTCATATGCAAGCTACAGTTCCTATGATGTGATATATCAATACATGTGCAGGTTATCTATAGGGTAGCTTAAGCTTTCTAGAGCGCCTGTGTGTGGTATGGATTGGACCTTCTTTCAAGGCTGATTCTGTCATGTAGCAAAGTGAAGCAATCTGTTTCAGGTAGCAGAAGTTGGGGTTAAGAAAAATAAAGACAGGGGACAAGACATTATTGGCGGTAATGACACAATTATTGTGGTGGCAGGGGTGAAGGCAAATCTGCTGGTAGCAGAAAAAGCTGATGTTGCAAATGGTGAAGAAAAGGAGAAAGAACCCATGGGGGAGGGTCCTCAGAGCCAGATTCTTTGAAAAAAGTGTCTGGGACAATTCCCTGTACTGTAGTCAGGTGGTTGTTCCCAAATCACCTTTTCTCCAAGGATTCCTCCCAAGCCAAGCATTCAGTGAATAGGCAGCATGGAGCCAGCAGCCTCTTTATCCTGCTGCCTTCACTTCCTCCCTTTTCTTGTGTGAGTGCATTGAAAGCTAAACCACTAATGTACTGGACCATTATGCTAGTATGCTGCTGCAACAGGATCCTGGCTTATCCAAGACATTTTGATGTATGAGGCAGAACAAATAGTATCCAATACCCACCCAAGTGAGGGTACATGCTGCTCAAAGCCAGCCAAATTATTTTGACAGGAGGAGTAGAAAAACTTGTATCTCTCCAAATCACTATGCTGAGCTTGGAGGATCCATGAAACTTATACTTCTCAATAATTGCATCTGTATAAATCATATAGATATAGTTATTGTAGGTTTACGCTGGTGGAAATGAGAGCAAATTCCATTATAAAACAGGATCATAAAATTATCCTGACAGCAGAGAGGAGGCTTCTACAAAGACTGTAGGTTCAGGAAAGTAGCAAAAAGGTAAGTGGTGAAGGTTGCCAATTTGAGGACCACAATATTTATCTCTTAGTTCCATCAGTTGCAAATCAGACTTCATATAATTGAGGAAATTAGATTCTAGCTCGTAGGATGCATAGTGACTGGCTATGGAATCATGAGAACACTTGAAAGAATCTTCATTCAAGACAGACTGTTGGTTCATCCAGACTGATCATTTGTACCTTATGGTGTCATACCATTTAATGTTGTCTCTTGCTGCTTCTTGTCACTTCTTTTTTGCCTCTCAGTCCAAATGTTCTTCTGACTTTTTTCCTTTTATTAAAACCATCACTAAAAAGGCAGCATGTTTGTGGCTGTCTTGATTGTGGTCTGGATTGTCATGTTACTGTATTCATCCTCCTTTTACTCCTCCCTATTTTGCTTCCAGATGTGTTTCTAGATGCACTGCAATCCATATGGCATCCCCGTTCTCCCAAATGCCTTATTAAATTTTAAGTTATTTTCAAATCTCACTAGAACTTCAGCTCTGCTACAATGAATTTTTTATTTTTAAATTCTCTCTAGAAATTTAGCACTATTTCAATATTGCTATAAATTGTTATGGTACTATCATTGCATTTCTTCTTGGCTCAATATCAAAGCGTTCTTCTCTCCCCTCCTTCTCTCTTGCTAGTCTCTTCTAATACCTCATTTTACACAAGGAATGCGTGTGTGTCTATGTGTATGTTGTGGGGGTGGTGGTGGTTTTAGCAAGATTGCAAGAGTGCTAAAATTCCAGAGAGGAGGAGGAGGAGGAGGAGGAGGAGGAGGAGGAGGAGGAGAATAATAATAATAATAATAATAATAATAATAATAATAATAATAATAATAGAGCTCTCTCTATGGGACATCAATTGCTTTCCCTGGATATACATAGAGCAAGGGGAAGAAATGAAGACTAGGCAGGTGATTGCTGCAGAAGCATAAAGCACTGCCCCAAAACTCAATGAACCACAATAGATATATATTTTGATTTGAAAATTAAAATATACCAGGACAGGAAGAAAGGAAGAAAGGCCATAAAAAGATGTGATATTTGATGAGAATTACTAGGAAATACACTGGGACAAGAGAAAAAGATGTTTGGATCTGAAAAATAAACATGGTAAATACAGCAATGAAAATTGCCACATCCTGGCATATCTAGCTGCTCTGAATAAGCCCTATGATGATATTTTGAACAGATCCACATCTAGCGTTTGGATCTTTTGCATATGTGACTGAACTCCTCAATGAAAAACATTTTAGCTTATTTTGGAATCTCTGGCTGGTTCTTTCCTGCAAGACCCCATAAACATAGGTTATCCCCCTCTTGCAGGCCTCCTAATTTGAGCTAATTAATTCCCTATTGTCAAGTGGAGGTACTGTCATCGAGGGTAGACCTCTAAGTCACCTGTGTTTGGGGGTAAGAGCAGTGTGCAATACATCACGCACAATCACAATGTACAATATAGGGCATGCAATTGCGATGCACAAGGCACAATATAAAACTGCAAGATGCAATGAACAATGTGCAACAGTAACACAAAATACACAACGTGCAATCACAACTTGCAAAGATGAAACACTACTTCTGTTGCTAGCAGCATAATATGTCTGTTGTGACTTTTTGCATGTGCATGTCCTTGTATTTTTTAATGCAAGGTGAGTAGCATTAAAGACATCTCTGCTTTTTAAAACCACTTGCTCATAAAAATTGCCTCTCTGTACCTTGTGCACAGTATACGTTGAAAGTGGGAACTCTGTTGAGCGATATTACCCACTTTTCTTTTTATATGTCAAATCCAGTTACAGATATCTGTGCAGTTTCTTGCAAATTGTTATTCATCCAGAACACTGATTCTTTCAGCTGGTTAAGAGCAATGCTAAATTTAAGTACTGTGGAGGGATCTCTCTTCTTGCCTGTCATGGCAACAAGATAAAGCCAAAATACAGGAAGTGTGTTTTCCACCAACCACAATGCATTGTACAGAATGCAATAAAGCGCTGAAGTGCCTACTCTGATGTTTCCTCCTCTCCACTCAGCATACCATTCTAAACTGGAAACCTTCTGCTCTCTCTGTTCATCACCTGAGTCTCCAGCCAGTATGTTGTTCATACCTATTGCAGCTGGAATCACACAACAGTTGCCATTTTTGTCTCTGTCTCAAGTCAACAGGCACACTATAAAAGCTAAACAGAAGATCCAGAAAATTAGAAAAATGGGTGAGCTGAAAATGGTTTCCAGGTGAAGGGATTGGAGTGGCAATATCTTTAGTATGATAGAAAGAATGTGGTAAAGAAGAGGGCTCAGTTTAAGTGTAGGAACATGGAATGTGTGAGGAATAATCCTTCATGATGGACTTAGAGTTTGCAGTTGTAGCTCAATCAGCCCACCACCCATCGCTCCATGAGGGTTCACCCTGATTTTATTAAATGATTTAGAAGTTGATACTGATTTAGAGGTTGGTTGTTGAACTGCTGAACTGTTGTGTGTGTCTCTTTGTGAGTATACACAAATGTTTGTACTTGTGAGCTTTCTTTGATCTTGACTTTCTGATAATTCTTATGTTTCATGGCTGATCCGTGATTATAATACAGTTGATTAACCCTTCATCATGTTTGCTCTTCTGCTCTGGAAACAATGCTGAAAATGAGACCTGTTAAAGACATTGCCTAAGAACTCAGTTCTGGGCAAGGAAACTGATTTTGTTTGGCCATCCCTGTCCTGATTTTCATCTGTGAAATGGTGGAGGTTATGTCTTCCATGGCCTATCAAGGCCATTTCCATGCTACACTATTACAGTGCTATTATTCCATTTTCAACATACTGTGGAATTTTGTGGTTTGTAGTTTACTGAGGCCAAAGAGCTCTCTTGCTGAGAATTCTAAATGCCCCTCCCTAAACTGCGAACCCCAGTATTTCATAGGATGTTGAAAGAGGAATAATAGCACTATAACAGTGTACTGCGGAAATGGCCCAGATAGCCTATCTAGATAGGCTAGATAGACAGGGAAGAGTAGAGGCCTGTCTCTCTATAAAAGCAATCCTGTGTCTCAGTTTCCAAAGCATAAGGGAAAAAAATGTTTCATCACTTTCTATCTTGGGTTTGATTTTGTGCAATTTAACTCCAAAAGGTAAAGGTTGACTTTCAGAATAGTAGAAATGTCCGAATGATTTGCAAAAGCCAGGGTAGGCTCATAAACAGCAAACTCCACTATTTTAAAGAGCTACCCAACAACTTATAGATATAAAATTAATCAGAAAGATCATATTATTTCCTTCAAGTCAGAGGCAAGGGGGAAAAAATCCTGCACAGTCCCTAAGGCAATGAATCAAAGGAAGGGAGTAGCTTTTATTTCACTTCTACATCAGACTGGTAACATTTTAAACCCACTGAAAGGAAGGTAAAAAAACACTGTCAAGACAAATGTATTTAGGCAGTGACTAGACAGGCAACAATATTTTTGATGTATAGGATTAACTTCCTTTTTTCACAGTGAGCAAAGTAGCCAAGTCCATTGCTTGTCAAAACATCTTCCAGAGAACTTTTGGATTTTTTGAAGGCTAATCAAAAGGCTGGGACATTTTATATTGTACAAATAAAGCATTTGAGACCCATGCCTCTCTTTGTCCTTATTATGAACAAAGGCATAGGCCATAAAGTCATTTTTGTATAGAAAAGACTTCTTCATGTCTTTCAATCCTTTTTGATGACTTCTCTTGTGGTTTTCTGCCATGCTCATATTGTTTAAACATCACAAGGCATTCTAGGATCTCACAAACTTACACGTGTATGTATGTGTGTGTGTGTGCGCGCATGCGTGCGTGCATATGTTTATGTTCGTGTATATCTACAAAACATAAGCAGACAATAAAGACTAGCCGCTGCAATGCTGACATGAATATAGCAAGTTGCACACAGTTTTCCATTAATGGAATTGTCCCAGTGTATTCTAAACAGGTATTCCAAAGTAAATTTTGGATGTTCCTGCAAAAAAAATAAAATAAAAATCAAGTTGTACCATAATGATGTCAGGCATCTTGCACTTAAAAATGCCCTTAGATTGCCTTTTGAGCTAACGGTAGCCCTTTCCAGGTTTCCTAAGAAGGGTTAACCTGAATGTGAGAGGAGGTGAAGAACACTAGCTCCTTGAAAAATCAGGGTTGCTGATGGCAGGGAGAGTCTCCACTCATTGAGGAGATTGAGCAGACTATTATTCTCCACATGTAGAATAACAGAAGAGGGCAAGGCTAACATACTCACTTTCCTCACACATTCAGATTAATGTTTTTCTGAATTCCTGAATTGGTCATTTGTGTTACTGCTGTCTAGAAACTTCATGTACAGAATTCTAACACAGTAGACAAACTATTATATTGCAGTCTCATGTAGTAACTGTTAAGCAAATGATAATGCAAAGTATCCATGTGAACATTTTTTTTCTGAGGTTGCCACCAGAATTATTCAGCAGCCAACTAATAAAAATGTCTGTATAGGTACTGAACACAGGTAGAAAACTAGATATTGAATGACTTGTAGTGCCCAGCAGAGTCTCTATCTCTATTTCTCAGAGAAAGATGTTTGCCTAGATTCTCTATCAGAGGCTCCAATGCATAACTTCACAATGATGTAACTGCATCTATAACATGCTATAGAACTCTTCTAGAGCATTACAGTGAGATGTGCACACAGTGTCCCATTGTACAACAGAGTCCATAGTGCAATGGCTATGTATCAGTAACTACATTTAATAGCTACATTTCTGCTTCCCACCTGAGAATATGAATGTTGTATAATATCACAGTTCAATTTTATGAGTTTGTATGTTGGTTTACAATGATGAAATTGTGACAAGAGCTTAATTCTTTCTCTCTCAGATTGCTATGGCAGTTCACCCATCTGATAAGCTGCCCTATCTTTTGCACACAACCCCGCCTTGCTCCTTATAACACCACCTTTGTGTTCAAGGGTGAAGCTTTTCAATGGTTATTTAGGACCCCTGAATAGTTCTATGGCAGTATGTCTTCTGTGTTCATTTAAAGACTGTATACCACTCATCTGAGTCTGTATTTATAAACTTAACTGTAACATATATTAAAATAACACACAAAACAAAGTATTGGAGTTCATATGCAGGTCAAAATTAACACAGTTCTTTAGAGTGCTTTTAGACAGTTTCCTTATATCCTTAAACTCTCGTATAAGCACAGGTATCTCAAACAGCCCTGTGACTACACTTTTAACAAAGGCTCACCTCCAATCTAAGGCCATTTCCACACAAGAGGGAAGGAGCAGTTCACCGCATTTCAAGAGTGGTGTTTTATACTCCAGTTCAGAAATTGTGCTGTCTGCACCCCCCCCTTATATCGTACTACTGCGGAGAACAGCAGTTGCTGCATCTGCAACAGCAAGTCCTTGGCCACTCCCATTCCCCGCTCTCATGCCGCCCCGCCATTGTTGATTGGTCAGTTTGTTTTTGTTTTTTTAAAAAACACAATTTAAACATATATCTGCATTGCTTCGTTTGTGTGTAGGTATGTATGTTTGTTGAGACATGGAAAAAAAATGTCTTAACAGTCCGTTATCAGATCCACTCTCTTCCCGCTGTCTGTTTAACGCATGAAGAGGATAATGACAGCAGCCTGTTCTTTGATGGGCGGAGAGAGATAGGGATGGTATTGATGGAAGGGACAGCCTGGGAACGCCCACAGCTGGCTACTTCTGCGCTGCGAATCAATGTTACACTTCTGCATGTAGGTGAAAAATGACGCAGAATTGGTTTGGGAGATTTACATAGGAGTTTTTCCAGTTTTTTACATACAGTGGTTTCTCGTTGCAGTGAACCATGCTAGGAGCTGAAAATGTGCAGAACCATGAGGAAAACTGTGACACTAAAATGCTACAATGTGCAGACGGGAGGGTAAGAATTCAACGCTACTACGATGTATCAACCTCATGTGGAAGTGGCCTAAGTCACACTTTTTGACCAGATTCTATAATGGTTTAATTACTCCTCTGCCTCTTTCTAGGCTTCCCCTGAGAATTAAACTCTTCCTGCATAGTCACTGTCCCTGGCTGACTGAGGGACTTTACTCCAAATCTCTCTCTGGCTAAAAATTTCACAGAAGGACTGCCAAATGACAATCAGTGTTTGTCTTCATATACCTTTTTGTCTCAGCCAGCAGCCCCTTCCTCACACTAATGGGCTGGGTTTCTCTCCCAAGGAGCTATTCCAGTTGCCTGGCTGCCTGTTTCTAGGCTACTTTGGCTAGCCATACCCCTAAACTCCATCACAATAATCTCCGAACAAGATGCCAGCCTTTGTCAGTGGGAAGTTTTGCTGTCCACCCTCTATGAGGGCAGAGACCTCCCAGTGTACACCATTGTTTTTAAGAAGCAGCTTTGAAGTATTAGATCAAAATGTAATATTCCTTAATCTATGAGAATTCTCTTTAAAACTAATGAGGTAACTGTTTCCATAGCTAATGTTCTCAGTCCATTCTTCTGGAATTAGAAACTTTTTTTTTAACTTTTAGCTTGACATGATTCATAAGTTAAAGCAGTACAAGAATATTTCACTGGTAGCCAAAAACTAAAACTCATCAGATGTTAAGAGGCAATTAAACCTACATGATGCTTCTAGGTAATCTTGGCATGTTTGAAACTGATGTAAAGCAGTAACTCAGAGATCTGAGAAGTCCTCAATCCTCTTTTCTCAGCCAAGAATTCACTAAGTCAGAATGGGCATAGTGTCACCCTCCAGATGTTGCTGAACTGCAACTCCCATCACTCTTGAACCATTACAGTCCATGATGAGACATCTTGGGATCTGGTATTCAAGTACAACTGGAGAGCTATACATTGTCCATCTCTGCACTAGGTGGACATAGGCAAGTCATGTCTGCCATCTCTTCTGTGATGTAGGGTTAATAATGTTGGCCTACTGTAAAAGTGTTATTATGAATATTCTTGAAATGGTATAAGGCAAATGATCTCAGAACACTCCAAGGCTTCATTCCTATATACATTAACATGGAAATAAGTCTCCTTTAACTCAGCAGTACTTACTTGAGCCCTGCTGTATAGGACTGCTCTGTCGAGGAGTCTATCAGTATTTTATCATGCATGTGATGCAGTGAACTCTAGTCCATGAAATATATCCAATCTCTTTTTTTAAAAATTGCATATCTATAGCTCCCATTAACAAACAGTTCTCTGAGCTTTGCACAGAAATTACAGATCTATTAAAACATAAATACACAACCAAGAAATGTAGCATCAAAACACATTTTAAAGCATCAGAATAAAAACCAGCAAGAGAAGGAACACAGTATCATATTATGTATCTTAGTCTTTGGGATCTTGCAGACTAGGAATTTATTCTGAATTGCCTCTCATCAAACTGTGTTGCTTCCTGATGCCTCCTGCCTCTTTTTGCTGGTTCCTTGTTCAATGTGTCTTCCTCCCAATCCACTCCAAAAGGCCTCTTTTTGTTCTTTAAAAGCAATGATCTTGCTGTCAGTGAGGTAGGAGTGTGAATGAAGATGGGGTGTGGGGGCAGGGAGAGTGAAAGAAACAGATAGGGAGGTTGAGAAATGGTAAAGATGGGTGAGAAGAGAGAAAGACTACCAGACAGAGGGAGCGGGACAGACAAATTGGGAGGGGGATGGCAGGAGGTAGATTGCACTTCTGCCCTGAGAGTAGGTAGAGAGGTCCAGAGATTGGAAGGGAAAGGAGACTAGGAAGCAACTGATAGCTGCTTCTTTGTCTCCTTCCCTTCAGTGCTTGGGAAAGATTATTCTGTGTGAGGGGAGGCAAAATGAACAATACTGGTGAGAAAATCTAGTGACTACTCCTTGGAATGTATTGGGGTAACTGCACAATAGTATCTTTTACTTGCAAACTTCCTGCATTTTCTGTCTGTTTCCAACAACTTTTCTCTCTTTGCAGATGATCTGTTAAAACGAGAAAAGAGTGGAAGAGCTACACAGAGCTTTCAGATTGGTGTTGTTAGGAGTACTCCGTCTGGAGGTATGCCTGAGGTCAACTGGGTGCATGGATTGCATTCTCGTTCCTGACTCAGAGAGAACTTTCTCATTTTTTTTGTTCCAAGTGTAGACATTTTAGCTGTTCTAATTTTTTTTAAAAAAAATTATGCATGATTTTGTGCATATTTTATTTCTTTAGAGCATATTGCAGTCCTTGGCAATGTGAATATCTGAGGGGTAGAATTACAGAATCACTGAAATACAGAATGGGAAGGAATCCCAGCAGTCATCTTATCTAACCCTTGCCTGTGCGGGAAACAAATGTAATTTCTGAGGTTTTCTCCCAACAAGTCTCAGGAGGTATGACATGTACATTTTCAATGAAAATTTTCAATGCAACATCACTCCCATTCTGAGCTTTCACATCTCTGCTTCAGGTGTTAGTAATTTAGCAAGCCTTGTCTCTTCTTGTCTTAACCTAAGATTTAATCCACTCAAGTTTCATCAATTACATTTACAAATAGCTCAGGCTAGAACAAGACACTCATGTAAATGAAGATCTTAAATACAGTGATTATTAATGGCTTTAGATGACTAACTACAATTGAGAAAAGCTATTACACAACTCCAACTCTTGTGAGAAATTTCAGATCAAGATGGAATGACACCCTCATTAATAGATCCCAACTTTCCCAGATGTATCAAACACTTTCTCTGCCAAAGCTGCCAGTTTCAGGCAGTGCACTTTCAGCAAACATTTCTGTCTTCTCCAGGAGACTGGAAATAGGGAATGAGCAGTTCCATACAGTTCAGGTGGAAATTCATCTCTGGAATGCCCTTACTGTTCTAGATACAAAAAATAATCACAAGATCACAGAAGTCTGTGGTCACATGATTATGAACAGCTCACAGGCTTACATTACTTGTGCCCATGGGTACAACCTCAGCACCTGTCTTATCATGTCAAGATGAGCTGGACCAGACTTTCTAATGAGGAGTGACTTCTTACTTCTCAGTAAATACACAGAGGATTGTATTATTCAAGAAAGATTAGTTGATTGTTCTTTGAGTGTTTCTATAACATGTTTAGATTCTTATTCATAATAAATAAAATTTAAATATAGCAAGATAGTCCAAAAATATATCAAATGTCCAAGAGGTTTGTAGAAGGTAAAAATTCAGCTTAATTTGTATTTGTATTTCATTTTTATTTTCCTAAATTTTACTTTCATTTTTATTGCCATTGTTCTTTCTAGAATAATCACCTCTCTTCTCACATGGGGTCTCTGACACTTCTTCATCCCCTAGCACTTACTTTCTCAATGATTGCCAAGCACTGGAGAAAGGATTGGCAGGTTGAAGGCAGACATAGCACAGAGAAGTGTGGTCACTGTCAGCAAAAATAAGAAGATAAATACACCATGCATAAAATTCATTGCTTGATAGTGGGAACAGTG
Source organism: Iguana delicatissima (assembly GCA_948472985.1). NCBI lineage: Eukaryota > Metazoa > Chordata > Lepidosauria > Squamata > Iguanidae > Iguana > Iguana delicatissima. Next base: position 951,339 of record CAOKZL010000230.1, read on the forward strand.
TTAGAAGAGGTAAAAGATGAATGTGGAAAATGGGAGAGTAAGAAATAGAATCACAGAATCATAGAAATGTAAGGTTGGAAGAGACCACACGGGCCATCCAGTCCAACCCCCTGCTATGCAGGAACACCCTCAAATCACTCCCGACAGATGGGCATCCAGCCTCTGTTTAAAAACCTCCAAGGAAGGAGACTCCACTACACTCTGAGGCAGCAAATAGTTAACACCCCAACTAGTCTGGGATGTGAAAGAAACTTGTCTCATGAAAGGGACTGGCAATGTGTAGAATCATAGAATCATAGAAATGTAGAGTTGGAAGAGACCACAAGGGCCATCCAGTCCAACCCCTGACATGCAAGAAAACCCTCAAAGCACTCCCAACAAGTAGCCATCCAACCTCCGCTTAAAAACCTCCAAAGAAGGAGACTCCACCACACTCTGTGGCAGTACATTCCACTGCCGCACAGCCCTGACCATCAGGAATCCTGAGGTTCAGGTGGAATCTCCCCTCCTGCAGCTTGTATCCATTGCTCCTTGTCCTGGTCTCAAGAGCAGGAGAAAACAAGCCCACTCCCTCCTCGACATGACATCCCTTCAAATATTTAAACATGGCTACCATGTCCCTTCTCAACCTTCTCTTCTGCAGACTAAACATACCCAGCTCTCTAAGTCTGTCCTCATAGGACATGGCTTCCAGGCCCCTCACCATTTTGGTTGCCCTCCTCTGGACCTGCTCCAGCTTATCCATATCCTTCTTGAATTGGGGTGCCCAGAACTGGACACAGTATTCCAGATGAGGTCTAACCAAAGCAGAATAAAGTGGTACCAATACCTCCCTCGATCTAGACTCCATACTCCTATTGATGCAACCAAGAATTGCGTTGGCTTTCTTTGCTGCCGCATCCCACTGCTGACTCATGTTCAGCTTGTAGTCTATTAAGACTCCTAGATCCCTTTCACACGTACTGTTAGCCAGCCACGTGTCCCCCATCCTATATTTCTGCATACCATTTTTTCTGCCTAAGTGTAGGACCTTACATTTCTCTCTGTTGAAATTCATTTTGTTAGCCTTGGCCCAGCTCTCCAATCTGTCCAGGTCCTTTTGAATTTTGATCCTGTCATCAGGCGTATTAGCAACCCCTCCCAATTTGGTGTCATCTGCAAATTTGATCAGCGTGCCCTCTATTCCTTCATCCAAGTCATTAATGAAGATATTGAACAGCACCGGGCCCAGGACAGAACCCTGTGGCACCCCGCTAGTCACTTCTCTCCAGGATGAGAATCTCCATTGGTGACCACCCTTTGGATACGGTCAGTTAACCAGTTACAAATCCACCTGACAGTAGCCCTGTCCAGCCCACATCTTACTAGCTTCTTTGCAAGAATGTCACGGGGAACTTTGTCAAAGGTCTTACTGAAATCAAGATATACTACGTCCACAGCATTCCCTTCATCTATCAAGCAAGTAACTCTATCATAAAAAGAGATAAGATTAGTCTGGCATGACTTATTTTTGAGAAATCCATGTTGACTTTTCATAATTACGGCATTGTTTTCTAAGTGATTAGAAACTGACTGTTTGATGATCTGTTCCAGGATCTTTCCGGGTACTGATGTCAGGCTGACTGGGCGATAATTAATTGGGCCCTCTTTTTTCCCCTTCTTGAAGATGGGGACAACATTTGCCCTCCTCCAGTCTGCCGGAACTTCTCCTGTCCGCCAAGAGTTTTCAAAGATTATAGCAAGAGGTTCCGCAATGACCTCTGCTAGTTCTTTTAAAATCCTAGGATGCAATTCATCTGGCCCTGGAGGCTTGAATTCATCCAGAGTAGCCAGGTATTCCTGTACTATCCCTCTATCTATTCTGTGCTGCATTACCCCCACTTCCTCACCTGCTCCCCAACCGCCAGGCTGAGTGTTTTTATTCTTTTGGGAAAAAACTGAGGCGAAGAAGGTGTTGAGGAGTTCTGCCTTTTCTCTTCCTCCTGTTATTAATTCACCATCTTCCCTGCGCAGTGACCCTATCATCTCCTTCTTTTTCCTTTTGCTGCGGACATATTTAAAAAAACCCTTTTTATTGTTTTTAATGTCTCTGGCCAGCCTAAGTTCATTCTGTGCTTTAGCCTTTCTGACCTTCTCCCTACATCTCCTGGCTACTTGCTTATAATCTTCTTTGGTGATTTCCCCCTTCTTCCATTTCCTGTACATGTTTTTCTTAACACTTAGCTCAGCTGAGAGTTCTTTAGTCAACCATTCCGGTTTCTTCAGATGCTTTCCATTTTTCCTTCTCAATGGCACAGTTTTAGCCTGTGCCTTCAGTATCTCCCTTTTAAAGAACTCCCATGCATCCTGAACTCCTTTCTCATTGACTATTCTTGACCACGGGATTTCAGCCAGCAGCTCCTTCAGTTTACAGAAGTCTGCTTTTTTAAATCTAAGACAAGTGCCTGGCTACACTTGTCTTCTCCTCCTCACTGAATGCCAAATTCTAATAGGGCATGGTCACTCTCTCCTAAAGATCCAACCAGTTCTACGTTATTAACAAGGTCGTCCCTGTTGGTCAGGATCAGATCCAGAATATTTGATCCCCTTGTCGCCTCTTTCACCTTCTGGACCATGAAATTGTCTGCAAGACAAGCAAGAAACTTGCTGGACCTTGCCGTCTTTGCAGAGTTTGACTGCCAACATATATCCGGGCAGTTAAAATCTCCCATTATTTCTGTATCTTTCCTTTTTGAATGTGCAGTCATTTGGTCTATGAAAGCGCCATCGAGGTCCTCAGTCTGGCCTGGAGGTCTGTAGTAAACCCCCACTATAATATCCCTATTGTTTCTCGCTCCCTTAATTCTTACCCAGATGCTCTCGACCTGGCTTCCGGTGTTCAAGTCATGGATCTCTTCACAGGTGAAAACATCCTTGACATATAAGGCTACTCCTCCTCCTTTCTTATTTGGTCTATTTCTACAAAATAGGCTATACCCCTCTATTCCTACATTCCAATCGTGAGACTCATCCCACCAGGTCTCAGTGATGCCTATCAAATCATATTTATTTTCTTGTACTAGGAGTTCAAATTCATCTTGTTTGTTTGCCATACTTCGTGCATCAGTGTAGAGACACTTAAGTCCCTGTGCCCCTCCTGCAAGTCCCATAGCATTGTTTCCACGCCTCCCATGATTGGATGCTATTTCTACTTGGCCAATATCATTTGGGCCTTTCCCCCCTGCACTTGCCGAGTCCTTGTCCTGAATAATCTTGTCTCCCTCCCCAGCTGTACTTAGTTTAAAGACCTCCTAATCCTCCTTGTGAGACTGTTTGCAAAAACGTTCCTACCAAGTTTCGTGAGGTGCAGCCCATCCCTTGCCAGAAGCCCATGTTCATGGAATTTCAAGCCATGATCCAAAAAGCCAAACTGTTGCCAGTGGCAAAATGTGCAGAGCCAGTTGTTGACCTCTACTATTATCCTTTCCCTTCGTGCACCATATCCTTGAACAGGGAGGACTGATGAAATGACCACCTGCGCACCAAGGTCCTTAAGCTTTCTCCCCATAAGCTCGTAGTCCTTTGTGATGTGGTGAAAGCTGCGCCTCACCGTGTCGTTGGTTCCAACGTGAACCAAAACGAGGGGCTTACGGTCAGTGGGCTTGACCTGTCTGGCTAGCCTCTCTTTTACATGGTTTATCTTGGCCCCAGGAAGACAGCAGACCTCTCGATTGAGCTTGTCCGGTTTGCAAACTGCCGGTTCGGTTCCTCTGAGCAAGGAGTCCCCAACCACGAGATGTAGCCATGGGACCAGTGTCTTTTTTTTTTCAGGTGAGCAACGACTGTGGGAAGGCACCGCTGGCTGTTTCTCACCTTTCAGTGGTGCAAAAGTGAGAGGAATAGGAGAGGGTTACATACCTGTATTGGTCATCTGGCGGAACACTTCAGGAAGAGGCCATACTGTCTCATCTTTCATTGAATCGCAATGAGTAGCCCCTTTTCCACAGCCAGGCAGTACCAATATGATGCTGCATTGGGTAGAGTCTCCTCCACATTCAGGCAACATCAGCAAGAGGTCCCAGTGACCAATCTCTCATTGAAGCGGGCAGGCAGCATCAGCTCAAGGACACAACAGCCTCTCTTTCTTTCACAGGTAGGCAGCAGCTGCATGATGTCACAATGGTCAATCTGTCTTCCACAAGCAGGCAAGACTGGAACCAAATCACAGTATATCTGTCTTCCACACACAGACAATAAACAGGGAGAAGTCACATTATCTACTCTCTCAGTGAAGTCAGCAACATCAATACGATGCAGCAATTACAAGTCTTTCCTCCACAGGCATTGGTATGATGCCACAATGGCCAATCTTTCCTAAATAGGCAGCCAGCACCAGCAGATTGTCACCATGGCTGATCTCACTCCTCCAGGCAAGGAGCATTTATTATTATTATTATTATTTCTAATTTTATCATTTAAAATTTAAAACTGAAAATGCATGAAAAAGGGATGCTTCAATCTGATGTTGTTGTGTAAGTCATTTCCAACTTATGGAACTCTAAGACAAGCCAGCATGGTGTAGTGGCTTGAATGTTGGACCCTGGAGACTGGGGTTCTATTCCCTAAGTAGCCATGGATGAACTTGGGCTCATCACACATTCTCAGCCCCAGAAAACCCTGTGATACCAGGAAATTAAAACAAGTTTGATGCCAGCCATATCAACCCTGGAATGCCACTAAAGGAGTAGAATGTTGTCTTTGTAAACTCATATTTTTCTCATTGGAAGGCACCCAGAGAAGGCCTGTGAAAATCTTAATGCACACATAAGATTAAATGGGAGGAGGCATGCATTCATGTACTTGGGTCATTTATAGGGTTTTAAAAGTGCTAACAAGCGCATTCAATTTGGCTCAATAGCCACTATTGCTTTGAGCAAGAGGTCACATTATCCTATCTCTCATGCAAGTTGACAACCTCAACAGGATGTCACAATAGCTGTCTCTCTTCCAAGGCAAGTGGCGCTAATAGGAGGCCACCCAGGCCAGTCTCATTGAAGGAGGAAGCATGACATGACAGTGACCAGTCTCTCCTCTATAATCAGAAAGTGTCAGCAGGATGTCACAATGACCACTCTGTCCTCCACGAGTAGGCTGTATCTGCAAGAGATTATATTGGCCAGTCTCTTACTGAAGTCAGCAGCAGTAGCATGGCAATGACCAGTCTTATTTTCATGGGGAGGCAGCATCATAGCAAGTAGTCATAATGAGTCCCACTTCCACAAGCAGGCAACATCAGCATGACAAAACAATGGCCAGTCTCTCCTCCTCAGAAAGGCTGAATTATGACAGGCAGCATCTTATTAAAATAGTCATCATCAGTTTGGGTGCATCAGTATGAGGAGTAATGGTCAGTCATTCCTAAGAGGCAGTATCAGTACCCTTTTGTTCTTTCTCCTACACGCTTTCGTTGCAGCAGGTGGTGCCAACAGAGTGGCCATTCTGCACTAGACTGTTATAGTGCTATCATTCCATTTTCAACATCCTATGGAATCCTGGAGTTTACAGTTTAGGGAGAGGCCACTCAGCCCCTCCCTAAACTAGAAACCCCTGGATTCCATAGGACGTTGAAAATGGAATGATAGTGCTATAACAGTCTAGTGCGGAAATGGCCAGTCTGTGCACAATAACTGTTGACTATGAGGAATGTTTAGACACAGTCACTTTTTCACTGGGATGAGCATATGCAGAACGATGTGAACACAGTTCCTACTGGAAAGGGTAGAGGCTGAGAGCAGAGAGACCACAGGTAAATGCAGCACAGAATAGATAGAGAGGTAGTACAGGAATACCTGGCCACACTGGATGAATTCAAGTCTCCAGGGCCAGATGAATTGCATCCTAGGATTTTAAAAGAACTAGCAGAGGTCATTGCGGAACCTCTTGCTATAATCTTTGAAAACTCTTGGCGGACAGGAGAAGTTCCGGCAGACTGGAGGAGGGCAAATGTTGTCCCCATCTTCAAGAAGGGGAAAAAAGAGGACCCAAATAATTATCGCCCAGTCAGCCTGACATCAGTACCTGGAAAGATCTTGGAGCAGATCATCAAACAGTCAGTTTCTAATCACTTAGAAAACAATGCCGTAATTACGAAAAGTCAACATGGATTTCTCAAAAATAGGTCATGCCAGACTAATCTTATCTCTTTTTATGATAGAGTTACTTGCTTGATAGATGAAGGGAATGCTGTGGACGTAGTATATCTTGATTTCAGTAAGGCCTTTGACAAAGTTCCCCATGACATTCTTGCAAAGAAGCTAGTAAGATGTGGGCTGGACAGGGCTACTGTCAGGTGGATTTGTAACTGGTTGACTGACCGTACCCAAAGGGTGGTCACCAATGGCAGATTCTCATCCTGGAGAGAAGTGACTAGCGGGGTGCCACAGGGTTCTGTCCTGGGCCCGGTGCTGTTCAATATCTTCATTAATGACTTGGATGAAGGAATAGAGGGCACGCTGATCAAATTTGCAGATGACACCAAATTGGGAGGGGTTGCTAATACGCCTGATGACAGGATCAAAATTCAAAAGGACCTGGACAGATTGGAGAGCTGGGCCAAGGCTAACAAAATGAATTTCAACAGAGAGAAATGTAAGGTCCTACACTTAGGCAGAAAAAATGGTATGCAGAAATATAGGATGGGGGACACGGGACTGGCTAACAGTACGTGTGAAAGGGATTTAGGAGTCTTCATAGACCACAAGCTGAACATGAGTCAGCAGTGTGATGCAGCAGCCAAGAAGGCCAACGCAATTCTTGGTTGCATCAATAGGAGTATGGTGTCTAGATCGAGGGAGGTATTGGTACCACTTTATTCTGCTTTGGTTAGACCTCATCTGGAATACTGCGTCCAGTTCTGGGCACCCCAATTCAAGAAGGATATGGATAAGCTGGAGCAGGTCCAGAGGAGGGCAACCAAAATGGTGAGGGGCCTGGAAGCCATGCCCTATGAGGACAGACTTAGAGAGCTGGGTATGTTTAGTCTGCAGAAGAGAAGGTTGAGAGGGGACAGGATAGCCATGTTTAAATATTTGAAGGGATGTCATGTCGAGGAGGGAGTGGGCTTGTTTTCTCCTGCTCTTGAGACCAGGACAAGGAGCAATGGATACAAGCTGCAGGAGGGGAGATTCCGCCTGAACCTCAGGAGGAATTTCCTGACGGTCAGGGCTGTCCGACAGTGGAATGTGCTGCCACGGAGTGTGGTGGAGTCTCCTTCGTTGGAGGTTTTTAAGCGGAGGCTGGATGGCCACTTGTCGGGAGTGCTTTGAGGATTTTCCTGCATGGCAGGGGTTTGGACTGGATGGCCCTTGTGGTCTCTTCCAACTCTACATTTCTATGATTCTATGATTCTAAGAGGTGAGTTGACAGGCAGAAAGCCTAATTTTTACCAGGCTTCAGTTTCCGATCAGCAAGCAAGATGGATAGGTGACAAAAAGGGTAGTATAAATGGGAGCAGGCCCAGGAATTTTGGAAGCCCCCCAGCCACAAAACAGTGACAGATTATTTGCCAAAGCTGTACTCAGTATAAGAGCAGATTCCAGATACAACAGAGCTTTCAGTTTGTGCCATAGAGGTTGAATATAACCATAATTCAAGTTTATCCTCCAAGTACAGAGGCAGAAGAAGAAGAAACAGAAATATTCTGTGCTAGAGTCCAAGAGTAAATTGATCACACACTAAAACAGGAGATCTTGTTTATCATAGTCAGTTAGAATGCAAAAGTTGGAAACAGAGTAGAATCAAAGACTATAGGAGAATCAAGATCAAGAAATGAAGTAGGAGACTGACTGACTGAATTTTGTGAGGACAACAGCTTGTTCATCACAAACACATTCTTCAAGCTACCCAAGTAATGATTCCATACATGGACATCACTTGATGGCGAATAGAGAGATCAAGTAGACACTTAATCAGAAGCAGAAGATGGAGAACCTCCATTCTCTCTGTAAAAACAAGACCAGGAGCAGATTCAAGCCATGTACTACTAACAGCAAAAGTTAGAGTAAAGGTAAAGAAGAACACCAAACCAACCATGAAAAACAGATTTTCACTATTAAACCTAATTGACTAGGAGCCAGAAGAACTCTGGAATGAAAGTAGGGACGCTGTCATGGAGAAATGCATAAAGACACTATCTGTAGCCAAAAAGAGAGAGAAACTTCAATGAATGACAGATGAAACTCTTCAAGCAGTTGAGGACAGACAAGAAGCAAAAGTAAATGGTGACAGAAATAGAGTCAAAACCTTGAATGCAACTGTTCAATGATTTGTATGCAGGAACAAGGAAAACTACTATAATAATCAAAGCAGAGAAATAGAAGATGACAACATGAAGAGAAGAACAAGAGACTTGTTGTACAAGATCCAAGGAATCAAAGGGAAATTAAAACCAAGAGTGGGGAGGCTCTATGACCACCAGGGGAACATGTTATATGACCAAATTAAAAAAAAAAAGATTAACCATTAATTTTAGAAAGTGAAGTGGAAACTGCTCTCAGAGCACTTGGGAGAAATAAATCATCAGGAACAGCTGACATGCCAACAAAGCACTTCAGTCTATAGATACAGAATCTATCCTAGCTAGAACTAAAACCTGTGAACAAATATGGAAAATAAAATAAAGGACCACAGATTGGAAATGTTTGATATACATTCCAGTAACCACAGGACCATTGCTTTAATCTCCTGTGCAAGCAAAGTGATGCTCCCACTTCTGCAACAAAGACTTTTACCATATATGGAGTGAGAAATACCAGATCTCAAAGTTGGATTTAGGAAAGGAAGAGGCACTAGGGATTATATTGCAAATGTATGTTGGATAATGGAGAGCACCAAATAATTTCAAAAGAAAATCAGCCTGTGCTTCATAGATTACAGCAAAGCCTTTGATTGTCTAGATCATGAGAAACTATGGATTGCTCTTAAAGTTTGATTGCTCTAACCTGTAATCTGTACACAGGAGAAGAAGCTACCATTAGGACAGAATATGGAGAAATGGAACAGTTTCCAAAAACATACAAAAATATTATAAAAATAATGACCACAGAAGATTTGCATAACCTTAAAGTAGATGATGAACACATTGAAATAGTTTGAGATTTTCCATACCTTGGTTCAGTCATTAATCAGAATGGAGACTGCAGCCAAGAAATTAGAAGACTAGGACTTGGAAGAGCAACTATGAAGGAACTAGATAAGATCCTGAAGGTGTTAAGATATATAATTGAATGGTAAAGTTGGGATTGTCCATGCCATTGTATTTCCAATTTCTGTGTATCGTTGGGAAAGGTGGACAGTGAAGAAAGCTGAGAAGAGGAAAATCAACTCATGTGAAATGTAGGATTGGAGAATAGTTCTACAGACACCCTGGACTGCTAAAAGGACAAATGAATGAATCCTAAAGGAAATCAACCCTGAATTCTCCCTAAAGCTAAGATGACTAATCTGAGGGTGTTGTAATTTGGCCATATCATGAGAAGAAATGACTCAATAGAAAAGGTAATAATGCTTGGGAAGGTAGAAGACAACAGAAGAAGGAGAAGGAGAAGGAGAAGGAGAAGGAGAAGGAGAAGGAGAAGAAGAAGAAGACCACATTACAGATGGAGAGACTCCATCAAGGAAGACCCATGTCTGAATCTGTAGGACCTGAGCAGGTTTGTGGATGAGAGGGTGACTTGGAAACCTCTCATCCATAGGGTTAGGATAAGTCAAAGTCAATTTGAGGGCAGTCAGAAACAACAACAAAAACCAGCCAAGTATTCAGTCCCTTATTCTCCCTTCACAAAACTGTGGGACTATGGACAGAGTATGAGGACAGCCAGCAGAGATGAGACATAGTGAAGCAAGAATGGGACTAGAGAGATGATTATTCCTTCAGTGTCATAGTGTTTTAAATCTTAAAGTTTCTTTTTAAGCATCATCATTTATCTTTCTGAAGCAGAGTAACTTTCTTGCCTAGGGATGCCACTGTGCTGTGTGCTGTGTTCCTATTGCCTCTTCAAATAATCAAAAAGGGAGGAAAGAAGAAAGAAATCACTGTCCCCATATCCAGTTTTTTTAAGGACTCTCTTTCTATATAACCACTGCACTTATCCTCCTACAACCAGGCACATTTGTTACTTCCTTATCACTATGGCGTGCCCCACTGACTGCTTTGGTGTTTGGTATGCCTAAATACTCTAAACAAGGAGATATGCCTAAATACCGTAACCCTTTCTTCCAGTCTCAGTTTGTGACTTTCCTAGGGTCAGGCAAATTTTTCCTAAATACCCTAAAGGCACAAAATCCCATCTGATCTTGGAAGATAAGCAGGGTCAACCCTGCTTAGTACTTGGATGGGAGACCACTAACAAATACCAGGTGCTGTAGGCTATATTTCAGAGGAAGGAACTGGGAAAACTACCTCTGAGTATTCACTGGCTAAGAAAACCTTTTGAAATGCATGGGGCCTCCAGAAATTGATAGGTGACTTGAAGGCACATATATACATACACAGTGACAGATTAAGCAGCTGCTACCTCAGATGTGGCAGTGTTGTGCAGCTCTGAGTTTTTTGCAGGGCTTTTACTCAATAGTGTCATCTTGAATACTGTTTTCTTCCATTGCCCAAGAATCTTCCAAATGAACTGGCAAGATTCTTCTTGTTCAGTTTTCCCTGCCATTGTGGCTTCTTTTGCCACCTTTGCAGAGGTGAAGCTCTTTCAAATAGAAAAAAATATGCTATTTGTACTTCACATATGCATGGCTCATTATGTCTCTTGATGACTTTTGTCAGTAAGCCGTTTCTGTCAATAATTTTCTGCTTCAGTGCACTATTCATTAAAATTCCATTATAGGGCATTAGAGGTTTGACAGATCTGGGAGCTGTCATCACATCAAGTTGACTTCACCAGTTTCCTTTCAAATGTGATATTGCCATCTATCTTGATGGTGCAGAGTTATTTGCTTTCCTTTCTCACTACAGCTCACCCAGAGCAGAAGGTTTTGCTCTTTCATGTAATCGCAGTTGCTCTCCAGTTGTACCAAGTTATGAGTACTTGCACTGTGTGCTACTACTGGTAGCAATTGCACAGTATTTCCAATTGCTCTATCAATGGGGTTGTTGACTGACCATCAAACTTGAGTTACTTAGTTTCCCTTTTTTCTTTTGAACCTGCTTCTAGGCAAGCAAAGGACTAGCTGTATCTCTATCTATGCTGTAAAACATGAGCAGGATGCATCATTTTATGTTTGGTTCAGTTTCCAGGATTGCCATCTGCCACAAATGCCTCTCCCCCTTCCAGAGCCATCAGAAATGGCTAGGCTGGATATTTGGCCCTACCAACATGTTCCATAATTTTGTTATCCTAAGAATTGGAAAGCTTTTCTGACACGCTTTTTGTTAAATGTTTTCTAGCTCCATGATGGAAGTAACTGTACCTGAAAAGGGCCTACAGCCCTGGCTGGAATCTGGCTCTAATACTAAAGAGTTACTTTGAAAGGCTGTGATGGTGAGCAGGTGATAAGGATGTTTCCTTCTCAGCAAAACCTTTGGGAAATGTTGACATCTTCCCATTTGAATTAAATCTAAACCTATTGTGAGGCCCCTCTTTGGGGGTCCCAATATCAGTATGGTTTGGATGGGCACCATACCTAATTGGCATCATATGTAATTGGCAACACATTTTATTGGCTCTGATATCAAATTCAAGCCTGAGAGGTGATAGAGAGGTCAAACTGAGCAAGGGAAAGAATTTGACTGTAAATGTGAGAAGCATAGGTCAACTCCAAAATTCTTCCAGGTAAGACTGAGTCACTTGTCAGGCAAATACACATCATTCCTGTGGATAATAGGCTTAAATAGAAGCTGGAATTTTCCAGGGAATCCAACTATGAGGAGCCAACCAGGACACTGATTGACAGATATCCATCTCTTGTACACCTGGATTCTTTCCTCTGTCCTCACAGTACCCACAATAGACAGCTATTACAACATCCATCATGTCTTTGTCAATCAAAGCAATAAGCCCATCAACAGGTGAAAGACTCGTTGTCCACAACAGGTTCCCTTTGTCTTGCATCTGGAAACTTCACAGCCACAAGCCATTTTCAGGGTACAAATACCCCTGCTTTGAGGAGGCCCAGTGCAGTCTCTTGAGAATCTAGCCATCACTCTGTCCGTCTGGCTCCTGAATGAGAACTGCCCTTAGGTCCTACCTAAGCCAAAATACATTTCTGCTCTTCATTACTCTTCTGGACTGGTAATTATAAATCCCCCCCAAATCCCTCAGCCTCTCTATAATTTTTCCTCCCTTTCTTTTTCAGCTAGCTCTTGTGTGAATGTGTGATTGTGTGTATCTTGTGTGCATGCATGAGTGAATTCCCCTCAATAAAATCATTTTATTAGATAATTTTGCTTGGTTTTTGGCTTGGCCTGACCCTGTAAAAATTGGGTTTAAAGATCTTGCTAGGTTACCCTGCCTCTTGTAGTGCTTCATCTTGTGCTCTGGCTAATTCCCATTCCCCAGTATTTGAAGCATACTGAGGTGTCCCCTACGGGACCCCAGAAATCAGGGTAACACTATGATGTTCGAAGTCTTTTCATATTGCAGACACAGCTGGCATGTGTGAACCTTGGTTGAAGTAAAACATAGAGAAGCTGACTTATACAGAGCCAGACCATTGGTCTACCTACACCAGCGCTAACAAGTCTGACTGGCAGTGGCTCTTCAGTGATCCAGGTAGGATTCTTTCCTTAATCGTATCTGGATATTCCTTTGTTGTATTCCTTGGTTCTCTCCTATCCAAGTGTTAACTAAGACAGATCTCAGTTAGCTTCTAAAATTGGATGAGATTATGTGTGCTTAAGACGGTGTAACAATAGCCTGCTCCTTATGAGAGGACTTGAGGATGACTGGCCCTGAGTGTTTTTTCCCTGCATTGTTCTCCCCAGGCAAACATGCATGCCCCTTGTTTTCCATATACTTTGTTCTCTTGCTTTATCCTGGTGGTATTAAATGTTTATAAACCCTTATTTTTGAGAATGGGCTTGATGGGAGCTCGTGTTCATCACCTGAGAGAGCTGAGGGGTTGTGTGTCTGCCTGACAAAGAAAGTTGTGAGAAGCAATCTTAAATGACAGAATGACACTTTTTAAAATATCTGCACTTGGTGGATGGCATGATGCTATTATTCACTGTGACAAGGAGTAGCAGAAAGATTCACTTACTATTAAAAATGAAAGTCTGAAGATCTAATGTCTTTTGTGGTCAGAGCTTCTGTATGCACTGCCTATTGTGTGGACCATGAGGTTATGTGTATAGAGGAGAGGGGGGAGAAGAAGGGAAGGGATGGCATACTGGAGTATCTCTGAGAACTGCAAGGGACCATAGTTTATGCAAATTTTGCTAAATATTAAATGTGGTATATTAATATCCAAGTTGTCTGGCAGCGGAATATGTTGCCTTGGAGTGTGGTGGACTCTCCTTCTTTGGAGATTTATTAACAGAGGCTGGATGGTCGTCTGTTGGGGGTGCTTTGATGTGTGTTCTTGCATAGCAGAGGGTTGGACTTGATGGCCCCTGTGGTCTCTTCCAACTCTATGATTCTTTGATTCTATGGCCCTTTCCACACAAGGCTGATACATTGCAGTAGCGTCGTATTGTTGCTTTTACATCTGCATGTTAAACCAGTTTGATGTCGTTCTGTTCTCTGTGGTTCCGCACAAGTTGAGGTCTTAGTGTGGTTAACATTGACATTAAACTGATGTATTATAAAAACAGGAAAACTCTGATGTAAATCACCCAAACCATTTCTGCTGCATTTTTTCCTACATGCAGAAGCTTTACATTGATTCACACTTCTCATGCTAAAACATAGCAATGGTTTCTACAATTTTTTTTTTAAATTGCCCAATCAGCAGTGGTGGACTGGAGGAAGGGAGGGGAATAGGAGTTCCATGAGAATTGATGATGTGGAAGCTACAAACGATTTTCTCCACTTTACTTTGATAGAAACTGGAGGGTGTGCAGATAGGAATTGGGGTAAGTTGGAGTAAAAAACACCACTCACAACACATGGTGAAATGCTCCTCCATTCTAGTGTGGAAATGGCCTATGATTCTAAGTTTAACTTTCAATGTGAAAAATGCCTGTGGTAATTACTAGAATCATAGAATAATAGAATTGGAAGAGACCACAGGGCCATCCAATCCAACTCCCTGCCATGCAGGAATCCACATCAAAGCACTCCCAGCAGATGGCTATCCAGCCTCTCTTTAAAAACCTCCAAAGAAGGAGACTCCACCACACTCTGAGGCAGCATATTTCACTGCCAAACAGCTCTGACCATCAGGAAATTCTTCCTGAGGTTTCAGTGGAATCTCTTTTCCTGTAGCTTGAATCCATTGCTCCTTGTCCTAGTCTCTGAAGCAGTGGAAAACAAGCCTGTTCCCTCTTCAGTGTGACAGCCTTTCAGATATTTAAACATGGCTATCATGTCCCCTCTTAACCTTCTCTTCTACAGACTAAACATACACAGCTCCTTAAGCCGCTCCTCATTGGGCATGGTTTCCAGACCATTAAAGACCAAATTTATATGTACAGCTGAGATTCACTGAGTTGAAATTCTAACCATATCTTCTGGAAGATACTGGTTTGGGTTGTGCTTTGGTTCACCACTTTGAGGCAAGAGTTACAACAAATCTGAGATACACAGATTTTTGCGAAGGTTCCAATCCATTCATCAAGCAAAATGTCTTGGTGTTGAGGAAAATATGAGAGAGAAATTATAGTTATTATTAATTTTTAACAGCTGGATCCCAGTATCCTTCCCTAGCAAAGGGGAAATCAAAAAGAAGGCCATGAATGAATCCTCTGCAAGAAGTATAATAGATTTCTACAGCCCCCTATTACTTCCTATGCACTTTGTGAGAATAATGGCTGCATGGTGCCATGTTGTACAATTGGACTAGGGAGCATTATAGAGAGCTGGCTGCTGTGGTATATTTCAAACAAAGAAACATGCTACATTTCTTCTTTTTTTTTTTTAGATAATATTTAAAGAATGAAATAGGATTTTGTGCTGCCTTGGGCTGTGCAATCTCTCTCTCTTCATCTGTCATCCGTCAGTTCTGATAGCATCTTTTAACTAGCATATAGTGACAATTGTGTGTGTGTGCGTGCATGCATTTGTAAGGAAGGCTGAATGCATTACTTGAGGCTTTGATATGGTGAAGAATATGTGAGTGACAGGAACATTAAAATCTGTCAGATATATTTTTTCTACATATTTCAGTTTTTAGAAGAACTGCAAATTTAATATTTTTTTGGGGAAAAAAAGTAGAACAAATTATCCCTCATCTGTATCAGTCAAATTCAGTAGGCACAGCTATTCCTAACACTGTTGTATATACGTGTCATAGAGCTGTTAATAAGTAGGAGCCTCTCAGAAAGAAAAAAAAAAGTGGCAGCCCTAATCCAGCACTACCAAGTCTGAATACACAGAGATTCATAGACCCTTTCCTCACGGGGGGGCCGAAATGGGGCTGCGCACGCAGGGGCGGAGCTTGCCCATGAGCGGTTTGCTCCATCCCTCCGAAGAGCATAGATCCGCCATTCCAAACGCCACCGAATTTCGGCTGCGCTCGGTGGCGCCCAAAATGGCGGCCGGCAACTTCTGGCGGCGCTCCGCCAATAAGGACAGCGTGCCAGCCGGAAGCCCGCCCCCGGGCAGATCTGCAGGGACGCACTACCGCATCTCTGCAGTTCTTGACTGGGGGCTGCTATGGGGCCGCGCTGGTAAGTTTTATAAAAACCACTTTTGAAGGTGGTTTTTATAAACTCACAGCGCTAGAGCAGTTTGAGGTCTAGAACCTCACTTTTTTAAACTGCTCTAGCGCAGACCCCGGTGAAGAAGACCTCCTGGAGAGGTCGCTCTAGTGTGGGCAATATGCCCGTGTGGAAATGGCCATAGTCAGACGTATTGCAGTGAAGCATTCAAAGTCCTGGGCCTGAATGGGGTTAAGGGAGGAATAACTGTACAGTTCAATGGCTGTTGTACAGCCCAGGGAAAACCATATGTGAGGAGATAGCGGTGCTTCTTTGACATAATGTTGACATAACCTCTAGTTACACCAGTATAAGTCACCAAACAGATTCCAGTCAAGAGGTGATTTACACATTAGAAGCACTGTAAAGTGGCTAGCAGAGTCCACTGTGGTTGATTAACATGGGCCATTTCTGCCCTACACTATTATAGTGCTATTATTCCACTTTCAACATTCTATTGAATCCCGGGACTTCCAGTTTAGGGAGCGGCATTTAGAATTCTCAGCCAGAGAGCTCTTTGGCTTCAGTGAACTACAAACCCCAGAATTCCACAGGATGCCCAAAGTGGAATAATAGCACTGTAGCAGAGTAGTGAGGAAATGGCCATGGTTTCCTTTCCTCTTTTCCACAGATTGTCTCAGGTTGTTGTGAGAAACTTTCATGCCCTCATTTACTATACAATTGTGGCATGGTGGATGCATCCAGACCCCACAAGCACCCAATACCATCACTGCTACAACAATTCTATGTGTGACATCAGAGCTTGGAAAATTAACTCTTTTGGACTACAGCTCCCAGGATCTTTTTCTTTTCTTTTTGAAGTACAGTTTTTGGAGCTGTAGCTCTGTTTGTAGCTATGACAAACTTTCCAGCAAAAGAATTAAAGATAAATTTAAGTAGTTTGAACTGCAGAGTCTAACACCTGAATCTTTTCTTTTCTTTTCTTTTCTTTTCTTTTCTTTTCTTTTCTTTTCTTTTCTTTTCTTTCTGTCCGTCCGTCCGTCCGTCCGTCCGTCCTTCTGTAGTGTGGTGTCATGTACTAAGACAGGCTTAACTTGGTATAGTATGACAAACCATTCCCATTTGAAATAACTAGGAATAGCTAAAGAATCCAATTGTTTGCAGAAGTGTCATTACAGAAAATGACTTTCAGAAATCAATATCATCTGTACAAGAATAGGGTTCTGATGGTTCCTTGATTAGAAGCCCATCTGAAACTGTTTTAAATATGGAATCCCTCTGTGTACATGGAAAATAAGTTATTAATTTAAAATAATATGCTAGAATTATGAATTATGAAAAACCTTCGAGAAAGAGCTCCATCTAGTTCACAAAGCAGAGATGAATCTTTTATGCTTGCTATGCAATGCCCTATATAGATCAATTTAATTTGAGAGAAAAAATATCTCATTAGGGAGATACGTTAACAGTGTTACCAAAGTAAATTACAGTGTGAACTGTGATACCTGATGTATCATTTCATATCTAGTTAGTGAGCAATTTAATGAAACATCACATCTTCCAATTTTTAAAAAGTTAGACAATGTTTCTCAATGTGACAAGTGTACATTTGCAGTCCTTCTTTTCAGTAGACAGTAGTCACTGTATTTCAGAACAATGACAAGAACCATCAGGGAACGGAAGATTCCTTTGGATAGTTAGATTTCCAGTGTGCATGCTGCTTTAACTTTCTTTGTAAAAGATGACCAATGTATGTGGCTTGTCAGTTTAATCACTGTTGGCATTTAAGAAGAGAAAGAATTATGCCCTTTAAAATGGATCAAGTCACTATTATGAATGGCTAATGAAGGAACCTCTTTTTTATTGTAAACTTGACATTAATGATAGATTTACAATGAGACTAGTATATTCTTAAAGAACTTCTAAGTAGGTTTATTTTATACTGGCAAATGTATGGTGAAAGAAGGCAGGGAACATGAAAGGACATCAATATAACACAATTATGCACAATTATGAGCCTTTCAGCTACGCTATAAACCTTATCCTTGTATTGTATTTCATTTGCTATACAAATACGGATGTCTATACAATACTAGGCATGTGCATTTAAGTCACAGAATGAATGCTTATCTATAGCCATAAATAAATAAATGAACACACACACACACACACACACACACAATGTTGTGTGCCTTTAAGTTGTTTCTGACTTATGGCAACTCTAAAGTGAACCTATCAATCATGGGGTTTTCTGGGTCTGAGAGTGTATGATGCACCTAAGGTCACCCAGTGTTTATGTATGTTTGTGTGTGTGTTTGAGTGTGTAATCTAAGATTTTTGTCTATGGAATGGCCAGTTGGCTGGCCACTCAAAATGTATACACCTGTGTTTCTAGCTCCATAGAGATGAGATTACAACTCCAAGATGGCATCATGTGCTTATTGTATGTATCCTTGAACAGTTGTGTTCAGTGTTACCTCGTCTCTCTTCCCTGCTATTTACACAGCAGATATTTAGTGCCAGATTTGAGAAGCAGCAAATCTTGGATTAGGGATGAGCAGATTTCAGCTACACATTTGGGCTGAGGTGCAAGACACCCATGAAAGTATTAAAACCCTGAATAATTCTAGGCCCCTGAAACCATATTTAACACATAGCATAGTAAGGTATAGTATAGTATGATAATTTATTTTATTTTATATTTCACCACCCAAACCTGACTTCAACTTATACATGAAGTCGACTTACACATGAGTATATAGAGTATATTTCACCTCTCCATCAATCAGAGACTCAAGGCTGCCAACAGTAAGATTCTGTCAATCTGGGACCCAAGGTTAAAACAAGGTAGAGCTGAATAAATAACTGTTATCCTCTTACTTTCTACCTTATTTATTTTTTATTTGATTTCTATCCAATACTTCCCTATAAGACCTTACAATCTTAACACACACACGCAGACACACAAATGGCTTGCCTTTTATAGAATCATAGAGCTGGAAGTGGCCCCATGGAGGGCCATGGAGTCCAACCCCTCTGTGCATTACTGGATCTCCAGTTAAAGAATCTCCAGCAGGTGGCAGTCCAGCCTCTTTTTGAAGATGTCCAGAGAAAAAGCCCCATTGTCTCTCTAGGGAATTGGTTCCATTGCCTATCTTCGCTTATTGGCAAGGAGTTCCTTCTTAAGTTCAATAAAAATCTGCCCCCTTGTAACTTAAAACCTTTCAATCTGGTTCTGCCCTCTGGAGCAGCAGAGAACAGGCTTGCCCACTTGGAGTCTTCGAGGTATTGAAAGTATTTAAATGGAGCTACTTAAAGAGTGCAATCATGTCACCCTTCTGTCTACTTTTCACCAAGCAGAATACACCCATCTCCTTCAACCTTTCCTCGTATGTTTTGTTCTCCATGCCTCTTAGCACCCTTGTGCCCTTCTCTGAATGAGGTCCAACTTGTCTATATCCTTCTTAAAATGAGGCACCTAGAACTGAATACAGTATTCAAGGCAAGGCCTGATTTAGGACAGAATATAGTAGGACCATTACTTCCTTTGACTTGGAAACTATGGCCCTTTCCTCATGGGGGGGGCGAAACTGGGCTGCGCACGCAGGGGCAGAGCTCACCCGCGAGCAGGTTGCTCCGTCCCTGCGGAGAGCGCGGATCCGCCGTTTTAAACACCGCTGAATTTCGGCGGCGCTCGGCGGTGCTCAGCGGTGCCCAAAATGGCAGCCGGTGGCTGCCGGCGGCACTCCACCAATCTGGACAGCACACCAGCTGGAAGCCCGCCCCCAGGCAGATCTGCAGGGACGCGCTACCGCGTCTCTGCAGTTCTTCACCGGGGGCTGCTACGGGGCAGCGCGGGTGAGTTTTATAAAAACCACTTGCGAAGGTGGTTTTTATAAAACTCACAGCGCCACCCCCGTGGCTGTGCTAGAGCAGTTTGAGGTCTAGAACCTCACTTTTTTTAACTGCTCTAGTGCACCCCCCGGTGAAGAAGACCTCCAGGAGAGGTCGCTCTAGCGTGGGTAATATGCCCGTGTGGAAATGGCCTATGGTTCTATTAATATAGGCTAAAATAGTCTTTGCTATCTCTGCTGTAGCATCACACTACTGTGTCACGTTCTATTTATGATCAACAATAATCTCAACACATGTAGTAATTAACACATGTAATACTGCCAAGTCAGGTATTGTCCATCCTATAGCTGCGCATGTTGTTCTTGTGGCCTAACTGCATGCAGACAAATGAATGCTTTGCACACAGTGTGTACATCTTTAAAATGATGAGGACAAACCCTACTTTTCAGTGGATGGCCTTGTGTTTGCTGATCCAGAAGTTGCAGAGGATGAAACACACTGAATTCTTTCGGGTACTTGGAATGTACACTTAGGGCTTTTCTGCACTTTGAGGGGGAAACAGGGCAGTCCATTACTCACCGGACTGGCACGCTCCCTCCTGACGATCCACAACGATCCAGAGCAGCGCGCGCCTGCACTACACACTCTCCGGAGATGAAAATGGAGGCTTCCAGTTGGCGGAGGCTCTCCACCAACCAGAGAAGCTCACCAGCCGGAAGCCCACCCCCGGAAGATCTGCAGTCTCGCGCTGGTGCGAGCCTGCAAATCTACACTTAGGGCAGTGATAGACTGGGGCACGCCGGGCTATTGAAAGTCCTCTTTTAATCAGTCT
Organism: Iguana delicatissima; assembly: GCA_948472985.1. Taxonomy (NCBI): domain Eukaryota; kingdom Metazoa; phylum Chordata; class Lepidosauria; order Squamata; family Iguanidae; genus Iguana; species Iguana delicatissima. The sequence continues at coordinate 971,828 of CAOKZL010000230.1, forward strand.
TTCAATAGCATGGGGAACCACCAGTTCTGAGCGTTCCAGAGCGGGCTGAAGTCCAGACAAATATTAAGTAGTCCAGATCCAGTTTGCCCCCAAGTGTAAATGTCCTCGCTTGAGGATGCGCCGCCCCGTTTTAAATATAAAATGCAGAAAAGGTCTTAGGCTTATCTGCTGTCAAAATGGTGGGTATTTTGTTGACACTATAATGTATCTAACACGTCTTGGTTGGTGCTCACAAAACTCTTTCCTTCTTTGCGTTGACCCTCAGGTATAAAGGATTCATGTACTTTGGTGGATGGTGGGGGCTACAAGTAGCTTGAAGATGGCTGGCAGAGAGTCAAATAAAAGTTCCTGTCTTCTAATTGAACCACAGCTGGTTGAGTTTTTTTCTTCCTCTTTGCATAAACTGTAGGCAAGTATCCAAGTTTTATTCTAATGACTGACACTTTCCAGATGGCACTGATGCCAGTGGATTGACAGGGTGCTGTTGAGACACATCTGCACTGGGAGCAAAAATCTCTAAGTTAGGGATACGTGTGTCTTCCCTTTCTAAGCCTGTGGCTGTTTTTAAGATTGTGGATCATCCCCTTGTTCCATGGATTATAGAGCAGATTGGATAAAAGTAAATTTCCTCAAGACTCTCCAGATGGAATAGAGAAGCTCTGCCAGTTATTTTCTGAATGCCTGGCTCTGAGGGATGCTCTGAACTAGGTCCTATGGGAAGAACATCTAGGAAAATCACCTGCATATGGCTCAGGCAATTTTTCAGGTCATTCTGTGGATTTCTGAGGTAAGATACAGTTCACACATTGCCATGCTTAGAATGGTTAAAACTGATGTTTTTTTGTATGTACATAGAAACCCAACAAATTTATTTCCCCACCTGTACGTAGATTTTTTTTCACCACTTTTGCATCCTGGGTTCATATATTCAGCAGAATCTGTTTATTTATTGGTGGGAGCATTAGGAGGAATTAGGATTCTAGGAACCTCCACATCATTGTTCTTTGGATGTATGGCTTTGGTAACGCTTTCTCAGCCAGTCTTCCTCAAGAAGCCAGGAACTTCCAGGTGGTCTCCATTCAGTCCTCATAGTCAAGTGTTTGTGCCAAGCTATTGATGTGTTCTTGGCTGCTCTAGAATCACTCAGTTCTGTTGGGACCAAGCATGGATAAATATCCTGTCATAAGCTTCTTCTCCTTCATTTCTCATTTTAAGACTTCACGTTCTCTTTCTCTGCTGGCTAACCTGTGTTTCCAGTGTTACTTTTATTTACATCACTTTCCCATTTTGTATACCTATACAGATCCATTCCTTTATATACTCAGAAACAATTACACACTGTGTTAGACTCTCATTACTCCATTAGGATTGCTTCCATTTTAGTGACAATATCTGCCTTCATTAGGAACTGGTTCTTTGCCAAGAATTAACCAAACTCTGGTGTTCTGCATCACAAATTCTATTTTTTAAAAAACTGCATCCTGCCTTTTTGTGTGGTTTCCTTGTCACTAAAAGCAGCTTAGCCAACCATCTAGTGTCTACAGCATCATTTTTATTTGCTGGGTCTGTAGGAGTATAAAGACCAGAATGTGGCCTGAGGTGACTCTTCCAGTTTGTAAGCCAAAGATTGATAAAAAGCAGGAGATCTTGCGCTTACAGAGGAGATTGCAAATAAAACCCTTATCAGTGTGGAAATGAAATCCTTTGTACATCCTTTTCCTCTGAAAAGGAGGGTATATGCACCTGATTTTATTTCTTTTTTGTGTTTCTCTATATCCATTCTGCCTCCTGTGTGGCCAACTATGTGTCACTGAAGCTTGAAGTTCTGTCCCATTTTTAAATTTCCAGTGATCTTTCCACCATTTCTTTAGTGCCCCTCCTCCGGCTGCTTATTTGACGAACAATTCCTCTGTGCTTCCATCTTCTTTTGGTTGATCATTGCTATTAGGAACAAGGTCAAGTGCTGGAAGGACGTGGTATACCTGCTTATCATTTAAAATTTTATATAAAAGTTAAATTTATACTGTTTAAACTCAGAAAGCTAATATTTCCACTTTGGTCAGGCACCAGGCATAATATATACTAACTGTGTGCTATGCCTGTGCAAAACATGTAATGGCTTGATGCCTTTCCCATACGCTTGCATATAGATGTGAATTTACATGTATGAATGTAGATGCTGCTTTAACCTGTAGCTCAGGGATGGAAATCGAGTTACCCTTCAGATACTGTTGGAGGGCAACTCCCAGAAGGCCTAGCCAGCATAGACAATGATAGAAGGTGCTGGAGGCTGTATTCCAAAAGTATTGAAAGGGCTGTATGATTCCCACTCCTGTTGTAGATAGTAAGGTTCTATTAAAGGACAGTTATGTCAAAAGCAGGAAACCATTAGTTTAATTTACCTAGTTGTGTGTCAGTTAGTTACTTTCCTTTCCCCCAATGATACTTAACAAGTTGAAGAACATACAATGAGGAAGGTGTGTGAGAGAGACTTAAGAGGAGAGATGAAAAGCTCTCAGATTTGCCTGCCTGTCCCTTCTTTCAGCTAGGTTTTATTTTTAGTTTAAATACATTCAGAAAACATACAGTTCCTAACAGCTCCCCTTTGCCAACAATGCAGTGAGCCTGTGTAAAACTTATTGGTCCATGGGCACAGCTCTGGACTCCACCCCATGACTGAGAGCAGCAAAGAGAATGCCTTGGAACATTGACCAGAATATTATTACTACCTACGGCATTCTTGGTTGTTCTCAAAAGTACACCAGCAGAACTTTATACTCTGCTGGAGTAGAACAAGAACTTGGGCACAGGAAGCAGTCTCAGTAACAAAATTTAAACAATGATAATTCATTGCCCTCCACCTTTTTTGTGCTGTTATTTGTTGCTTCAAGCTGGCATGCCACTCCAGTGTGTTGAACATAGCATTCTATGAAACGAGTATTCGTTTTGTCTGGGAACACCACAAAAGCTTGTTTGAGAGTTCTGAGACTTCTGCTCATTTGCTGTTAACCCTTTGCAGTCTGATAGCAAAACAAACCAAAAACAGAGAGCTGTTTTGTCAAATAAAGGCAGACTACATATTCATTATTTAGAGTCTGTAGATACTGAGAGTGTAAAGTGAACTCACAGTGCCCTTAAGACATTATGTAGCAAACTCTGTTGAAATTAAATAAATGAGCATGAATAAAAATGAGCATGAACAGAATATTAAAACATCATGAAATCTGCTCCATTAACTCCAAGTCTCTTCAAGTTAATTCCTAGCATATAAATGTCCTGTTAATGGAAAGTGATAATCAGATTGATACATTTTTAGGTATGCGAATAGTTACTGCAGATGTGATTGTTGGTAATTGGGCTTTGGAAGTACTAGGCCAAGCAGACATGGTGCACCTACAGGACCAAGCTGCCTCCACATGTTAATATGATATCAGTGACTAATAATAAATGGAACCAAAGGTATTCCTCCCACTTTTTTCCACTCTTTAGCAGTTTCCCCACATCTCTACTCAGTGCTTCAAAGATATTACCAGTATCATTCCTTGAGATCACCCAAACAGCAAGCTAAACCAGAATTGGAGAAGACATGATACTACCACATTGCTAGCCCTCAGTAGAGATAGCCAGAGACCTAGAAGATCCAAAGACTGCTTTGGGGTAAGATACTGCAAGAAAAGAGGAAATCCAGGGATTATGGATTAAAGAATCTTCTCCATCTAACTATTCAGACAAGGCCTTCTGAAGGATACATTGCTAATTGCCCATGTCTCTATATTCTAGAAGATGAGGCCAAAGAGAAGAATTTGTGGGTTGGAAGGGGTTGGGAGAAGTATGAGAGTGCATTTCATGCAGTTAAAGGTACATATGTGAGAATATTCCGGTACAGATTTGGCTCTGAGACTTTAATTATAGAGGGTGGTAGTGGAAGGATGAGCATAGAGACAACAGGCGACAATAGGGGGAACAAGAATGTTCATCCGTCAGGATGAAAATTTGGACATTTAAGAATGACCATGGATTCTGAAGAGAGGAAACAGGTGCTCTTTGTAAATAAATTAGAAATGTGGGACTATGTTATGAAAGTGAAAGAGAATTAACACGTTCATCACCATAATTATGAAATTGTGATATTCTAGTCCATCTGTCCTTATGGATAGCTTCCAGAAAGATAATTTGTTACAATAACCTAACTAGAGCCAACCTAAATACTCTTTAACTGGATAAACTCTGAAGTTCGCATGAAGCATCATCTCTTCAGCAAAAGGAATATTTCTTTGAGAGTTTACACACTCATTTGGCGTCTAGTACTCCTGCAGTTTGCATTTCCTATAGGGGGATATGATGTTACCTCAGATTTATACACTTTGCTTCCTTGAAGTTGCCCTCTTTTATTCCCAGGGAAACCTTGTGAGTTAGGTGAAAGTAGGACACCATAGTTGATCCCAATACATCTAATGAGTTCCAAGGGAACTGAAAACTGAACCTAGGTCTCCACCTACCCAACTCTAAAGCAATGCAGAAATTAATTTACGATGTATTCTCTCATGTGTTGTAACGCTATAGTTCTATAATCTATATTAGATCACAACAATTTTCTGGAATCTCCAGTTCTGGAGGATCAAGTAGCAGGTATTATTGCTAATATTATTCTCAAATGTACTGGGGAAAATCAAAAGATTTTTCTTTTCCATGCGAGAATCTGAGAGGCCTTGGGAGTTTTTTAATGATTTATCACATTTGAGTACATTTTGCAAAATATGTAATTTTTAAATAAAAAGTAGGCTTTTACACAAAATACAACTTTTTTGGCAGGAGAGTCTGTCTTTTGAAAGAGTGAAGCTAGTTGTGAGTTAAAATCAGTTTCAGCCATGCTGTAGGAGCTTGTGTAATGGTTTAAATGTTTCTTGTACATTAATCAGGTTTAATATGAAGCTTACAAAAGCATTATAAAAGAGAACTGACCAAAGTTCTGGGTGACATAAACACTGAGCTCTATTTTGAGATTCAGCTAGTACTGAGAACAGCTCTCAGCAGGCTTAATTCTAATGTGTAGAGATGAACCATGTGAATCACATCTATAAACTGCAAGTGGGTGAGTATGTCTCATTGGTTGACTAAAGAGAATAGAATCAGACTGAAATATTTCCATAGGAGTGAGGGGTTGGGGAGAGGAGAAACACAAGAATTCATATGCCTGCAGTAAGACAAATATTTTATTTCTTTTTAAAAGATTATTTGGCTGATTGTGCTTTTGGACAGTGTAGTAAGCAGAGTTCTCTGAGTGGTGAATAATACATTAAAAATAAAATAAAATAAAATAAAATAAAATAAAATAAAATAAAATACAGTGATGATTAGAGACAGCACATGCAATAAAAGCAAGATAAAACCAGCAGCAACAAGGAAAAACTCTACAAGATATAAAACCAAAGTAAAACATAAAACAAATCAAAGAGCACTATGATCTACAAAGCACTAAAAACAGCTCCTACAATATCATACACCAATTGTATATTATTAATGTCTCCAAAACAGATATTGGTTGGATGCTGCCAACTCAGAATATATTATTTATAAGGTCAAAAATGAACCCAGGAGAATATTAAGGCATACAGCCTGGCATCCTTTTAGAAACCCATGCTTGTGATTCTAGCTTCTGTTTTATTGCAGATTCTGAGGCAAGAGATCCTGGCCAACACAAAATTTAGATTTGTTTATAAGGCTAGGGAGATGGTGTAATCACGTAGAGAGGGATTCTTACATTGCTTCACATCTATTGCATAATTTATATTATGATAAATACATTCTCTTTAATGTTCCCAGAATATCTAGGATGATTCAAGGGTTATTTCCACCATGGGGATGTAAAAAAACTACCTATGGGAATTTCTCCTGTTTATAGACACAGAAGACATTAAGAATACAACCATTTTCTGTTCTGCAAGGCAAAAAGAATAAACTATTTGATTCCCTGAAGAAAAGCTGAGGATTTCTGAATGGTCCTTTAAAAAGATCTTTCAACACAATGTTGTTGTGAAGAAGGATTTTTCCCCCAGGAAAATGTCTCTCAACTAGGGATGCAAAAAAATATTTGTAAATTTTCTCATCATTCATGAGAAAGGGTACTTATGGGGAAAGGTTGATCATTCCTCTAAGAAATGTTACGAGATTATTATTTTTTTAGATTATTCACATTTTAGAATATTTTAAAGAAAAATTAATTTGTCTAGAAACCTTGATTTTGTGAAAAATACAGCATTCTGTACAAAAATGTTGTATTTGCAACAAATGTGGTTTTGTAGAGAAGATCTTGTTTTCTGTGAAAAAAATATTTTTTTCTAAAAATGAAATTTTTACAGAGAAGTCCCAGAACATTAAAAATAATTTAAAAATGTGCCCAAATTCTCAGTTTCATCCACCAGGAAGAAATGCTAGAAATTTTTCATTTGCATAAGTGAGAATAAATGGATAAATTTTACATTTTTAATCTTAGCTCTAGTTCTCGTTTCAATAGAATTGAGAAAAGCACCCTCATTTTATGTTTCTGTTGTTTAAAAACCATTACATATTCATAGCTGACTATACCATTGCACTGAGGAAGGTGGTTACCATAAGTGACAGATATGGAGCTTGTTGCAAGGTATTAAGTTGCCAGATGCTAAGAAAACATTTATTAGGCAAAGTAAGTAACTAAACACGGTGCTCTGATCTTGGAAGCTTTCTTCTACTATATGCAAAACATTGCTGGGTCCTTGCTGTCTGGCATTGTATAAGTATTATGGATTCCTTTCTTTGCCTCATTTCCCTCTCCATGAGAGTTCTTTATTTCTTTCCTTTAAACCTCAAAGTAAATAATAGGAATTGCACCAGACACATCCAAAGCATGTTTGATTTTCATTCCACATTGAGGGCATAGTTAGTGAAAAAGATGCATTTGGGTCTAGTAGATCATGATCCTTTCTTTCTCCAGCTACTGTCATCCTCTATGCCTATTTTGCCTTGCTCTGCAGTTGGGATTTCAACTGGAATGAAGAGCCACAGTGGCTGGGAAGGACGGGCTGGGGGGATTCCAGTACAGCTGGAGCTCTACTGAGCATCTTGTTACTACAGGGTGAGTTTCCAATTTGGGGTTGGGGCAGCACAATTCCAGAAGAACCTATTATTAGTATTTGTTGAGTAATAATTACAGGAAAATATTCTGTTGCACAGGCCCTTTTCGCACGTAGTTTTTTTTGTGCGAGGGCCCCTTGAGCGTCATGTAAATCGGAGCGTCGGTCCGTATGACGCACTCCCACTCACGCGATGGTCAGGAGCCTAAAGCGGGGCATGCGCGTGCTGAAAATACTGCATGGTTGTGCAACGCTCGCGGGGCCCTCGTGCACTTACCTGCATGCGGTGCGTCGAACAAGCCGGCCGGGTCACGCTTCCCTCCCCCAGTGCAGCCTACAGCTCCCAGACTGTGCTGCGGAAGGAAGGGGCGGGACGCTAGCGCGACAGTCACACTACCAGGAAGTGACCTGCGGGACAAAGGAGTGGGGAAGCAGCAGCTTTCTGGCTGAGGCTTTTCACGCGAGATGCCTCCCCCAGCCATGCAAACGGGTAACATGCGAAAAGGGCCCCATTATAGGAGTTGAAATCCAGGTCCATTTTAAATAAGGCAAAGTAGGGCTCCGGCATAAGAGGAGGTTTTTCAATAGTCTCTGACACCAGTGTCATTTTGTGTCCTCATCCTGCCCTGAGTGTTTGATGGTTTGACTTTTCACAGGCTGGTGTACTTCAGTACTGTGTAGCATTCCTTCCTCTCTCTTTATATTGTTTTGGGTGTTTTGCAGCAACTGTTTTCATTATCTTTGGAGTCCAGCCTTAGCTGGATTTGTGAGCAACCTGGAGGAGTGCCCTGGCTGCTGCTTTTGTTTTGTTTTTCTCTTTCTTAAGCATATTTGCAGCTTATTTCCAATTTATATTTTACAAAATTGACTGGGAGTAAGAAGATAGAAGCAATAGAATAAGAAGAAGAACTTAAGCAGAAATTAATAAGATCAACAAGAGGAATAACACAACCCAGCCAAAACAAAGACTTATCACCTACTCGTAAGAAGCTGGGATGAACTGTGAGCAGTTACTCATAGCTCATCCCAGTTTCTTATGAATAGGTGGTAAGTCTTTCTTTTTGGCTTGGTTGTGGAAGCCAAAGGGAAGCTGCCTCTCTGCTAACCTGTTAACCTTACTTACAAATGGTGTCAATACTGATAAGATTGTCCTAATATATAGGAGAATATATAATGATTACTAGCCTTATTTTCTTGGAACTTACTCTTCTATACCACTCATTGTACAAGAAAATAACCAATGTTTGAAAGGTAAACAACTGAAGATAACAAACTGAAAATAACAAACAGAATGCAAATTAGTAAAGATAGCAAACAAGACAAATAAAACAAACAAAATCAACAAGTAATCAAGTTAGCACAGCTGGAAGTGGAAGAGTAAGTGTGGTAGCTCTACTATGAATGATAGTGGTCCTTACAGGATAGGGAAATAAAAACTTTGGTGCTTCCCCAATTTATATGGAATCTTCTACAAGCGATAAGAAAGGACAAGTAAAGCAAACAAAACAAACAGAAATCCCTGCATACTTCTCTCTAGTGGTTAAAATAAGGGACTCAGGGTCTGAACTGTCCTCAGATACAGAGCTAGACTGGATCCTAGGTCATAGACAAATCCTATTTGATCCATATAACAAGGATGGGATTAATTTTGCAGAGGAATTTGCCTTTGCTGAAAGCAATGAAATTGCCACCCCTTTATGGGAATGGAGACATGGAATCATAACAAAATCTCCTAAAGATAGAGCTACTGTCTATGAAATAGAGAGTTTTAAATCAAGAAATAAGGTCAGGTGAGATGAAGAACAACTAATGGAACTAATTGGACATGCTAAAGATATGGCCAAGGATTTACAATCAGTTAAATCCTAACTCTCTGGATTCAATGGCTTATTAACAGTAATCACTGAAGCACTGGTAAAGATGGAATCCCAACCTGAAACCAAGCTGTTGGCTTGTGAGGGTACTACATCTCAACATAGCAACACAAGGAAGAAAGCTAAGATGAGGAATTCAAACAGAAAACAAAAGCCCTCACAAAGTGGTCCTAATGTGTTAAAGAAGAAAAAGAATATTAAGAAGATCATTATTGAAATGAGAAAAGATGAACTTCCAAAAACTGTTTAATGTCCTGGACACAAAGCGAAATGTATAAAAGAACCCAAAGAAATTGGACAAACAAGGGAAGACAAATTAAAAAAAACACCTAGTCCTGAACAGAAGAATCAGAAGTGTGTATCTAGATATCAGGATGATTCTATTTAGCCCTTAAGTATTTCCTCTTGTACCAGTACTGGGGAACTAGTTATCCAGGATGCCTTGGAAAAGGCACTGAGAAATGGCCCGACTAATAATAATAATAAGATACCTTCTCAAGGTGATGGTCTCCAACCTCTTGTTCCACAGGATGACTGGAAAAATAAGACCTGGAACTTAATCTTTGTTAAAAACAAACTAGTCATTAAGAATTACCTTAAACCTAGAGGATTTTATTCCAATCTATGCAAAGAGTCCACCTAGCATGTACATTGGGATCTGTGGTTCATGGGATTCTCACCCCTTCAGAAATTTTCCATGTGGAATATTTGTTTTACAATTACACACATGCCTGTGCAGTTATAACTTTTATAAATGAGCAAATTGCAAAAAAACTATATATTCTTCTAGGTCCAAACTGTTAAATAAGGGCATGGCAACTTCCCATTTCTTTGAAAACAGGGCCCCTCCTATTTCATTAATTAACAACTCACTTAGCACAAGCCTTAATAATAAGACTAACCATAGCATGATAACTAACCTCATTGATTTGTCAGATTCTGTACAATGCCCAACTCAACCCCCTCAAGATAAACAAACTTTAGCAAATACTTCCAATGAAACAACTATAGAGGACGAGGAGTTTTTATTGAAAACTTTTCAGACCTTGCCACCTTTCTTACAAACCGAAATCATAGATAGACTAATGTCCCTAATAGCTACTTTACATAATTTACAGGGAAAGAGGGACTTAGGAAAGATAAAATTTATTGATATGTGGGAGATTTCAGTAACAGGCAATTCAGAGAACAACAAAATATACAAAAGGTCCTCCCAGGCACAGAGAACAACACACAACATTGACGATAATAAGCTGCAGTAAAGGACCAGGGGCATCCGCTGCATGTAGTTACAAGGTGGTAGATGTGGTATACAATATCAGGGATGAGCATTATGTATCAAAAAGAGGGTGCCAGAGGATTAACAGAGCCATATGCTATGATGAAAGTGGACACTTGGCTCAGTTTCAAAAAATGAAGTGGCAATCAGAGGACAGCGTGCAGGAATCTAAATTCACTAAATAGCCTGAACCTTGTTGTGTTTCCTTAGTTCTTTATAATATGAAATCACTTCCTTTGGTAAAACCTCAGGTACATTTCTTGTCCTGGAACATAGTGGGGTGGAACTCTAAATCTAAAGACCATGAGGTCTCTGACTTTTTATGAAAATTTGACATAATTATGCTCCAAGAGATGTGGTCCACAACAAAACTAGACTTTAATGGCTATGTTGTTACAGAGCAACCTGCTGCAGCTCCAGCTGGAAAGGGAAGACCAAAAGCAGTCCTTGCCATTCTGATTTCTACCTCCTTACATGTCTCTAACAAATGTTCAGTTCCATGTGGACAGATTGCTACAGCATGCTTAATTGATTTTGGATTTATGAGTTTATTACTGGTTAATGTGTATATTCCTCTGATGATAAATAGAGAAGAAATAACCTGGCAATAGGAGATATTAGAAGACTATATAGTTAAGCTAGAGCACGGTTCCCTAAATCACATTTAGTTGTAATGGGGGATTTTAATGCTAGAACTGGGCCAGATAACAAGATCTTTTTTCCTCCCATTCCTGGCATCTTAATGATCTGGAGGATTGTATACTTAACATTAACAGACATTCTAAAGACATAGCGATTAACTATGCTGCTATATGGCCCTTTTCACATGGCATTTCCAAAGTGAAAGTGCCCCTTGAGGGTCGTGTAAATGTGAGGAGCAGTCCACACAATGCACTCACATTTGCGTGATGCTCAAGGGCCTAACGCGGATTGTGCACACATTTTTTCATTTTCAGCTTGAAGCTGAAAATGCTGCGCGGTCGTGCATTGCTCCGGGGCCCCGCGTGCACTTACCTGGTGAGTGGAGCCTCAAGAGCTGGGCTGGTCACGCTTCCTGTGCAGTATAGGCTGGGAAAGGTCCCAGGTTGCACTGTGAAAAGAAGAGGCGGGGTGCTCGCACAACTGGGAAGCAGCTGTGGAGCTGAAGCAGCAGGGACATGAGAGCCTTCCTCCCCAGGCTTCTCATGCTAGTCTTGCACCCCAGCTCCGCAAAAGGGTAAGGTGAAAAAAGGGCTCATGTCTTGTACAGCTGATGGGGTGCCTTTCATTAAGAATAATCAATGGGGACCCAAAGTTTGAACAAACTGGAGAATATACATATATGTCAGAAAAACGGAGCAGCATAATAGATTTTGTTTTAGTTTCCAATTTTATCTACAAACATATAGTGCAGTTTTCTGTGTTGGACAAAACTGAGAGTGATCATTTGCCCTTGTACCTTAGTGTGGGAGCTCCTATTGATATCCATCTAAGGCCTCAACAACAACTGGATAACTCAGCAGTGACCATAAGTTAGAAAAGGTTGAGATGGTCAGATAATATAAGTGGTAAGATCTCAAAATCATTCAATTTACCAAAGTACAGGGAGGTTAAAAACTCTGTCATAGATACACAGGATGCACATGTCGCCTTGGAAAACTATTCATTGCTCACTGCAATGTTGGTCAAGATGATAAAGAGTATGGAAAAAAAAGCTCTGGCACTGTTAGACATAAGAAGATAACCACAGGGTTGGATAAAGAATGCTTAGAGGTAAGGGATCACCTGAGAAAATTGTACCTCAAGTACAGAAAGGACAACTCCCATACCTTGCTGAAGATCTATTATACTACTAAAAAACACCATAAAGCATTAATTGCAAAGAAAAAAAAAGAAACAAGGTATAGGTAATGGTCAGCGTTGTTAGCATCTTCCCTACAAAGAAACACCAAACAGTTCTGGGCCATTGTCACAGGGATGTTAAGTAACCCTGAGAGATCACCCCAATCCAATATATCAGCTCATATACCAGCTTATTTTTCCACTCTGTTCAAAGATTGTGAAGAGCTTAAAGTTGGGTCATTGGAAGAAAAATGAACTGCCTCTGTGAAAAATCTGGTTATTCCACACTGGTCCCCAGTAACTCAACATGAAGTTGTGACTTTAATCTCCACAATGAGATCTGGCAAAGCCCTAGGGCCAGATTTAATCATGTCTGAATTTTTAAAAGCAAATATTTCATGGTGGACACCTCAACTGGCAACCTTTTTTACCTATATTAACCAGACAGACCAATTACCTGACAGCTGGTCTCAAGCCATCATCATTCCCATATATAAAACAGGAGACAAAAATGACCCTACCAGCTATTGTCCTCTAAGCATATTATCAGTAGTGGGTAGACTATATGGCCATTTTCTCAATAATTGACTGATGGAACAGACTGAGATAGAAAAAATTCTGGGGGATGAACAAACTGGCTTTAGGAAGGGCAAGTCAATTATAGATTATTGTGCAGTCCAAAATCACCTGGCTGAAAAATATTCAAGAGCATATAGCAATAGCTTATATGTTGCTTTCATAGATTTGAAATTGGAATTTGATTCAATACCTAGAGACAAACTGTGGGCCAAGCTCCTTGTTTCCTCTACTGACAAAATATTACTTAGGTTAACTATGAAGTTGTACAGTAATAACACAATACAAGTGCGGTGTGGGTTATGGGATAATCTTACTAAAGCCATCTCAGTTAAAAGAGGCATTTGACAAGGATGTATTCTTGCACACACATTACTTAATTTGTATCTTAATGATCTTGTACCATTTATCTCTTCAGAGACTTTTCACCCTTCCAAACTGGCCTCAGTTAGTATCTCCTTACTTTTATATGCAGATTATGCTGTTTTCCTTTCTTTTACCTAAATTGGCTTGAGGCAAGTAATAAGAGCATTTATGGAGTAATGTGAAAAAACCCCCCAGCTAATTATTAACTATAATAAATCCAAAATCATGTTTTTTCCTGAAAAACACTCCATACTCAATTGGGTCATAGCTGGCCATAGAATAGAACAAGTTAGGTACTTCAAATATTTGGGGGTTATTTTCCATGCATCTGATACTTAGGCATCACACTGGGCAACTGCTATACAGAATGCAACCTGCGGTAGCAAAGCAATTGTGCAATTCTTCTATACCAAAGGTGGACAACTGATCCCTGCTGCACTTAAAGTATTCCAGGCTAAGGTCCTTTCTCAATTACTGTTTGATATTCTGGTATGGATCCTGGGTTTTCTGCCAATAGTGGAACAAGTACTTTCTGCATTTCTCAGAAAATTATTTGCTGTGCTAAATTGTGTTCCATCAGCAGTCTTATGCTTAGGGGCTGGCTGTACATCAGTTGAATGCAGTGCATGGAAGTGGGCCTTAGGGTATTGGCTGAGAGTTCTTATTGAAGGACCAGAGGCTAGGTATATTCATCTGATACAAAGAGATACTTACACTACTCACCTGTTTCGAGCTATAAAAGACAAACTGCAGCAGTTAGGCAGACACATTCTTCCTCACACTTGATTGGCCTAGGGCAAAGCTGATCCTTGCACAATGGATTAAAGATATTGACACTCAATACTCTACATCTGTTGCATGCACGACTTGCTCCCCCATTAGCTTGGGTTTGAGGTTTAATCCAATTCGGAGTGCAAATTACGTTGAAAATTTAACAATCCCCAAACACTGGATGGCATTTAGCAAAACTAGATTCAATGCAAACCCATCTACTATAGTAGAGGGACATTTTCAACAAATTGAGTACAAGGAGAGTGTACGCCTCTCTGGGGAGGGACTAGTAGAATCTTTACCTCATGAACGTTTCTATTGTACATTTTACATGGACAATAGACTAAGGTTGGTAGCACCTCTCTTAAGCAAGTTTCAAGGAAGACCTCTGGAATGGTAATATATCTATTAGGGGATACTGAAAAAAGAGTAACAGAGGAGGTCACAAAGTTTTTTTTTTCCTGTGCTGCCAAAACTCAAAGAGCCATGGTACACAAATGTTGATAACTTAAAGATTCTCTTTGATTTAAACATCTGAAGTGTCATATGGAGGACATAGCTTTAGGAACAGTAGGGCTACCAAAACCTCTATATCAGTAATAAGGCTATATGATTTTAATAAGAATTTATATACATGACATCCTTAAATCTCAGCCTCTTTTATCAAATTTTAAACCTATTTTACTAAGTGGTTTTAAAAATATATTTATATGTAATAAATTATATCCTGCTGTTCTATTTTAACACAGATTGTTTATATTTTTACTTGTATGTAGAATGCATATAATTATTTATTTGTGTGTAGAATGTATATGACTATTTTATTGCTTCATGGTTTGTGAACCACAATAAAGGCTTGACTGACTGACTGTTACTACAGGGCACATTTTCATATATATTTTCTCTCCAATACACCAAAATGTCTTGGCTGGGTACTGTTTATAGCATTATACATAATGTAAATGTATATTACAGGTATCACTAATGGCTTATCTTCATGTGCCAGTTACTTTGCTCCTAGACTAGACTTCTTAAATTTCTGTAAGATTTCTTATACTTCTTATCGCCTGGAGGATGCAAGTAAATAAAGATGATAATTCAAAAGCAAGATTTTGTCCCTTGTTCTCAGAACCGTCTACAGCAGGGATGAGCACAGTGTTGCCTGTGGGCTGCATGTGACCCTTCAGGACCTCTTACGGGTGAAATTTTTTGGCAAAAAATGTTTTGGTGCATTTTTGATCCCCTAGGCCAATTTAGGGACATCTAATCATGGAGTTCTTTCTAGTTTCACAAAGTTTGTTGAGTCTGCCATAGTAAATGAAATTGATACAAGGCAAGAAGGGCTGGGGGAGTGGGGAGTGATCATGTGGGCAAAATATTAATGAGAAAAACTGGGGAGAACAATGTGTTTTTGATGGAGGTACAGTGAAGGAAATCTGTGTGGGATGGTAATATATACAATCTATTTAAGTAACTGCAGAAAGGTAGGTTTAAGCAGCTACTATATTATTAGAAAGATGTCTGCCATCCATTGCATCCTGAAGGAGAACCAAGCCTGACAAAATGATGTGTCATAAATACTTGTAACACCTTCTATTTTCAATTTTTAGGCTATGAGTTGCATTCCTTATTTGTGGAGCCAGTATGACACCACCTATAGACAAGATGGAGGTATCAGCAGACTCTGAGACACTCCAAAGTTTTTAGAAACACAAAATACTTGTGGGGAGGGGGAATTCTAAGAGATACCTCTCCTGTAATAAAAAATCAACCAAATGAAGATTAAATATGATCAGTAGTGACTGACCTGATGATGACACTCTCCTTTTCACTGGGGGTCAGCTGTGCTTGCACTGGAGTTGGACCAGTTTCTGGCTGCTGTAACGGGATAGATGAGGGCCAATAAACTGAAGCTGAATCTCAATAAGAGGCAAGTTCTATGGACTGCTGCATTCTCAGGTTCTACCATAAGGTAAACAGCCTGTCCTGAATAAGTTGGCATTTCCCCTGAGGAGTAGGTATATAGCATGGGAGTACTCTTGAATCCATCTTTGTCACTATCATCTCAAATGGACCTTATGGCTTAAAATGTTAGGGGTAAGCTCTGACTTGTCCACCATCTGCTACTTTTCCTAAACAGGGATAACTTAAGCAAAGTAGTTCATCTATTGATGACCTCCCAGTTAGGCAACTGTAATGCACTTTATGTTGGGTTGCCCCTGAGGAAGACTTGGAAGATACAGTTAGTGCAAAACACAACAGCTACACTAATGACCAGAATATCATAAGCACATTAAATAAATTGGTATGAAGTGAATTGCACTGGTGACCAACACAATACAGATCTGAATTCCAAGTGCTTGTCATGATATTTAAAGCCTCAAATGGCTTAGAGCCTCAGCACTTGAAGGAGCACCACTCTCTCTATATGTCTGCTGGACAACTGAGGTCAACTGAAAGGCCCTTCTCTGTATCCTACCAGTGGATTCTGCCTTCTCTGTCATCACACCCAGCTGTGGATGCCCTCCTCTTGGAGTCCCAGTTGACAGTCTTCATTTCTGCTCCAGGCAAAAACATGACGTTATAGTAAAGCCTTGGAAGTGCAATGGATTTATTCCAATATGTCCATGTGCACTGATTTTAAACTTTTCACACCTGTCTAACTGGTTTTAACTTGTTAAAATGTTTAACACATTTTTAGCCTGTTTACATTATTATTTTTTAAAACAATTGCTTATACTGGTTTTATCTACGTACGACCCTGAGATTCCCTTGGTATAGGACAGGATATTAAACAAACAAACAAACAAACAAACAAACAAACAAACAAACAAACCCTCACTGAATGTTTGGTGGAGGTGACAGGAAACCATGGTGAAAACCATTGTTTGGGAAAAAGTCATGACCAAGGGCAATTGTTAAAATAGGCATTCCCTACTGCTATCTTTTATTAAGTTAAGTCATGGACTGCATGTTAAGTTATTTTCAGATTTCTTCTCTTTGTTATTTTTCCTCCTTTCTTTTGGCTCATGTATTACTAGAGAATTCTAAAAACAAAAAGGCAATAAAAAAAAGGGAAGGTAGGTGACCAACTTCTCTTTGTAACACCAAGATGTTTACAAGACATCAGAGTATACAGGTAAGGAGGAAGAAAATAATGCTTTTCAAAGAAAATTCTCTCGGGATAACATCAGGCAAACAAGACACTCCCCCCAGCAGAACTGTCTGAACACCTTTGCAATTTAACTATACAAAGTAGATAAGGAAACTGCAGTAACACTGAAGTTTTTGACTTACATGTTTCATGTTTGTTCAGAATCTTTTCTTTAAAAAAAAAAATCTCCCTGCCTCTCCGAAGAGCAAAAGAAACCATGTGGAGCTGGCCTGAGGCTGAGACTATGAACTGCAAAGCAATCGCTGGAGAAGCTCTCAGCAGCTCCCATCTTTGATCTAATGACACACATCTATTGTAGTATGATAAAATCATTTCTGTTCTAAGGCAGGAGAATAATGTAGCCTTAGGTGGAGGCTCTGCCCTGTTCCTTCTCTCTTTCCCTGGGATACAAAGTGTTGCCTGTTTCAAGGTGAAAGAAGATTTCCCGTGCTCATCACGCATTATGAAAACCACTGATGAATAGCCTCTTAAACTACTTTTCATATTGAAAGGGTTGAGCAAGAGGGGAGGGGAAGCATAGAATAGATTTGTCTTGTTGGTGCTATTTTTGCGTTTTGTAACACCTGAAGGATTTAACTGGCGGTTATTGATATCCATTCTACAGCATCTCAAGGATATGTACTTATTTTTATGCTTGATCACAACAAACATTCTCATTGAGGAGTTATTCTCAGGACAATTCTCTGCAACAATTCAGTCACAGAGATAATGTGAATTTGGCTGACAATAGCAGAATTGCCTGGTTGATAATGAGATGGTATAAAACGTGCAAGATAATCATGATGAGGGTGACAAGGATAATTACAACAATGATGACCAATAATAAACAATGATAATAAATATGCCACCATTAATGTGCATGATGCTTTACAGCAAGGGAGCAAATCATGGCCCTGGGCAACATGCTAACCATGGGGAGTGCTGATCCTGTGTGGCTTTTGGACTCAAAGACTCCAACAGAACCCCAAACCCCTAAATTTCTCTACAAATGAACTGAAAAATCTTCCTTTGAAAACAAACAAACAAATCTCTAGGGGACACAGTTTGGCCCCTAAACAGCTATTGGGGTTCCTACCCTGAAACTTATTATATAGACTTATCATGAGAGGACGTGACTCATGGGAAAAATTGACAAAGCTCTGTAAAGTGAATGGCAGTAAGAAAAGAGGAACACCACTCTAAAAGTGGATGGATTCAATCGAGGAAGCCACAATTCTGAATTCGCAAGGCTTGAGAGGATAGTTGATGACATGGGCACAGGAAGCTTCTCATTCATAGGGCTGTGGTAAGTAAGTTGACTGGATGTCAGACAAACCCAAAGAGGGACATCTCCCCACAAGTGGATTGATTCAGTTAAGGAAGTCACATTCTGGAGTTTGCAAAGCTTGCTCCTTTTTCTGCCTGAATTGTACTTCTAAGTGCTCAACTGAAGGGTTCAAATTCTTATTTGGGGGCAATTACCTCATTTTGCCTCCCCCACCATTCCTATACCCTTGGGTGTGGGGCTGGAAAAAATAGAGAAGTCAGAGCAGGCCAGTGGCAAAATTGAATTGCTCAGGTTGTTCAAGACCATGCTTTGAAGACAACCTTCCCCAACCTGGCACTTTCCAGATATGCTGGACTACACATCCCACCATCTTCAAGGAGCAATTGGATATGAGATTTTTGCACATCTGGCTTACAGCAAAGCAATTCCTAAGGAGCCAAAACTAAATGTGCCAGTTGTAGACAACATATATCAACCAAAGTATTATATGTCTTCCTTTTCCCTGTCAGTCTAATGGAAACATTAGCCATTCACCTAAAAGCAACTCAGCATGTTAAATTTTTCCCCATCTTACATCACTATAAACTGATCAGATTTTTGATCTCATTAAAAATCAACAAACTGTCTTTTCTACTAGCATTCTAATCTCTGGATAGGATAGTAGTCAGTGGAGATGTAATCCTTTGCTAACTTTCTTTTTGAAGGAAGCAATAAGTAATTTTACCAATTTTCTTCTCTCTCCAAGAAAGTCATTGAAAACTATGCCATCTTCAAATATTATTTAAAGTTCAGGATGTATTCTGTGCAAAATTTGTACATGGCATTTTGTGCAGAAGACAGCATCTTCTGAGCAGAAAACTGCATTTCCTGAGCAGAAAATAATATTTTCTGAGCAGAAAATTCTGTTTTCTGATCAAAAATAAACATTGTAGGAATTTTGAACAGAATAATCCCCAAACATCAACGATTCTTGTCAGTAAAGAATTCTTATAGAATCATAGATCCATAAAATCAAAGTTGGAAGGGACCTCATGAACGATTGGATCCAATCTTCTGCACAGTGCATGATCTCCAGCTAAAACATCCCCAGCTGATAGCTGTCCAGCCTCTTTTTGAAGATGTTCAGAGAAAAAGACTACCTCTCAAAGCAATTGGTTCCATTGCCAAACTGCTCTTACTGTCGAGAAATTCTGTTTTTGTTGATTATATATTGTTTACACATTGTTCCTCCAAGAACTCATTAGGTTCTTAATACATTTTCTACATGGTTTTCCCATTCAGGCAGTTTACACTGTCAGGTGCTTAAATTTTACATTAAAACCCATGGGATAACCCACATTTTATTTTTTTTAAAACTTTGTGTTCTTTTTGTTCAAAATATGAAGACATTTGCAGATTTTAGTAACTTCAAAAACACATTAAAATGAGTTGTCATCCATTTACAATTACCAGGTTCAACAGGTACAGCTTTTCCTAGTGTGGAGAGAGTCATACTGTACCTTACTCCCATACAAGTGACTAAAGAGGAGGAGTCTTTCACACACACAAAAAGACATGGCAACCCTAGTTTAGCATTCACATGGTTGACTGTATGGGGATTCAAATTCAGTTAAGCATGCCAAACCTTAAACCTAGTTGAATAAAACTGATCCTAAAAGAATGAATCTGACACTTTCTGTTTCTTCCACATTCAACTTTTTTAATTTCAAGTGGTTCTTCAAATATGAAGCAATGTGTGAATTTTGTGAAATTTTTATATAAATAAAACCAAAACCAATTTGCACCCATTCAGAAATCACCGTATGTGCTTCCAAATCATTTTCCTAGGGTTTTTTTTTTCATAAAAAAATTTGCTCTGAATGACTATTTTCCTCCCATAAAATTAGAATTAACTCAGAGACAGTTTGCCTATTTATTTATTTTTTGAAAATGTGTAAATTCATTCATTCAAATGAAAAGCACAGCACCTAACATTATGCATTTGAGGGTTTTCACAGCTTTATGTATTAGGGAAAAGAAGATGAAATCTGGAAAATACCAGCACAGATCCATTTTATTTTTTAAAAAATGGAAGGCCCTGTAATTGTCATTCAGAGGCTGCTCTCAGGAGGTCTAGAGACCTAATAGTTTCAGGGTGTGAGTCTGAGTCTTATTCAGGAAGCAATAACAGAAGCAATGTAAAACCTGTTTCAGGACTCCAAATAGCCCTTAAAGCAATCATCATTTCAATGGCTTATTGATTTCTTGGATACTTAAGAGTGCAGTGCACATTCTCAGACCTGAGCAACAAATCAACACAAAAGATGTCCAGTCTTTTGATTATGAACAAACCCTCTAGCGTAACAAGACAAGTAAGCTGCGCTAAAGTTGACTGGACTGAGACTCTGCTGAGCATGGTAAAAGAATGGCTATTGTGGGCATCTTTGCATAATTTAACAGGTTGAGATTTTAAGTGTTTTTTATGTATTGCTCAGCTGAATTGTGTCAGTTGTCATACTTACAGAATAAAGAGTGTCTCCATGTGCATCTTAAGCTGGTTGCACAGCAAATGCAAAACACTTTGTGTATTAGGCTTTGACTGTTAGAATCTATTTTGATGAACACTGATTTCCTGACTTTGCTCTCAAAATAGTTTTCAATTAATTGGCTGAAGTTATCTGGGAATTGCAGGCCTCCGGGTGATACTTTGGGGCAAGCTCTGCCTGCCTTTCTGTGAGCCTATTCACTTCCTAGACAACCTGCATTCTTTAAAAATCAATAGATGGTGTGCATGTTTCAATTTTCCGAATTTCCCAAGTCACCATAATCGCTCACAAGTCACCTGGGGATCAAGTATAAGTACACAGGGACCTGGGAGAGTGCCTGGCACGCCTATAGACACTAACCACTAGCTTGAATTATGGTGATTCCCTGTTTCTTTGTTTTACCACACCCATTCTTTTTCTGTGTCACTATAATCTGCAAGCCTTTTCCTCTTTCTAATTCTCCATCATAAGACCATGGGTTTGATTATAAACAAGTACTATGTAAATAAAGCTACTTCTGTATGTTTTACAAAGAGGACTAGGCATACTTATTTTCACTGTTGAACTCTTATGTCAGGGGGTGTTTAACTGGCTATTATTCAGCTTCTGCCTTACCGGCTTGATTACTCTGCTTGAGAGATCCAATACTGTCTTATATATTTTCCAGCAGTGCCTTGCTTTCTGGGTGTAAAATTAACAGACAGCATGTTCCAACCTGGATAACTTAGTAAATGCTGAATGGTAATATTTACAGCTATAATACTTGTTGGTGTCTATATATTGGTACATAGCTTTGCGTACCTCAGCAGTGCCTTCATTTTTGGAAAGCATGGTCAAGTCAGCCCAGAAAAGGAAACCTATACTATTTGTTTATAAGTTATTTCCCAATTATTAATAAACATAGGCCCTTTCCACACAAAGCATCCAACGTGCCATGGGGATGGAAGAAGGATGGGGCCAGGATGACATTTATGCATAACATTGTCTCAGACCTGTCCTTCTCCTGACTCCAGGCAGCATGATCACGCAGCAAATAATTGATGGGTTTTCCCCATCAATGACTGGTGATCACGCCACCCTCTCGACGTGTGCCTGCACTTACATTCTCTGCGGAAGTCCTGGAAGTGCAATGGCTGCGTTTCCTGCCCCAGCACAGCCTGGCTGGGCTGTGGCAGGAAGAGGCATAGCCATTGCGCTTTCTGGTTCCCACAGGCAGTTGGTGCAGAGGGGAGTACTCCATTGCGCTCCTCTCCCAGGACAGCCACTTTCACTATCATCACCAGATGCCACCAGGACAGAGGTAAGCTTCAGAAAGGGCCATAATTTGCATAGCCTTAGATATGAATAAATAGAATAAAGCACTGTATTGTTTACTTTTGCTCAATCAATAGAATGTGTGCCAACCACATTTATGGTTCTGAAGCTGTGACATAACCAATAAAAACTCACATTTTGTGTATACTAGATAAACAGTGCCTCTTCAGTAAAATCAGTGATTCAACATCACTATACTTTACTTCATGGCTCCTTTAAACATATGACTTGGATATATTGAATTGTAGCATCTTGATGAACACGTAATTAGTTTTATCCATTTATTATTAGTGCACTGTTTGAAATTAATTGATTTAGAGGGCTTTTATCTCATTTCCTGGAATTTAACTGACTTTGGAAATTAAGTAATGCTCAGAGGAAATTAATGGCTAGCCAGAGGCAATGGATTCTCTGTTTAGCCACCTTGCTGGTAACAAAAACAGTGGAAAGATAAAGGCTTACCTTCTTTTATCCAATGGATTCAGAACCTTCCAATCCTTTTAATATTTGAACAGAGATGTCACCTTCATATGGATATCTATCTAGGCATTTCGGCCAGAATCTTTATGTAACTGAGGCCCTTTCTTCACGGGGGGCCCGAAACGGGGCCACGCATGCAGGGGCGGAGCTTACCCGCGAGCGGGTTGCTCCGTCCCTCCGAAGAGCGCGGATCCGCCATTCCAAATGCCGCCGAATTTCGGCAGCGCTCTGCGGTGCCCGGCGGCGCCCAAAATGGCGGCCGGTGGCTTCCAGCGGCGCTCCGCCAATTAGAACAGTGCGCCAGCCGGAAGCCCGCCCCCAGGCAGATCTGCAGGGACGCACTACCGCATCTCTGCAGTTCTTGACCGCGGGCTGCTATGGGGCAGCGCGGGTAAGTTTTATAAAAACCACTGTTGAAGGTGGTTTTTATAAAACTCACAGCGCCACCCCCGGGGCTGCGCTAAAACAGTTTGAGGTCTAGAACCTCAATTTTTTTAACTGCTCTAGCGCAGACCCCGGTGAAGAAGACCTCCTGGAGAGGTTGCTCTAGCGTGGGCAATATGCCCATGTGGAAATGGCCTGAGATTATGCTAGCACAAATAGTTTATGGAATGTTGTATGAGGCTAAATCCAGACAGATGGCACTGTGTACAGTTCTTCCCCTCTCCAACCCAAACAGCTACTGATCGATGGTGGTGATGGCAGCACTGGGATTACTCTCTCACACTGTTGCCTTCCCTCTTTGCCTTCCTGAAGCCCTCTCCTATACTGCCTGTGTAACGCCATCAGCATCATTTGGTCTTAGTCCAATTGCTAGTCCAAGATAGAGCAGGGCCATTGAACATAAAGAATGGTTTATCATTTCAAAATGAATTCAATGAGTCTGCTCTTCTTGGAACTATCAAATGGAGTTAGGCTATTATGATCTTGGCCTTACTTGTCATTTATTGAAGTTTATGCTTCTTGTCACCATTGTATTTCTACAGAGGAACTACAGAGTTCCCTCATCAAGGGTATTGTTTCATCTTTCACTTTTTTCTTCGTCTTTCTTATTTGCTTTATAAATTTATGTATATTAAAAAACTAATTAAAGATTGGCTGGTAGAGAGTGTTGGAGAAGAATCCATAGTCATGATGTGTTTGGCATCAGTGACATGGAGAAATGTAGCTGTATGACCCTGGCAGCCAAATTTAATGTGTGTTCTGGGTAAATTTGTGAGAAACTTTATTAAACATAAAATTATCAGACTGACTTAATAGTAGCAAACAGCAAACAGTCTGTAATCTTTACGTGGATTCCCTCAGCTATTTCTAAGGACTTGACATTTTCATTTGCTGCTTTTGCAAAAACAGGTGGTATCATATCAGCATAAAAGGATTTTCACCCTTCCTTTCCTTCCAGAAGGGAAGTAGATGCTCTGCCCTGCTAGTGTGTAGGGGTCTACTATGCACAAAGGTGAAATCACTCTTCACCATAGAGAGCAACTGCAATTTCTGTCAAATTTTGGTGGAAACTATAATGGAAGTTGGAAACTTAGTAATGGCTGTCAAACTGAAGCAGCAGCTGTACAGCAGCAGGTAGGTTGGGAGAGGTTCAATGAAATCCTCTGTTAGTAGAGAGCAGCCCATCCCAGATACACACAGGCAACTCTTGCTCTACAACTTGTGGTCCTTTACCCCCTCCCCTTTTTTTTTGCAAAGTCTTGTTTAAGTAACATTTTCAGGATTCCTGAGAATCTCAGCAAGCGTATGGGAACAATGAAGCAGACATTGACCTGAATCCTTTGGTTAGTCCCAACTAAAGTAGGCTCATTGAAAAAGCTCTTGAATGATGAGTTGACATATAATAAATCCCACTGATTTAATGCCCTAGAAGCAACTTTAGTAGGGTATATTCCAGTAGAAACTAGTAACAGGTTTCAAAGTTGACAAAGTTCCTCAATATGGACTTCTGAATAAATTCATTAGTAATGAGGATTCATCATCTTGAAGATATTGTTGTTACAGCACTATCAATGTACATGGCACTTTACATGAATGATTTACAATTATTAATGTGACAGTTCTCTGTCTTCAGGTTTACAATCTAAAAAGACATGAAACACAAGAAAAAGGGGATGACAGTTGGGGAGGGGATCTGACCAAATAAGGATGAGGCAACAAAGAGCTGGGATGAATGGGGAGTTGTCACAATGGAGAAATTCCCAGAGGAGTTGTAACGGGACTGGTGCCTTAAACTTTTACACAAATGATGTAGAGCTGAGGTGGGAGGAGTGAGATGGACAAGTTTGCAGATGGCACTGAGTGATTCTGCATAGTAAAGGCAGAAAGGGATTGTGAAGAGCTCAAAAGTGTATCTCCAAACATTGTGAATGAGCCAAAAAAGGAAGAAGAGTGGAGGAAAAGATGGGAGGTGGGGAAGGCTAATCTAATCCTGTATAAATAAGTGTAAAATGATTGATACAGTAAGTAATCTTGCTTTCATAAGGACATGGCTTGGAGTCTAAACTGATAATGATTGTCCAGGAAAGGAATTTCAGGATCATGGCTGATAGGTCAAGGAAAATGTCAGCTCACCGTGCAGCAGCTGTGACAAAGGCCCATGCTCTGTTTGGGGTAATTAGGAAGGGGATCAAAAAATAAAACTGCCAATACTGTAGTGTCTTTATAGAAACATGTGAGACAGCCACATAAGAAATACTGATCACAGTCCTGGTCATGGCATTTCAAAGAGGTTACCACAGCTCTAGAAAAGGTAGGGAAAAAATAAGAGAACCCCACATAGTCAAGGCTTATGAAGAAAGATTATAATTTTGGGAATTATTTGGATTAGAGAAAATGTAAAGTGAGGAGAGGCAACAGAGGTGTATAAAATTATCCATGTTGTAGAGAATATAAATAGAAGCCTCTCACCATATTAGTAAAAGCTGGGGTCATCCAGTTAAGTTGAATGGTGGGAAACTGAGGAACAAAGGAAGAAACTACTTTTTCATAAGCTGCAAGTCCATCAGTGGAAGTCACTTCCAAAGGATGTGGTGACGGTCAACTTTATAGATGGACTTAAGAGGAAAGTAGCATTTTCATGGAGGATAAGGCTATTCATCATTTGACTACCAACCACAATGGCTCTGTTTTACCTTTCATATCAGAGATAGCAGAATTCTGCATAGCAGCTACTGTCCATGTGCTGGTCATAGACTTCTTATGAGTTTCTGGTTGGCTCCTGTGAGGAAAAGAATGCTTGACTAGATAGGCCTCTAGTCTGATTCAGCAGGGTTCTCCTTTTATTAAGAAAGCCACATGTGCAGGAATATCTGGATTGGGTCAAAGGTTTCAGTAGCAGCATTCTTCCGTTCTTCCCTTTGCCATCCCCACTTTATTAATACTAGAATTCTGTTTTGAGGAAAGATCACACAGAGACAGTAAGAAGCCATGAGAAAACAAAATAAAGTTTCTGATACACCATGGCTTCCCCTGCTGCCCTTTGTATCAGCAGTCTTTGGCAGTGATAGCCGTGTACAGTTGGCCCTCCACATTCACCCATTTAACTGTTCTGGATTTGATTATTCATGGATTTACCACTGCCTTTGCTGCTGCCCTACACCATTTCTTAATAGAGACTGAAAAGTCTCACCTCACGATTGCAGTCTCACTGCAAGTCTCATGAGGCTGAGAGAGACTGTGAGAGACCACAAACACAGGGTGAGCCTTGCAAGTCCCTATTAAAAATCGTGTAGGGCAGCAGCGGAGGAGGCATCGAGCCCAGAGAGCTGCTGCTTCTGCCTTCCAAAGGAACCCTGCTGCCTTGGAAGCAGAACTGGGTAGCAGACATGTTTCCCATGGTGGATTCAAATGAATTGCGTGCTGTATATTTAAATCTGTGGTGGGTTGAGTCCATGGATTTTACTTCTGTGTGTGTTAAATATGGTTTGGAGGGCCTAGAGATATTCATGGTTTTTCCACTTTTATAGGGGTCCTGTGCCCCTAAATCCCATGAATGTGGAGTGACGACCGTATGTTGTTCTCTAAATCTCACAGTCCATGTGTCCTTTTAAGTGTCTTTTGGTTCTTAGTTTGGCACTATTTGATTCTATAACAGTCCACTTCAGCAACTTAGAATTTATTGGTTGAATGGTAAACCAAAAGGAGGAACAATCACAAAATATATCTTTTCCTTCGTCTTTCATCTTTGCTGTCATACCTCCTATTGCTTGTTACAACTTATACAGCATCATTCTTTCCTCTCTCATTCCTATATAAATACAGAATTGATAAAACTAGAGTATTCCTACATACTCTAGCTATCCACAACTAACCACCTCAACCACTATACAAGAAAGTTGAAACAGAGCAAGAAACACAAGCCAGGACTATGTCAGTCAGCCTCTCCCCAGTAGTTCCCTTTTCTTCTTATACACAGCATACCTGGGAGGTATGGATTTATAGCACCACTTTTAGCTGCTGACCTTCTTCCTCCATCTGTGGCTAGACTGAGGTAAGAGTTTTTCCCAGGCTGATGTTCTGTAGTTGCATTTCCTTTAGTGTTTATTGCAAGCTGTGGCTTCAGTCTAAGAATCTTTGGGCAAGAGCCCTTCTGGTTTGCACCAAAGGTATGCATCTATGGCCCCATCATCTTTCTCTACATGTCTCTAGATAGTCTGCGAGAAAGCCCAATCAAATCCAACTTTCTGCTGGGTGATGTAGCACCATGCCATCACTTGGCTTCCTGGACTCTGATATGGCTGACTGGAAGCATGTGTAAGCGCTTTCCATACTACAGCATTTTATTGAATATCCTGATGGTGCTCCTATAAATACCAGCTCCAAATATTCTACCTCACCGAGTCTTCCACAATTCCTCCATGCTATATCACAACCAAATAGCAGCATGAAGAATGGGATGTGAGGGCAAAATGTAGAGGTATAGGGGTGGCTGGTGGGATGTTGAGGCTTTATATATAATTATAATTTATCTTTGTTTCTGGTTATATATGCTTGATTTTCCACTCTTAGGTGGAAAAAGGGTTATAAATAAATGTTGTTGCCATTGTTGTTGTTGTTGTCATCTCTGAAGGAGCTGACATTGGTTGTGGTAACCCCCACAGAGTTGTCTCTGTGTGACAAAGTCAACCAGCTGCAGTCTGGAGGATACCCTGCTTGTCATGATCACAAGCTCTGTTGAATTAGAGACATGGCTGAGGGACATATTCAGAAAATTTTTGTTCCTGCATATTATGGTTTTGCCTCTGGTAAAGCTTTGTGAGAGTCAATACAGCATGCAGTTCTGGAGATGTTTTACCTTTCTTCTCCTTTCACTCTCTCTCTCCCTCTTTTTAAAAAAGGCTTGTCTGAGGTGATGTTTAACCCAGAAGGAGATTGCCTGATGCTCCTATCTTTCTTCCTATAAAAAAAAGAGCATGGATGTCTGTTAATTGCACAGTTGGAAAATGTTCTTTTAAAACCTAAAAGGAAGAAAGATCTGAAAACAGCACAGCTAGAAATTGTCAGGACAGACTCTGCAGAGGGCCCTTCTAGGCCATGCTTGCTCAATACTAGTCAGTTCACAAGGAGAACAGATATTCCAAGCCAATCTGTTCATAAGAAAACAGTGTCTTGGGGCAAACTAGAGGTCTTTCTTCCAATAAATATGACTTTTTTTTTGGTAATAAAAATTAGCTTTGAAATCCTGCTAAGATATGCCCTTCCTTTTCCTCCTGAAGCTAGAAGAACAATTTTCAGCATGTTGGGGGTGGGGAATGAGGTTCATCAAAAACAACAACAAAACAATAGCATAAAGGAAAGAGGTTAAACAGTTGTTGATTTATTCATGATGGTACAGGTTTTCAAGGAAAGGAAAGGGGTTAAACAGTTGTTGCTGATTTATTCATGATGATACAGGTTTTGAAAATTGTGTGTCAAGCTGCTGGTTAGATTCTTACAGATCAAAAGAACATAGCATGAGCATTGTATACTGCCACTGGAAGGTAACACACGTTTCCATGTCACATCCAATCTGCCCTCAGGCAAAGCTTGACAATAAGAATTGGTCATAAGAGAAGCACTCTGGCCAACTGCAAGAGATAGCTTAAAGGTGCAGTCCAGATACCCAGAAGCTCCAGCAACTGGCAAAATGGGCAGGAAACTAGGCAGATGGCAATGGCAAAAAATAACTATAAGGCATAGCAGAATGCTTTCTTCTCCTCGTTGAGGCAGCACAGTCAGCAGCCAAAGGATAGACGTTATTGTTGTTAACTGCCTTACAGCTTTGACTTAGGAGATCTGTACTGAACAGAGACTCATTCCCTATTATGGGTAGCCTTGCAGGCAGGTCTGTGACTATCCTGACTTGCAGGCTCAGGTCTGGGGCTTTTCCTTGACTGAGGGCCTCTCCACACAACACTGTCATAGGCTATTATTTCATTTTCAACATCCTGTGAATTCTGGTATTGTAGTTTCCTGAGGCCAAAGAGCTCTCTGGCTGAGAATTCTAAATGCCCCTCCCTAATCTGTAAAGCCCAGGATTCCATAGGAAGTTGAAAGCGAAATAATAGCACTATAGCAGCATAGTGAGGAAAAGCCTTTACTCTTTTCCTACTGCCTTCTACCTTCTCAGGTGTTATTGTCTTTTCTAGTGAGTCATGTGTTCTCATGATACGGCCAAAGTAGAACAGTCTCTGTTTAGTCATCTGGGCTTGCAGAGAAAGTTCAAGCTTGATTTGTTCTAGAACCCATTTATTTGCCTTCTTAGCAGTCCTCAGTATCTGTAGAACCCTTCTCTGGCACCACATGTCAAATGAGTTGATTTTCTTCCTATCAGCTTCCTTTATTGTCTAGCTTTCACAACGATACATAGAAATTGGAAATATGATGACATGGACAATCCTAATATTAGTATTCAATGATGTAACTTGACACTTGAGGGGCTTGTCTAGTTTCTTCATAGCTGCCATCCAAGTCCAAGACCCTTTCCACACCTTACCTTTTTGCAGCGCTGGGGCACGGGGATCACGCGAGCAGCCTCTTCTGAGAGGCTCTCGTGTTCCCGCTGCTTTGCCTCCGCAGCCACTGCCTGCTAGTGAGCAGGCAGCATGAGAGCTCCTCCTCTTCCTTCCGCAGTGCAGCCTGGGATTTTCCCAGGTTGTGCTGGGGCAGGAAGCATGAGCGCCATGGCTCCGGAGGCTCCGCATGCACAGTAAGTGCACAGGGGGCCCTGGAGCAATGTGCGATCATGCACCATTTTTGGCTACAAGCCAAAAATGAAATAGTGCATGATTAGCGCCTGCCAGCCCTGGCAGTGTCACGCAATTGCGAAGATGTCATGTGGACCGTTCCTCGCAATTGCACAACACTCCAGAGGCCCTTTCGCATGGCGAATGCCATGTGAAAAGGGCCCTAGTCTTCTGATTTCTTGGCTGTAGCCTCCATTATGATTAATGACTTTGCCAAGGTATGGAAAATCTTGAACTATTTCAATGTTTTGTTCATCTGATTTAAAGTTCTATAAATCATTTGTGGTCATTACAGTTGGCCTGCCACATCTGCTGGTTTGACTTTCACAGATTTGATTATTTGCAAGTTTCTTCAACTTCTGCCCTCCCACCTCAGGTGCTTCTTTTTCTGGGGGACCTTCTTTCTTAGTGGCTCCAATCAGGCTTCACAACCTTTTATACAGCCACCTCTGGTCCTCCACCTCCTCCTCCACCCTCAACTGCCTGGTCAGCTAAGGATGCTTGCAGCCATCTTTAGAGAGGAACTATAGGGCCACCATGCTGACTCTCCATTCTCTCTCCTTTCCCCAACATGCTTTGGACTCTGGATGGCCATTCTCCCCGCCATACCTTGCCCCCCCACTCACAGACACACACACACACACATTTTGTTATTTGTGATTTTTCCCTTTTTTCAAGGGTTCTGCACCCTTAACCCTATCAGATGTAGATGGCCAACTGTATTTTTATTTTCTTAATGTTAAACTGTAAACCCGAATTTGTACTTTCTGCTTTGACTTTCTTCAGTTGTTTTCTACTAGTAGTATGGTGTCATTTACATATCTTAAATTCTTGAAATTCCCTCCTTGAATTTTCTTGCCTCCTTGCTCTGAGTCTAATCCAGCTTTTCATGTGATATGGTCAGCATACAAGTTAAACAGATAAGACGCTATAATGCAATCTCGACCGACCCCCTTGCCAATTGGAAACCATTCAATTTTTCCATAGTTTGTCCTGACCGTAGCCTCTTGTCCTGCATACAGGTTATGTATCAGCACAATCAGATGTTGTGGAACACCCATTTCTTTGAGAGCAACCATAGTTTCTCATGATCTGTGCAATCAATGGCTGTGCTATAATCTGTGCAGCACAGGCTGACACAGGCTGAATTTCTTTTGAAATTTGTTGGGGTGCTCTATTGTCCAACATATGTTTGTGATATGTTCCCCAGTGCCTCTTCCTTTCCTGAAACCATTTTGGACATCTGCCATTTCTTACTTCATATATGGAAGAAGTCTTTGTTGTAAATTTTTGAGCATGATTTTGCTTGTATAGGAAATTAATACAATTGCTGTGGGGTTACTGCAATCCCTGATGTACTCTTTCTTGGGGACTGCCATGTATATTGAGCTTTACCAATTTGTGGACCCTTCTGTTGTTTTCCATATTTGTTGACAGATTTTAGTTAGAAGAAAAGTAGATTCTGTCTCTGTAGGCTGAAACAGATCTATTGGTAAGCTATCTGTTCCTGGTGATTGATTTCTTCCAAGTGCTCTGAGTGCAGCTTTCACTTCACTTTTTAAAACTGGCAGTCTTCATGTGGTTCTTTCTTGAATGAATCTGTCAACCTTTCATCTCTTTTGTATAGTTTTTCTGTGTGTTGATTCCATTGTCTTTTTATATCTGCTTGGTCATGTAATGTGTTTCCCTGCTTGTCATATAGCATCCCCACTCCTTTGATTTCTCAGATCTTGTAGAAGAGGTCTCTTGTTCTTCTGTTTTTGTTCTCATCTTCTGTCTCTCTGCATTGATTATTATAGTAGTTCTCCTGGTCCCTGTGTACAAGTCATTGAACGGTTGCATTCAGGGTTCTCACTTTGTTTTCTACCCCCTTTTCCTTTTGCTTCTCATCTCTCCTTAACTGCTTGAAGAGTTTTATCTGTTATCTAGTGAGGCTTCTCTATTATTATTTTTTTTTTTTGGGGGAGGCTACAGATAGTGTCTTTATGCATTCTTCCCTGACAATGTCCCTGGCTTCAATCCAGTCTCTTTAAATTGTATGAGGATGTTCTTCTGGCTTTATTTTGGCAAGATAGTTGGTTTAGTATTCTTTTTTAGCTTTACTCTTTTACTATAAGTAGTTTGTGTTCTGTACCACAACCTGCTCCTGGTCTTGTTTTTCAAAGAGAATGGAGCTTCTCCATCTTCTGCTTTTGATTATGTAGTTCCTATATTGGCCACCAGGTTCTTCTGCTTCTGATTATGTAGTTCCTATATTGGCCATTCATATATTGGCCATCAGGTAATGTCCATGTGTACAGTCACTTCTTGGATTGTCAGTCAGTCATTCTTCTGTTTCATTACTTGATCTTAGCTCATTTTTTCCCTACAATCTTTGATTTTGCAGCTTCTTACTTTTACATTCCAACCCCCTATGATCAACAGAAGTCCTGTTTTCCTCCTGGACTAAAATCTTTCAATTTCTTTTTTCCTCTGCCTTTGTAGTTGTAGCAGCAACTTGGACTTTGGTTGTAGTGATGGCTTTTTCTTGAAGCCTAATGAGTATTATTCAGTCATTGCATTGTATCCTTTGACTGCTATTGTTACATCTCTCCCCAGTATTAATGCCATCTGATTTTTTCTTAGATATTCATTTCCTGAGTAAAACACTGTAAATATCTGATTCAAAATGTCCCATTCCTGACCACTTTAGCCCACTCACCCCAAGTATAGCAATGCTTGTATGTTCCATTTCTTGTTTTACAATATATAGCTTTCACTGATTCATGCTTCTCACATTACACACTCTTATAATATGTGTCACACAGCTTCAGACTTCCCTTTCACCTCTGAGCATGACAACAGCACTACTTATAACTGTCCTCTATTCTTCCCCAGTAGCTTGTTGCTATTACATGCTGTCAAATCATCTCCTTTTGGGTATAGACTTACAGACCTCATAAAGGAGGGACATCCAAGACATACTATTATTAATAACCCTCTTCAGGTTAATAGTATTAATAATACGATTATTAATAATCCTCCTCCTCTTTTTTGCAAAACTAGGGCTGTGGCATCTTTTTCTACTGCCTTCAATTTTAGTTTGCATGTTATTTTAGAACTAACAGGTGGTGAGTTAGAAGTTATTTATATGTATCCTCAGCCCTTTTTTAGTTCAGTTTTTTAAAATATTTTAATTACAAA
Organism: Iguana delicatissima; assembly: GCA_948472985.1. Taxonomy (NCBI): domain Eukaryota; kingdom Metazoa; phylum Chordata; class Lepidosauria; order Squamata; family Iguanidae; genus Iguana; species Iguana delicatissima. The sequence continues at coordinate 1,004,797 of CAOKZL010000230.1, forward strand.
CTGTACAAACATACATATCAAATTATATCATATGATTAAATATTTGAAATAAACTAAAATGCATCCACACAGACCCACAAAGAAAAAGAAATATACATACACACACACACACACACACAAACATATGTTACATAGATCAAATGGAGACTAGACATTGTAAATGCAGTTCATGTCTGCTCCCAGAGTAATCTAACAGTTTCTTAATCTATGATATACAATTGTTAAGCATACATTGTTATATATATATATATATCTCCTCCATTTACAATTAGCCTATATAAAAAAACACTTCCAACTTTCTTTTGATGGGTTCGATTTAAAGCCTTGAATAGAAAGGATACCTCCATTTCCACATGAACAACAATTTGGATATCTAACATAGCTTATTATTACAATCACCTGTATTCTTCCAGTATATAAATTCTGTTACTCAGCACACTATGTTATCTTGACATTTTATCCAATATCTCTCAACAAACATTAAAGCAGTATTCAGATTGTGCGGAGGTACAAAAAAGATAACATTACTTCAATTCTCTGTAGACAACGGTCTTTAAAACAAATTCTTTAAATATCACGAATATGTACTATCTACTATTCTTTTGTAAATATGACAAAAATGGGGATCATTCAACCCCTTTTTAGTTTTGTAAAGTTTAGTTCAGGTAGTTCTAGGTAGTTTAGTTGTAGGTTAGTTATTTGTGTTTACCTATGTCTGTCTTTTTAATCCCTTGCATGTTGTTTTGTATATTCAAAATATGTTTTAACAACAATATTTTTAAAAAACACTCCCATTCCCCTGTCAAGATGGATGTACCCAAAGCCAAGGATAATATTTTGCCAAATGAGGCAGAACATTTGCGAAGCATTTTTCCCAACCTTCACCAATTAAGCAATGAACAATTTGCTGCCTTTTCATAACAGAAAAAAAAATCTGCGTGGTGAATTGATCTTACTCCGCCTATGGAAGGAATGGCCTCATTCACTCCTGAGCAGCTGCTAACAGTGGTGAGGGAGTTTGTGATCAAGGAAGACATATATGAGAGACTGAACAACATGCTGGTTCTTCATAATTACTGCCACAAATGCCACAGCTAAAAACTGTACCTTTCTAACAATTTATTTGTGGTTTTAAATCATGTTGTACTTCAACAGAGATTACCAGATTTTGCATCTGCTGGTATTCTGGTATTTCTAGCACTCAGATCCCCAATGGAAGGGAGGGGGAGTAGAGGTTTGAGCCCCTCCTCAAACCTTAATATTGTAACTCAAGATTCTGATGCTTTTGTAGAAATCAGTGGGGAGGAGAACTCGCCTAGAATCTGAGGTCTATGAGGCAGCTAAGTCTGGAATGAAAGAGGCCACTGAAGCTTAAAAGCAGCCAGAACCTGAAGAGAGATTGAAGAGCAAGGAAAGGGCTCAACTGAAAATTCTACCTTTGGATCAGTGCTGAGAATATATGGACAGAATTGGATGATTGCCTGTGATGCTACTCTTGCATAGTCATTTGGACCTTCTCACTGTCAGGTAAGGGTTTTTGCAGTCACAAAGACCTTGGCATGCACTATCATAATGCAAGATCTGAAGTAAGATATCATGGAGAAAGGGACGGCTGCCTTCTACCATCATTAGTGTCCTTATAGAGTTTGAATGCCATTGATTTATTGACCTATCTCTCCTCCCTTTCCTATTATTCTTTTGTAGCAATATATCCTTATTTTGTGAATGAGCTGTCCTCTTTAAGAGCCAGAGTTTTTACAAGGAAGCTGAAGTATACATCAAAATAACAACATACAGATTACATACAAGAAGAGCTTTCTTCTAATCAGTCAACATCATTCAAGGCAAGTTGGGAGGTCTTTGCCTTGATGTCATGTTGTGAAGGAAGGAATCAGCTTCTGGCCCATAGGTTTTCATCTCCTGTTATTTTATATACTTAATTCCCCATTTCTTAATTGCTTGGCAAAATTGGCAGAGCAAGATGACAGCCAGGCCAGCTGCATTTCCTTCAGTCTCAAGCATGACATTCAAGGAAACACCACCAGGCTTTTCTCAATAACTGACTGCCTGGAAAAGACAGTCTTCCAGAGGCTATTAAAGTCTTTTCTCCAGTCAAAGGCTGGCAGACTTACATGTGATGAATATAATGTGTCTTGAGGCTCTTTACTTGTTATTGGCATTACCACCACCACCACCTCTCACCTCATTGCAAGAGGACCCTGAGATGAGATGTGGACGGGATCTGTCTGTTTTGTGTTCTTTTACCTTCTGCATTTTTGAAAGTTCTTCAAAAACCAGTTGAAATGAAAATTTTCCAAATTTTCACTAGCCAAACCCATTAAAGTATAATTATTCCCAGCATAAAGAAGACCATGGAAAATGTGTGTGTCATATTGATACTAAGAATAAAGAGGGTCTCACAAAAAAGTTGGTTGGCTAACATGGTTGATACTTTCTCTCACATTCCTTTTCTTTTCTTTTCTTTTCTTTTCTTTTCTTTTCTTTTCTTTTCTTTTCTTTTCTTTCAGAATTTGCAGAATTTAGAGAAATGTGCAATGTAGGATTACCTGGGCTCGTATATAGGCATTCTCTGCCTTTTGATAGTCTGCTTTTCAGCTGTTTTTGTTTACTATTTCGACAGTAACCAGCACTCCATACAACCTGCCCTTCTCAAAACCGCATCTAATCAGAAATCTCTTCATGGAAAAGGGGGTGGACTGTTTTTGTGAGCTTAGTGCAGACATGCTTCATGCAGAAGCTCCTCCCCCATTTCTTCCCCCATTTGTCCGTCTCACTTCCTCTTCTCCTATCCCATGCATTCTAATTACTCATGCTGGTTTCTAACTCTCATAGCAGCCTTGCTGCTGCCCTGCTCATCTTAAAGACCGGATTCCACATTTCAACAGTTTCTGGTTTCCAACAGTGCTCTGGTCCCTAAGCTGTTAAATAAGTAGGGGTTGCCTGTATTTGCTTGGGAAGAATGAATTAGGTTACTCTTCAGCTAAAAATGCAGCCTGAGGGAAATCTCTATAGCCTCCTAAATCACTGATAGAGTCGTCAGTTAGCAACCTATCTTCCCTTTGATTAGAGGTATCTGGTAGCTCCCATGGTAGTGCAGGGACAGCCCATTCTAAGTTTTAGTGTGAACTGCAAAGGAACTATTTAAGGCCATTTCTGCACTACCGCTGATCTCTTACCCCATAGTTAACATTAAAAGTCAACTCAAGACTTCAGAGCTTGGAATTATTACTTTTTCTAAAAAAAAAATTGCAGCTCACAGAAACCCCAGCCAGCATGGCCCAGCTGGGGAATTCTGGGAAATGTACTGCAAAAACTAACTATTCCAAAACTCTGTTTGAGCTTTTCTGATTGCAGCCTGACAACCTATATGATGAGCTCTCTTTGTACTTGTCTGTCTGGATACAGCCCTTGAATCAATGGGAAGAATCTCGTCATCCTGGCGTTCTGTGTCCTCAGCACCACATTTCATAAAAGATCAATCTGTTGAGATGCTATGTTGCCACTTTCCTGTTAGAACTTTCAAGTTAGTGTAGCACTTTTAAAGCAGAAAGATTATTGTTTTTTGCCCCTGGATACTGAACACAGAGGCAGATTGTGCTCAGCTTGTTTGGCTCTGACCTTTGTACTCTGCAGCTGTTCTGCCCGGGTTAGTTGAACTGTAAACAAGGGAAAGCATGGATGATTCTCTCAAATACAGAATAATGAAAAGGTCAGAGTCTCTTTTACAGACGGCCTTATATTTCTCCAGCCAAAAGGCATTAAAGACCACAATTCCATGCCTCATTTGGGTGTCTTGAGGTTCTAATGAGAGCAGGAAAGGGCCCTGCATGAATCTGTGTTTCTGACAGTGACTGTAATGAGAATAGTATATGGTGACAAATGTAACCATTTGTGGTTCTCCTTTCTCCTTTAAATTTCTGCCCACAAGGCTTCTTCCTTGTCCTGCAAGGAGGAAAGCCATTAGATAGGAAGGCTGGCTGAAAATATATAGCTGCAGTTCTTTTTCACAAGGTGATGATATACACTGGTTTCTATCTTATACCAAATAATATTTCCATATCACACAGAGTTTGCCATTTAAACTGGTCTCATGCACTCCATGAGCAATGGTTGAATAGGCCAGTAACTCGTTTTATGAGTCGATATTGTAGGACCCATGAGTTCCATACCTAAAATCACTAAAGCAATTTCATCCATACATAGCCATATATTGAAAAAGAAAGGCGGAGGAATCCTTATATCACTTTTATCACCTCTTTCCATGTTGGATGATTAAGAAATGTCTCAGGGTGTTAAAGGATCTTGAGTATACATCTCCTGAGTGTTAAAATGTGTGTGTGTGTAGCCTAAGAGTTTGGTGCATAAGGAGACCTATTATGTTAGGCTGCTGTACAGCTCTCATTCAGTTGGATGGAGAAATATCCTGATGGTTTGTGCCTGGGAGCTTAATTCTGTTTCCCACTCTGTTAATCTGAAAAGCATCCTCTAAATCTGCCCACTGAAGTGGCCACCTTTGTTCTGCATTTGTTGCTTCCAGGAAGACCATTGAGAGAAAATCCCACCACCTCCAGTAATCTGGCCAATTTTGTTCTTTGGAAGGGGGAAAGATCCTACACTGTACATGTATAAAACTACATTCTCATGTAGTTCCATGGTGGTTGGGCTATACTGGTATTGTGCAACCAGTTATGTATCTGCCAGTGTACCTGCTTATTATCCTATTGCACATTGGGGAATGCATTTTGGAATGAACTAGTCCATTGAAGGCAGTGACAAATGGTTAACATGCTATCCAAAAATGCACAATCACATGTCTGGTATCTTGTTATCAATCCTAAGTGAAGAAAGACCTATTGAATCAATTGTTGAATGGTGAGTCAACACATAGGTAAATCCAGTTGATTCAATGGTTTTGTTCTAGCTGAAACTAACAAGATTTTCAGTGAATGTGAAATAGTTACAGTGATGGGACTCTTCTTACACAGCCATAAATGGAGTGTGTCTGTTGCAGAATGGCCAAGGAAGTACAACTGCTTAGCTATGGGAATGTATACATGTGCATGACACTAATAGGATTCTGGCCTAGACCTAGTAATCACAAATCTGCATAACGTGTTTAATGAATTTCAATTTCAAGGGAGCCCAGGAAACATTATGGTACCAGGTGATTTTCCCCCTACAGCTATATATAGAAAGATAGATTGGTTTTTATTTTGATCAATAGATATAAGGATATAAAATGTAGCACTATATTTTTGTGAGTCAAGTTGTGCTAACCCAATTGTTTTTAAAGAGGCAGTGGCAAATGTTTCTATTTGTTGTTGTTGTTGTTGGGTTCAGACCAAAACGCCTTGCTTCTGTTTTCGTTGTGGGAATTTGTTTTTCAATGAACTGTTTTGAAAACGAGGCTTTGTTTCCAAGAAGATGCTCTAACCGCAGTATCTGTTCCTTTAGTAGTTTTGGATGGCAGAACAGAATCATTTCAGGCCTGCATGAAGTTGTGGGGTAAAGGGCAATAGATCTGGGGGTTTTTTGAACACATTTTTATGAAGTCTCCAGGTTTAAATTGGATGGAACATTCAAGGGCAATCTTTTGCAGTGCATAGCTTGTTAAGTAAAATGCAGCCCGGTGGTCATACACTTTAGCCCGATAGCAGGCAGGTAGTGCTCCTGGGATATACCAGGTCAAAGATCCAGTGCTTCTCTAGTGGTTGATGCTTTCATGCAATGAACTGGGATTCAACAATGACTCCCTTCCTTCTTGTCGTTACACAATATTCTGCAGTTTGGCAGTGAGCAGTGTTTCCTCTCTGAGACAAACATTAGCCACTTATGATGCATGCAAAAGAGTGGAGGCAAAGAAAGAAAAAGAGAATGTCTGAGAGAGAGATTAGCTAGGAGAAGTCTGTACTCAGGTCTCTAGCAAAGAAATTTTGAACTGGGGTGACCTAAGTGCAATGAGGATGGCCACTGTAGTTACATGAAAAGTGGGCAAGGTGTGATTCTCATAAATGCATAATGAAGTGGCCGCAGGGTTGGCTCTACCATAGGCAGAGATGTTTTTCTCAGGTGCTGGAGTGTGAGGAGCTGTAAATTTACCACTCTCTCCTGGGAATCACCTCCCTGACCACAATGAACTGCTGCTGCTTCCATATAACTCCCCAGAGCTGGCTCCATCCTGAAGGGCTGGCTGTGAGGAATCTTCAGAGTCAGATATTATGGTTAAGGTGACCATTTGTCTGTGCCATAAACAACTGATTGGTTGACTAAAGAATGCGCATACATGTAGACACACTATGGATGCAATTCTTTGCTTATTTCTTTTTCCATACAAGACTGAATACTTTCAAAACTTTTCTCACTGCTGGGTGAGATTATGAGAGCCTGTATATGACCCAAACTGAAGTTGTGCAGCTGAAGATTTCATGAAGCTGCCAGAATATAACAAATATGAGGTCTTTCTTTTCTCCCACAGCTTGCACACAAAACTGAGGGCAAACTTCAGCTAAGTTTACACACTTTTAACTAGGAACCCATCTTATCTCTGGGATGTTTAGACAAAAGATGGAAAGTTCAGCTCTGTTCCACATATAGCAGTGCAATCCTTTCAAGCCTGAGTAGGGTTGTCATGGTGTCTGTGAGAAACTCATAAACTTGGGCCAATTTCTCTAATGGGCATGACCACCACACCTGCTGATCACAGCAGCAGGGAACCTCAGCAATTTCCTCTGAGAGGTAGGCTCAGGAGTGCAGAGATGATGCTGTGATTTCTTCTTCACTGCAAAAATGTGTTATTTCTGTGTGGAAAAAAATATGCTTGGACTTAAAATCTTTGCATATTTGACTGCAATATATATTTTTGCACACATGGATCAGCACATGTGGACACCTGCTAGAATGGGAAGGGGAACTCCACTGGGATTTTCCAGGGAGGCATATGACAAATCCCTCCCTCTGCAAAGCTAATCTTCCCAAATGGCTGAAAATCCACTGCTGGTTTTGAAAGATGGGTGTTACCACCATTCCTTACACCCCCTGCCACATCCTGTAAGATTGGCAAAACTAGTGAGAAATATTTCATAAAACAGGAAACTTGTGGCTGAGAAACATGTGGTAGCAGGACACTTTCTGTAAGCATGTGCTAGGTCACAGGATGACCTCAGTATAGCCAGGTCATAAATTCAAGAGGATTAGATGGAAACCCTTGATGTTAATGGGTTTGGGATAATCCCATCAACCTCCAAGTACCATAGTAAACAAAACTGCCCTGGTATGGCAGGCAAGAACCCCAGCTGTGTGCATTTTCCACAGAAACCTTCACCATTTACCTTACTCAACCAAAACATTAAGAAGATGTCAGGTCTCCCATCAATGTTTTGTTACCTGTAAGACAATCAGCTCATTCTAGACCCCTTTTGTTTGCTCTGCAAGAAAGTCATTAACTCACACCCTTTCAGGATAGGAAATAGAGTATAAAACCCCCAGCTCCAACTCCTAGAGCTCTAGCCCCTTCAATTTGCTAGCACATTGCACCCATTCCTCCATGCTGTCCTCAAGCTCCTGTTTGAGCTGCTCCACTTTGATCGTCTGCTTCAGTAAATATCATCCCTTCCACCCGAAATCTCTTTCTATCCAACCATTGTTACCTTTACCTTCAGTAGCCTTATGCGGTTCATGAGATTGCTTGATTTCTTGTATGTGTGTCTATTAATTTCCAATAAAACACTCTTTTAGCTTTTTAATTGGAGTCCTCTCTACAATTAGTACTGGTATACACAAGTGAAAAGATCCTGCTGTTACCCTCCTCTCCCAGGCCTTCTTTGAACTAATAATTCCCCCAGTCTTAAGGTGACCCTGGCACTGCTAGAGGAGCTCAAGGTACCCTACCAGGTAGGATAACATGGGTATTAAAAAAAAATAAACAGTTCACAGGGACCCTGAAGCCTATCTAAAAGTAGATCACCATTATTTAAAATTTCAATTATTTTGGACAGGAAAATGGCAATCCAGAGAGTCTGGAGGAGGCTGAGAATGGCCTCATGTCTCAGGGTGTCACTTTGTCCAGCCCTGCACTAGAGCAATAGGCTTTTAGGCTCTTGAAGATTCTGCTAGTCAACAGTGTGGCAGAGCTGCTCTATGCCTCCTCAGATGCCACACTGTCTCTCCCCTTCCCACAGCATTTTCCCATTACAGGGCTGAGGTGTAGTATTAAATATAGAGGGCCTAAAATATGTTGACTTCAGTTCCAAGTTAGTTTTGGCTTTGATGTTAAAGAGGGCCATTTCATTAGTTTGAGTGTGCTGCTCTTTGTAAAAGTTACAGCAGAAAAATGACAAGAGAGTTCTAATTATGTCTGTTCTGATGTAAGCACCACTGAATTCAGTGAGGTTTACTCCTAGGTTTAGTTGTGCATAGAATGGCAGCTTCGATTGAGGTCTTGCTGCTGAGTCCATAAATGGCTGTATTGTTGTATAACTGGAATTAATTTGTAATGTTATGCTTTGTTTATGGACGAGGAGCTTGCAAGTTAATGCTCATAGCACGTAGTGTCACTTGGAAAATGCCGACTACTAATAAAGCAGAGACTTCTTTCTAGAGACTGCCAAATGTATAGGTTCCAGCTTTAATAACCAGACTGCTTCTTCGGTAGAAGTGCCATATAAATTTTCACACCTGAAGTAGCTGCTAACTCCAGTGTTATGGTTAGTGAATCTGCTGTAAGTTTTAAAATTGAATATTGAAGGAGCTGTTCAAGGTGCTGAATGACAGCCACAGCATAGTTTCAGCACTTTGGATAGCTCCTTTAAAATACAAATCAAAACAAAAGTAGTAGTCATAGGAGAGCCAGTCTGGTGTCATGGTTTGGGCATTGGACTATGACTCTGGAGACCAGAGTTTGATTCCCCGCATGGCCATGGAAACCCACAGGATGACCTTGGGCATGTCACACACTCCCAGCCCTAGGAAACTCCATGATAATTTTGCCTTGGGATCGCCATAAGTTGGAAATGACTTGAAGGCATTCAACAGCAACAGTAGTAGTGGTCTCTTGCCCCCTCCCTCCTTCCCTCTCTCTCGCCTCTCTCTGTGAGAGAGAAACAGTGGTGACTACTTTAATTTTAATTTAATTTTAATTTTAAAGAAATTATCCAAGGTGCTGAAAATAACCAAGATTAATTTCACCCAGCTAGGGTTGCATCTCAGACATATATTAATCCTTTCACAGAGCTTTCGGCAAGGTAAACAGGTCAAAACTTATTTTTTGCTCTATAATATGTGGATGAGTGTGGCTTTGAGAGTGTAGAATGGGCTGTCATGATGAATGCCTACAGCCTGAAACTTACTACTTTGCCCCTCTTTTTAGGTGCCTGACAAATCCCCACAGGCCTCCTTGTGCCTCTTTTCTGCACAAAACAAAAACTATAAATAATAATCATGAGAAATTACAAGTAGACCAACATCATTTTTTTGACCCACAAAGTTTCTGTCACTATTACTATCCCCTTCACAAAGGGGACACCACCAATTCCCCAACTGCCCACTACACATTCTTTCTACAATTTAATCCAAATCCACCTCCTTATTGTCATCAATTTGTTTATTTTTATTCCTATGCTTATTGTTTCATTATTTTTATCATTATTATTTATTTGTATTTTGCTAGATGTTAGCAATTTTCCATGCCATCCACATGGCTTCTATAACATGATAACACATACCCTGTAATTTCTATTTGCTATGTGTGTGTGAAATGAACCCCTGAGGATGGCCGGATGCATAAGGTGTACAGTAAGGATGTAAACATTTCCTTGCCTTGTTCTCATGCACAAGAATGAAAAACTGCAAAACTTTTCTTCTCACTTGTTCAGTGGTGAGAGGGTTTTTTTTTTAAATACATAGACTTAGCAAATTTGCATATACTCATGTATGTGACAGATTTTTGCACTAAACAAGTAAATGGATTTTGCACAAACAGCACTTGCTGTTAATTTGTTATTTGGGCATTTTAAAAGCAAAGGATTGGATGGGTTGTCTGCACCTTTTTGACCAACATGACTATACTTCTGTGCTTGTTTTGTGTGGTGTGTTTGATAATTAAAAGAGAAAAGGAGATTAGTTTGACACAGGGATATCCTGTGAAACTTGCAGAAAACTTCACATGAAACAAGAGCTTATCTTGCTCCCATGAAAGCAATGAGAATATGGAGAGAAATTCCTTAATTTTAGGAGAGAAAGGTATGTGTAGTTGTTGAAAGGACAACTGAAATTCATGCTTTTTCCTTTCTGCCCTCCCTCCCTCTTTTTACATTTTCCCTTTTGTTTGTATTTCCTTTTAAAAAATCTTTTTTAATTTTAGTAATTTTGAATGTTCTTTTAAAATTTATAATAAAAAAGTAGTGAAGCAAAAAAATGGAATGAGAAGTTTCATAAATATTCTGCAACACCTGGCGTACAATGTGTTCAAGAGAGAACAAAAATGGGTCAGAGAGAGAGAGATTAATAGATGAAGTACCCTTCCTGGACAGACATTATTCATTTAAACCCATTTTTATTTAAATAGGTTCTTGGCATCTGAAGTCCTTGTAGAGTCTCTCCTCCCCTCTGCCGTTTCTTTCTTCATCTACTTTTAGCTCAAGCCTCAACAACAAATGTGAACTCTAACAAATTTTGCTTGTAGTAGTGAGGATTTTGACAGGAAAAAAAAGATGCTTTGTATGGCCCTTTCCACACGTTCTGTGGAATTTGCGCTGCAACGTTTCCAGTTGTTTGTTTGTTTTTTTTGTCCATGCTACCACGGACATATTTTACAACGGTCTATTGCCATTTCCACACGTTCCGTGGTATTTGCGCAGTGGATGTGATTGGCAGCTCTTTTTTTAAAACAATGGCCCCGTGCGTCATGACGTGTGTGCTCACGTCACGCCCCGCAGTTCCTCCCACAATGACTCCCTCCTCCCATTCCTCCTGCTAGCCATAAAATAAACCCTGTCGATTTTTTATTTTCATGCCCTATCTCGGGGGAATGGTTTTCCACGCCATAGCTGGGTGGAGTGCAGCTTTTCTCCTTATCTCTGGTGGGTTCTCGCGCCTGTTTTCTGCTTTTATCTTTCCCTGTGAGTGATGGAGGAAGAGGTGTTTCCTGAAGTTGAACAGCCCATTTTAGTTGTATTCTGCCTTCTTGGAGTTGTGCTGGCTGAACTGGAACATCTATGGGCTAAAGACCGCACGAGGAGGCGCTGGCGATTGGCCTCTATTGGTAATGCTGCAAAGGATTTAAGCTTTTATGTGCCACTGCTTGGAGGCTTCTCGCAGCACGTTCCAACTGCTGAAGCTGTCCACGCCCACAGCCCGCCCTCCGATTACATCATGCACAAATCAGCACGGTATGAGGGGAAAAAAACCACCTTTTCCCCGTTTTTCAAAAAGCCTGCGCGCTGACTGTTGGTGACTTAACTGGGCGGATTAATATCTGGAGCTTGCCAATTATGTACGAGCTAGCGCACTCGAACGTGTGGGCGATGTCTGTCAGAGCTCGTGCTGCCCCATTTTATTTACCCCGTGTGGAAAAGGCCTATGTGTTCTATGGAGTGATATTACTACACTAATATATCTATATATCTATATATATATCTATATATATATATATCTATATCTGAAATCCCTTGCTCACTTTCTCTCTCTCTCTGATTACCTATCCAGCCTTTTGTCTGATGAAACTGGGCCAGGTTGAGTTGCAGCAAGTGATGTCACAACAGGGGAAGCCTCAGTCACAGAGTTAATTATGAACTGTTACTAGTACAGAATGGTGTGTCTCTGCAGTATGTGACAGGTACGGCCAAGACAGGAATACAGTACCTCATTTCAGGAGAGACATGCCAAAAGAATCTGGTATTTGTGAATGCCAATACAAACAGGCCTGATCTTGACTTTTGGGACTAATGTGTGGATTGGAATACAAATTCAGGTTTCACAGTTCTCCAAATGTTGTGATGATATTTGCAGTTTTGGTGAGCATGATGGGAGCTATATTGAGAGGGCACAAGGTTTGGGAAGAGTGGTCTAGGAGAAACCAATGTAAGTATGTAGAAACACATTCATTTATTTAGGTTTTTTTTTAAATTGAAGTCAGTGGAGAGATCTGCTGGAGGTCTAGTCAAGGAGGAAGCACATCCACCCACCTGCAATCCAAGGTGTATGTAGGGCCCGGTAGTTTTATACTTGTGAGGAGATCAGCATGAAAAGTTCCAAAGGCCAATTCTGCCATATTTCAGGACAAAACTCTGGCACTGAGAACAGGTTCTAGTAATGGTTTCAGGAATAAATTAAAATGTGCATGTGTGTGTGTGTTTGTGCGTGCGTGTGTGTGTGCGAAAGAGAGAGACCTATAAGTACTTGAAAGGTGTTTTTGTTTTATGAAAAAAAAAAAAGAAATGCTTCAAAACCTTGGCCATGAGTGGGGCTGAGGGCTCCTTGTAATTTTGAGAGTGAGAGAGAATGGAATATTGAGTTCAAAAGGAAGTCAAAGGATGATACAGCAGGAAACAATATTTGGAAGATAAGGCTTTTGAGACGTGCAGGAACACTAGGTGTAAGATTTGAATTGTCTGAGTGATAGGTATATGCTTGGGATTAGAATTTTTCAAATTACTTTCCTTTCCCATTTACCTGTATTTAGCTTCATCTCATCAAGTAAGTTAAGGATGCAGTACTACCAGTGGGATTCTGGGAAATGGGATACAACATCATATACATTTAGTTTACTTGTTTACAACTAAAACTATTGTTGTGCTTGTGGCTGATTTCTGTTAACATTAAATAAGAAAAATATCATGGCATTTATTGAAATTCTAAAGGTAATCACTACTTTGTCTGGGAAGCTTTGTGTTGTTAGGATTTATAAGCTGAAATATGAGGTTGTGAGTATGAATAAATAAGTAGGATATATTGCTAGTTCTTGTAATTAGTGACTCTAATGAATGCATTCAAGCAATGTACCTGGAACAGTCCACTGATAAGCAGAACGGAGTTACGATACTTTCACTAAAAAAATTGAAAATTAAATATCATCTGTCCAAAATAAACCTTGTGGACGAGCAGCACCTGTGTGTGCAGGTGAATGTAACTGAAATTACAAATAATATTTTTTTAATTGTTCTTTTTCAATGAGTGGCTAGAAATTAGGAAAATAAAGAACATTTGCAGAATTCCACTTTTTCAGCAGGAAAAGTTGAGAGGATGTGCTGAGAAACGGCCAGGCTCTAGGAGATTCCTCACCTCCGTCAGGAGAATGAGACAGAGGCTGCAATCCAACATCCCTTTCTTATAGCACACTATACAACCCCCATGCAGAAGAGCAACATTGAGCAACTCATGTCAATGACTAAGAGTCATTGAGTCAATGACTAAGAGTCATTGCGCAATGCACAATACACTATGCACAACTGCAATACAGAGTGTAGGATGCACAACCACAATACAAAATACAAGATGCACAATTGCAATCCAGAACATGCAACTGCAGCATGCAATATGTTATGTGCAACTTGCAAAGGCAAGGTACAAATGAACATGCTGTCTCTGCAACTCTGCTTCTGCTGCTATCAGCAGAATATGTCCAGTGTGCAACAGTGACTTCTGGCCTAACCTGCATAGCCTAACCTATATGTGTGCATGTGCCCCAGTGAGAATTCTGGACAATGATTGCTTTGCTTTTTGCTGAGGTTTCCGTAATTCCCACAAAAACATCCTGTAAAATCATTCTGTAAACAAATACTACTGCCTCTTCCCTGCATGAAGCAAACTGCACACACACATAACAGAAGCATAGGAGACTAGCCGATTGATCAGAAAAAGACAAACAACCCATCAAATGTTTTAGTTTTCAAAACTCCATACAACAAAGCAGTAGCTATCATATTTTTCATATACAGTTTGCACAATCTAAGCAATTTGCACACAAAAAACTTTGCAAATGTGAAAACACAATCAAAACCAATAGAAATTATCTTGCACATCTTGCTGCTCCACATTAAAAAAAAGTCATTTCTTGTTCTCATACATTTATTTATTTACCTGTTTATTTAGGATATTTCAATATCACCCTGCAGTCCACAAGGACTCCTGAGATTATGAACAAATAATACTGATTAAAATACAAAGATAAAACAGTTTTAAAATATATTAAAATGCTCTTTAAAATGTCTTAAAAGAACTCTAAAAGCAGCTCTACAATACAATTTTGATACAGTTAGCACAGAACAAACACAAACATTGAAGGCCATCTGGAACAGTACTGTATAGTCTGCTTGCTGGAAGCTGAAAAGAAATGGATCCAGCCAAATTTTCTTGGGTAGGGAGTTGTACAGTTGGGATACCACTAACTAACTTCATGAGGTATTGGGGCATGCAACAGAGCCTCTTCTGAGGATCTCAAATTTCAGGCAGGCTCATATGGGAGGGGGCTGTCTTTCAGATATCCTGACCCCAAGCTATTTAGGGCTTTTTGGGTCAAAACCAGCACTTTGAGTTGAGCCTGGAAGCAAATTGGAAGCCAGTGCAACTTTTGCAAGTCCAGTATTGGTCTCTAAAATGCACGCCTGACATCAGTCTTTTTGCTGCTTTTCCCACCAACTACAGCTTCTGAGCACTTTTTAAGGGCAGGCCCAAATAGAATACTTTACAGTAGTCTAATTGGAAGATAACTAGGACATGAGCCATTGTGGCCAAATCTGCCTCATCCAGGAAAGGGCACAGCTGGTGCACCAGCTGAAGCTGGACAAAGGTGTTCCTGGACATCACCACAAGCTAGCATTTCAAGAGTGGTTATAGGTCCATAATCAACCCTATGAACCGGATCCCATTCAGAATGAGACAAATGACGATTTAAATTCATAGTGGGAAAAAAAGCTAAGAATGAAGAATATAAGTCATAGGACTAAGTAATGGTCGCTAGGTAAGACAAAAAATCCTAAAATCAGGGAGTGGAGGAAGAGGAAAAATGTTTGATTCTGAGATTCAGGGATGTAACATCAAATCTTGGTTTAGCGCAGAACTTCTATAAGTCACTTTTGAACTTCATCTACCAGAATCCCACACCAATGTAGTGAGTCACTCGCAGAACCACTCTGGCAAGGCAAAAACAAAACAACCCCCCCACCATGTTTATGTGTCCGTATACCGTCAGATATTTTAATCTACCCCTTTTCTTTTTCTCCCTTCCCTGTCTTAAGCATGCCTTCTAGTTGCCATGATTTGGCAGGGAAAACCCCACTTAATCCTCTGCTGTCCCACATTCTCAGTTGCTTTTAAAATGCACCTGTTTATCTCTCCTCTTCCGACTTCCCTCTTTAGTCCTTGGCTTATTTCAATTGCTGCAAATTGACTTCAAAGTATAAAAAATATTGTGCACTGAGTTAACCCACCAGGAAGGAGTGGAGAGGAGGAAGCAGTCTTGTCCTTTTCTACAAGCTCAGCCAAAAGCAAACTGCTGGAGCCTTCCCTAGCTTTGGAATAGACTGGCCTGTGCTATGCGACTCCAAATGGATTCCTGAAGTACGCAAAAGAACTAAACGTAGCCTCTAAAAAGCAGCACCCTTGAAACTGTATATCTGGTGCTCTCTCAGTTGATCAACTCCACCTCTATTTTTCCCCCAAACAGGATCGATATAAGAGAAATGTTCCAGATTTTCCTCTCTTCCCTTCAGTTTTGAGTTTATTTTTCAGATTTGCATAAGCCTTTTATTTTAAGGCTTATTTTAGTTGTTTTCTTCTCTCCATTCCCTCCTTTTGATGTACTAATTCTCTTTTGGCAACAGGGCACATGGAATGTATGTATTTCTTAATGACAATCATTTTGTTTCCAACCATCTTTCTTAACCAATTACATTCCATTTAGCTCCTGCAGCTAGAAGTTTTGCACACCCCATTTGTATTCTAAGAACAACACTGGGAAGTTGTTTAGGATAAGAAGCTCTGATTGGTTTAAAGTGACCACATGACTGTTATTTTATGGGGGAGCTGGGATTTCACTTGATCTACACAGCGTGAATAACAGTTAATATTTTATATCATAGATTAGTCTAAAATCAAAATTGCTTCTATGAGAGCTGGTCAAAATTATAGCATTCTCTCAGCTCCTGTTTATGAACTCATATTCACCTCCTTTGCCCAGTGCACATTATGTACATATGAAACCACAGAGAGTATTGCTTTTATTGGTCACCACACTTTTGTGGCTTTTCTAAACTTAGTACATAAATTCCAGGGCTTCTCTGTTTGAAAGAGTAATTTTATGTGGTCTTGATCAATAATAATCATTTTCCTCGTTGCCTGGCCACATCCTTTTGACCACACTATGATAGTGCTTGACCACACATGTCCCAGTTTTCATTTGTGAAATATTGGAGAGTATGGCCATTTCCACACTATACTGTTATAATGCTATTACTCCACTTTCAACATCCTGTGGAATTCTGGGGTTTGTTTTTTTACTGAGGGCAAATTGCTCTCTGGCAACAATTCTCAGTGCTCCTATCTAAACTGCAAATCCTAGGATTGCATAGGATGTTGAAAGTGGAATAATAGTGCTATAAGAAACAGTGTAGCATGAAAATGATCTTTGTCTTATTTATTTCCCCCCTCTCTGATTTCAATCATGAGCTCTTTAGGGGCTAGGATCATGCCTCCTCTTTTAAACTAAACTGCTGCTGCCTGCTTTGAGATATTTGGTATGTGCAAAAAAAAGAAGATTACAAAAAGGATAACATTAACTAGTATGCAATATCTTGTGTATGGATATGTCTCTGTGTACTGCTTGTAAAACATGAAAATAGTCTACTGGAACTGCAAAACATCCTACTTAACCCTGAAGCCTCCAGATGACTGTGTTTTGGATGCTTTATGAATTAAAAAGACAGTGTTTCAGAAGGAGTACAAATACCTGGTATCCTTGGGCTGTTTGGGAAGAGACAATTGCAGCTTTGAAGGCTTGCTACAAATTGGAAGAATCACATTTTGTTGTAAACTCCCACTCTGTCTCTATCTCTTTCTCTCTCATCTTCCTTAGACTAGAAGTACATTGATCTTTCTTGCACAAGTTTTTTTTTAAAAAAATAAGCAAACAGTGAAATAATGTAATTATGTTATGTATGGAAGGAAAACAGATTGTGTCGAAGACGAGAGGCCTAGCCTGGTCACAAAGCCATTTGAAGCGGGTAATGTCTGGAAGCATTTAGAAAAGGTGGGAAAACATTTGCAGCAAAACAGTTGATAGCATTGGCCCAAGTGTGTGTTGCGGGGGGAGGTAGAGAGGGATCAGAATTCCGTTTCATCTTGCTTTGACAAGAACTTATAAAATTCAGCCCCTTTTCATATTCTGGATGGAAAAAAACTGAAAGTGGGAACAATTAATGTGGAAGAAACTGACAGTGAGAGATTCATTTATCCCAGAGTCTGAGTGCTGAATTCTTAAAAGATCTGCATTCAGCCTTGTTTGAGGTATAGTTGCCTATTGCCACCTTTCTCCTCTAGCCTCTCCTCATCTTTAACAACCATATGGCAGTGAAGTATAAAATGAAACCCCATGTGCTGGGAATAACTTTTGAAGTCATTTGCATATTTCTTCCTTTTTTTGAGTAAAAAAAACTTGAGGTCTTTCAGAAGTCCTGGAGAATGGCATTGTCATGTTGTGCTGGCTATCAGAACATGGTCCAACAATCTTCAGTTGATGTAAAGTTGAAGGGCTTTCACAGCTGGAATCCATAGATTGTTGTGGATTTTCTGGGTTTTGAGGCCATGTTCTATTAGTATTTTCTCCTGACGTTTTGCCTGCATCTGTGGCTGGCATCTTCAGAGGATATGGTGGCATGGAAGTGAAACAGAGTATATATACTTGTGTAGCCCCCGGGTGGGAGGGAGCAATTTGCATGTGTTACAACTGGTCTATTGTTAAATGGGATATCCCACAGGGTTGTATTGTTAGTCAGGGGATATGCATAACAGTGCATTATGTACATTAGCAGCCCATTTTGTTGTTCCCTGTAGAGAGACCTCCAGGGCCTGGGTGGTGTTCACTGGCATGTTTCTGAGTCTTGATTTTAGTATTCTTCAGTACTGGTAGCCAAATTTTTTTTACTTTCTGAGTTTCTTCTTTCCTGTTGAAATTCTCCATGTGTTTATGAATTCTGATGGCCTCTCTGTGCAGTCTGACATAGTAGTTGTCAGAATGATCCAGAATTTCTGTGCTTTCAAAAAGCATTCTGTCTCCAGGTTGGTTTATAACATGTTCTGCTACCGCTGATTTTTCTGGCTGGATCAGTCTGCAGTGTCTTTCGTGTTCTTTGATTCGTGTTTGGATGCTGCATTTTGTGGTCCCTATGTAGACCTGCCCGCAGCTGCAAGGTATACGGTAAACTCCAGCAGAAGTTAGAGGATCCTCTTGTCTTTTGCTGAATGTAACATTTGTTGAATTTTCTTGGTCGGTCTATAGATTGTTTGGAGGTTATGCTTCTTTATCAATCTCCCTATACGGTCAGTGACCACTTTGATGTATGGTAAAACACATTCCCTTTGATTGGCTGCTTATCTTCACTGCTGTGGTTTTTTCTGGGTCTTGAGGCTTTTCTGATGTCTGAAACTGAATCCTCAGTTGTAGCACACACTCTCCCGGCCACTACTTGTCAGGGGAGCAAGAAAAAGACGAGTCTGGAAAGAATGGTGGTGGAATAGTCCACCAGGACTATTTGAAGGCTTGGGAAGGAATATGAAAAAGTGGATTGTTAGTGGGGCAAGGGCTTTGGCCAGAAGCCACCTTGTCACGGTTTCCTGACCCTTGAGAAGCTCCTTTTCATTCCTCCCCCTCCCAAGTCATTGAACATTATTCCATTCCTACACTACATAGATGCCATTTTCCATAAGTAGAAACAACGCTCTGGTTAGTTCTGATTAGCTTTGGAATAATTTTTGGAGGGTTGCTGTATTAGGGTATTTAGGCAGACAGCTTTAGCTCCTGAAGGTTTGTATGGTTAAAAACGCATTTATGGGATGGACTTTTTTCATTTTTTAAAAAATCAGGGCGGAGCTTCAGAGGGTGGTCCTTGAGAGCCAGAGGCTGCATAGTTCCCTCTCCAGCCTGCACATGGCCTGCAAGAAACAGAATTGTCATTCTTGCTTTACCACTAAACACCTAATCCTCTTGGTGTAGAAGGATAGATTGATTAGTTCTGTTTTTCCCCTCATTTGACCCACCACAATTTCAGGTTTCTCCCATCCTGAATATGAAAAAAAGTGAAATGTTGGTGTTGGTAGATTCTTTTTAAGAACAAATTGAAGTTCACCCATTCCCTACCCTTTTGGGCAGTTTACAGTGCCGACTGTGCTTAGCTTCAGTGCTAGCACTTCATAAGGAGACTTCTGTCCATTGCCTGGATGTGGATGTTTGTCATGCACATGACGTCATACCTATCTGATTTCTTTGCACCCAGAATAAGTACAATTGGAATAGATTTGTCTTGTATTTGTAGAGTGACAAATTGTTTTGCACAGTGGTTAATATCAAAAGTGAGTGGCATAAAAGAAGACAGCAATGCAGATGGTTGGGCTTGCACCTATTTTTTTTCCTACAGAGTGTTCTACTCCAAAGGTGCTCCTGCAAAGCCTTAAAATCCACTGGTGCACTTGCCACAAGGTCTTTTCAAAGGGGTACCTGGAGCCTCATTCAGACCCTTTATTTGTATGTTGGCATCATTTCCAGTTGTAAAAATTCTCCTGCCTATACTGGGCATAGAAATTAGTAAACTCTGAAGAACACTGATTACTTTGGAGAAACTTGGTGAGAAAATGCATTTCAAAAGCATTCTGTTAATGTGCACAGATGATGCAAATGCAGCTCTTTGGCCCATGGCCTAGGCTTCTATTCAGGCAAAGGTATGTAGTTATTGCAGAGGAAAGTACAGAATGCTGAAGCAAGAATGCCTGAAAAGTATAAGTATCACTTCTAAAGGAGTTTTAGGCCATTTCTGCACTACACTGTTACAGTGCTATTATTCTACTTTCAGCCTCTTGTGAAATTCTGAGATTTGCAGTTTAGGGAGAGGCATTTAGAATTCTCATCCAAAGGACTCTTTGGCTTCAGTAAACTATAAGCACCAGAATTCCACAGGATGTTGACAGTGGGATAATAACACTATAATGGTGTAGTGTGGAAATGGCCTTAGTGTTAGTGTTTTAGCTAATGGACAGAATGATGCAAATGAGGCTGTGGGTAGTGATTCCATCATGCCCAGTCAAGAAGGATGCAAGGGAGTGTTTTTGTTGGATTGTTCTGTCTGATAGACTCATGTATTTGTACACACACACCCTTGACAGCAATGGAGGGAGTTGTTAAGCCAGTGCCAATGGCCACTCTTGGGGAATGAAACAGCTTTAGATCTAGTGAATCAAAATCTACCTTCTCCATGACCCCATCCATGGAACAACTCATTCTGCAAATAAGATCAGTGTGCTGAAAAATGGAGGCCAAAGGAATTCTCCAGTATCCTTACCATTCCCTCCACCAAGGAGAGGCAAGGAAACCACTCAGATTACCCCAGTCCTCAAACTAGGGTTGCAAATTTGCATAATGTGCACATTACACACTTGAATAGTTGCTTTATTTTTCTGTTTCTGTTTTCAGCCTTAACACATTTTGTAGAGTAAGGTCAGATTTGGGAGACTCAGTATAATATAGTGGCTTACATGGTCAAATAAATCCCTGCTACCAAGATACCTTTGGTCAGTCAATGTATGTTACTGGCAGCAAGAATTGTTTATGCAAAGTATTGGAAGAAAATGGAGGTTCCAACGATGACTGATTGTATTAACAGATTGATAACAGTTGAGTAAATGGGCAAGCTGTCAGCTAAATTTAAAGAGAAATTCTGAAGAAGCGTTTATTTTGGAATTTCTTTAAGCAAAAATGAAAGTGAACTTATGATTTTAGGGTTTTGAACTTGCATCTCACTGTTCCTTTTTAAATTGTATGGTTATCATGAGAAAGATATTATGAAAATTAAATATGACTATAATTTGTTGCTATTAACATTTTCAATACAGATAGTTTGTTTAATAGAGGCAATAGATTTACTGGCAATTAATTAATGGTTTATGGAATCAAATAATATTTGATATTGACTAATAATGGTGATATTCGGTCCGAAATAGAAATCTAAGAAATTTGGAATTTAATATACTTAAAGAGAATAAATATAATGAGAAACAAATTTAATAGTAATCAAAGGTAATCACTTTAAGTTAAGTACACTTATATAAGTAGGAGCTGTTTGCAACAAGAGAGGAAACCATTTTAATCAGTTGTAGCCCTTTCCTTTTTGTTTAGTTTAGTGTAGATTTGTTAGATTGCTAGTTTAGTTTAAATATATCTTGTTTTTGATTATTTATTGCTGTGTATAATTCTTAGTTTAACTGTATCTCTTCAATTATTCTTCTTTCTTTCCTTTCTTTTTTTAGATGTACTGTTTTAATTGGTGTTTCTGTTTTTCCTTTTGCATATATGCTTAATTTTTTAAAAAAATTAATTAAAAAAATCTTCCAGCAGCACTGAGACACTTTTTCTCCGAATGACTGGAAACTGAATAACTTTCTAAAAAAAACTACAGACTTTCTGGAAAAACAGTTTTCCAGAAAGCTGTGTAGCTTTCCGTGAAAGCTATGAAGGTTTCCAAAAAAACAGAGGGGAAAAAGTACTAAATGGAATTTTGCAAAACTTTAAATGTTATGCAACTTTAGCTTTTTTCCCCCTTCTATAAGATGTGGGAAAGCACAAAAATGATGCACAGCTTCAAAAACTATAGGACGTTCCAAAAAGATGGACAAAAAAAGTCCAAAATGGAATGTTGCATAAGCTTTAAATGTTGCGTGACTTCAAGTATTGCACAGCTTTAAAACAGAATGGGAAATACAGCCCCAAAAGTTCAAAGAGAACTACGTTATCCATGGAACAAACAAACAGCACATGCACACAGACAACACTTTATGATATAGTTTTGCTTTTGTATTTGGTGCAATTTCCTGATGTACATATAGAGTGAAAAAACACATGAACTTTTTTTTTCTAGGAAAGTTGTTCAGTTTCTCAAACCGCACAGTTCACAAAGTGTGCAGGTTTTGTTTTGCTGAAAGCAATAGTAACAAAAGGTTTCTGCAAGATTGCAGGCATTTTCTAGAAGTTATTTTTCTTCCCATGAATATTGCCAAGAAATCAGGAGCATCAGATCTTGACGTCAACCAGGAAATTGTTGAATACCCATTCCATCTGTATCTTGGAATAATTTTATTGATAAAGTGAAATAAAATACATGAAATAAAATAAATCTACTGTAGTGCTAATGGTGCTTTCCTGTAAAATGTTTTTTCCCCCCTCAGACTGAAAGTATATAGCAAGGGTGAGGAAACTTTTTTAGCTTGAGACCAAATTTTAATTTAGGAAGGATCTCAGGGGTCACATTACAATAGTGAGTGGAACTATAAGCATGGAGCAAGCTCTAGGCCAGAATATGGAGTAAATTAAAGTGGGCAGGGTGAGATGTTATTTTTTCTAATTTGAAGACTTTCCCACCAAACATATAAGTGACATTTCAGGTCATCTCAAGACTTTTCCTGCTGGCAAAGTACTTCAGTTCCATGCAAGAGCTTTCCTGTTTCTAAACTACAATTCTGTTCTATGTAGAAAATTTAAAGTTTAAAAGTCTTTTGGCTGGAATTCTCTTAGGGATATATATACACACATAAGTGTCCTTTACATTGAAATCCTTTTTGTGCATGCTGTGGAGGCTGGTATTCTCTTTCTCCTTCCACAGCACCCAAAGCCTTGCCTGACTGACTTAAAGGCCCAAGGCTGCCGTGCATAGAGATTTTCTGTTCCATAGTTAGCAGGCAGTATCAGAGAAGCATCTGGCTACATCCCCATGTGCTAATATCAGTGTTGAGATTCACTGGGATTTTTCCAGAGGTTTCAGCACTGCTGTAGTCGTTGTGTCTCTGGCTATGGATACACAGCCAGATGCTTCTCTGGTTCTGCCCGCTTGCTGCAAAGCACAGCGTAGTCATATGGGATGGCTTCAGTGGCTTTACAGCAAGTCATGGGGAGGATAAATGGTTCAGCACAGTGTAGGTCCACATGTGGATATTTATGCTTTGCTGAGTGGATGTTGGTTTGAAACCTTTAAAAACTCTCTTTATCTCTGATACTTAAATACTCAAATTATCTCCTTATCTCTAATCAGAAGAAGCTTATAGGCCAGAAGAAGGGTCCCAATAGATTGGTTCTGGCCTGTAGGAAACAGTTTCCCTGTCTCTGGTTTATAGGATGTAATAGGATGTATAGGAAGCAAACTAACTAACTAAATACACATTATTATAAGCATGCCTTTTAGTTGAACCAATAAATATCCCATCATGGTTCATTCATATTCAGGATAGCTAAGGGAACAGTGATTTTTTAAGTGGAAAGAGAGAAATGGAAAAAAGTATGAAATTCTCCATTTTTAGAAATCAAATAAAGGGAGCAGTATTCACCCACCCTGCTTTGACTTTTCCACAATTTGTTGTATTATAACCTGGAACTGGAACTGATTTAATTGGTATTGTTATAACATTGTGTACACTGTGAAAATATAAAACACTTTTATTTTGGTTTCAGTGTTAAGTAAACAAAAATAAGCAGGCTCTTGTTGATCTTGTAAGCAATCACCTCCTTGGCTGTGACATGCCTAAACAAGTTCTGGTGCAACTCATTGCTTCCAAAAATATATATAGGTTGCTTAATGGAGTCCATCTGTGTGTAATTCAAATGCCACATGATCTCAGGTTAAATGCACCTGTTTCTGGAAGGCTCCAGACTTCACTGGAGTGCATGTTTAAGAAAACAGCATAATAAATCTTAAGGTTGTAGCAAAAGAAGTTCAAAAGGCCCAATTAGGACTAGGCCATCAGACCCTGCCTCAAACTATGAACATATCTCATAGTTAAATCTGTTCTGACATATAATCAAATGTATGTAACTTAGCCATGGCTCTGCCTACAGAAGTCTGCCCATCAAAACTCTGTGACTGAAAGAGGAGGCATTATAGCCAAGAGAAGCACCACAATGTCAATAACAAATGTTGCTGGAGACACCTGTAGCTAGGATGGGAGAAACCATTTATGAGACAACGGTAACTCAAATGCTCTGCAAAGCTGGATTTCATGAAAGAGTGTTGAGAAGAAAGCCATTGCTGAAACAAAATCGTATCAAAACCTGTTTGGAATTTGTGGGAGACACAGAAAACTTTTGGGGAAATAATCTTTCCTTTTACGCTCAACTGGCTTTGCTGCAAAACACTATGGCTGGTATCCTGTTCACCAGTTACAATATGATAAGCAGATCTTATCATATTGTAACTGCTGGAGAATCACATTTACAGTCATGGACACGACCCCCCAAAACCTACTTTCACAACCTGGCAGCATGCCAGATGAGTTTCTGTGGAACAGGAGAATGAGGTGGTGGGAATGATACCCTTCAAGTTGGAGGGTGCCTTGCGACAAGCAGTTGTGGCAGAACTCAAGGGGTTTTCCAGCTATCTGTTCTCAAGACACCCTATGACTGAGAGAGCATTGTGGATGTCATTTCTCAGAGTTCTGATATCTAGCACCCCAGAAGTACTTTCGTCAGGGTACTACCAAGCTCTGAAGTTAGGTTTGGAGGCACATTGTCAGTCATAACTAAGATGATTGATTTCCATCTTAGTAATTAAGATGATAATACAGGATCTCAGCTTATATTTGTTTGTTTATATATTTATTATCCCAGCTTATTTGTTTATTATTCCAATATGAGACCGAAGACAGATAACCATTTGGTACAAAGCCAACAGTGCACATTGTCTTAAGAATACCACCCTCAGAGTCAAGGATGGAGGTTAAAGCATCATATGGTGAGTGTGCTTTTCATCCACAGGAACTAGGTAACTGGTCTGGATTGAAGGAAAGATAGACAAAGCCAAACACAGGGAAACTCTGGAGGAAAACCTTTTTCAGACTACAAGGGACCTGGGATTTGGGTGTACATTCATCTTCCAATAGGACAACAACTGTAAACATATAACTGAAGTAGCTTTAGTGTGGTTGAAAAACAGGAACATTGTTCCAAGATCAATGTTTTAGAATGGTCAAGTCCAAACTGAGTCCTTAATCTGACAGAGAATCTGTGGCAAGATATAAAAGCTGCTGATCATCAACAATCCCCATCCAACCTGACAGAACTGGAAAAAAGGGCAAAAACTGGAGAATCCAGATGTACAAAGCTAATAGAGACTTTCCCAAGAAAACTCACTGATGTAATTGCTGCTAAAGGCGCTTCTATCAGTTACTGACTAATGGGAGTGATTACTTATGGAAACAACAAGTGTCAGTTTGTTTTTGGTTGCTTAACTTTTGTGCCACAAAAAAAAAAAAAAAGGAAAGAAAGAAAGAAAGAAAGAAAGAAAAAGTAAATCCATGTCCATTCCAGTTTGTAACACAACAAAATGTGAAAAATTCAAAAGGTGTGTGTGTATGAAAGGGTGAGTGAGTGATTGGATGCTCCAGGCATTGTATGGCTATAAAGAGGGTCTGCATTTGAAAAATCCAAAATCTTTGCATACTAACATACAAACTAGCATACAAACAAAATATTTTAAGCACGCTGATTCAAGCACAGGTTTTTAGAGGAAAGTGCTTTTAGGCTAAGCAGATTGCCAGCTGTGAAGAATAGTCCAATTTACCCACATCTTTCTATTTGCCTATAAGAAGCTGCTTACTATCAGTGGGAATATTCATTGTGTACCTTTGGATTAGTCTTTTTTAGCTTTGCCACATTATAATGTAAATGGTTGACCTATTCAAATATTCATAGTTGTCTATTTGCACATCATTATCATTAATTGATGTCTTCCCTGATTAGTTTACAATTTAGATGTGAAGATAAATCCAATTCATATGTACTGCATCAGTTTATTTTACTGTAGATGATTTCTTTGTTACACTGGAGGCAAGGCTCTGTACTTTCAGCTATTTGTGGATGCACTTACATTCAGGGCACTAGAGGGATTTGAATGAGGAGCCCTTGCAGAACACAAGCTATGTGTCCTGTGTCTGTGTCTGTAGTTAAATGCCTTTGAAGTCTCTGAATCCATATGTTGCACAAGAAAGCTAACAATTATTATAATGCTCACAAACAATGTTAATAAAATTGGGCATGACTGAAAAAAAAAGATTAAAAGATCATAATCAAATATCCTTAACAGCCATAATTGCTCCCCATGTGAATCAATTTAGTTCTATCAATAACAATACAATGCAATAACAGCTCAATAATTGTTAATTTTTTTCTTAGGTGGTAGTCATCCTGAATAAGCAATACAGCTGCTTTTTGTCCTTATATTCTTGATCAGACCAACTATACTCAGTAAGGACTCTGTTCTTTAAAATATCTGCAGTTAATAAAAATAGCCTCAAAATGAGTCCTGATAGACCTTAAAAATTTTCCATATATTCCAAGGACTTTGAACTCTTATTTCCTTAATTCTATTGTATACAAAGAATTCCCTTAGTTTGTAATCAGTGCTTGGAAATCATTTAAGTGTTTTTCATTTTGGAAATCCCATTTAGTTTTACTATTTGACTCTATTATAGAGTCTGTAATTAGCAATTGCAACTCCAGTGTAACAGCTAAGTAATCATATTGTTATCCATTATCAAAACCAACTTTTTGCAGAAAATGTATTAAGGAGATAGGGGACAACTATCATATAACCAATCACACTGGCCCCATTTGAACCCAAGAAAAGAAAGGAACAATTGTGCAAATCCAGGGAAACAGCTGTTAATGTAGTAATGAAGGGATGCTTATAAATAAGACAATATAACTCTAAGCTATCCCTTATCAGGTAGATTTGTTTTGTTCTAAGAGATACACAATGCTTTATCCATACAGGAAAATGGGTCCCTACTTGGAATCTAAGTAGGATCAGATTTAGTTAGTACTTGGAAGGAAGACTGCCAGGGAATATCAGGCACTGTAGGTTGTATTTAGAGGAAAGCAGTGGCAACCACCTCTGAGTGTTCCTTGCCTAAGAAAATCCTATGAAATTCATGGGGTCACTATATGTCAGCAATGACTTGAAGGCACATACTTTACTTTAGCATTATATTTTCTTTTACAAAATAATAAATGAATATCTGGGAAAATCCTTCAGAGATTAACTATAAAGTCATCAGCATGCATCTGAACTTCCTCAGAGGATTTTAGTGTGCCAGGGGGGAAATAAATATTAATCCAAACTAGGCAACTAGGGGTTATAGCCTTGAAAGGTGATTATTTGGAATAATCTAGATGATGCCCAGTTCATCTCTGTTTCTACTACCTCAATACCAGGAAAAAGAAAAAAACAAACAAAACAAAAATGGCATTGGACACCTACCATGTCCAAACCTATGAAATTCCTGGGTTAGCTGCTTCCAGATTTTAAATGTTTGAAAATAGAAGGGCTGGGCATGATTTGCAAACAAATTATGTTAACTATCTGGAGATATTACTTGAAGGCTAAACATCAGGTCTTATTCTCCCACCCGGTTATACTGTTTGATAAAAATGCTACGTCCTTATATTTTCTCCCCAACATGAGGGCTCTGTGTCATTTTTTCATTTCATCTGCCAGTGTGACATATCTATGGCTGTTATGCTAGCCCCTTTAAAATACTCTAGAACAGAGGTTCTTAATTGGGGTCCTTGATGCCCTCACAGGGGGTCTGTGAAAGGCTTGAACGGCTGCTCAGCCCACCTCCTCCCACAACAGAGAAGCAAGACAGGAACAAGAGAGGAACCAAGACAAAAGGAGGCAGGCAAGCTGGCTGGTTGGCTGGCTGAGCCTACGCATTGCCTGTCATGTGACTGCTCCACTAAGGGGAGGAGGTAGGCTCAGTAGCTGAGCGACAGTGGAGTTGACAGCCAGCCAGCCATTCAGCATCCCTCCTCCTCCTCCTCCTTCCCTCTCTCTCCCCACTCCCCTCCTTCCAAGCAGAGAGCAGTCCAATGTGCTATCAGAAACCCTCACCCCTCCACACACATTTTTACCTTCTTCACCAGGAGGAGAGGAGACAGGCCATTTCTGCACGAGGCTGTTATACCGCTATGATTCCACTTTCAACATCCTATGGAATCCTGGGGTTTGCAATTTCAGGAGGGGCCGGCTGGCCTCACTGCTATCCTTTGTCATAGTTGGCTGCTATGCTGCGTCGAGGGATCTCGCTCTCAAGGAAGCATGCATTTACTTATTTCTCTCCCAATTTGAAGACCTTTGGTGAGCAATTTTAAATAAATGTTTGACTTTAGGGTTTTAAATCTTGAGTTAAGTCCATGGCAAAAAAAGATATTTAAAGGGGGTCCCTGATAAAGAAAAGGTTAAGAACCACTGGTCTAGAAGTAGGATATGCCTTGTCTTTTGCTTTCTGCATCATCTGCCTCCCAGATTGGACTGCAAGCTGTTGCATATTTTGAATGCCTCATTCTATGTGATTGATGACTTGGAGTCAATCAATTATGTTTGATTAACTGAGATAATAGTTGGGTATGTCAACCAAACATGGTAAAGCTGCTTGTGAATCCCAGGAGCTCTGCTACTGTGTTCCGCTGAACCTAATTAGAAAAGTTAAGCAGACTTTTGTGTTCAACATATGAAGGCCAAGAAGCTGCCAAGAGCAGGGTGACACTTGAGGGCAGAGCTTGTGTGTGCCCTTCTATCCTGCCCCCCCCCAATTTAGCCCTACAAATAAGCAGGCAAATGCATACCAAGGGCTTCTGTATCATCACATATATGTCTATGGGCCATCTGGTAATACATGAACCTGTATGCTTCCCTGATTCATGGTGATCCTATCTCTTTAGCTTCTTTCTTTCAATCAGATGATGGCAGTATATTTTCTGTTGTGATCATATTCAAAGTGAGGTGTTTACTTTGTTTATAAAAAAAGATTCTTTATGTGTATTGTATCAATTCATTCTCTTACAGTATAAGGGATTACCTTTTGCAACCTTTCTTGAAAGATCACGGAGCTGTACTACAGGTATGCTTGCTGAAGATTTAAAAGAATATACATTTCAAACATCAGCAGGGTGAAATGAACTGGCTTATTAATACTTTTTTTCATTTTTTTCCCCACAGATCTTAGTGGAAACAATTTGCCTGTAGACTGCTACAGATTGTCTGAACTAAGGAAACTGTGTGATTAGCTGTGGTTTCCATTTCAGTGGGCTGCTCAGGCTGCTCCACATTAAAGGAAATATCCAGGGCGCTGAGTGGCCTAAATACCCGGCCTAAAGGTACCAGATCCTGTCTAATCTTGGAATCTAAACAGGGTCAGTCTGGGTTGGTACTTGGATGGGGGCCTGCCAAAAAACACCAGGTGATGTAGGATATATTTCAGAAGAAGGAATTGGCAAATCACCTCTGAGTACTCCTTGCTTAAGAAAACTCTATGCAATTCATGGGGTCACCATAAGTTGACCTCAAAAAGGCACATATGCATGTTTTGAGAACAGAGTTCATTTGGATAATTCCTTTAAAGTTCAGGTTA
Organism: Iguana delicatissima; assembly: GCA_948472985.1. Lineage (NCBI taxonomy): Eukaryota > Metazoa > Chordata > Lepidosauria > Squamata > Iguanidae > Iguana > Iguana delicatissima. The sequence continues at coordinate 1,034,467 of CAOKZL010000230.1, forward strand.
AAATTCAGAGTATATCCACCACCCCACTGAAAGGAAACCACTAATTGCCATTGAAGACTTGAAGAGGAAACTGAAAATATGGATCACTAAACTCCCTAGACATTAGAAATTATTGACAATTTATTTATGTTTTAACAAAAACATAAACATTAACAAACTTAGCTCACTTTTCTGGAAACTCACCAGGGACCAGCAGCCAATAGCTCAGGGATCAATACAAGTTCAGGGACTACCACTTTAAATAAGCACCCTCTTAAGCCACTTGATTCTGTTGACTGCCTTAAATATTAGATATATAAAGTGCTTTGAACATCTCCTTGAAAACAGGGATTTCAAATTACCGATATGACTATGGCCTTTTCCACATGAGGAAATTAAGAGAGGCCAATGTGTCCTGTCACAGAGGTCGTCTGCACCTTGGATTGGACTAGGTTTGGACTATTTACCTTAGTTCCGCACCTAAGTCCTATTCAATATGCCCCCAAGTGGTCCTCCAGCGTGCTATGTGAAGACCAGAAAAAAGCAGTTTTTAAATTTTCCAGAGTGCGCCAATTTGTTCCTGCTCAGTTGTGCAGATGCGCAGATTTGCACCAATGCGAGCCTGCGATCAGCGGAGGGCGGGCTGTGGGCATGGTCAGCTTCAGCGGTTGGTCTGGACCCACAAACAACAGGAAGCTGCCATTTTGTCAGCCTCACCAGTGTGGATCTAAAGACTTTGCACTGTTCTAAATTGTCCTGGAACAAACAGAGGAGCCCTGTGGAAGGACTTAAGGGAAAGTCTGTGTTGTTTTGAGCCCAGAAGAAGCAGTAAGTAACAGCACGGAGCAATTCCTGCCCTCGTGTGGAAAGGGCCTATGTTTAAAAGTGCTGCATAAATGCTAAGTAAAATCATGATAAGCAAGAAGTAAAGAGATAGGTATTTCAATTCTGTATGAATCTGGATAATATAAAAATCTTTGTCAGACTCTGCTCTGCTGTGACTCTGCATAATGCTGCAAACCAGAGCTATGGTATGTGGTCAGATTTGTGAAATACAATATTCAACAAAGGAAACAAACAGATGGATGGATATATGTAATGGCCTCAAATCAGCATTAGGGTAGTGTAACTATCTGGAGGCAGTCCTTACATTACACTGACCCATATACTAGCCCCAACTGAATTTAAAGGCCTGAAGCTTCTTTACATTTCATTTGTGAACTTGAGTGGGTGGGATCAGAGAAGATCTAGTTATCCTCTCCCCTCGCCATAATCAGATACACAATGATGACATCAGCACTGAGGTTCATAGGACTCAGCACTTCTGTAATCATTGCTTGTCCAGCTTGGTGGTGGTGCTGGTGGTGGGAACACAGACTCTTCTCTGATTCTGCCTATTCATACTGAAATGTGGAATGCCTGTATAAGGCAGCTGGGGCCTTTAGAGTAGATTGGGAGGGGGGCCTTTGGTTCTGAGTAGACAGGGCAGGAATGTTAACCCCCACAATGCCTGAAAAGGATACCTTCGTGCATAAGGGTCACATAAGCATGCAGATGTCTCTCCCTGAATTCCGACCAACATGTCTTTGCAACATATACTGTTAATATTCTAGGGAAAAGTACCATATGGAAGAACACTTAATAGTGTCAGGAGAAAGAACAACCAGGATGAGAGAATGTTTTGACAAAGGAAATGATTGTGATAGGCACTTAACATTTCTGTAAGTAGGAGGAAAAGGAAGTGAACTGAGTGCTCTGAATGGGCCATGCAGCCTGGGAGTGAGGAAACATTTTGGCAGCAGGAGTTCTTTCTCCATTTGCTATGGTTTTCATCTTGTATGTCTGAGAGGGTGGGTGAAGAGAAGAGGAAGATAACATTGTGACAGGAATGTTTGTATGCAATAACTCCTGAGTAATAAAGAGGTTACTAATGGGAGAGTGTCTCTGTTTACTCTTGCAGTACTTTGGATCGTAGGGAAGCTACACTGTTTGCATGTATGTTAGCTGAATGTTAATTTTTACTTTCTACCCCTCATAATTGTCTGGGAAGACAGAAAGGGAAAAGGAATTCCAAGTCCGATTGGTGGTTTATCAAAGTCTTTTTGCTGATTTATCAAGCATTTGAAATGGTTTTATGTTGCTGAATTTTAAACAAGGCGATGTAATGGAATGTTGCTCAGCAAGAATGTGATAGGCTGAAGTTTTCCCAGCACAGCACAAGTGTAAATATAAGCAGAGTCATTTCTGAGAGTTAGAATCAAGTCATCTGCAGGAGTTACAATGGGGTGGGACCAATGAAGACATTGCCACACCCATAAGAATTTTGCCCCCAAATGAAATTTTCCTTCTGTCTTCCAATTTTAGCACTGCAGTAAATTAAATCTCAAGCTGCATTTTTAGAAATAGAGTTTAGGCATTTAAAGAAAAGAGGCAGGCAAAACTACCTAGAAAATCTGAACATAGCAAGTATAAGAGTTCTGGGTACGAATGATTTTGCCTCTTTCACTATCTACAATAATATAAGTTTGGGGACTGAAGAAAAAAAATGTTAAGAGGAGAAGAATTTTTATGTAGTGGGGCAATGCCCTCATTTTGCTCTTCTCTCATACCTACATCCCAGGCCTGGGGAGTCAACTATGAGGAAAACAGAAAAGGAGAGGAAGAGCATGAGACAGCCTGGAAGAAGAGGAACAGTAGTGAAAGTTAGGGTGGAAGTTGAAATCACTGGAGGCCATAGCCAAGGAAGGTCTGTGGAAGCCTGCTAAGAGACTAGGCTATTTGTTGGCTAGGGACAGGAGTGATGCTTCTATGGCTATTGTGCATTAGCTTTAAAAAGTTGTTTTAAATATGAAGTAAAGCATACTCCATGCTTTTAAAGAAACTGTATTTATAGTTGGCAGATGTTTCTCCCATGTAATTTTAGTTGCTCTTTGTTTAAGTGACCTGCTGTTTGTCTTGACCTAGAAACAGTGCAATCGCTACTTGCAGAATTCTGTTTCTTTTTCTTTTAGAATGCTGAAATAACCTTGGTGACCTAGAATGACAGATTTATTTGAAAACAAATGGGTGAGTGGTACATTTCTGCACATAAACCACATTAAATGGTGATTGGGATTTGTTAGTAAACTGCACTTGTTAGTTACACCATTCCAGACACATTAAGCTGCTCTGTATTCAGGCAGACCCAGTGGACTGTCTAGCCCAGTGCTACTTGTTCAGAATGAACAGCAGCATTCTAAGGAGTAGGTATTTCTCAGATTGGGCACCCAAGATCCATTTAATTGGAGTGAGCCAGTGTGGTCAGTGGTTTGAGCAAGAGACCAGGGTTTGATTCCCCAGCTGGGCCATGGAAACCCAGTAGGTGACCTTGAGTGTGTCACACACTCTCAATCTCAGAAAACTCCATGATAGGTCAGCATAAGTCAGAAACAACTTGAAGGCACACAACAAAAACACAACACAACCAGGGAATAAATTGGGGATTTTTGGCATGCAAAACATGTTCCCAACTGTGCTCACTCCCCACTGTATTATCCTGTATCTGAATTTGTTTTCGTGTGGTATTTTTAGAAGCGTTTCTACAGATGTGAATCAAGCAGCTGTAAATGAAGTAAAGTGAGAATGTCTTGTCCCCACTCCACAGAACAGAAGGGGAACATTTCAGGCAAATCCTTCTGTGTAGAGTGCAATAATTCATAAAGTTGTTTTTGTTCCAGCTGTCTGCTGGAAAACTTAAAGAGCAAATTAGTTTTTCTTTCAAGCTTGAGAACTTGCTTATGAATATTAAGAAAGTAGCATCATTGTTCTCTTCAAAGTATTTTTTAAAAAATCTTTCTTACTGAGTTTTCAAAAATATCAGAAGTGCTAAGTTATTAGTTATCAGATCAAGTTCTGGGGAAAGAATTGTTTCCATCCCTTGGAATTCTGTCTAATCCGCCCACTTGCCTCAAACTAGGACCTTCTTCCCAGAGAATAGGCAACCAGTCTACTGGCATCTCAAATGTTACTTCACCACCAGGGACAGTAGCATTTGGCAGGATGAAGTGGCTGCCTCAGCACATTTGGGGATTGGAAGCAGTGGCAGCACGTTGGGGGATAGAACTGTGTGGGACTTGTGGCTTACCTTATGTCTCCTTCTCCCCACCTGAAAAACACTGTCCTTGAGAAATGTTGAAATAAGATGAGCTGCCTATCTCATCAGTTTCTGTAAATGGAATATGGGAAGGGGATGCCATGTTGTCCTTTGCTATAAGGAGCAAAAGATTTCCAGCCAGGCTTCTCCATGTCTCATTAAATTGAGCTGCATGAGCCAGGAGAAAACTGCTCGAAAGTAACTGAAGCCAATGCAAAATTTTAATGCAAATGTGGAGATTGGTTAGACCCTGAACATTAGGAAAGCTTAGACCATGAGGACCAGAATCAAGAGACTGAACTTTTCATCAGTTAGTTGTCAGGTAGGTGGACTATGTGTTGAAATACTTAAAAAATCTTGTCATCCTGTTAGTTTTTAAAAATTGACTAGCAGCCTTGGTGCCGAAGATTTACATCTGCCTTCCACCTCTTAATCAGAAAGTATTTCTGTTCTTTTACAACTCCTGAGGATACACTATTCATCTGTTAACTCTCCTGATTTTATCTTTCCTATTATCTTTTTCTATGTAACTTTTTTTTATCCCTTTCCAAGTCTCACTTCCTAAGGTTTCTTCTGTTTTTTAAGCCAGCCAATCTGCTTTTCCAGCATGTGCTATTTCACATCCTATACTGGTCTCTTTGGTTTGCTGTGCCTCTTCTTAGGATCAGGGGCAGCTAGAGATTCCTCTCCATACTTCACACTGACTTTCAGTGACACAAGGGCAGCTTAGCCAATCATTGTCAGGATTTGGGAGATATGAAGGGAAATTGCCTTCTGTTGAGTCAGATCCTTGGTCCAAATGGCAGAGAATTGTCTGCAAGGAATAGTGGTGGCACTGTGGGGCTGAGGCAGAGAAAGCCCTCCACCGGCCACTGGATCCTTTCAGCTGGAGATGCCACTGATTGAATGAAGGACTTTCTGCTGGTAAAGCAGGTGCTGTACACTGATGAGGCAGATGAGAAAGTAATGGTATGTGTCTGGATAAACTGAATTTAAGACTGGAAAAAAAAATCCACAGAAACTAGGAAAGATGTGCCCATCCCTAACCAAGAGAATACACCTGAGGGAGAAGAAAATTTGGTTCTTGTATAATTGGAAGAGCCATAGTCCAGGAGGAAGTGATTAGAAACCACAGCATCCATTAGAGACCACAGCTTCTAGACAGCTGCCACTCTGCTTTAAACTGAAAAGCAGGCAAAATAAATAGCTAATGACCTAGCTGGCTAGTTAAGTAGATGCCTATAATTTTATTCATTTCATTTACGTGAGTTCAGTTCTTCAAATGCAGAACCTTATGTAGCCTAAAACTGGTACCACTCACTTACAAGAGGGGCTTGGAGAAACCCCACAATTTCTGTACTTCTTCAGAAAGTAGTGATAATTTATATATTATAGATTCCCTTCAGCAAAGTATTAAGCAACGAACATAAATTTAAAAAGTGAAACAACACTTGCATACTTCAAGAAAGTAGTATTTGCATACACTGAATATTTATGGTACTTGGCAGCATGCTCCTTTTTCAGCCAGAGGGCAGCAAAATATAGATTATGTCATATTTTCCCTACAGAAGAAATGGTGCGTGTTAGTTGATGGTGCATGTTAAAATGCTAATTTTTAAATTGAAATCATTGAAGCAAAGTGAACCTTAAATAACTTTAAAGAGGTGTTTCCCTTCCTAACATGATTTAATGTGTGATCAGTAACAGAAACAGTAAGCCGAGATGCATCAGAATCCCCCTGGAGATGTGCACTTTATTAATGTACATCACCATTCAGCACATTTTGAGCCTATTTTGCCACAAACAATTCAGAAATAGATAGGATATTGCTGATTAAGATTTGCCATTGCAAATAGTGGTGTGCTAGTGAAGAATGAACAGCAATGATTGACTGCTTTGATTAGCAGAGTCAATAATACTTCTGTTAGGGGGCTGTAAGTTTTTTTTTTTTAACGTTTGTAGAAAAGAGACTAATACTTTTGTAAATTCATGTATTCCTTCAGAATAGAGAATAGAAATGGCTGTCCTGAAAGTAATCCCATAGAAGTTGGCATCACATGTGATATCTGCCCAGAAGTCTGTAGTGTACTAAGAAGCCCGGCCGGCCCCTCCTGAAACTGCAAACCTCAGGATTCCATAGGATGTTGAAAGTGGAATCAAAGTGCTATAACAGTCTTGTGTGGAAATGGCCCTAGTTATTTGACTCATGTCTTCTACCCAGTCAGACTGGAACAAGGCTGGCTCAAAACATTTTGCTGTCTTAGTCAAAGGGAAAGAAGTGACTCTCACCAAAGCTGCTCACACTGGCAGTCAAAAGATCTCCTTTCTGGAGAGATCACCTACAGTAGTTCTCCAGTGACACCAATGAATTCAGGAACTCTCCTAGACTTATTAGGTTACAGAGAGTCTTACTTACCTAGAATAGGCAGTTGACCAGTCTGCTGGATGCAGGAATCACTCTCCCCTGGTATCAGTCTGACTTCGTAGGCTCTAGTTCAGTGTATACCTATATCCAGTCCAACAGCATGTTCAAGTACTATATAATGGCTTATACATATCACTTAATTTAGATGCTATGGAGAAATAGAAAAATAATATTTTCAGTTCTATTAGGCAAGGCAATATGTAGTGTAATCAGAGATATCTATACAAAGTACTGGTGTGCGTAATTCATCTCACTCAAAATGTGGGGGAGAAAGTAAATGAACTGAGCTTATAATGCCCTGTGGAAATAATCCCCATCCAAATAAATGCATAGAAATAGATTCAGATCATGTTAGTACCATATCTTTGACCTCCATGTGCTCTGTGTTCCATTTGTTGTTGTTTTTAAGTAATTTTTATTCCAAACATTTATCAATACATATTTGTTACATTATCTACACAGTTAATTTCCATATATTGAAAATAATCAGGTTATCTATACATAATTATTTACATTTTCAATCTTTACTATATATTTTTCAATATACGAAATCCCTGTTTCCCTCCCTCCCATTCCCTCTCTCCCTCCCCTTCTTCCCCTTCTACTCCCTTTCCCTTTACGTACTATCCTTTACCCATGCTTTCCCAAGTCCAACCTGCTTTGCAATGATTCTACCGAACCTACAATTTGTGCATTATCTTTTTATTGTTGTGCGTCTAGATTATCTTTCTTTATACCTAGACAAAATGAGTTTTTTGATATTAGAAATTCTAAGTATATATGACTAATATTAGTTATCTAATACACATGGCTTAATAGAATCCTGTAGTTCTCCCCCTCTTAAAGCAGAGCTATTTTAGCAAGTCTTATCATATTGTCTATCTTGTTTGCTGTGATTACAGCCATTTCCACAGTACACTCTTATAGGGCGATTATTCTGCTTTCAACATCCTATAGAATCCTGGACTTTGAAGTTTAGGGAGAGGCCAGCTGGCCCTTCCCTAAACTATGAACCCCAGGATTCCATAGGATGTTGAAAGTGCAATAATAGCTCTATAAGAGTGTAGTGCAGAAATGGCCTACCTTCATTTTACCTGACTATACCTGACTTCCAGTTCCTTTCAAACTGACGGTTTGAAGCTCCTTTCATCAAATTTGACAGCTTCTCCGTTTCCAAAAGGTCTGAGATTTTTAACTTCCAATATTCTGTTGAGGGCTTTCCCCGTCCAGCATCGTGCATAACATAGTCTTGCTGCTGTAACTAGATAAAGTATTATTTTCTTTTTTGTTCTCCATTCTTCTTGTCTTCCAATTACATTTAGCAAATATGTTTCTGGGGACATTTCAAATTTTATATCCAGGATCTTTGTGACTGAATCATATATTTTCTTCCAATATTTCTTTGCTACTTGGCGCGTCCACCACATATGAAAATGTGTTCCGCTCATTTTCTCACATTTCCAACACAGACTGCTCCCTTTATGAGTTACCTTTTTAATTTCTGTGGTGTCATATACCATTGGTACATCATCTTGTTAAGTTCAGGCACAGTGTGAATTTTATATCTTCAGTCCGTATCTTTTCCCATTTAGCCAATTTTATATTATGTCCAATGTTTTGTGCCCACTTTATCATGGGATCGTTGATCTGTTCTTGTCCCAATTCTCTAGTTAATAGCACTTTATATAATTTGGAAATTCTTTTAGTTTTGGTTTCCCAGCAAAATTTCATCTAACTTATTCTCTTCTTCTTCAAAGCCAATAAGTTTATTATCCATTATAAATCTTTCTTTTAGATGTCTATATGGGAACCAGTTTAGTTCAAAGTTTTGATCAGTTCATTCTTCTCTAGTTTTCAACACTGGTTTCTTTCCTTCTCATTTAATCAAGTCTTTATTCCTTAGCAATTCTCCTGATTTTGTCTCAGTTATTTTAAAGGCTTCATGTGGTGACATCCAAGTTGGTAATTTACTATAATTTTTTTTTTATTGATAGTTTGCCAAACTTATTAGGGATCTTCTTTGGTCTTTGAAATCTCTATTTACTTCTGTTTTTTGATAACAAAGATAACTTTGCCAGCCAAATCGTGTATTATAACCTTCTAAATCTAATAGTTTATTATTCTTAAAATGTATCCATTCTTGTTCTGTGTTCCATTTGTATAGTAGCAAAAGTGTAACCCATACTCTGGTGTGTGTTTAAGATTACAGATTTTCTGAAGGGAACCTGTGGACATAGGTCTGTCTGCAAGCAGCTTGCTCTTAAATGCATGGAAGCTGGGCTGAAGTGAGAGGGCAGTCTCAACAAATTAACTATGACATATGTATTTGAACATGCATGTGCATGTATGTGTGTCTATGCTATTTTTTGTCTGCACTTAGAACCTTGTTCACTCACTGTGCTGAGACAGAAAGGCTGGACACTGAGTTATGGGTTAAGTGAGATGGCCATAACTTTAATACATCAAACACAAATAAATATGTTGAACTATACATGTAGAAAAGGGAGGGAGGGGACACTGTGGTCTGTTCTTTCAAGACAGATATATGCCCAAGCAGGGCATTAAGCAACAGGGGTCTGTTGGGAATCTGGCAATACTTTCTGTATTTACCAATCCATAGGGTAGCAAAATGGCTATCAGGAAAGAGGCAACCTATAGATGCCTAAACTGCAGGCCTCAGGGCTTCCCTCCTCTCAATTTAATTTGTTCCTGATGCCCCCTCTCCCCTTTCATACCCCCCACAGGAAGGAGTCAGCCTAGTTTGGCACCCCTCCCCATCTGAGTCCTTTGAAGTAATTGCTGCAGCTGATGGATCAGGTTGTCCGAACAGAGGTCATGTCCCTCTGAGGATAAGGGAAATGGTGTACACCATTGCCTCTGGACGGATGTGCCAAGTATGCACGTATATCCAAGTGGAAGATGGGGGCGCCACCTAGCCAGCTATGGTTGTGAAGGACATCATGATTAGCATGGTGCCAGGCTATGCTAATAGCTGAGTTATTGCACATGCCTTGCCACATCTGTTCAGTGAGCATCTGGAGCTGCCTGAGCTGTGCCCTTGGTGCTGATGTTTGCCTATGATGCAGTTGCCCATGTGGAGTCAATCAAAGGCAGAGTTGAGCTTGCACTTGGGGCAAGGCAAGGCAGACAGGCAAAGCAGACAGAATGGGTACTGGCAGAGAGACCACAGCTATAGGAGTGGTGACCTGGGTGAAAGGTCCCCTGGGAAGGGAGATGCTGACTGCGGTGTAAGTACTGTAGGAATGCTTCCCCCTCTGGGGCTGGAACCACAGGTGCTGCAGGTGTAGATGTCTCTGTTCCCCTGGAGACTGCCAATGCTTAACTGTCCTCCCCTCAGGTACATATGCAGAAGCAGTGGACCTAATTGTTTCAATCAAGCCCTGAATGAGTTGGTAGAGGTCAGCCAAGCCAGGTTGAGTGTCTGCTATAGCAGTTACAATGGGGGCAAAGTATCGGGATGAACAGATACCATATTCAGGGAATGCTGTGGTTCAAAGGTGTGAGTGGGACAGGTCTTTGTGAGTTGCCTTTGAAATTCAACTGTCCCATTACACCAGCTGGGCAGACATTGCTTTGATCTCACTGGCAATGTCATCCATGCAAGTGACCCTGCTAGAGGATCAAGCTGGTCTCTTAGGAACTGGTTTAACACAGGCATCTGCAGCAGGTTGGAGCCTTTCCTGGCTCTTCTGAGGCATGATGGTGAATCTGCAGAAATGTGACTGCAACAGCCTTATCAGCACACTTTGGGAACAGCTAGAGCACCCTGATTACTGCAACCTGTTTGACCAGCAGATGGCAGTATGCAGCAGAACACAGCAACAAAAGGGAACTGGTGCCCACAGACAGACCAATAAGCAGTTGCTTGAATGTGCAGCTGCACACAAGGAGAGGCAACCACCAACAGCAAAGCAAAAGAGTGTGCAATGTGGCATTACACCATTAAGTTCAGCAGTATCAAATCCTGTGTGTAACAGCAGGCAGGCTCTGCAGAGCTATATGTTAGCAGGGTTGATTGAGTGCAGCAGGAGGAATGCAGATGTGGGAGAGGGGAAAGCATGCCAAGGTGAAGATGGGGAAGGGTGGGGAGCAATGGGGATGGAGCTGGAGGGGTTTAAAATCTGGCTGAAGCAATGGGGGAGTAAAGGAGGCTTGAAAGGCCAGAATCTATGGGCTTGGGGGTTTAAATCAAATCCTGATTGCTTGTGAGGAAGCCACCAGACTAGGTATGCTGCAGTCCCTTAAAATTTAAACCATTAAAGAAAATTTTAAAGTCTGTCTGAAGCATTGTTGAGGCAAGGTGAGAAAGGAAGTGACAGTATGGAGCTTTGATCTTCTAATTATTGAAACTTAAACCACACTCCCACCACCTCCTTTTTTCTGTTAAATTTGGCTCCCAGACCTGAGACTCGAGCTGGATTATCTTGCAAGGACCTGAGACTCAGCTTGAGACCTGAAGGTAGAGACTTGAGACTTGACTTGAGATTTGGAGTAAAAGACTTAAATACATCGCTGGTTAAGGCTATCTGCATGAGCTAGAATCCTGGCAAATCAAGCATCACAATGCATACAAGCGGCTTTCTACTTCCGACTCTCTCTAAATCTCTCTCTCTCTTCTCTCTCTTTTTTTTTTTTTGGTGTAAACAGTGGAGGGAACAGGGCTAATATGTTCCATTCCTCTTGTGATTAGCTAACCCCTCAAAGAACACCAAAATAGCACGTATTTCTGTCTGCCTGACTGTCCATCTATCTTGAGGCACTGTGTCACCTCCACCCTGTGCTACTGCATTTTGGCAAGGTCACTGTTTCAATTACTCGCAAGTATTTCAATTGTTAAAATTTTGGATCTCTCAAAGACATCTCAATTTCTCCCTCAGAACATCTTGTCATTAGGGCTAGAACAAAATTCTTCCTTAATGTGCCCAAATTATTTCGACTGAGCTTGTAAACTATAATTCCCAGAGTGTAGGCTTTAGTAAATATCAGCCCTAATTCTTAATATCTGCTTCTGGTTTATCTTCACAATAACTTAGATGACATTATTCTTTACAGCTCTTCTATCAGCATTTGCCTATGGCTACAAATTTTGTTAATATGATATTGACATGTTGTTTTGGATATTCTGGGTCATGCCTTCCTGCATTGTAAATAATGTAGCATTAGGATGCAAGCCCCCCCCCATTTGAACTGGGCAAGAAAAAAAATGCCAATTCCCTGAAGCTTTTCTTTGGAAAGCAGGAAATCGATTGGTTGACATTTTCAATCTTCTGCATCTGCACAATCTATTAATAATGTTAAATTTGCAAAAGGGGATTTCTAATCTCCTTCCCTTTTACTTCTATATGCACTAACTTGTTGGTTTCAAACAGGAACAAAAAACACATTTATGAAGAGTTAGATGATTGGAAAAATTTGCCTTGCATTCTCATGTTCCTGGTTTTCTTCAATGGAGCTGTCAGAAGAGCCTGTACTCTGTCTCTTTGCTATACCACATAAGGAGATCCTTGCAAAAACTTGTTGTATGATAATCTTTGTAAAGTAAATGAAATACCCTGTCTAAATGATTGGTAACTTTAAAAAATCAATATCAAACAGATAGTAACTAGAAACCTTAGGGGACTAAAAGATAACCAAGAACTTAGATTCATCTCTAAAGAGAAGCTAGATGCAAGATAAACCCAGTTTATTTCAACTAAACAGCGATGCTCAGCTGACTTCTGTGCTTCAATCTAATGATGGGTTATCGTGGCTTACACAGATGAATTTAAATGAACATTATTTGATTTCTATTAAAAATAGGTTACTGAATGTATGAACTTACCTTGTGAAAAGCATCATGTAAGAAGTGGGTGCTACTGGATAACATGAGCAAAATGCAACCCTTAAATGGTGCATACACTTCAGCATGAATAACTGAAAAAAATCTATGTGTTCTGGGTGGAGCTGTTGAAAGCTTTTCTTTTTTTTTTTTGGACTACAAATCAGGGAGTAGGGAATTCCAGGAACTGAAGTATATACAAGTAACTTTTCCAAGTTCTGTTTGAGCAAGGTGCTGGTATTAACTCTAGTGCAACATATTTCCTTGCTTTAGAAAGCATTTGTACAATTTCCTATCTTTTTAATATGCATATAAAAGAAAGATAGGTAATCTGTTCCTCAACCAATAAAGGGAATCATGGGTTATTTTATATTTTCTAATGTTATTGAGGATAACTCAGGTGCCTAATCACCAGATACTCCATTTGCATTCTGGTAGTGAAAGAGGGAAAGAAAAATAGAAGGATTCTGGTAGAGTGGCTGATTTAGGTCATGGTGTTATTTGCTATTCAGATATTCTAGTCAACTAATCTAGTCATGGTTCATGCTGGTCTCTTCCCTCTGAGAGAGACTTCCCCCTGCAGCCCTCATGAAGACAGTCTTCTCCTCAATCTGGGATGGGGTGGGGTGCTGAGGCTTAAAAGCATCCTTATCACATGATTGCAGCCATTTCTTTCTTCCCAGGGTTCCTCCCACTCACTTTGTTTTTCCCAATGACTTGCTACAGACTGATATTGACCAATAGCTGATGTCAGTGTCTGGCAGGGGTTTTGCTTTGTCATAGCAACCAAACTCATCTTTGTTATAATTTGATGCAATGTGAATAGTCATTGCTTCATGCTAGGTTTCTTTTTAACAGAAACCCTATTAGTGAATTCCAAAGATGTGTATAAGGATACTGGCAAGACTGCCAAATGTGCATTGGAACTGATGCACATGGATACACAATGCACATTGGGCACATTGCTCGCTTTGCTACATAGTAATGTGACAGTAGCACTCTATTTTATATGGACATTATGAAACTGATCAGTTCTAATTCTTGCATATATAAGTCCACTTATCATGATGTAATTCCCATATGGATTCCAGCCAGTATTTGTAGGAATATGTATCTGATACTCATGTATATTGCTGATCTAAACAAAGGACTTAATATTCTTTCTTTTGTCATAACAGCCAATTTGTTCTTTTCACGTGGAAGGGTGGGTTGTAAATAAATAGTTAGTAAATAAATAAATAAATAAATAAATAAATAAAACAATAAAGTAACCCAAAAGGTAGTTTGCTAGCTTAATAGCAAGAGATAAGGTTTTGCTGTGGTCATGTTGTTTGGACACACAAGACAAACTTTCCTTAAGATTTTTGCTTACCAGGGGGTGGGAGTTGCCTATTAAAACACTTTTGATGGATAAAACTTCCTCATTCATGAACATATCTCACCTTCTTGTGAAGGAGAATCATTTGGCAGTTTGAAGTTAGGAAAGAAAAAGGAATCTGAGTGGCCAGGAGGGGTCTTGCTTTGGAAGTTAGATGTTTGAGAACTTGCTCTTGGGAAATTGAATATAGCTTTTAAAAAGGTGTGGTCAAAATGTGGCTGTGAGCTCTATGTGCCTAGCAAGACTGTTCTCAAACTCTCAACCTTATAGAATCTTTTGACATTGTAAAATCCTCTTTTTGCCCTTCCCCAGGGCTTGTGTAAACTTACTCATGGGGAAGTTTCATGGAGTGGCAATTCACCTTTAAAATACCATGCTACCCAATTGAACATCAAAAATACATTTTTTTTCCAAACACAGAAGTGGACTTCTGGCCATTTTTTCACACTTTTGGGGACACTTCTGGCAATCCATTTGGCTCCCATAGGGTATAGAGGGCAGAAAATTGCCTCTTGACTCACCCATTTTTGAAAATTTAGCAGTGATTGTTTGCTCAACTTGTATATAATCAGATATTCCAGGACTCCAAGACTCTTACTTCTGACGCTGGTGATGTAACATCTTACTACTTGAAACATATTGCTACTCATGCAAATGGGACGTGTGGAATGGCAACATTCACTTCCACTTGAATACTATGACCCGTATAGGATAAAGCAAGATTGACTTCTTTCTTGGGGAAGGATTTCAGATCAGGCAACTCAGGTGATTTCCTGGATCCTGGGTTAAAGACGACTTGTAATGGGTTGTTCACTCAACCATCCAGGCCACAACACAAACAGTTCATCTTCATGATATCATATATCAATGTTATGAAATGACTACACATGCCATAAAAATGTACATTATTCAAAAGTCGAATACATGGAGGGGACACCAAAATTGTAAATTAGCCTATAGCTGCCTCCCTTCCTGTTGATACAGTTAATTTTAAAAACCTTGGGTCTAAATCCATTTGTTAGTCCCTGGTAAAGCAGCTTAATTGAATATAACCTGTTGAAGGATGAATTGATGCTTATGTAAATTTTGTTGTTTGAAGAGAAGCCACTCATATTGTGTGATGGTTAGGTAAGGTGAAGACAATAGGGCTGTAACAGACTGAGCAGTGATCTGGAGTTTTATTTTGGAAAATTTAAGACCCTGGAGCTTGGAGAGTAAGGAACAGTAAAGAAATAACATGATCCACATACATTCCTTTTTTATACTTTAAGTTAAGAGCATTGGCATTCGCTAGTTCCAGGGATGGAGTCAATGTAGCTCAAAATAAAGTGATAAGAGAAATGGCCTGAAAGATGATACAAACAAATGACACAAACCCAACGTACTACATTAGTATGAGAGGGTTGTTAACACAGATAGCAGATTCTAGCCCTTTCCACATGTTCCGTGGAATTTGCGCTGCAACATTTCCAGGTTGTTTTTTTTTGTCCGTGCTACCACGGACATATTGTACAACGGTCTATTGCCATTTCCACATGTCCCGTGGAATTCACGTAGCGGATGTGATTGGCAGCTTTTTTTTTTAAAATGGCCCCGTGCGTCATGACGTGCGTGCTCACGTCATGCCCCGCAGTTCCTCCCATGATGACTCCCTCCTCCCATTCCTCCTGCTAGCCGTAAAATAAACTGTTGATTTTTTATTTTCGCTGTCCTATTCGGGGGAATGGTTTTTCATGCCATAGCTGGGTGGAGTGCAGTTTTTCTCCCTATCTCTGGTGGGTTCTCGCGCCCGTTTTCTGTTTTTATCTTTCCCTGTGAGCGATGGAGGAAGAGGTGTTTCCTGAAGTTGAACGGCCCATTTTAGCTGTATTCTGGCTTCTTGGAGTTGTGCTGGCTGAACTGGAATATCTATGGGCTAAAGACCACGCGAGGAGGCTCTGGTGATTGGCCTTTTATTGGTAATGCTGCGGAGGATTTAAGCTTTTCTATGCCGCTGCTTGGAGGCTTCTTGCGGCGCATTCCAACCGCTGAAGCTGTCCACTCCCACAGCCTGCCCTCTGATTACATCATGCACAAATCAGCACGGTATGAAGGAAAAAAACCACCTTTTCCCCATTTTTCAAAAAGCCCGCGCGCTGACTGTTGCTGACTTAAGCGGGCGGATTAAGGTGTGGAGCTTGCCAAATATGTAAGAGTTAGCGAACGTGTGGGCGATGTCCGTCAGAGCTCACGCTAACTCATTTTATTTCTCCGGTGTGGAAAAGGCCATAATTTGAGAGCAGAAAGCAGGAAGCACTGGCCTCCAAGTGATTAGTCATTGATAGAAGACCAATAAAATCTCATATCTGACTGGATGAGAATAATTGTTTCTGTTCATAGGGGTAGTGGAGATGTGCCTCTGAGTGGGTAGAAAGCCCTGGAGATACTATAAAACCAGCTGAGAGAGAAAGAGAAAGAGAAAAAGAAAAAGGGAAAAATCTTGTAACAGCTTTCATGATTATAATGCTGTGCTTGGTTGATTAATCCACAGACAATGCTAGAAAAAAGAAGGGAAGAAAGAACCCCTATTCTCACATACACTATAAAAATGATATAGTTATAACAAGGATGCTGCTAGGTATAGCAGTGCCAAGGGATATTATATCCCACGGATGCCTGTATGTTCATCTACAAGTGTTAGATTTAAGCCAGAGGTTTAGGTTCCTCTATCTATGTTTTAAGCAGAGGTGCCTGCTAGGAAGAAAGCAAGGGATATAAAGGTTCCATTTCTTACAAGTATGAGAACAATGCATAATTCCTCTTAGTGAATACTGCTAAGATGAACAGCTAAGAATCTGATGAAGCATTCCCTACAAAATACAAGTCTATACAGATGATGTGATAATACTATGAGATGCTAATATGATGTAGAATATGTAATGCCTTACGTGCAGTGTAAAGTCAACTGATAAATAATGTGCCTGGATACTGAGAAGTCAAAGTTTCTCCCTAAGGGTAGTGTATATTTGTATATTGATTATGGTGTTTAATAAATAGCCTACTAGAACAGCAGGGGGCCTGATCATATTCCTGTGTTAATTATCCTGAGATTCCAATACTTAAGAATACTTAAATAGAATGTTATTGCTAACTTTGCCTATTTGGGCTATATTGTTGATCATGACTTGGGAGCCCAGTCAACTAGAAGATGATGAGAGGGATCTCCACACAGATATAGGTTAGCTAACAAATCACAATGAGTCTCTCAGTCTAAAGAGACAAGGTGGCAAACCATGTCTGTTTCAGGCCTGATAACTGTTTGTAGGAACTTCGACAAAATAAAGTACACTGTTTGCATTAAGATAAGAATTGGTCCTTTAACAAACAAATAACATTACATCAAACACTTGGCTCTACCAATTCAATTTAAACATAAAGCTGCAGTATTGTACTCAAATACTTGAACTTATGGCTGATCAAATTCAATGACTTTTACTTCTGAGCAAATAGATGTAGGAGTGCACTTTAAGCATTTCTTTTTTTAAAAAAAATACAACAATTAAATTCTTGTCACTCAGGTAGTAACCTATAAAAGCATCTCTCTCTTTCTCTCTCTCTCTCTCTCTGTTCAAACCTCTCTCAGCTGATTTAAAACTTAGCTTGAATCTTTGCAGTTGGAACTAACTAGTCATTTCTGTGTTATAAATTTCAGAGTAAAGCTTGTTAAAGTATTTTTCTGGCCTTTTGCATTTCTCCTGGAATTTTGCCAGATCCAGCCAACGCTAGAGCAGACATATGCTTATGCACAAAGAGATTTTACAAGAAGTTCTGAAAACTGCACTTTTCATCAACTGTCTGTGGTGCATCATAATCTGAACATAAAATGTGCATTCCATAATTAAGGCTGCATGGCAGTACAGCCAGTTATTAATTGTAGCTCTTGTTCCTTTGAACTTCTCATCTGAAATTTATTTTTCCATTTACTTTTACTTTATCCATTTCGATAATAGCTTTTTAGAGAATTCTAGAGATATTAATTATTTTTTTATTTATGGGAGGGAGTAACAATACTGTCTCCCTTAATTTGCTTTATGTCTGAAATACATTATGGATTAAAATATATCTAATACCAGTAGTATGTTGACTGGTTCTCTTCTTTCCTTTACTGAACTACCCTAATTTGCTTTATTTCTTGAAATGTGCTAGTGATTAAGATATATTTAATACCAGAAGTATTGGTTTGTTCACTTCCTTCCTGTACTGAACTTTGAAAGGAATCCAAATTTTTTTAAGAGAAACATTTAATTGAAATCAAGACAGGTGTTGCCATTCTCCAGATATGGAGATGTAGTTTAACTAGGCAAAGGTTACTACAAAAAGATTTAATTCTTCACTGATTTTCCTCTTGAAGGAAGCTATTAATAATTTTACCAATTTTCTTCCTGCTGTGAGAAAGTCTTTCAAAGCCATGCAGTTTTCAATGGTGATTTGCAATTTGGGAATTATTCTGCACAAAATTTGCATGAAGTTGTTTTGCATAGAAACTACCATTTTCTGCACAGAACATACAATTTCTGCACAGAAAAATTATTTTCTATAAAGAACAAGCTAATTTCTATGGGGGGAAAAATACTGTTTTCTGTGCAAATCAATCACATACAACTTTTATATAGAGTAAGTCCTGAACTGCAAAATTCTCATCTTTCCAAGATTCTTCTCATCAGAGTTTCTCAACACTTGTCTTTTTCAGTGATCTTTTCTGGAACATTTTCAAATATTCTTTCCACTCCTATTGCTACACTGTTTTAGTATAGTTACTGTGAGCCAGCAGGGCTTCTCATTTATGCTATGAATTAAATCAGTTGGGGAGAATTCTAAACATCACAAAACTATTTTTATGGGCTTCCCAAGGTATTAGGTGCAAGGATTGGGGGATGAGAGTTAAAGTAAAGATGAATAGGATTGTAAGACTGGATTGTAGTCTCATACAGGGAACCTGGGAACAAGAACTCTTTTCTGTTAACTGGCTTTCTAATATTTATAGTGAGATGATCACTACAGATACTTACCATGTTTGCTTATCAGACAATATTTATAGATTGATTTATTTTGAACACTTATAGTTCTCCTTTTAGTCTGATAACATCTAAAGGAACTATAGATCAAAATGATAAATACAGAATGAAATAAAAAAACCCCTAAAACAGTGGTTCTCAACCTGTGGGTCCCCAGATGTTTTTGGACTTCAGCTCCCAGAAGCCCTGAGCATTGACCATAGTGGCTGGGGCTTCTGGGAGCTGAAGTGCACAAACATCTGGGGACCCACAGGTTGAGAACCACTGCCCTAAAAGATAAAGCATTTTCCCTACACTGAGCTTCTGGCCGAGCAAAAAACACCAAGTCACGATTTATATCTCTACTCTGCATCCTCCCCAGCCAAGTATACATCCTGACCCTATAGAACCTAACCTATCTTTATCCATTTATTTATAACCTCCTTTTTCTCAAGTCCTGGGATGCAAGGTGGCTTACAAAAATTATAACAGATACAGATGAAAATCTAGCCTCACTAAAAACATGCATCTTTTACACATGTTATTGTATAAAACTAAAAAAAAGATTTTTATAAACTACAGAGGATGGCTAAACTGAGTAACCATTCAGTTTAGTAATTCTATGAAATGGACAACAAAAATAACAACAGCATGAAATTTAACAAAAGAGTAAGTGGATAGATTTTTGCCTACAGGAAACACATGTCAAATCAAATCACATTTTATTAGCAACAAACCAATGGCAATTGCAATTTTAATAGGTGTATACCTGGTCCTTAATCCCACAGTGGCACACTATTTTTCTATGGTGGTGAGACTGTATGATCCTGTGAGGCAAGAGGTTATGCTAATGGTAGCAGTGGTGCTAGTAGGGTCTCTCATGTCAGACACAACAAAAGAAGACCAGAACAAAAAAAGCAGAACAAGAGACCTATTTCATAAGATCCAAAAATTCAAAGGCAAAGAAAGAAATTAACAGATTATGGAAATAATATACTCAAGAACTATATAAAAGAGATGAAATGACGGCAGATTCATTCAAGGAAAGACCATTTAAAGATGAAACCATAATTTTAGCAACTGAAGTGGAAGCTGCACTCAGAGTACTTGGGCAAAATAGATTACAAAATACAAATGAGGTATCAGTATAGCTGCTTCATGTGACACAGAGAGACTCTACTTTAACACTAGCTAAAATCTGTCAACAAATATAGGAAAAAAAATGGCCCACAGATTGGAAATGCTTAATACACGTGCTAATCCCTGAGAAAGGGAACAGCTGGGAATGCAGTAATCACAGAACCATTGCATCAATCTCCCATACAAACAAAGTGATGCTCAAAATTCTACAAAAAACACTTTCATCATATATGGAACAAAAAAAGCCATATGTCCAGCCTGGATTCAGAAGAGGAAGAGGCATGAGGGATCATATGGCAAACAAATGTTGGATAATGCAGCATACCAAAGAATCAGAAAAAATCAGCCTATGTATTGCAGATGATAGCAAAGCCTTTGATTGTGTAGATTATGAGAAACTATGGATCACTCTTAAAGAAATGGATACACCACAATAATTGATTATCCTAATGTATAATCTGTAATTAGGACAGGAGGCTACCGTTAGGACAGAATACCAAGAAATGGAATGGTTTCAAATTGGCAAGGGGGTCAGACAAGGCTTCGTTCTATCACTGTATCTGTTTAACTTGTATGCTGAACATATATATAAAGCAGGATAAGACTCTGAGAAAGGAAGTGTGAAAATTTGAGGAAGGAACATTAACAGTTTAAGATATGCATATTACTAGTAGGAAATAGCAAAGACTTGGAATGTGCTGAAGAAGGTCAAGGCACAAAATGCAATTGCAGGTTTACAGTAGAACTTTAAGAAAACAAAAATATTGATCACAGATTATTTATATAACTTTAAGGTGAACAATGAAGATATTGAGATAGTGAAAGATTTTGTATACGTTGACTCAGTCATGAATCAAAATGGGGACTGCAGTCAAGAAATCAGAAGAAGACTAGGACTTGAAATGGCAGTGATGAAGAAACTAGACAAGATCCTCAAGTGTAAAGATACATCATTCAGTACTAAAGTTAGGATTGTCCATGCCATGATATTTTCAGTTACTATGTATGGTTGTGAAAGCTGGACAGTGAAGAAAGATGATAGGAAAAGAATCAAGTCATTTGAAATGTGATGCTAGAAGAGAGTTCAGTGGATACTGTGGACTGCTAAAAAGACAAATAAATGAGTCCTAGAGCAAATCAAGTCTGAACGTTCCCTAAGACCCAAAATGACTAAATTGAGGCTGTCATATTTTGGACACATCATGAGAAGACATGACTGACTGGAAAACAGAATGATGCTCAGCAGGGTAGAAAGCAGTAAGAAAAGAGGAAGACTCCATTACAGGTGGATAGACTCAATCAAGGAAGTCATAGCCTTAGTTTATAAGACCTGAGCAGGGTTGTTGATAATAGGGTGTCTTGAAAATCTCCCATTCAGAGGGTTCCCATAAGTTGAAATCAAATTGAAGGCAGCTAAGAAAAATATCAAATAGCAAACATAACCAGCATAAAGGCATATCAATATTGACACTAAAGCAATCATATGTCAAACGTATGTCCCAAAAACAGATAGAAACTGAAATTTCTTGGCTTGTGTATAAAGGCATTGAATTAATTGAAAAATAAAATTATACAATTTAGAACTCAGGACTTGATTGTACCCTGTATTTAACAATTCCTAAAAATGTTGGAGTTTTTAGTGAGACAGCAGAATCACAATCTTCAAGGAATTCAAAGCCATAGCTGTGTTAATCTGGATCAGTATGCAAAAGGATCTTGCAGCAACTTTGAGAGAAAGAATAAGCTTTCAAAGGCTTAGTCTGTTTCATCAGATGAACTGATGAGCTGATGATTTAGATGCACTGATGAATTAGACTTGCATCCGATGAAGTAGGCTTAAGTCTATGAAAGCTTATGCTTTCTTTGTTTTAGTTAGTCTCTATGGTGCTACAACCATAGATCCCTTTGCAGTCTTTAAAGAAGAAATTTGTGTAATAACTGGCTACGTTTCCTGGTTGAGATAGTAATAACTGTTACCCTGTGAGTTGGGGGTCCCGGGAGGGATGCCCAAACAACCAAACAACAACAAGCAAAGATGGTGAAATTAGCTGGAGCACTCTCTTGGCTAACGAGAGGCAGGGTAACTTAGCGGGGATCTTTTATCCAGTGTATACAGCGTCAGGTCAGTGAGTAGGTAAAACAGTTCAAATAACAATTAAGATTTATTAGACAATTATTAAAGAAAACACGAACACACTCCTAACTAGAAAAGGAAAATAGAATTCAAGGGGAATGGGTGACAGGCTTTCCTGCAGTCCTGGGGAAGCCGATTGTAGAAGAGGAAACCCGGCGTGGCGGCTGAGGGGAATCTGCTGAACCAAGCAGCAGCAAGGCAGAGTAGAAGTCCAGAGCGATCCAGCGAGAGTTCCAAACAGCTCTCAGAACTGGGTTTTTTTTATCAGGGAAAGAATGACCGTAGGCTAGTCTGATCTTGGGCGAAAACAATAAGTTTTGGGTTGGAGACAATGCCTCCAAAAGGTCAGAATTTACATGATTGAGTTATGTTCCGAATTGACAATAGTATGGCTGGTATGTAGATGCGGCTAACTCGGCAGTTAAGCACTTAACTCACCAGGGTGCCCTCTCAGGGTAGAGGGTCTCTTTGTTTATAATGAGGGTGTTTGTTTCGGGAGGTCCCCTAAAGCAGATCTGGCTTGGTTTGGTGGGAGCAGCAAATAGTAGCCATGCCTAGCTTCGCACTTGTTCGGTGGCCTCACAAACACTTGGCTGGTGGCAGAGCAGGGCCGAATTGCGATATCAAAGTGATATCTTTGGTTCACCAAAGGCCAGGCCAGTACACAGTGGTAACATAACGAGACAATTAACTCTTCAGATGATTTTTATACAAGGAACAAAACAACAAAATGTGGCCCACATTTTTCATATTTCCATCCCTGCATACATGTATCCCATTCTGAAATGGGATTCTCCTGTATGGAAATACACATAAAGGATGAACACACAGTACAGAAATGGTCAGAGAGTGGCCCTGGGGCCACATGCAATCCAAGAATATTTTTGTGGTCTCTGGCCATCCCCGACCTCCTTGGACCACTCTTTTGCTGTCAAATAGAGGGGAGAATTACTTTTCTTTGAGGTTTTCAGGAGTGGTGATGCATCTTTTCAATAGTTCACAGCACACATTTTCTTTAACCAGTTATTTTTATGTTAAAGAATATATGCATGCTGTGAACTATTTCAAACTGTGTTTGAAAAGTCAGGAATAGACTTCTGGCCACTTCTGGGGGTTTTATTTTGTTCTGGCATTTTTCTGAGCATTCTGTGATGTCTCTGGAGAGTTCCAGAGAAGAAAATTGGCCTCCACACCTGTAGAAGTTGCCGCTCAAGAGTGTGAAGATAGTCACTATGCATTCAGTGTCTCTCACTGGTGTGGGACTGGAGGTGCATTGATTCTCAGTGGGAACGTGAAGGGCCCCATCCCTGCTCCAGCTCCTAAGAACCATGTTTTTACATCTAAAAAATTTCAAAAATGCCCCCCTTGGGGCATGGGACAATTTTCTTATGTTTGGACCTTCCTGTTTACTTCCAGTTTTTAAAAATGCTTTTTCTTAGGCCTAAAACAGCTAGGAGGGCATAGTGAAGCACATCCATTTGAAGATGTGGGGGACATATTTTCCTGTTTTTCTAATGACTTGTGGGCTGCACTTTCCCTAACCCCTACAATAGGAGGAAAATGGATAGGAAAATAATCAGAGCAGGAAAAAAAAAAGGGAGAATGAATGCTATTCTTCCTACTTTTTGCCCTAGTACAAACCTAACAGGACTTGGGAATCTTTTGAGACTGATATGAAAAACTCTAACCAATCACAATCCTATCCAAAGCTACCTGAATGTAAACACTATTGCACTGAATGGACCTGGCCTCTGACTAGGCACGTTTAAAATTGCACTGTCATGCATGTTGAAATCAGTGGAACTTGCACCTGAGAAAGTAGTCATGTATAGAGTTGTGATGTCAAGACATTTATAAATAAAAGATAAAAAAAATAATAATAATAATAAAAAAAGATAAAGAATACAAAATGTAGAAGAGAGAAGGCATCTGATTTGGACCCTGCTATGTAGATGCAAAGAATGTTCAGAAATGTTCTTGTCTTTGTTGAATATGTATATTTGAACACATAGAGACATCAACTGCAGGGAGACTGAGTGAGACTGAAAAGAATGCAACATTTCAATATTTTTCATTGGGAATAGTATTTGCATAATAAAATGCTATAATTTTGTGCAAAATTCTGTTTTTATTCCAACAAAATTTTAGCAAAAATGTCCACAACAAGAATACTCACTGGAAAATGCACAAAAGCACTCTGTAATCTCCCCCAGTGGGGGAAAAAAAAGCATTTGAAGTGTTTTAGACTCACATGTAAGAATGAAATAAGGAAAGATTTACATTCCCACCTTGAAGGACTGTTATCAGCCTATGGCAATGTTCCCCAGTCTTAATGAAGCATGGCGATGGCAGAAGTATAGGCACAGTCACTGTCTCATGAAAATGAGGATTATTATAATATTTCAAGAAGCATAAATAATACTGTTTTAATGTTGCATCTTTAATGTTATACAGTGCTTTCCCTCACGAGAAAAACTGTGCCATCTTTATTGTGGAACAATGTCAGTGTTTGGGGACTTTGTGTCTGACAAAATGCACTATGCCAGGTAATAGAATGGCCCTGCAGGATTTAGAAGTTGTTGTACCTGATAGATCCAGAAGAAAGTCAATTAAACTAGAGAATGACAACCAGAGTAATCATGACTTATTTACCAACTGTGTCCCTTTAGGGTTGTTTCCTGAAATCTGTGTAAATAAAGGTGGGGAACTTAATCAACAGATAAATCAGTAAGAAGCCACAGCATTTGATTCAGGGTGGTTTTTCCCTGATTCCCTTTGGGCAAGACTGTGAAAACCTTGGGTTGTTTTTTAATGCCCTTTCAGTCCATTTGGAAGAATGCGTGGGAGGAAATGAATTGATTGTTTCAGAGGCTGCACTGCATTTCACAGAGCTCTTGTACCTGAAATTCAAATTTGCATTAGATTAATTTCATAGGGATTTAATTTTAGTGCTGTGTTTAACCATTCTCTTTTATGTGCTCTAATGTCTCCCTTGTCCTTGTTTCTCCTGTTCTGATACATTTCTGGAACTGTGTGGGTGCTGTGTAACATCTTCAGGCACTGTCTACAGAGCCTTTTTCTTCCTTTTTCGGTAACTACCAAGTGGCTTATTAAAGCAAGACAAGATTTCTTTCTCAATCCCCATAGGAACTTCAAATGTTGTGGGAACAGAGGAATGAGAGGCTGGGAATTTTTTCTCCCCCCAAGACATATACAGCTGGGAATTAAATTATAAGATGTGCTGGAAATTTTACAGAGTCAGAGTAATAAGAACCCACGGGAGATTATTGAACTTGTGAGCACAGCAAGAGGAAAGACACCAATGATCGAAGTACACCATGGTCAGAATTCTGTTGGTTAGTTTCGACAAAAGTAGACTCATTAAGTCAATTTGTTAAATGGTGAGTCAATACATAGGTAAATCTAATTTAGTAACCTCTAGCTGGAATTAACAGTATTAGGCCCAAATTTGCCCAACTGGGTCTGAAAAGACAGGTTGGATACTTATTATTTGAGGCCAAAATCCAACAGGACTGTTCCCCTGATAGAACTGCTTCTGTCAGCACAACCAACAGGGCAGGTGATTCTCCCCTCTCCTGAAACTCCGAAGCACCTTCAGACTTTATTCTAGAGGGCTAGAAAATACCCTGAAAAAGGGTTTTGTGCAGGATAGAGTGCTGAAGAGAGGAAGGGATAAGAAGAAAGTCCCATCCTGATCACAAATGGGCACCAACATGATACGGAGTTAAGGCACAAGCAAGAATCTGTGGAATATGATTTAAATTTATAGCTCTCTAAATGAAATCCATGACAATAGTACTTTGATAAGGCAATATGAAACACTGAATAAGAAGGGTTTTTTTATGTTATACGCACCACATGTAAAAATTAAAGAAAAGAAAAAATTACCATGTTGTTGTTATGTGCTTTCAAGACATTTTGGATTTATGGCAACTATAAGGCACACTTATCACAAAGTTTTCTGGGTTGAGAATGTGTGACATTACCAAGGTCACCCAGTGGATTTCCATGGTCAGGTGAGAATTGAACCTTGATCTCCAGGGTCATAGTTCAATGCCAAGCCACTACACCACATTACTGTAACATAGGCCCTTTCCACACAAGGCGAGGAAATCGCTCTGCAATGCTACCAGCAGTTTTTTTCTGTATCTGCACTAACACGGACTTTAATTTACGAAGTTCCATACGTCTCTAGCATGAACCGGTCTAGCATGTGTTAATAGATCCACACGATTTTCTCATGGCCACTCCCGTTAGTCTCCTTACCTCACCCCCTTCGGCTGTGATTGGCTGTTTTTTTTTTAAATGGCTCCGTGCGTCATTACGTATGTGCTCACGTACGCACAGCCACCTAGGTCCTCCCATGACACCTCCCACTGCCCCTCCTTCCTTTGAAGCTTCTGGAGAGAGATCACTTTTGTGTTTGAGTGTTTTTTCTCTGCTCCTCTTTCTGCCGTTTTGTGCTGGTTTTGCAATGGAAGAAGAGGGGATGACCAACGTTGCCAGGGTCCCATTGCTCCAAAAGATACCGTGAATACAGGGGTTTGAGTGCTGGACTACAGAAGACCAGAGTTCAGATCCCCACTCAGCCGTGGAAACCAACTGGGTGACCTTGGTCAAGTCACATTCTCTCAGCCTCAGAGGAAGGCAATGTTGGCACACCTTGCCATTGATCAATTTTTGGATGGAGACGTATGCCTTCATTTTAGCTGGGGAGGGAAGCGGTTGGGTCACTTGCAACAGAGGCCATTACACTCACCCACCCTCTGTCCCCGCTGGGATTCAGTCCAGGGGTGACCACATGCCACTCTCTCCAGACGCTGGACTGCAGCTCCCAACATTCTTCTCCATGGCCTATGCAGTTGGTTTGGGGCTGCTGGGAGCTGCAGTCCACCAGAGGGGCACCCGCACCTGCAAAGGGGCACGCATCCTTCCCCCGCTCCTCTGGATGCCTCCATGGCACTGTCAAAGCCTGCCCCACTCAGAACTACACTTCCCGGCATGCTTTGGGAAGAGAGCGATGACGTCTCCCAGGTCTTCCGAAGACGGAGCGGTACGGCAACCAATGGAGCGCCCAGCACGGCGCAGCTCGTCCAATAGGGATCACTTGGGGGCAGTGGAGGTGGCCACGACCGCAGAGCCCAGCGAGAGAAGCCCGGAGAAGTGAGAAGAGGAAAGCTGCAAGGGCAGGGGTACCCACAGCCCTCCAGATTGGGGCTTTACTGCAACACCCAGCATCCCCAACCAGCTGGCCAGTTGTAAGGGATGCTGTGAGTTGGAGTCCAGCCACATCCCAACAGTCGCATGATTCCCACGGACACTACAAGGGTGGGGATGCGTGCAGCCCTCCAGATGGGGCTGTTGTGCAATGCCCAGTATCCACGGCCAGCAGGAGAATGCTGGGGATTTTCATCCGACAAAATCGAGGTGTTGGAAAGGATATGAACCCCCCTCTCTGACTCCTAAGGTACTGTCTGAAGTCAGATGAGGGGAAAGCCTGTCAGTCTCGGGACTACAATTCCCAGCAATTCCTATGTAGGATGATGGGAGCTGCAGTCCAAAGACAACTGCAGGGGTCTCTTTTCCCCATCTCTAGTTTATTTTTTTATGGGGGAGGCATTTTAGGTTGGGATTCCCCCCCCAATAAACCCTCTCTGATTTCAAAATAATTTTTTTTAAAATTTTTTTTATGGGCATTTAGGTTCTTGAGCTCTTCCTCCCCTCCAAAAAAAATTTCTGGTTTCAGATTTTGTCTGAGGTATATAAGCAGCAGAGGCGGACACTCAGTGGCTCTCCAGACCTTGAGTTCCATTTCCAGGAGAAAGGCAACCTACAAATATAATAAATAAATTAATTAAATAAACTTTGAAACCCCTCCCCAAAATAAAACTGTAATAAAAATGAAAAACTGATTAGTAAAAAGGGAAGGGAAAATATTGTAGGTCCCATACAGCATGCCAGCCAACACATGGAGGCTATTTTAAAATAATTAAGGGGGATACGGGAGTGCTATCAGATCAGGGGAGAGACCAAGCAGTCTTTTGTTCTAATATGAGGAAGGAGAAAGCATTCAGCAGTCCCCCCGAAATACAAGCCCCCCAACTGCATATCTCCAGCCTCCGGAACTGCCAACAGCTCCATGCACACATGCAAAACTTATTTTAAACTGATAAAGATAAAAACATATGGAATTTTAATCCAAACTACGTACCTGCAATCTTTTTTCTTTTTCCTGCTGTAGCTCTTAACCACTTTCCGAGGATTAAAAAATGGCACTGTCCTGTTCTTTGTGGAGCGGGACCAACCGCTGAGGCTGTCCACGCCCGCAGCCCGCCCTCCGTTGACCTCATGCGTGAATCAGCGCGTATCTGCGCTTCTACACAAATGAGCACGTATGCGATAGCGCGCCTCGGGGGAAAAAAACACATTTTTCCAGGTTTTTAAAAAACACGCAGCGCCACCACTTCCGGTCGCTTCTGAGTGGTTTGAGGCGTGGAACGTCAAAATTATAAACAACCCAGCGCACTCCACTGTGTGGACGACCTCCGTTAGAGGTTGCGCTGCCCCTTTCCATGTGGAAAGGGCCATAAACTCTCATGGACAAGGGTCCACTTCTTAAGATCCTTCTTAAGATCCTTTTCCTCAGTTGATAAATGTGTCTATACTATATATGCTTACCCAAAGAGAGAAAAAAAGGGAGCCAAGTAACAGTTAACTACTCAGAGTTGCAAGGGCCAATACTGGAGCAATGGATTTGTTCTTGTGAAATCACTGGGGCAAGACAAGCAAGGGCTAGTGGTTGGGCCAGAACTGCTTCTAAGTCAGCTGATTATGGAAATGGTCATGTGGGCAGTCGAGGTAAATGGGGCAAGAAATTCGGCAAAAGCCAGATAATATGGCAAACCAATGCCTCAAGAAAAACAAAACAAAACAAAAAACCTCAAAGTGTTTGATAGCCAGGGAGGTGGCAAAATATAGCAGTTTCTGTCATTCATGCTTATGCTCACATTCTGTGTGGCCTTGCCTAGAACACTCATGACACATGGGGAATTTTTTTTAGATCCTACAAAGCTGCTGGAGCTTATGGAAAGCTCAGTGCCAGCCTTCAGGAGATGTTTGTCCAGGCCTTCCATCACTTTTGCCAGAATTTGCATAAACAAGAAGGCCTGACTTGCAAAATTGATCCTGCACCCTCTACCTTTCTTCAGATGGCACAACAGGCCCAGATACATACATCTGCTATCTCTGGCCCTTTTCGCACCTTACCTTGATGGCGCGATGAACTAGAGCCCTCACGCTATTACAAACATCGCAAGAGAGCCCCTTGCACTTCGCACAACAGTAGGGCATTTGCAAGAGAGCACCAGTCCCCGCCTGGTGCCTCTTCCGCATGTCGGCATACTGGGCCACACCCAGGTCCCACCCTGTCCCCACCCCACCACCCCTGATTGGTCGGTGGGTTTTCTTTTTTTTCTTTTTTTCTGCCTATTGTGCTAACATTAGCACGATAGATCCTGCCAACATTAGCATGATAGATCCTGCCAACAGGCGATTGCAGCAGCCCCAAGGGCAGACTGGTAGCAGGGCTCACCCCCCCCCCGTAACGGGGTGCTTCGGAAAAGGCGGAGACTGGCAGGACAGATTGCAGCTGTGATGCAGCTGGAGCTGCAACCCTCTCCACCATGCCCATGAGGCACCATGGAGCCTGACCAGACAGAGCTCCTCGGGACACTAGCAATACAGCTGTATATGAACAGCATGACTACCCTGCGAGCCTGGAGGGCACGACAGCAGCGGCGGGGCAGGAGAACTGTTGTGGAGGCGGCTGCCGCCATCTGCACTCAAGCAGCCACTGCCACCACTGCCTCCGTAACAACTGATGGGGAACAGCCAGCAGATCCCCACATCACCGTGCATGCCTGGGGTGGCACGGAGAGGCCCAACTGCTGAGTACAGGGGGCACATGGGCACAGAGGGGGCCTCGGAATTGGTGGGTTGGACATGGACACGTTGCTGATGGAGTGCCATGTTACTGCAGGACACGCACACACAAGCAGTCGTGGGCACCAGCAAACCCATCTGGCAGCAGCACCAGGGTGTGGCACAGTGCCACAGGGACCCCACCGGGGGTCGTGCTGCAGCAGCGGGTGCCTGGCACTCACCGTGGCACACGTCATCATGTCACCTGCCTTACTTCTCCAGGCCAGGCCTCCTGAGTTCAGTCTCCTTAACCTCCCCCTGCTTCCTGCGGCCGCTAATGAGCAACTGTGCCATGTTTTCCCAATGCCCGCTCAGTTGACATTCCTTAACTGCAAGGGCTGCCAGACTGGGAGCTGCTTATCAGCAGCCCACATTTCTGTCCAGATGCCTCCCTGTTGTCCTGGACATGCACCTGCATCCAAGGCCTGGGAACTGCCCGGCTCCTGGCACTCCCGATCAGCCCGTTCCCACTGGTAGCCAACAGCCCAGAGGGGAGGTGTGGGAGATGGTAGCCCAGGCATAGGGAGGAACTCCAGCTCCCATCACTTCCACTGTGCCTGGCAGCCTGTGGGGTGGACAGTGGGGCCCAGCCCGACACCCCCCCGTGTCACCTCCGACAGCCCGGGATGCCCCTCCCCCAGGGAGGTTTGTACCTGTCGACACTGCAGGGCCGTCATCCATGCCCCGAGAAGCATCCGTGGGCTCTTTCTCAGGCGCAGCGACCCTGGTGTCTACGCGACCATCGCCACCACCACGGAGCAGTTTGAGGCTAGAGGCTACACGCTTCGGGGCCACACTAGCATCCCCATGGAGGATGGCATGAAGTTGCTTATAGTAGGGGCAGGTAGCAGGCTTCACTCCTGTCAAGCGGTTATGGGCGAGGACCCGGCGATACTCCTGGCACATTGTTTTCGTCTTGTTCCTACATTCCAAGGCTGTCCACCGGTGTTCCCTCTGTCCCTTATCTGCTGCGATCTCCTCAAACACTTGCATGTTCCTCTGGCTACTTTGCAGGAGCTCTTGATGCCCCCAGATCTCTAGGAGATCCTCGATCTCAGTGGGTCACCAAGCTATGCCTCTGCCCTGCACCCTCTCGGGGGAGCTGGGCGCATCCATGCCGCCCTTGTGTCGTGCACCGAGGGGGCACACATTCCCCACGGAGCTTCGGCTGGAGCTGAGGGCAGGCGGGAGAGCCCCTGCCCATGTACTAACATGCTAACGATAGAACTGATGAACTCCTGGCAAGGGACTGGCAGTCGTCCCTATGGGCGACCTCAGAAACTTTCAGGACAACCCACCTGGGCCATCTGTCTGTTGCTGGCTGATGACACCTGTGTCTGTTTGGTGAAGCCCCCTGGAGGACGAAGGAAGTGGCCAGCTCAGGACCGTTTGAAACTAGGGGCGGAATGAGTGTGAGTTTCTGTCTGAATGGTGAGGCCAGTGTGTCCGTTGCGTGGCGCGTGAGTGGTCTTGTGTTGTGGGTGCGTCTGTGGTGTGTCTGGAGATGCCACGAGAGGGGACCCTGTGGGCCAATGATGAAGTGAAGGTCCTCCTTTCTCTTGTCACGGCCAGTGAAGGCGTGGATGTGCTCATGAAAAGCACTGCTCTGCCCAGCAAGGCCCTGTATGAGGGCCTAGCAGCAGCCCTCACAGCCAAGAGCTTCGAGAGGATGGCGGCCCAGGTCACCAATAAGTTTAAGGCTCTAAAGTGTCACTTTTTCGACGCTATGGAGATCTTCCATGGCCATCCGCCCCCTCATGCCCGGCTGAAGTTCTTCACTGCCATGTTCTGCATATGGAAGATGGTGGGGAAGCCCAGGTGGGCCAGAGGCACAAGGGCGGTAAGTGACAAAGCACATACCCACGTTGTCCCTGCTCCCATGCCACCATGGCCCTGTGGGTGGGGGCAACATCCCAGCCATGGAAGTCCTGGCCATGGTGTCACCTCACTTTCGCGTGCCACTCAGCCACATTGCTGGCCTCAGGGCTGGGTGGCCACCTGAAAGGGCTGCCCACAGGGACAACCATGGGGGGTCAGTCACCTCACTGCCGCCCCCTCGCTTCTATTGTTCCTGCAGGAGCTTGGAGGTGTGTAGTCCACGGCCGCCACCTGCTGCAGGACTGCTTGGGATGCGACAAGGAGGTAGGTGTCCCCGGGCCAACCTGCCCATGGGTCTGCCTGTGCTGAGACAGTAACAACGCCCCTCTTGGGGGGCGCTGCCGTAGCCCTGGCTCTGACCGTGCTTTACCCAGCTGAGATCTGCTTTTTTTCCCCTGCCTGCAGCTCGCCGCAAGACAAGGCCTCTGCCAGAGTCCTCCCAGTCATCAGAGGGGAGGGGACATCGGCAGGCTTCACCAGGCCAGTGCCTCCATGCCCGTGGAGGGTGAAGCTGCCAGTACAGGGAACACACCCGTCCTGCCATGCAGTCCCCCGAGACCAGCAGTGCTGTCCGCTACCAGTTCCCCCATCTACTGTGCCCAGCAACCACACTGCATTCGTGCACCTGACAGGGAATCCTGCCTGGGCTCACCACTCCCCTCGGGGGGGGAGGGCTGGGTTGCTGCTGCTGTGGCTAATCTTATTGTCTTCGCCCCCCCAGCTCATCCGGAACCACTCCCCACGGACTGTCCACCACGTCGGAGGAGGACATTGAGGTGGTGGATGACGGGGCCAGGGGCTCGCCCAGTGCAGGGTTGAGCCATGTGCATGGTGAGTGGAGATGGTACTGGTCTGCTGCCACACACATAGCCATGTGTGGTTGTCTCTCCCAGCTTCCCTGCACACAGAAGCTCAAGGAGTATTCCTCCCTGAGCTTCTGCTGTTGTGTCATCCCTGACAGGAGAGGGACCTGTCCTCCTCCAGCAGCAGATGGCTGGTGTGGAGCCCCGGGGGCAGCTGTGCGGCGTGCGGCCTCTCCAGTGCTGGTGGCTGGTAAGTGCTGGCGGCAGGAAGGGTGGTACCCTGACAGGAGTCCCCCTGTCCCAGGCCCGTCCGCCATGATGGTGGCTGACTGTGGGAGCTGAGGCAACTCCTACACACCCATGGGCACTCAGTGACAGACTGCTGTTCCAAAAGGTGCAGCTGGAGTCGTTGAAGGGCCAGCGCTGCCCACGGTGCTGGACTTGCTCCTGTGAATGCGGGAGCTTGAGGAGCGGGTGGCCTCATCGGAGGAATATTACAGGAGGGAATGTGAGTGTCTGGGCGGCTACTGCTCAATACCCCTTGGAGCATGATGTTGGGGCCGCCACCAGGCTTCTCATGGCTGGACTGACACCTTGTTTCCACCTGTCTTTTCCCTGCAGATGAGACCCTCCTGAGGTCCGTTGAGGCCATGGCGATGGCTGTGGTGCAGAGGATGGGGTTCCTGGAGATGGTGGTTCAGCATCGCCTGGCTGCACTGGAAAAAGGAAAGTGGCTCAGCTGCTCCAGTGGAAAGAGCAGGTCACGGGGCCCTGCTGAACTGTCGCTGGAGGTGGCCACTTTATATAGTTGTATATTTGATAGTGAATATTTTCTGTATATAGTTGTACATTTGCTGCTTTGTATCTGTTTGCTTGTTTTTTTGATTACCTGTTCCTTGATCCTGTATGTTTCCTTGTCCTACCTCCTTCTGTGTTGTCTGTAATGTTCCCATGTGTATGTATAATAAATCTTTCTTGTTTCTTAATAGTAGTGTGTGGTTCTTTGTTTGGGGCAAGGGAGAGGCTGTTTTGGGTGGGAGGTGGGACGGCCATAGGAGTGGCGGGGGGATGGGGTTTTCGCTCTGCTGTGAGAACTGGGCTGACCCTCAGCCCTCAGGAGACGCTGATCCGCGCTACGGTGCTAACCTGCTAACGTGCTAAGGTGCTAATGATAGTGCCTTTTTTTAAAAAAAAATTAGTCAGCCAGACCCTGGTGGCCGCTGTCGTCTCAAGTGTGGTGACTGCAATCCCAGGGTGGGATCTTGCGGCAACGTGTTGGGCAGTGTTCCCTGCTGCCATGGGGGCGGCGGCATCCCTGCTGCTGGGCAGGGTTTCCCCTGGGAGTTGCTGCGTGATGGACAGGCAGCTGGGGCTGCCTGCACCCCACCCACGCCCGGGTCCTTTGCATAAGCACACCTGATGATGGCTCCGCAGGCCCGCTGGTCGCACGAGTGATGTGTAAAGGAGGTTATTTTTGCCTTTCAGGCAAAAATGAAAAAACACGACTTCAGCACTACCCATGGTTGTGATAGCACCTGGTCAGCCAGGACGTCATGCGGTATGGCAGCTCGTGAAGGGGGGAGGGAGTATGCTTAATATGCTTTAAAAATGCTATGCGAAAAGGGCCTCTGTTTCTAGCCCCCTCACACTCATTCCTGATCTGTTAATGCATCAATATTGCAAAAGCACAATAGCCATGCAATCACATTCATGATGAACCAAAAAGCGCTGGTGCCAGTTAGTAAGGAGTGGAGATGGGCACTCAGGCTTTAAATCCAATTTGCATACCAAAATCAAAATGTCTCCTTTTCTGGTGCTGCTAAGATTTCATTTGCTGCTTGATGATCTGGAGAAGAACAGCGATTCCTTGTGACTCCAGCCAGTGCAAGTGGTAGTTGCAGTAAGACAGCAGCAGAAAAATAAAAGGGAGGAGTAGCAACAGAGGGCCAGAAGAGAATGGAAATTTGGCCTTTCTCTTCCTCCCTCTTAATTTCCCAAGAGAACTGATTATCAGTGCACCAGGAATCTTCTAGTTTCAGCTAAAAAAACAAAAACACACTGCTACCACCTGGAGTGTAATAGCTACAACATTATGCATTAAGCTCTACCAAGTTTGCAGTATTGGATGAAAAAAACTTCTGTCGAAATCTGTATGACAAATCTTCCTTCCAGTGAGCTGTTATTTCAATATCTGGCCCATATAATGTATACACAATGTGGTCATTCCTGGACTGTTATCACCTGATGGGCTAGCTTGTGATCTACTGGGTGAGAAACTATATTGGACAGATTCCTTGTGGATTACAAGCTGCCTCGTCTCTTTAGCGCCACCCTTTAGGGAGACTATATTTATTTGACAGACTGGCAAAGGTGAAGCATTGGTTGAGTTCACAAGCAGACAGAGGAAAGGGAGATCATTACTGATCTCATGGGGCTGAAGGCTGCAAATGTCCCTTAGATAGCTGGTACAAATCCTTGTGCAAAATCCAGTGGGGGTTGCAGTCACCTTTGCCTGTATAGGCCTCAAGGTTTATGCTGTGCCTGCCCCATATAAGCAGCCTTGGAGCTTCATGTCACCTATGCATGAAGACCTACATAATTCCAGAAGCATTCTTGTTGAATAATAAGTCAACATGTAGATATACCGAACTGATTCAATGGTTCTAATCTAGTCAGGACTATCAATAGGATTTAGGCTATTCTGTGGGTGTGTATGTGAAGGGTGAGACTTATGCACATCCGACCATTTTAATTTTAAGAAAAAAGGCTTAATAACACAGACTATAGTTGAGGAGCAAAACACTCAAAATGAATAGAGAAATGGAATAGGTCAGAGAAGAGCAACTGCTGCAGATTTGTGGTCTGTAAAAGTTCAAGGAAAAAATATTAAGTAATGGATAATCCAAAACTGATGAGAAGATACAGCAAGAGTGATGTGTAAAATGCTCCACACTTAACCCATTTCATTTCAGTGTCAAGCCAATCATTGGGTAATGCACTGAAGAATTTCCCCTTGTACAGATCTGAAATTGGGGATTTGAAATATAAATGCTACCTGAGCATTGCGTTCAGACCCTATTTTATCTAATACTTGTGCCTAATTTGGCAATATAGCTTCCATTTGTCTTTGAAACAGAAGACTTAAGGGCAGGTTATGTAAAGTTCATAAGAGACGCTATCTCAGTTTGTTTCTGCATGTGCAGATATTACAGTTGATGCTACCTGCATTGATCGAAATCAGAACTGTTGGGGGGTGAGAGTTACCCAGGCGATTAGTCCTACGGGAACCCAGTATTAGCAGAGTTACAGAGAAAATGTTTCCCAGTTTGAGTGTGGCTTCATAATATATGATGGCTGACTTGAAAGACTAGGTAAATGTAAAAGAAAACATTTACTAAAAAAATTATAATGATACATTAAACTCACCCATTAATTAATTAGATTAGAGATATGTGTAACATATTTCAGTAGCTAAGAGCAGTTGAGATCAGTTGACAGTTAAGCAGCAGTGGGTGTAGTCAGAATCGGAGACAAAGAGTTGTAGTGTTCTCAAAGACAAAGCAACAATTGAAACTGATTGACAGTTGAGAACCCTAGCCAGGATAGCCAAAGAGGAGTGGAAGGGGGAATGCTGCTGTAGTTTCCAACAAGAACTGGTTCAATTCGCTAGACATCATGTAATCCCATGCTCCCCTTGCTTCTCCTGCTCCTTAACTCACTCTCCTGTTTCTTACTCTATCTCTCTCTTTCTCAAGACAGATTACAAACTGATTTCCTCTGAAGATTCTGAAGCATGTGGCAGGCAAAAGGTGGGGCTAACCCCAAAGTGTTGGGCTACAGAAAAAAATGGCTGCTTTTTTGGCAGGAAGACGGGCTGTCAATTTAAACCAGTCATTCAGCCTATGCATTCATAATGAACTCCTGTTCTTTCAGGTCATCATTTTATCTTCTCCGTTTTCTTCTGGTCACTGGTTTCCTTCCCGATTTCTTGCTGGCTGCAATGAGTAAAGTAGTAGTAATGGTGCTATAGTTCTCAAAAGGACAATAGTTTGTGATATAGTTGATAAACAGACATTAGCTTGTGCAGTTTGGTGTGGGGGGAGTTGGGCAAAAATTATATACGTGTGTGTGTCTCTTGCTTACTTTGCTTTTATAGAGTGATAGTGTAGTCCTTTCTTGCAAAGCCTGGTGAAGGCAAGAATCTTGAAACCATGGGAAAAAAATGAAAAGAAGCTAGAACAGGATCTCTTTCATTGGGAAATAGACGTACTGTGCAGTGCCTATGCCATAAACAGTGGAATGAAATGGGTATGTACATTGTCATCCATACTACTAGGCAGAACATAGCCGCTGCCCAGGGGCAGCAAATTAGGAGCATGCCATGAAAAGAAAACAAATTATGCTACATAACATATTATGGCTGGCATCTTGTCATGCAGACCATAGTATGAACATTCTGCAGGCAGAGCTATAGTCCCCTCAATATCCCCCAACTCACCATTTAGGCCCTTTTCACATGGCAGCTTGCAAGCGAAAGGGCCCCTCCCATTTGCGCGACACTCAAGGCCCTCACAAGCAGCGAACACACATTTTTTTTATTTTCGGCTTTTAGCCGAAAATGACCCATGCTTGACTCACGGGCCTGGGCCGCGCTCACCTGCCGTGCGGAGCCTCTGGAGCCGGGCCGGTTGCACATCCTCTCCTCAGTGCAGCCTCCAACTCCCAGGCTGCACTGTGGAAGAAAGGTATGGGCCACGGACAGGGCTCTCGTGCGAGCATGAAGGAGCTGCAGAGCTGAAGCAGGAGGCTTGCAAGAGCCTTCCTGCCCAGGCTTCTCGCACGAGGACTCTGACCCAGCAGGGTTAAAAGGTAAGGTGCAAAAAGGGTCTTAGTTGCTGGAGTTCCTCCCATGAGTGGTGGAGAGCAGGGGGGATCAGAGAAGTAGCTGGCTACGTCCTGATAGCCACACAGAAAATGATTGCATGATCCACTGAAACCTCTGGAGCACCCCAGTGAATCTCAGCCAATGGTGCCATTGGTCTGTCTCTGGCTATTAGGACATAGCAAAACACTTCATTAACACCCTCCTTCCTCTCCCCCAGTAATCCATGAGCCGCTGAATGGCTATGGAACAGAAGCAGTTAAATGGTGAGTACTGGCATGGAGTAAGTAATGACCAGGATACCAACTTCGACAAATGACATAAACAGGCATGTATGCTTGCATATGTCACTAACAGGATGTCAGCCTATGGCTGTATTTGTAAAACTAGGAAGGAGGAGAGACAATCCCTTGAGGTCAAAATAATGTGGCTGACCTAGGGTCACCTCTCTTGACTCTAAGAGAAAAGCTGCTGCTTTGTTTCTGGCAGTAAAATTTCTTAGACCAGCCCTAGGCCTTTGTGGTCTTAGACAAACTATTCCTTCCCTCATTGTTTATTGGGCCCCAGAATGTGAAATGTACCTTACAGACTTGTTGTAAAGCTGACACAGCTAATATATTTGAAGGGCTTTAATAACTTTAAAAGCCTTCTGCTTGTACTTCACCCTGTCACATGAGTAGGACAAGAATAATCTGTAATGACAGGTAGCTTGACGTTTTGAGCACATCCTTATATACTAGAAAAAAGAAAGTTTTATAATTCTGCTAGTGCACTTGGACAACAAACCACTTGGCTTCTAGCTTGTTGATGGGTTTGTCAGAAACATATTCTTAGCTTGAAAGATAGGTTTCATTAGTTGAATTGACTGGAAATGTTTTGTTTCAGTAGGCAGAGAATAGTGAGAGATTTCATTATGCTGTTTTGCAATGTCAGCCCAAAATGGAATGTTTCGATATTCCCAAAATGAGCCATTTTATTTCAGCTTGTCAGACTGAGGTTTGTGCGTGTTTGTGTGTGTGCAAGAGTGAGTCTGTGTGCATCTCTCTTGCTTATTAAAATATACTTCTTTTTTTAAAGTGAATTACTTCAAAGGCTCATACGACTTTACAGAGGTTGATTTCTGTGGTTGTATTCAATCTTATGAGTTCATATTCCTTCTTGAAATAATACTTTTTAAAAAAAATGAAAGGGGAGTATATGGCATTTAGAGCAAGCCAAATTGCATGGAAAAAAGATAGTTGCTCTCTCTGCAGCTACACAAATAGGATATAAAAGCAATATCACCTAGAACCAGTAATACTTTATGTCTGTAACTCATATCACCACTAGTAGGATGATGGAGAATCTCAAACTGACTTTTGGCCAGAGAATTATTAAATTATGAATGTCACCAAGGCAGTTGTCAGAGATGATTTTGTCTCCCCAAAAGCTACACTTGGTACTAACCAGTGCAGCTTGGAAGTAAGTTCTAAGGAAAAAAGCAAATGCTATTTTACACAATACACAGTTAACCAGCATAATTGATCACTGCAAGGTATGGTGATTGCTGGAGGGCAGCAATGATGAAAACCCTACATTTGTTGTACAAATGCATTTTGATTTGTATATATTTTGAAGAAGAAAATTGGGACCGTTTGTGTGTGTGTGTGTGTGTCAGGGGAGAGATTAGGCTGCCATGGTTTCACACCTGAGATAAAACATTTTGAGAAAGATGTTACATACTTATAGAGTTCTAACAACCAGGCAAAAATGCAACACTTATAACTTACAAAATTTCTTCACATACAAAATTTCTTCACATTCTTAGAGAAAACAAAGCTGTTGTTTTCATGTCATTTTAGGACTTTGAGGATCATTCATGTGGCCACTGTTGAAAACTGATTGCTGGACAAGCATTCTGATCTAACAAGGAAATTGGTTCTCAGTACTTGTAGCTGAACAGACAATTGTTAATCTAGAGGAGATGGTGAAAAGACCTTCTGTGAATCCTCCCACTTTGTGAGACTCTTGAGGAAGACATGTGACATTTCTGTTAACTGGCACTTTCCCCTTTCATCTCAATGAGAATATCAGTTTTCAACAGTTCAGAAACGGTTCACTGCTTCAATACAGTTTCCATATTTTGATCTGTTTGCTGAAAATGACACATCTTTTTTGTTGTATTTAATGGTTTTATTTAACAACAGAGTTGTGCTAATGTTGTAGTTACTGGCACTGATCTGAGTGCTAGAGCCCAGAAAAATGGCCACCAAGTAAAGAATACTTTCTAATCTAAGGTATAATCCAATTCACTATATATTACAAAAGGACTGCATCCCTCTATGTGACCCAAGACTTCAGCAGAAGACTTGATCTGTATACTCCTAGGATCAAAGACTCACCTGAGCGGTACATGCGACAGGGCTTTATCTTTTGTGGTCCCTGAGCTTTGGAACTATACTCTAGGGGAAGGGTGTCCCCAGCAATGAGAATAAAACCTTTTATTCTGGTATTAATCTAAAATAGGAATAGGGAAAATGTGGCATATGTTGTTGGATTGCAATTCTGCTCAGATGTCAGGTAGCCCTCCATAGTTCAGTTATGGGACATGTAGTAGGAGTTAATTAGCAGCTTGCTTGTAACAAAGTATGAGAACCAGAGACCGTTAGATAAACAAAGCTAGGAATGTAGTGATAAGTGCTGCCAGGCTGAAA
This sequence comes from Iguana delicatissima, assembly GCA_948472985.1. Lineage (NCBI taxonomy): Eukaryota > Metazoa > Chordata > Lepidosauria > Squamata > Iguanidae > Iguana > Iguana delicatissima. The sequence goes on from CAOKZL010000230.1 coordinate 1,074,784, forward strand.
CCAGAACTCCAAGGTCTCTTGTGGGCGGGATGAGAAACTCTTTGCTTTTAATGTTTTGGATTTTGCTAATTGCCTTCAGTTTGCTCACTGAAGTCCTGTACTATGTATCACACTCCTAATAAATAATGCAATTGCACTGTTACATTTGTGTGTGTGAATTCGGTTCCTGACAGAGTGAGTGAACCCTTGCAAAAATAATAGCAACATGTATCAAATAAGTGAAGAAGATCCTGAAGACAAGGGAGCATCTGGCGAAGCCATTGAAGTTCCAGGCGAGGAAATTGCCGAAAGAGACGAGACGGTCCCCAGCTGAGCCCCTGATGCAAAACCCAAGACATCACCTTCGATCCCTCCATCAACCCCGATTAGAGGTCAAACCTGGGCCTGGGGCAAGAGACCAGAAACTGCTCAGCACCACCGTTGCTGGGCTACAAGATGGAACACATCTATTGTTGAGACCAGTATGATGGAACAACTTCTAGCCAGAGGAGAAGAAGTGGAGAAGCAGAGAGAAGAAATTTCCAAACTGAGAGCTCAGTTGCACGACTGGAGACTCCTGGTGCCTTGGGTTGGATGAGTGCCACCCCAGGCTCCAGCAGCAGCAGCTGCTCCAGTGGTGGCGGCACCTGAACCTCCCGGGATACCGGCACTGCAAGTGGGGCCCTGATCTTTCCGAGAGCTGAAGATCACATACGATGGCGATGGAGCCACCCTGGCATACTTTCTCAACATGGCTTCTAATTACATGATCGACTACAGGAACAGTTTCCCTGATGATGCTGCCAGAATTAGACACCTGAGCCAGCACCTCAAAAGAGAAGCAGCAGAGTGGGTTGCCAGCCTGTTTGACTCACGAGCTGAGGAAACAGCCAACCTGCAGCTGTTCATGCATCAACTTAGAGAAAGATTTGAGGACCCGTTCCTTCAAGAGCAAGCCAGATACCAACTGAAGAAACTGCGCCAAGGAAAAGGAACTGTTGGTGAATACGCACGAGAATTCAGGAAGTTAGCCACTAAGGTTCCGGAATGGAAAGATTACATTCTCAAGCAATTTTTCCAAGATGGATTGAATCCCATCATCTTGGATCAGTGCTTGACCAAAGGAGATCCTGCCAGCCTCCTGGGATGGGTGAAACTAGCCAGAGAAGTGGAAATCATCATGGAGAGTGTCCAGCTTGCCCGGCAAAGGCAAGCAAAAGAAATCGGTCACCGAACCCCAGGACCATGAAAAACCACTTTCCTAAGCAGCGAGGAAAAGAAAAAATGACCCAAATAAGGCACCTGTTTCCAATGTGGGAAGAAAGGCCACATCACCAGTGAATGCCAGGGATTGAAGAAAACCACTGGAGAAAAGTCAGGCACTCCCACCACCCGACCTGTATCCCGCAAAGCTGACACCCTGAAGCCGACAACCAAACGCCCCGCCGGCGGAACCTCTGCTGGAACTTGCGATGGTGAGGACAGCCCACTGACCATGTCTGACTTGGACAGTGATGATTGGGACCCCGAAGAGTCCGCTAATGTAAGTATCACCAAACTCGTCATGTACATGTAACAGTAGCCTTACAAGGAAATGATTGGAAATTACGAATGTTCAGGGCCTTAGTTGACTCAGGCTCCACAACTAGTTTATTGAATCCTGCTGTGACAAAAGAACTTGCAGTAAAGTTTGAACCCCTAAAAAAGGCCATCAAATTATCTCAAATGGACAGGAGGCCCTGTACAGAAAAGGACCAAACCTTTCCCTTTTCAAGTGGGAAATTATCAGGGGCAATAACGTTTCCTAGTGCCCACCAAAATTGGGTTTCAAGTAGTCCTTGGGTACGACTGGCTAAAAAAACACAGTCCCCAAATTGACTGGACACAAGGCTTACTCAGGTATACCCATGATGTAAACCAAATGCTCAAACAAAACCCCCCTGACTCGGCACTCACTTTGAGCACCAAGGAGCTGCAGAAAATTCCATTAGAGTACTGAGACTTGCAGAAAGCTTTTGAGGACTATGAAGCAGACAAACTGCCCCCACATAGAGACTTTGATTGCAAACTCAGATTAATAGATGGAGCTAAAATCCCCAAACCAAAAATATATCCAATGAACAACCAAGAACTAGATGCTCTAAAAAGATTCCTGAACAAAAACTTAGAACGTGGTTTTATAAAACCCTCATCTGCTCCTACCACCAGTCCAATATTTTTCTGCAATAAAAAGGATGAAGGAGAACAGAAGCTTATCGTAAACTACAATTTAATTAATCAGGCAGTGTTGCCTAATATTTATCCAATTCCTTTTACTAAAGATATCTTAAATCAATTGATTAAAGGCAAATTCTTTACAAAATTAGACCTCAAGGAGGCTTTCCACAGAATACACATGGATCCCGACAGTGAGTAGTTGACCACTTTCTCAACCCCACTGGGAAACTATCAATGGACAGTTCTCCCTTTTGGATTGCAAGCTGGTCCCGCAGCTTTCCAAATGTTTCTCAATTCTGTATTACAAGATCTCTTCTACGATGGTGTTGTTGTTTACTTAGATGACATTTTGATCTATTCAGAAACCCTTGAACAACACACCAAGCTCGTACGTACTGTGCTACAAAGACTCATAGACAATGAACTTGTTGTTAAACTCTCAAAATGCGAATTTCACGCTCAGACTTTTGATTATTTAGGGTACCGCATTTGCCAAAACACCCTAAACATAGACCCCACCGAAATTGACACCATATTAAACTGGCCAGCCCCCAAACTAGAAAACAGCTCCAGCAGTTCCTTGGCTTTGCAAACTTCTATCTTAACTTCATAGAAGGATTTGCAACTATCACTTTCCCTCTCACCAACCTCTTGAAAAAAGCAACCGATACCAAATCTAACCGATGCAACCGCATCGTCTGGAGCTGAAAAATGCCAAATGTCATTCGACACCCTCAAACAAAAATTTAGCTCTGAACCACATCTCTTATTCCCTGATTCTGCCAAAGAATTTATAATTCAAACCGATGCCTCTGACTTCACCATGGGAGCTGTCCTTCTTCAACACAACACGGACAACTACCTAAAACCACGTGCATTTATCTCCAAAAAATTCTCCACCGTGCAGTGCAACTGGACAATTTGGGAAAAGGAAGCCATGGCCATCCATTTTGCACTCACCTCATGCAGACACCTCCTTGAGGGTTCTAACATTCCATTTCAAGTCTGGACTGATCACCACAATCTCAAGATACTAAAAACTGCCAAGAAATTAACCCCCAAACAAGCATGCTGGGCTGAATTTTTCCAGCACTTTAGATTCAAAATTGTGTTCAAATCTGATAGAAGTAGCACTTTGGCAGATCCTGTCTCAAGACTACCTTGCCACGAGCCTCCCTCCTCTTCTTCTCCAACCACAGAAAAACCCCTGTTCTCCCCAGAAAATATTGGATTACAAGTCACTACCCGTGCGCAGCATGTGAAACAGCCTTAACACTACTTGATTCTGCCTTCCAACAGTCTCTCAAATCTGCCTACCAAACTGACACTTGGCTAAAATCACACAAAGACTCAATCACCTGGGTTGAAGGTTTGGCTTTCATTGGAACTAAAATCTATGTACCACCATCTTGCCACATCGAAATTTTAAAAAGATACCATGATTCCAAACCTGCTGGACATTTTGGCTTTCTGAAAACTCTACATTCCATCAGAAAACTTTCCCGCTGGCCAGGCCTTACAAAACAAGTCCAGGAATATATATAAAAAAACTGCGCAATTTGCAACAGCTGCAAATCCTCATCTTCTAAGCCGCATGGGCTTCTCCAACCACTTCCTGCTTCTTCCTTGCCTTGGGACGTTATTTCATGGGACTTTATTGTTGGTCTGCCCAACTCACGTGGTTTCCATACCATTTGGGTTGTCACCGATCATTTTTCCAAACAATCTCACTTCATCCCCCTGAAAAAAGTTCTGACTGCTGAAAAATTAACTGACCTCTTCATCAACAACATCTGGAAACTCCATGGACTTCCTTCCACAATCATTTCTGACAGAGAACCTATCTTCACTTCCAAATTCTGGACTTCACTCCTTAAATCTTTCGGCATTTCCCAAAAACTCAGCAGCTCCTATCATCCACAAACTGATGGGCAAATCGAATGCACCAACCAAACCCTGGAACAGTACTTATGCTGCTTTGTCAATCCTAACCAAAATAATTGGGCACTCCTCCTCCACTTTGCCAAATTTGCTTACAACTCTGCTTTGCACTCCTCTACTGGCAAAACTCTGTTTGAAGTTGTCCTTGGCAGCACCCCAAAGCCCTTTCCTTTACTACCCACCATCTTCTCTACAACTCAACCTACCTCACTCATCTCTTGGATTACAAAAATTTCTTCCACTTGGGTCTGTATGTTACTCTCTCGAAGCTTCAAAAGCTTCTCATGAATGCTTTGCTGACTGAAAATGACAACCCAATCCTACATACAAACCTGAGGATCTTGTCTACCTCTCCTCAAAAAACATTTCCTCCAATGGCCCCTCCAAAAAACTCTCTCCCAGATACCTTGGTCCTTTCCCAAACGTGCCATTAATGATGTCACCTTTGAACTTTCTTTACCTGACACTTACAAACTTGTTCACCCTGTTTTTCATTCCAGCTTACTAAAACCAGCTCCTTCGAATTCTTCTTCAGAGAGTAACCCACCTACTTAAACTACTGTTCCTGTTTCCTGGGCTTCACCAATCCATGTTTAAATGGTGCATTTTGCATTTTCATTTTATTATTGTGTTCCCCTTTTCCCTTTCTTTTCCATTCCCAGCTACCTTTCCCTTTTCCCTATTGTTCACTGCTATGCCATCTGCTCATTCATTTTTTTTTTTTTGGGGACGGGCAGGATGTTAGGTAGCCCTCCATAGTTCAGTTATGGGACATGTAGTAGGAGGTAATTAGCAGCTCGCTTGTAACAAGGTATGAGAACCAGAGACCGTTAGATAAACAAAGCTAGGAATATAGTGATAAGCGCTGCCAGGCTGAAACCAGAACTCCAAGGTCTCTTGCGGGTGGGATGAGAAACTCTTTGCTTTTAATGTTTTGGATTTTGCTAATTGCCTTCAGTTCACTCACTGAAGTCCTGTACTATGTGTCACACTCCTAATAAATAGTGCATTTGCACTGTTACATTTGTGCATGTGAATTCAGTTCCTGACATCATTCCTCATCATTCAATGTGTTAGCTAGCCCTAAAGCTTGGGAAAGGTTTTTTTTTAACTAAAGTTTCCAGACTTTCCCAGCCAGTAACTAGCAATCTGAGGGGTTGTAGTCTAATAGGGTAACTTTTCCATGCTGTGATTAGGGGTGATGGGAGCTGTGGCCCAAGACCATCTGGACAGCCTCTTGACCCGCATCCTTGCTCTAGAGCCTTGAATTCCACATTTGCTCCTGTTCTACACATTACTATGTTTTATTGTTTGTATGCCATGCTATAGTGAACTGTTTTTATTTTTTACTTTTTATGAATGTGTTTTTAGCTTCTTGGAAAATTCCATTGTTGGGAAAGAAGGTGAAAAATATAGATACAGTTACAGATTAAACACACACACACACACACACACACACACATACTGATTGACTAGGTTAGTTAAAAATAAATTTTTCTAGCAATGATGGTATTTCTTCTTAGTAGAGCCTATCCATTTTGAAACATAATTTCCACTGAACGAAAGGAAGCCATTTAAAGTTGAAACATATTTTGTGCTACCTCGGAGTAGGCATTAATTTTCTTTCCATGAATTCAGTGGGTTTCTTGGAGCGGGGGTAGGGGCTTGGGTTATTGTCATTCTTCACAGCTTAATGATCCAGTCTTAGTTTGCCAGTTTCCTGGACGGCTTTGGGAAACATTCTGTAGTCTTCAGTTTGATTTGGGGTTGTCTGAAGTGGTTGTTACACATCAGTAAAAGCCAGTCTAGTAGTTAATCATTTCATATGATTTCAATAGATACCATTCTCAAATCAAAACCTTTAAGTTAACTGCTATGGTTGTGTTTTCTTGTGAGATGTGTCAGGCACCCTTGCTATGCTATGGTTTCCCACTGACTGGTGTTGGCTGTGGATCAAATACTTGTTACAAACAATAAATGAAAAATGCGTTAGCAACACAAGCCACACATATTTCAGATGGTGTTGCTGGTGAAGCATAGCTGAGCTCCTCCAAATCCTGTTAATAGTTCTTTGCTATCTGACTGTAAAGAAAGCAGGATTTTAAATAATCAGCTAAGAATACAGTGGTTTGATTCAGAGAGAATGACAATATATGCCAGCCACTCTTGAATTTAGAAGAGGAAGTATAGAAAATGAGTGCAGAAGCCATTGTTTGTCACTGTATCTGAATTGTGCAGACTTGGGCTCTTTTCACACAGCGTTTGCCATGCAAAAGAGGGCCTGGAGCTTTGCATGATTGTGAGGAGCGATCCGCACGATGCCCTCGCAATCGTGCAAGGCTCCAGGGGCTGGCAGGCAATGACTACATACCTTTGCATTTTCGACTTCCAGCAGAAAATGCTGTGTGATCGTGCATTGCTCCTGGGCCCCATGTGCACTTACCTGGCATGCAGAGCCTCAGGAGCCAGGCCAGTTGTGCTTCCTGTCTCAGTGCAGCCTGGGAAGGTCCCAGGCTGCACTGCAAAGGAAGAGGTGGAGCTCTTGCGCGAGCAGGAAGCCCGTGCGGAGCTCAAGAAGCAGGAAAGTGAGAGCCTGTCACAAGAGGCTGCTCACGTGATCACTGCACCCCAACACTGAGAAAAAGTAGGATGTGGAAAGGGCCTTGTTCATTAAAGTGGCTGTGTTGTAGTTTCATTTTTTATTTAATTTTTATAGCTTTTATCTATCTCTATAATTGTCAACCAAACACTTAAGAACCATTATGGTTTGTTATTAAGAGTGCGTCAAATTCAAGTTACGTTGAGCTCTTTGTGAGGTGAAAAAGAGTAGGAGAGAGTTCAACTGTGCCTGGTTAATATAGATTTTAATGGCTGCAACTTGTGTGTAGTATCTGATTGTCCTCTGGGATTCATCACCTGATGAAAAGTAAGGAAAGAGTGAAGATAAAGGGGACAGGAAATACTCCACAAAATCCATTGATACCAGATTTCCTTCTTCTGAAGAGGCGGCATTCTCGTGATGCTGGACTGCCTTGTCTCAATGAGACTGTGACTGGGTAGGAAGGATCCACTGTCCCTCAAATATCTAGAAATATTTATACATGCCGGTGAAAAGCATTGTGTTGCTTTTGAAAGTGATGGGTGATGATGAAAGAGATGCAAATGAAAAAGAAGGGAGAAACAGCACATTTTAATATGTGAGTGAGTGGCTGTTAGTGCATATTGTCGAGAAATACATATTATTTTGGGCATTATTTTGGTCCCAAAATCCACTCATGTGAAGAAAAAAAACACAGAAAAATTGTTTTGTGGACAATGGAGAAGATAAAGGCATCTGACCTGCTGAAACACATGTGGGCTGGATTATATTTAATAAGTTTCGTACTAAGCGAGGAGGAGGAAGTAACTCTTCATTTTGCACACCAGTCAAGTGTTGCTCATTGCATCTGATACCTGAGGCAGAAGATCCAAATGACAATCAAGTTAGAACAACTCATGAAATAGAAGACATGTATAGTCATTTAATATTGCCTAAACTCAGCCACTGGAGGCACTAGGTTGTACTCTGACTAGTGGCAGATCTAGTCCTGGGATTGAATGGACCACAAACTGGAAAGCATAGTAGTAGATGACTTTATTGATTGACCAGGGAACCAAGCACAATCTCTGTATAATTTTTTTTTACAGTGTTTATAGGGTACCAACTTGACAAAAGGAGAGTTTTATTTATTTTCAAAATTTGATAGAGCAGCTGCCACTTGGCTGGCTTCAGTACTCCTCTTTGAAAATATTGCAAATCAGGTGCCCAAGCTGCAGAGGAGAGAATTTCAAACATACAGTTCCCTCTCCTCTCACACTTCTGACTGGAGCAAGCTTTAAAGTTCTTCAAAAACTTCCCTCTGAGCAGAGGGGAAAGTACAGGCTGTTTGAACATTTCTTTTATATGTATTTCCTTTCATTCTTTCCAAAGGAGTAAAAGGGGCTTACTGCTGCTACTGGCATCTATTATTGCACCAGAAATGAAAAGAGGAGTTATCAAACTCTCCTGCCCAGATCCAAATAGTCACCACAAATGGAAAAAAAAATATCCAGGAATACTAAGTCAGACAACAAAACCTGCTTCCACCTACTCCTCAAGCTATACTTGGGCACATCAACATCCATGAAAATACATTTGAAAACCAATAGAATCTGCTGCATCCAAATACACCTTTAAAGCATCACAAACCTTGTACTCATCCCTCCTCCCAAAACAATCCAATTGAAGGTGGCAAGAAAATCTTCCCAAACTCCAAAGTCCTCCTTGAACCCCCTGTGTAATTCTAATTCTATGATGTGGCTCAAGAATTCCACATTAGCATCAAAGAATTGTCCCAGGAAAGGCCTATCAAGTGCTACAGCCCTACATGCAAAATTTAACTGATCAGTGAGCTCCAGAAATTCTTTAAGCATAGCCTTCCTATGATCCATAAATTCAGAAATCCTCTCCCTCAAATCCCTAAGGCCATTTCCTCACTAGATGCCAGGAGTGCATTGTAGTGTTACAATCCTGGCATTGCCATTTGCGCAATGCTGTTGGATTAGGAGAGCTCTTTTCCTCACCCTTCCACCATAAGCAGATGAGTAGTGGTATTGCCACCAGTTCACTACAGTGTCCTTGGCCACTCTGTGTCCCCACCTTCACCCCATCCCACCGCCCCTGATTGTTTGTTTGCTTTTTCCCTTTGGAAGCTGTACTAGCAAAGCAATGTTGTAAGGGCAGGACACACCAGAACATCATTGCATTTTCATGCTATGATGCTTAATAATGTATTAAAAAAAATAAAAAGTTTTCACTCAAAGGAAAAATTTAAAATAAACATGGAGAGGAGATAGATTTCGAAGTTAGCAGGCCGTGGGAGTCATGGAGGGAGCAAGAACCTGGACATGCCCACAGCTCACCCACTGCTGGATCTGTAATAACGGGAAGCACTATCAAGTGCTATTACATTTCAGCACTAAGATAGCTGATAGGATTGAAGCACTAATAGAGGCTCTTAACGGACTTTTTTTCTGGAAATAGTTTTGCAATGCTTGGGGATGGGATAGCAGCTGGGTAGCGATGATGTCATGTGGTACCACAGCTCCTGAACTGGAAACAACCCTCTGCTGTTGCACTATAGTGACATTGTGCAGAAATGGCCTAAGTTTCTCCTTGGGAAATCTGCAGTGCAGTTCCACAGTATCAATCTCAAAACCAAAGAAAAATAAACAATGACTCAGTCTTTCAGTCTTCTTGAGAGATAGTGGCACACCCAACTCAGATGTCAGGGCGTAAAACTCCCTCATCAAAAAAAGCACACTGTTGCATTCTTGGCTGTCTTATGTGGGGGGAGTCCAATTAATGAGTAACCTCTTTCTGTCTGGACCTAACCTAAGGGCTCATTCAAGAAACCTACAGAACTTTTCAAACATGGCACAACCATAGGAACAACGCATAGGAATAGTCCAATCCATTTGAAACAGACCAACAAAAGGAAAACGGAATAACTCAAGAGTGTCCAGGAATGAATTGGAAAGAGATGAAATGCACACCTAATATCACATTTTGCCAACTCAATCCCAGTTCTGTTCCTGCACACCTCCCGAACTGTTGCATCAAAAGATGTATAACAAATAGTGAGATCTCTGCAGGAATGGCATCATTAACAGAGTCTTCCTTAGGATAAAACAAATTAATAAGGTGGAGGGGCAGCCCCTGTTCTTTGCTTTCCTGTCTGATGATCCCTATGCCTTTTTCCTCTCTGGCAGTTACACAAGGAATATGCTGCTCAAGAAACAGAGCACTCATGCTGGAGTTTTCAAGGCCAGCATGCACAGGCATCCTGAACCCCAAATTTCAACACAGCAGCCTGTGGTGTTGATCTACAAGCAGCCTATTGCTTATTACTGACCCTAATCTGTACTTTTTGGATGATATGACCACTGTGCAACCTCTCCCTTGAGCTGTTCAAGCAAGTACCATAATTTGTATCCACAACTGTGGCTGCATCTGATCCTACCTGAGGTTGGGTTAATTGCCAGTCTCATATCAAAAGCCTTGTCATAAAGTAACCATGCTGGACCAGCAAAATCCATGTTGTTGTTGTTGTTGTTGTTGTTGTTGTTGTTGTTGTTGTTGCTGCTGTTGTTGTGTGCCTTCAAGTTATTTTCGACTTATGGCAACCCTAAATCAAACCGATGATGGGGTTTTCTTGGGCTGAGCTCTCAGCTTGGGCCAAGACAGTGAAACCCAGTGGGTTTCCACGGCTGAGCGGGGAATCAAACTCTGGTCTCCAAGGTCATAGTCCAAACTCATAATCCATGCTGGATCTCAAAATTCTATATAGACCCCATAAATTCTGCCATGAAAATATCCTTCATGGCTACATCCTATTGGGCCTGATGAAGGACCTGCAAGATATGAAAGGCCCGCTGTAATGTGTACTAGGCCCTAAAGAGCCTATATAGGCCCAGGCTTGATTTAAAAAGAAAAAAGAAAAAAACAAGGAGTCTCAGCTGGACCGACTAACCTGCCTGCCTGAAAAGCTGGAACAGGAACTAAAACCACCCAGCAGTGACAAGGCCTCAGTTGGCCCCAGAAGCCCTTCAGTATCTAACAACAGAGCTAAACGATCAGGTGGGAGGGTAAAATGGCTTGGCCTAACACAAATGCAACAATAACAGTGCCTAACTTCCTGAGCTCCCCAGGCACTAACCAGATCCTCCCAGCCATCACCAATTGGAACCCCCCAAGAACCAACCACCTTAGAACTATTCAGCTGCACAATACATTAACTGACTGCTGCCCCAACCTTCTTCCTGCTAGCTCCCTCTAAAGACCCCTACCGCAGCTGTCTTTCCCCTTCCAATCTAGTCTGCCCTCTGCCCTCTGGACAAGTCATCTCTCTCAGCCTCAGAGGAAGGCAAAGGCAACCCCTTTCAACGTATCTTACATGAAAAAACCTGTGATAGGGTTGCCATAAGTCAGAAATGACTTGAAGGCACACAACAACAACAAGTTTGAATCTAATGGAGAAAAAGGAAGAACCTGAGACCCGTGTTTCTTTCCACATTCAAAAACAAAGCAAAACAAAACCTCTCAAGTTTTCTCATCTGAATATGAATATAGTTTTTTTTTAAATTCTCATTAAAAACAGATGAAATGATTTTTTTTCACTCATCTTCACTATCTGTACTGTATTTAATAGAGACCAAACAAATGGGGACTATATCACCATCCATGGATTCTCATTCTAGCACCTTAGTTGCACATTTTTCTGTACTGGCTGAACTTGTGCTAGTTCTTCAATATTCACAGCACTGGGAAGGGAGAATGTCCTGACATTTGTTATGTACATTCATGTAAAGAAAGAATATCATATTTATTCTGGAGAAATTCATTTCTGCAGAAATATGCATGGGTGGTATTCTATTATTGCACAGATGAATTTTGCTGAAGAATGTTCCAAACAGCACATATTATTTGGAAACTGTACAGAATATTGATATTCTCAGACAGTGAAGAGAAACTTGTTCAGATCACTTTTCCTTTCTTGAAAAAATGAAATGAGCAATGGTTTCCATCCCTAAACTGCTCACAGAGATAATATGGACTGTAAAGCCAGGTAGGGCCAGACAAGAATGAGTTCTGTGTGTTGGGGACAGTCTTCAGTTTTTTTTAAAACCATGATTAGCCTTCTGTACTTCAGTCCCTTCTTCCCATGGATGAGTGAGAAATGTCTGTGTTTGAATCCATACGTATTCAAATTAATTAGTACTGAATTAAGGTCATCACTTTTTTTTCTGAGCCTTTTTTCATCCTTAATACCTACATCTCAGTTCAGTTATTGGTCCCAACAAGAGGAGACCCACTGAATCAAGAGCACAGACATAAGTGTCAATGGAATCTTGTTAATTCAGTGAATCTATTTTAATAGGGGCAAAGAACTGAATGTAGGCCCTATATGACGGGGAGATGCATCATCCTCTCCTTGCTGGGGAAAAAAAAAAGCTATAGTATTAAATTGTGACAGTGCAAGTAGCGACATTTTTGTTTCTATTCATTTTTCAACAGCTCACCAGAATCGATAATTTTTCATAGTTGAGATGTAAAGAACCTTTTTGGTTTTTTAAAAAAACTCTGACATGGGAAAAAGTGGAACAGAATTTCCCTCCACTCCTATCCCATTTTTTTCATGCACACTATCTATCACACATTGGCTCCCTTTCACTCATGTTGCTGATTTAGATGTATGTACGTAAATCACTATATATAGTTGCTCCCTCTCCTCCAAACCAGTTTGATCTCAGTGCGCTCTGAGCTGGTGGAGCTTCAGGCAGCAGAAGGGGGTAATCCACGCCAAAATGGTACAATAAGACAAACCCCTTCTCAGACCTAACACCATGAGCTGGTGGTGACTCTGAATGTCAGAAATGGACATCATTTTGGGTAATAACTGTTTAATATACATTTTTCAACACTTCAAATGTCATGTGTCATATTTCATGTTGGCTAATTACAATCTATGATGGCAGTTGTCATGATTTGGCTCAAAGGTACAATGGGCAAGGTGCTATCTGGTGCCTTCCCTTCTCTTTATGCTCACCAGGCTATGGTGCAGTGCTGGGCAGGTATATCTGGGCTTAGTAATGGAAAAAATAGAGATGATTGCTGAATCCACCTGCCCAGCATTACTCAGAGTGCTGGACCAGAAAACCAGCACTGTGGAGGTCTTACCAGATAGCCAAAGATGGCAGAGATAACACTAGAATTGTTATATTATTCATAGTCTCATCAATGCTCAAGGGAGAGAGAGAGAGAGACATGGAAGGAGAGGGGCCTGTAAACAAGTAAGCTTATGTCAAAATAAGGTAGCTGAGAAAACAGGAGGAGGACAGGAGTCAGAGTCAAACAGAACATGAGATAATTGTGAGCAAATGCAATTACACATATGCAGGCTTCATTTTGTTAGGGGAAGAGGACTAATAATAGAAGTCTATAAAAATGTGAGCTTTGAGGATGGATTTGAAAAAAGTGAATTCTGTTGGCAGATTGCATCTTATTGTATCATGACCAGCCTTCCCTTAAATTGAGTTATTTTTATGTTTTTCTTTTGCTGTGGAGAAAAAAAAGAGAAACCTTGCCAGCACTGTTTGATCATCTGGGGCTAGCAAAATTAACTTTTGTCTTGATTGGAAAGACAGATGTAAGCAATCTATCTCTACTGTTCTGAGTGACACTAAAAACCAGATAGCTATTTTCCTGTTATTGTTGTATGGTTTGTGTTCTTCTTTTTGTATTCTTTTTTTAAAAACTGTATTTGTGCATTAAAATGCTCTGTACTCACTGTCTTTCTTGCCCCTTTTCCATTTTATTTCTCAATCTCAAATGGTATAGAACTTTCCCAGCTTCTTCTTTTCACCTGTCACGGACATTACTTTAGCCTTCCTTTCCCATAGCAACTTTGCTGCCTGAGATGACAGACTGGGAGGCAATTTGCATGAACTGCTTTCAGGATCTGCTTGTAAACATGACAGTGTGCCCAGACACTGTCACAGGTAGCTTATTAATACCGTTTGCTATTAACTTGACAAACTGGCAGAGAAATGTGCACATATGAGAAAAGATACAAGGGCAGGGTGGCAGAACCGTGTTCCTTAGACACTCCATCAATATAGGAAAGATCGTAAAGTAGACAGCATCACTTCAGAGCACTGAGCAATACTTGAGATAATTGCTTCATGCATGGAGGAAGGTTATTCTTGATCATCTTCTATATGTGTTTCAGAGAAGACAGAGCAGGATCCCCAGCAGCTCTATCATTACAGAAAGTGAAGCAAGTGCCCCAGGTAACATCTTGAGTGGCATCACTGGGCATCAGTTGTTAGCTATTTAATTCATTATGATTATCTTCCCCCAAGAAGGAGAGACATGCTACGTATAAGGTGGCTGCTTTTGAATTCAATGCACTCTGACTGGGTTGAGTGGGGGTGCCAGATATTGTTCTGCCGCAGGCAAAATGGTCTGGGCTAGCACTGTCATAGGTGCAGAATGTATTGCTTGACAGAAAGGGAAGCTCTGTAGCTGATGGAAACACTGTTGGAGAGGGACCTTATTTGATTGGCAGGGGAAGAGGAGAATGGGGTTTGCAGATAGAAGGGGATAGTTGAGGAATTCAGCATTTACAGATTATAACCATGAACTACCTAGCTCTTTGAATTAACATTTCTCTTGAAATTTTGGTAACTAGTTACTTTTTGTATTAAGAAGCTGGAATGGTATTAGTGATTTGCTTGTAAAAGCAGGACTGTAATTATCTACTTTTTGAAGTAACACGGTTGAGGTTGCTGCCCGCTATTCGTTACTGGGAGACTTCTGGTTCAGCCTGAGCTTTAGGAGGAGAAGGGAAAGAGTCACATGTGTACCTATTGATGTGCCCCTTCTTCATGGAATGTTGTACAGCTAGAGAGGAACAGAGGAACCAGTAATAGGAGGAAGGGGGGTACATAGGAAAGAAAAGAGGAGAAGGAAGAGGGGGGAGGGCAGGGGCAGGAGAGAAGATATATTGAAAACATGAGCTGATCTAGAGTCATCTGAATTTTTTTTAATTAGTCCACATTTTCTGCCTTCCTCCATTTTACAAAAATGAAAGAAACTGGGGCCATTGCAAGAACCCGAACTTCAGTGTGAGGTGGCAATGAGGAAAGAGCTATGTTGCCAAGTTGGCTTTTCTAAAGAGTAGTACAGCGCACACATTTGGGTTGGCGCAAGTTATGTGAGAGAATTTAGAGGAAGAAGCAGTTTTCTGGAGATCTCAGGCATGAGATTTAAAATAATTTTTTGGTAGAGACAGAGATTGGGAACGATGAGGGATAGGGCAGGCAGGGTAATCTTCTCACAATTATGATGATCAGAGATGTGGAGAACCAGAGAGCAAATTCATGACACAGTAGTAGTAGTAATAAGAATGTTATTTATTTATTTAGAATACTTATAGAATGCCCTTCTGCCAGAAAGGCTCCCAGAACAGCTTACAAAACAAGAGCAATGATAGCTAGAATATGGAAGGAGTACCTAGTAATGAATAACCCATTTGTCAAATTCTTCATTTCACTGCCTTTCCTTCCATCAAGAATGCTAGCTCAGCAACCTCCACAAGGCTCTCTTTTGGGCCACAACTGTCAAATAAAGTAAAGAGGTTGGATCTTGTGGAGGAAAAAAACTGGGTAAATTGCCTGATTTCAGTATGTCAGATACAAAGATGCAGATTTGTCCTTTTTAACCCCTCACTGAATTGCAAGGTGTTGTCCTTCATGAAATAGTAAGATGGACTTCTTCAATTTGATCATCATCTTGAATGTGTCCTCTTCCTCCCTCCCTTACTTGTTTAGGGAACATTCTGGAATCCTGCTTTGAGTCCTAGAAGAATGTTCAGATGGATAGTTCTAAGAGGAGGAGGAGCGGTTATGTGATTTTCCCTTGGAAAGACAAAACTTGCTCTATTTGAATCCACAACTTTTAAACCTTCCTTCCATACCACCTCATTAGTGAGAGTGTGACATTATATAACTGCATGACAAACTGAGTAGACTTTGATCAGTTCCTAAGAAACTTTATTTGACAAAACTACAGAAAGAAAAACCTTTGACCTTCCCACATAAGCGTCCCTTGCTTTTAGTACTTTTAACTTTTATGTCAAGTCTGTTTAGAACTATCTCTGTTCCAGTTCATGAAATCGGAGGAAATTTCAATTCTACAGCAGACCTTCCATCTTTCTTTTTTCTGCCTCTGGCATTAAGGAAACCCAGTAAAGTCCAAGCATTCTTTCTAATTTCCTAAAGGCTGTCAAACAACTTTTCATCAATGTCCTTTTCCCTTTGTATTTCAATCTAGAATACCTTTATTTTCTTCATTCTTCAGTTTAATCCCCCTTTTATCCTGTGATTTCAGTCCAAGATCAGAAACAATGCATTTATATAAAATACATTAATTACATTTTTATATTTTAAAACTTAAACCAGAATGTAAAGTACTTACTCTCCTTCCCCAAGTGGTATAATTTTGAAGGCATTTTCCACAAAATCATATGGGGAGTAGTAATTTTGTTTACTATGTTTTTTCCCCTGTTTCATTCTGTCACCTTCCCTGTGCTGTGTTTGCCAGAGTTTCTTATTCCATAACAGGCTGCACTGTGTGTCAGGAAGTCCAATGGGTAGCAAATAACAGGATGAAGGAAAAGCAGAAAGATGAAATCTGTGGTAAGTTTTCTCCTGGTGCAAATGCACACACAGGAAGAAACTACAGAGTGTGGCAGAGGAGGGAATGAATGGTAAGAAGACAAAAGGTGAGGTGAGGTGTGTGTGTGTGCATCCGTGCGCATCAGAGAAAACATGGTGAATGTAGATGGAAGGCCTATTAAATAAAAGAGTGACACAGAAAGAAGTGTGTATGTATATATATATATATATATAAGAGAGAGAGAGAGAGGTGCACAGAATGCAAGAAAGACAGAAAAACAAAGAATGCATAGTGACAGTGTGAGAAGAGAGCAGTATCTAGGATGCACAGAGCTACTTAGTAGGGAAAAGAGAGGAAAAGGATGGATGGAACAGAACACCAAGGACGAATAGTGATGATGACACTGACATTACTGATTATGTGGATCTGGACCTTTGCGGTGCAAGCTGCTGTGGGGAGGACCTGCTTTTGCTGGCCTCCAATGAGAAGAGGCAAAGGGGCCAGCAGGGTCTACCCCAGTGGTTCTCAACCTGTGGGTCCCCAGATGTTCGTGGACTTCAGCTCCCAGAAGCCCTGAGCATTGACCATAATGGCTGGGGCTTCTGGGAGCTGAAGTCCACGAACATCTGGGGACCCACAGGTTGAGAACCACTGGTCTACCTGGTCTGTCATAGATCTCATGGGGCAGAGAGCTGTGACACTAGGCATGGGAAAGTGGAGCTAGAGGATTCATAATCTGTTAGCTTGTTACCCTAACAGGTGGGCAATGTTGGGGTCCACTCATGATGACAATATCTCCTTAGAATTTGGGGAAATTATAGCTCAAAGGATGCCTGCAAGAGGAGGGTAAAAGCAGGATCTTTTCATATATGTGTACCAGTACTAACTGTAGAGAGGACTCCAGTTAAAGTTAAACAATATATATTATTTGAATTGATAAACATATGAGAAATCAGACACTCTTAAGAATCATACGACGCTGTTGGAAAGTGAGGCAAGAAAGGCTGGATATTTGGAGTGGAAAGGTTGACAGTTACCATTCTTGAAGAAAGAGGTCGCAGTGGAGGGGTTCAGACAGTGCCTAAGGGTAGTGTGGAGGAGCAGCAGTCTGGACTATATTCTACGTACTATGATTGGCTGGGATCAAAGCTAGAGTTTTTATGCCCTATTTCGTATCCTGAAGGGGTTCATTGACAAAGCCATAATGGCTTTCCCAAGGGACTGTCAAAGGGGTTCTGAATGGGCTGATTGCTCTGACTCTGGAGTGACAAAGCATTGATGGGACTTGTGACAATCTCTTAATGTTCAGTCAGGTAGAGTGTATAGGGGAGATCTCTGTAGGGTAAGAATGAGGGATGGTCTCTGCTTTATCTAGGAATTTTGTCTCCATTGTGTTTGAAAATGCAAAGAGCCTGAAGCAGTGAAGGGATTAGCACAAGCCCATCAGTGTTGGGATTTTTCGTATAGTCCTGTCTGAACTTTCATGACCCTGAACATGTCTTCACTCAGCATGACCCTAAAAATGTTCTCCAGTCAGTATAACCCTGATCATGTTCTCCACTCGTTAATAAGTCCAATTTATGAAAACTGCATATCTTGTAGGAGGGGTGGTAGGGTATGGTAACAAGCTTTCCTTCACTCCCTCTTTGGATAATGCTTTGCTTGAAAAGGGTAATGGAGAAGAGTGCACATCAGAGTGAACAACATTTTTTTCTTGTTGCCTTATGGTTTGAGCAGGGGTGGCTGAATTGCATGATCCGGCTATGAGAATTAAGGCCATGGAGTGTTGGAAAAGATTTTCGGCAGAGAGCTTGCTAACATCTTGGTTTTCCCTCCACCATCTGGCTTGTTAGGTCCAATTTGCTATTTTTGTGGCCTGGCAAGCCTGGTTTGCTATCTCGTAGGCCCCATTAATTTTGAGGCCTGAGTGGCTCTATGTAGTGAGCATTAATAGATCTCTGGAAGGCCTAGTAGGCCTTCATAGACTATTTGTAGGCAAGGGAGGCCCTACTAGGCCCCTTTGCAGGCATGACAGGTTCTGTTAGGCCCATTGTAGGCCAGATATGCCCCACTAGGCTCCTTTATATGCCAGTTAGGTTCTTCCAGACCCCTGTTGTAGGCCTAGCAAGGTATGCTAAACTCCTTGTAGACCAGTTAGGCCATCTAACTAGGTCTATGATGTTTCAAAGGATCTAATTGGGTCTATTAGGCCCCACAGGAGCCTAATCAGGTTTATTAAGCCAAAACTGGGGCTTATCAGGCCTTACAGGACCCTAACTGAGCCTATCAGCCCTACAACGAACCTAGCAGGCTTTTTATTTCCTGGATAAAACACTGTGTAATTGTCTGACACAAAAGGTCCCATTCCTGTCTGCTTTAGCCTGGTCACCCAAAGTATTGCCATGTTTATACGTTCCACTTCCTGTTTTACTATGTTTAGCTTCTCCTGATTCATTCTCCTCATATTCCATGTTTCTATAATAAGTGTTGTACAACTTGGACTTTCCTTTCACCTCTGAGCATGTCAACAGCTGAACATCCTTTCAGCTTGAGTCCAGCTGCATCCTTAGCCACAGTATTACTTTTTGTCATCTGCTCTTCCCCAGTAGCTGATTGAGTGCCTTCTGACTTGCGAGGCTCATCTTCTGGCATTATCTCTTGCTTCATTTTGGATTGTCTCATCACAGGGTTTTCATAGTAAAAGACATTCAAAAGTGGTTTACTGTGCCTTATTTTGCACAATACTAACAAGTGTTAGATAGGGTGCCACTGCTGTTGTCTCTGAGAGATCCTTTGCCACTGTCACCACCCACTACTACTGCCTAGTTGTCATGTTAATCTGGCTCAACAAAAGCCTTTCTGACATGGAGGATCCTGCTAACAGCACTGCTGCCATTACTATATCCTCAGAAGCATGCAATCCTACCACTATGGAAAAGTTGTGCTATGATCTCTATATACCTAAATACTGATTTCAATATCAGGTGCTTCAAGTCATGCAAATGGATATATAATTTTATTACAGAATCAAGTTAGGAATATTATGCTTTTTAGAAATAAGTGGATTTAAATAGTGCTGTTCCAGTGATGAGGTGAGGGGTAGAGGGCCACCAGAATTCATTCGTCACTTGAATAAGGTGCTACTCTGGTAGGGGTGTGAAACAGCTGTAACTTTTATAATTAGGAAGGATGAAGACCTGCTGGTAAAGGGCAACTCTTGCTGCTTTCCCTTATTACTAGTAATTTATGCAGAGATGCACTCCTTAGCCAATGTGCAGCAACATATTCAGATAAGCCTTGCACAGAGTAGCAATCTTTCCCTTGGCTAGTTTTGGTTTGCATGAAACAACGAATAATGTGTTTGGTGTTTTGAGTGTGCTTTGTGTGTGGAGTGCCTTTCTTTCCAATTTTGTCTGAGGATTTCCTTCTTTCTATTTTGTCTTTCAGAGAGAACATTCTCAAAACTAGATGAACACCATGGAGGTCAATGGAAGAAGAAAGGAGCAGAGGAGAGCAGCAGAATAAAGGCCCCCAGGGGAGTAGCATATATGGAGGAGTACAATGATTTCACTGTCTGTTTTTCCTAGTTACTTCTGAGATCATTGTTCTTGTTTAGTCCCATTTCTTTACAGCAAATGAAAAAACAAAATGATCAGTCATATATGATTCTGACTTTTATTGTGATGTGTTGTTGATAGGGCTGTTTGCATTTTTGTTTATATTTACAGATACTGATTTTTGCATCCTCACTCATTTTGTATCAGTGATGGAGCGGGTAAGAAATGGAATTGTCCATAGTTAACACAGCTGTTTTCTTCTTCCAAACTTCAAACAGGGATGGAGAGGAAGAGGTAAAAACATGAAGGGAATTTTTTTACCTTCATTGCTG
Source organism: Iguana delicatissima (assembly GCA_948472985.1). NCBI lineage: Eukaryota > Metazoa > Chordata > Lepidosauria > Squamata > Iguanidae > Iguana > Iguana delicatissima. The sequence continues at coordinate 1,095,069 of CAOKZL010000230.1, forward strand.
CAAGGTTTTAGTGAATTCATGTAATGTAAATAGAAACACCAAGTTAGATTTAATGTAAGTGTAATAAATGCCCCCTTTTAATGTAAATGTAATTAGCATATATTAAAAAAAACAAGAAAACTTTTTACTATAAGCATAACTTAGTGGCACCTTTTCACTCACTTTCTTATCTCTGGCTCAGCCATATGGAAGGTTTCTGATAATAGTCATACAGCCATTTCTTCACTTTATTCATCAGGCCTTAACAGTAAGGACATAGAATGGCATGGTACAGAATGGAGATAGTGACCCAGAGTATCCCCTTGTCATTTTGTTGTGTGATTCATAGGATCTTTATGTTTTCCACTGTTTGGCTCATGGGAATTATTCTCAAGACTGCAGCAACAACCACAAGTTGTTAATAGAGATTAATAACAGAGATTGCAGTTTATGGAAATCTCAGGTTGTTAGTAGTGTCAGATGGTGATGATGATAGAACTGAAAGAGAGAATACAGAGGAGGAGGAACACAGACGTTAGGTAGGAAATGGGAGAGCAACTAATAGACAGGTTGGAGGAAAGCAGGACAAAACTATGCATGAAAGAAGGCTCAGCCATTCATGTAAGATCCCTGAAGTAGGAGAGCAATTGAATCTGACAGTTTTTCATGCTTGAGACTAATTTATCTGCTTAAAAGCACTGAACTTCCCCATTGCTTAAATGTTTTCTCTTTGATAAATTACATCTTTTTGAAAACTTTAGAAGCACAGCTTCCCTTTCTACCTTTTTTTAAATTGTGAGAGAAGGAACATCTCATGCGTGGATGAATCTCACATTGATTATTTGCATGTTTGTTTGTATGCATTTACCTTATATAAACAGGAATAAATTTGATGCAAGAGAAAAATAATATATATCACTGTTCTTATGGTCATTTCCTTTTGGTCTCATAATGTTTGTCTTAAGTTCCTATGGCATTTAGAACAGCCTCAGGAAAACATCAAATAACACTAAATTGAAAAGACATATATGTACGTATTTGTCTCCTCATTCTACCCTTTCTCTATCTAGTCAGTGCTCACTAAGCTTCGGTATAACTTTTCTGCTTCAACTTTTCCACTTGAACATGAGATTTTTTTTAAAAAAACTGATCAGATCATGGTCAGTATAGTCTAACAGTCTGCTTCCAACTGTGGCCAGCCTGATTGTCTCAATGTATACAAGGAGAACATAATCAGAAATATTTCCTTTGTTTGTTTTTAGCATCAGGTCATCAAAGGTATAGAATGCTTTCCACTATATAGGCTTCACAGCTTTTAAAACTAGAAAATACTTCTTTCACGAACTACTGGGAGAAGCTATGTTTTTGTAGGGAAGTGATGGGCAATCTCTGGGCTTCCAAGGAACATTTCCCCAGGAGCCTTCAGGCATGGCATCAGCCCCTCAAAATAAAACCCACAATGACCAGAAGATCAACATGTATAGTGGTTAGAGTGCTGGGCTATGACCGTGGAGATCAGGGTTCAATTCCCTGTTCAGCCATGGAAACTCACTGGGTGACCTTGGGCATGTCACACACTCTCAGCCCCTGAAAACCCTGTGATAGGTTCACCTTATTGTCAGCATAAGTTGGAAATGACTTGAATGCACACAAGAACAACAACAACAACAACAACAGTAGGCAATACCAACTTGACCATAAAGCCACAATTCTTTGCCTAACAAGAAATCTTACCTCTATTTTTGGTTAATACCTTTAGATGGCAAATAAGAACAAGGTAACTGTAGTACCTTGCTAACATACACCTAGATAATATTACCTCTTTTTATGTCAGCTCTTCATTCATTTCTGTTAATGGAGGAATCCCTTACCTTTATTTCCTTAACTTATAGTTACTTACCTACTGAATAAGGCAGGTTGTGTTTTCCTCATTTCAGGGCCTCAGGAAACAAGCTAGATGAATAGAAACAGTGTGATCTTTACATCAGACATTATGCGGTGCAACTTGCTCATCTTTCTAAATTAGCTACTGCACAGTATATAGTTTGCTTCAGCCATAATCATTTCCCACTGGCCTGTCCAACAGGAGCTGCAAAATAATAACATTAATTTATTAGAAGTTCTATACAAGAATTACAGATTAGTATTTTCCATATTTGTAAGCACATTTTTAAAAAAAATATTGGCCCAAATGGTGTACAACATTAAAAATAAAAACATAAAAACACAGTACAAATAGCAACAATTAAGCATTGACATTTAAAATGTTTCAGCATTGAAACCACAAAGGAAAGCAAAGGAAAGGAAATTGCAACCTTAGTAGGTACTAGAAGACAGAAAGAGGGTCAATGTCATCCCTGTTTTCAAAAAGTGGAGAGGGAAGAGGATCCAAGCAACTACGAACAAGTCAGCTTGACACCAATACCAGGAATAGGGCCCCAGACCTGCATGGCAAATGGTGCAAAGAGCTGGGATGCCAAGTGTGGGAGTGTTCTTCTTAACAAAACACATCTAACAAAATGATTATAAAAATCTGCACACTATCTTTCACACATTTGCTCCCTTTCACTCATGTTGTTGATTTAGGTGTATGTATGAGAATCACTATATATACTTGTTCCCTCTCCTCCAAGCCAGTTTGATTTCAGTGTGTGTTCACTTTACCATAAATAACAATGCCACCCAGTTCAGGCTTCTCTCTTGTTCTAAACCAATATCTGGTGTCAGTAACAGATTGGATGAGGTATAAATGTTACCCTGATTTCTAGAGTCCCTTGGAGGACACCTCAATGAGCTCCACATGATGGGGAATGGAAACTAGCCAGAGCACGAGCAATAGCAATACGAGAGGCAGGGTAACCTAGCAAGGTCTTTTTACCCAGTTTTTACGGGGTCAGGCCAAGCCAAAAACCAAACGAAGATGTCCAATAAAATGATTTTATTGAATGAAAGTCTCACACACCAACGCAATCACTCACACACTCACCCAAGACCTATTAAGAAGCAAAAGAGAGGAAACTGGATAGGGGAATATTGAAGGGATTGAAGCTGGGGCAATACTGCACCTTTTCCTGAAATTCTTGGTCCAGGAAAAACAGTGAAGAAGGGGAGCTCAGCATGGAGAGGGCTGAGGGAATTACTCAGGGGACAGGAAAATGGTCTACTGGGATGACCAGGAGTGATCCAAAGAACCACTCCAAAACTGGGACTATTTGTAGAGGGAAGAGTACGTGGAGGACTAATCCTTTCCCAGGGAGAACAATGGGTGTTGCAACAAGAAAGAAGCTCCACAATGGTAATTTCCTTTGCGTGATGAGATTACAAGGTGTTGCCGAAGTCTCAGGAACTTTGGCTGCATTGGGTTGTGGTGTGACTTCATGTAAATGGTCCTTGCCTGATAGGACTTTGCCCAACTTGGGACAAACAAGCTAATCCCCTCAGGTCGGCTTCTTAGGGGCTGAGGGCGCTTTGTCTACAGTGGGTTTGCACAGCTTGAGGTCTACTAGGGCTATGTGACTGGGGATTTTACTGGCCTGACCTGGTTTTCTATTGTTTGACCGTTGCTGCTTACGTGCCCATCTGGGTGACCTCTCAGGCACATTGAATCATATTTTAATATCAAAATTGTAGACCCCGGGACAGGGTTTCCCAGTGAGATAACATAAACTTTCTTTCCCCCTTTAATACTAGAGTCATGGCGTTGTGGTCAGAAAAAGCCTTTGGTAATATCTCTATTTTGGTGATTCTGCTAGCCAAAGTCTTAGAAATCAAAAACATATTGATTCTTGAAAAAGATCTATGCCTTTTAGATAAACAAGTATAATCTTTTGCATTCCTGTTTTTGTGTCTCCCTTCTTATCTGTCACAGAGATAAATTATTTGGCCAATTTACGATAGCATAATAGCTGAATGTCTTTCTTTCTTTCTGACATGTATTTCTTGCAACTTAATGATATCTTGGTTGAGTCTGTTCAAATAATGAAATATTTTCTTTTTGGGTGGAGGATAATATTTAACCTCCTTATGTTTCAAGTAATGAATTTTCAATCCATCATCAGGCCAGAAGTTTGGCAAAGTCCACACCAGTTGCTCCTCTGTCCTTCTTTTTGCCATCCTCATCCTTCTTGTTTTCTTTATTCTAGTCTTGATATGAAGTTTCTTTCATGTCTTCTTCCTCCGTTTACCCAATACCTCCAAACTTCTTTTCATATTTCTGTAAAAATTTAGTCTTTTGTATTGTATTGACTTTGAACTGTGTAGAATTCTGATGGATATTTCCTTAAGAACTACCACTTCTTTGGCTCCTTTCATTCTGTTTGCAAAATGTTGCTGTAATATTTGGTCTCCAATTTGCTTCCTATAATTCCTATTTTCAAAATATAAATATTCAGCATGAAAATAAGCAATCAACATGAAAATAAATTATAAGAACCCAAAACCTTAAAATGATCAAGAGATATGACATTGGATAAATTTACACACAATGTGTACTTCCTGTACCCTTTAATGTTCCTGTTATGGATTTTTCCTTTGCATTGTATAAATTCATATTAAGTCACACTTACTATTCATACTTGTGTTCTTTGATGTTTACTTGCTTTACACAGTGAATTGCTACTGATTATTCCCTAACTGATATGATTCTTTTCACAGTGAGAGTCACTAGGGGCAGTATAGATGTAGGTGGGATGTTCGTATCTTGCCAAATTCTGTACCCCCTTTTCATCCACACTTCTTTTATCCCATCATGATGTCACAGTATATTGCAAATAGGGAGCAAGGACACTTTATCATTGCCAGGTAGAACACGTCATTGCCAGCTGCTGAACAGGTGCTAAGCAGAATACAAGTTATTCTGTCTGACCTGTGGATTCCATAGAGTGCAATACATTAAAGAACTACATCATTCTTCTCATAGAAAAATAAAGGACTGCCTGGAAATGCGTTGGTGGCAAATGGGCTTATTCATGCCCATGTTATTTTATAAAGGGATTGAAAACGAGTATTTGCTATTTCATTAGTAAACCCCCAAGGAAGCCAATCCAGCACCACCACAGTGAGGGAGCCCCCCAAGCAATGTAGAGGGTTGGAGGCATCAGAGCAGTGGTTATCTCTAGTTTTGCAGGCAGGTGATGAAAGAAAACATTGCTTTCTGAGATCATCTCCAAGAACACACATATCCAATTGTTAGCAGAGAGAGTGACATCTCTCTTAATTGCTTCATTGCAGAACAGAAGCTGACCACTGTTCCAGCACCCTCTCTTTCCTCCAATCACTATGTTGCTTTGCGGTACACACTCCCTCTGTAGGGGCTCTGCTTTCCCCACTATTATATGTATTAGTTTGTTGCACACACTCCTCTACCATTTACAAGGGACAGGGAGGAATTATAACCTACTTTGATCTATGAAGAAATCCTTTGTAGCAATGGCCACGGTCTCTTTCAGCAAAGTGGCCAGAAGTTGGGTGAGGGGACAGAGGAGAAGGAGCAGTTTTGCAAATGAATTGATGCCCATGCCAGACATTGCCATGGTGGGTGTCGAAACAGACAGTGCATGTTTGTGGTATAGTTAAGGTTCACATAAAAAAGAAAGTGAAATTTTCATCTTTATCCCCAAAAATGATGAAACACCACCAATGTCAAGAATGGGAGAGAAAGAGTATTTTCTTTGTTCAGATGAGTGCTTGCTTTGTACAAGTTGAACATAAGAACAACTCAGTATTGTAGGGGAAGATGATTAATTGCTTGACTTTTACTCAGTGCTTTGAGACAACATTTCAGTTCCAATGTGTGCATCAGAGGAGAATCAGCTTGTCCAATATACAATTGATGTTGTCACACTAATGACATTTGGTTGTTAAAGACAGTGCCTCCTTGTTATATTTTTTGTCATGTAAGCCTGAATCTGCAGATTACAGCTCCCAGAACTCCCCATGCTAACTGGGGGAGTCTAGGAGTTGTAGTTCATAAACTTTTCCAAGCCCTAGGTAGAAAGTATATGGATCAAAATGGAACTTATATGCCAATTTCATCTACATAGTCTTTTTATTGCCTGTTTCAAATGAAAATGTACTATAGACCAAAGAACTGAAAAGGAGGGCTCATGTATTTAAAGTAATTGCGTTGGTTTTATTCTCTCTATAAATGTGCAGACATATGTATCTGGGTACTTAAACATGAACATCTCTTATTTTTGACCCACACCTGATATGCTTCTTGGAGGAAACACAAGTGTATATGCTTATTGTTAAGCTGTCGTTCATGCAGATATGTGTTTTTTTAGAAAGTTTACTCTTTTCCTGTGTCATTCTGTGAAGTGGGGGGCTTTCAAGGCTTTCTGACTGGAAGCCTGCTATCATTTCTTGAGGTATTTGGTCTGGAGCTGGGGACCAATTCTTCTAGACAAGTTCTTTCTTTCTTTTAATGACATATTAAAAAGTTAAGAAATCCATTATTTCTGCACAAGACTTATGATAAGATGTGGGTCAAAGCATCACTGTTGGATTCAGTATAAATGTTTGAATTTAGTTCTCTGGTGGGTGGCATCAAACAGTTACATTGAGAATAATTTAGTATCTTCAGATAATGTGATACTGGAATGTAATACTCAAAGCACTATACATTTTTCAGGAACTGGCTTTATTCCTCTTCTTGTTTAGGAATGTATCTGGGCCAGTTGTCAAAGGTGAACCTGGTCATCTGACAAGAAACTTGTATGGCCAAGATGTTTAAAAAAAAAAAAGCATGAAATCTCAGGTATATATTCTATTTGCAATTTTTACTGTATTTTATAATCCATCGCTATCCTTTTTGTTAGTGCCACTGCTTCTTTTAGTAGTAAACATAAGTCATGCCAACAAGCCATTTCCAGATTTACATAACATAATGAATTATAGCATTATTGTCACAGCTCTAGTGATGCCTGGGACATTGTAATTCATCCCAGCATTAAAATTTTATTTTCCAAACATTCTTATGGAATGTCAGCACCACTGGGATTGTTCAGAAAGGTTATTCATGATAGCTTATGTTGCTGACCTTTATTTAAGACTGAAGTAAACAAGTTGGATCACGGGTATGAATTCACTGTAGCCCATCCACCCTACTCCTCCAAGTAGGTTCTCTGTGATAGCAACTTACCCCAAAGATAAATCCTGCAAATATTAGTGTAAATTAATTAGTGATTGACTTGACACTGACATATGGCACACAACAATCTTTTACTCCTCTCAAACTGGTTTGTCTGTGACAATGCCATCTGCATGGGGCCATGTCCAGCAAACAATCTGTTTGCTTGTTATGTGTTGGAAAGCCTCCATAATTAAAATTAAAACTGTTGCAGCCTTCAGAGTCTTTGAAAACCCCAGGAAACAGTCCTCTGCCTGGATGAGCAGTTTTTGTGAATTAATTGTTCCCATGCATAGCAAGTAAGAGCTGGGTCTTTACCAAAGTAAATATAATATATATATAAGCTATGGTTTTGGTTGGGTGTGTATAATGTAATTCAGTCTCACCATGTATTCTGGAGGGGAAAGTCTGTTTGTTAAGTGGTCTGGAGGTTTGAGCCACAGATAAATAGTATCAAAATATTTGGTTGAAAGAAGGGATTCTCTCTGCTGCCTTTTAAAAAGTATACTTGATCGCAAAAAGTAGCATCAGGAGACTTTACTGTAGAAGCACCATGCAGGAACTCCAAGAACCATGTATTCCAAACTCTGCCAATGCGGGAATCCAAAAGCATTCCTAGTAGGTGGCAATCTAACATCTCTTTAAATATCACCAAATAGAGATGAGTAGTTCTTTTCTTTGTGTTATTTCATTAGCTATCATTCATTATTAATGATAGATAGATAGATAGATAGATAGATAGATAGATAGATAGATAGATTCTGTATTTAAAGAAATCCCATTCCTAACATTTAATCAAAACAGCAAGCCCCAGCTCCAGTGACCATATACCATGTCGATCATGTCAAAATCAAGATAATGATCATAGATTGATCCAGCCTCTTTGTCAGCCACACAATGACAAAGGATGTTATTCCTCTAAGCATGGTCAACAGCTGGAACTGTCAAACTGACTAATCAATATCCTGGGAGAATTGGCACATGCAGAAAGTACACTGTTTTCTGAAAATAACAATGCTTTCTATACAAGCAGCAGTCCAAAATAATGAATCTTCTAATGCTGGGTGACCATTTTGTCAGTGTTGATGTGTTGGGACATCTTTTCTTTTTGATGGTGACACATGATGTGAGTGTTACGTACAGCTGTAGTTCTGTGGCATTTCTCTGAAGGAGCCTTGGTTCATCTCAATAGGGAAGAAATATTTCTTACCTTCTCATTCTACATACCATGTTTAGGCCAGAAGAAGAAGAATCGAAAGAGTCAGTTTAAGAAAAAAAAAAAACCCTCTTTATTCATGTGAGGTGCCCGATTTAACAAGAGATAGGTGAGTAAGAGTAGAAGGTTGTGAACTAGCAGAGAGGGGCCGGGCAAAATCCTGTAAATTCTTTCTTCATTTACTGCTACTATTACTACCAACAACAAAAACAACAAAGATGATTATTATAACATTGAGAATATATTAATTTCTACTTGGAAAACATCATAGAGTAGAATTTGTAGCATACTATACTACTACTTGTTACTACTTGTTAGCATCTTTGAGGAAAAAGGAGATCATATCTGGCTATTCCTGTGTGTTCAAAAAGCAAGTGCTTATTTGAGGAATCCCTGTTTAAACAGCATCATCCAAGAATTCCCTGAGCTCTAAAGCTTTGTGTTTCATATCTAGCTTCATATTGACACAACTTGCTCTTTTTTGGCAGAGAGCTTTTATAATAGACTAGCTTTCAGAATCCCTTGCTCCCCAAACAAAAACGTACACAAATATTCTTATTGCCTTGGGCTGTGGTCTTTCAGGCTTCATAAGATAATCCAGATCAGACTGTCACAATGTGGTGGGGTATGCTCTATTTCAGAAATCCCCATGGAAAGGCTTTAGACAAGAATGACTTCGTATGTGGGGATAAGTCAGCAACTCTAAGAAAAAGCACATACATAAAAGGACCAGATCCAGGCACAGTGTAATGCAAACAGAATTAGTAGACCCCTCCTGTGCATGGGATTTAAAAAAAAAATCCAAATGGGTAGCCAGTTTTCATACTGCATCTTTCACTTTTATATTTCCATGACATTGGTTATACAATGATCTCTGTAGACTTTGGATTTCACAGTGATGCCTAATGAACAAGAAGTTCATATCTTTTATCCTTTCCGCTCTTCCCCATACGATTTCTAAAAAATCAGTTACTTCTGCATCTCCTCTGTTCAGAAGAGGCACAAATTGTTATTGCTTTGGGAATTTGGGTGGGGAAGATGTAGAAAATTATTTTAGATGAATACAAAGGAACAGAAAGAAAAAGGAACATGTTCTTTATGTTCTAGCAACAATACGTTGAGGCTATTCGCCAGCCTTCTTAGTTTTACCAGTAATCTTTTACATAGTTACTCCTCATTTTTTGGTAATTTCTTTTGCAAAATAATAATAATAATAATAATAATAATAATAATAATAATAATAATAATGCAAATTTTAATAACAATTTTTGCTTGTTTCTAAACATTAATTTCTACACTTGTAGAATTAAATGTTTATTCCTCAGCTTTGTAACAACAATGATGTAGTTTATATTTGCTATAACATAATCAGTTAACTAATGGTTAATAAACACATTGTCTTATTTTTAAATAATAAGAAGTGGCATAGTACTTTGAAGTAAAATGTAATATATATTACTGGTTCCAGGTATTTATTTACTCTTGATTCATTATGATTTCTAGTCATAGGCCTAAATCCAACTAGAGTGGACCCACTGAAGTGCTGAAACATACGAAAGTTTTTAATAATTATTTGCCCTTTGATTTTGTGGGTACTTTATTTTGGAATAAAAATCGGTTAGGTCAAGATCATGCCTTGAAATGTTGCCAGAGCTAGACCTTTAATTGCATGAAATTTTTTTATTAAGTTACAGAAGCTTCAATCCCATGCCCTTTTATCTGGGAAAATTCCTAGACAATAGCACGAATGGAGAAAACACATGCTGTTTAAGATGCAATGGGTGAAGCTGAAGAAACAATTCTGGAAATATTTGGTAATAATGACAGTTAAGTAGTGTTTTATGTAACACCTCCTGCTCCAAACAGACTGTTGAACTTTTCTGGGTCTTCAATATTCTCACTAATTCTATCTGTGAGTTAATTACTCCTTCCACTGCAGTTTATCTCCACCTTCGTTTGGCATTATGTGTCTATTCCTCTTCTAGTTGCACTGAAGGATTAATTTTCTTGCTGCAGTAGAGAAGATTTTAGGAACTAAAAATGTGCTCTGAATTTTGTAAAACAGAATATACAGTAGCTTTCTGCAACTATATGTCAATGGGTGTTCATGTGACTGGTTGACTTCTCTAAACCTAGATGGATCCCCAGTCTAATGGTAGTAGAAAATAATTGGGAGGGGGAAAGCTTATAGCTGGAAGTTCCCAGAAAGAAAGAATTTCAGAAAATATGGCCCTCCCTATAGGAGGCAAGAAAAACTCTCCTATGATTCTATCTGCAGATTTGCCTCACCTTCTGCTCCTCATTGAATTCTCAATGATAGTAATGAGAAAAACAATACAGTAGCTTAGTGCAATGACTGTTCTTTCATTTCATTCTCATAATCACTGGAGTTTGAAGGAGAGCAATGGGAAAAACTAAGGCTTTGGTTAATGCAGTGAGTTCTAATGCAACACTGTAATTTCATTTCTTTTTCTTTGTTTTCTATTTGGGAAATCTCACAGTTATAATGAAGGAGCAGGCCCTTTCTTGCAAACAGGCTGCTTCAGTTCAGATCTGGATTGGAATCCTTTTGATACCTTGCTTAGCCATGAAAACCCACTGGATGACTGTTACCCTGAAATCTGGGGGTCCCAGAGGGACCTCTTGATATGCTTTAAGTGGTGGAGAAAGTAAGCTCAACAGAGCACAAGCAATAGCAATGCGAGAGGCAGGGTCACCTAGCGAGATCTTTTACCCAGTTTTTACGGGGTCAGGGCAGTCAGAAATCACACAAAAAGGTCCAATGAATCACTTTATTAAGCAGTAGTAGCACTCATCAACACAAACACACACACACACATCCAAGGGCTAAGGAGAAATAAAGAGTGGAAATAAGATAGAGGGATTGTTCAAGGATTTGTAGTTTGAGTGATAGTGTACCTTTTCCTGAAGTCCTTGGTCTGGAAAGCATCAAAAGAAAAGGAACTCAGTGAAGAGACGCTGAGGGGATCACACGGCTATCAGGAGGGGAAGAATGGCCAGTTGGTATGACCAGGAGGCGCCCAAAGGACTAGTCAAAAACAGGGACTATTTGTAGGAAAAATTTACCTTGAGAGAAAATCCTCTCCTGGGGAGAACAAAGGGGACGGCAATGGAAAACAACTTCACACTGGCACCTTCTTTCATATTGGAAGATAACAAGGTGTTACCCAAGTATCAGGATCTTCCGCTGCTTTGGGTTATACTGTGAGTTTATGTAGATGGATTTTGCCTAATAAGGTTTAATTGCTTCCAGTGCCCAACTTTGTGGGTAAACTCTTAATCCCTTCAACTTGGCTCCTTAAAGGCTGATGATCTTTTGTCCACCGTGGGCTGGCACAGCTTGAGGTCTCCTGTGGCTATGTGACTGGGGAGTTTACTGGCCTGACCTGGTTCTTTCGACTGTACAGCCATTGTTGCCTACGTACTCATCTGGGTGACCTCTCAGATGGGTTAGATTAATTTTATATCAAAGTTGTAGATCCTGGGAAAGGGTTTACCAAAGGGGCAACATGACCTTGAGTGCATCACATACTCTCAGCCCCAGAAAACTCTATGATAGGTTTGCCTTAGGGTCATCATAGTTGGAAACAACTTGAAGGAACATAACAACAACAGCTGCAGCAGCAGCAGCAGCAACAACAACAACTATGTCTTAACTAGACTATATTGATTAAATCCATTGTTGAATGGTGAGGCACCACTTAGAGGAATCCAACTGAATCAGTGAGTGTACTCTCTTTATGACAAACAATAGAATTCAGGCCATTATTTTTGTCACGCATGGCTATGTCAATGGTACTACATCTCACAGATCATTTTCTAGCATCTGCACCACAAAATAGATAGGTGTCATAAGTTATGCACCCTTTGGAGGACTGAATCTCTCAGTTTCATTTCCTCCCATATTCAGCCTTCGTAAAACTTAAGTTCTTTCTATCCCATTAATGTACATCTATTTCCAGCAAGTAGAAGGCCATAGTATGACTTCCTGCCACACAGCTGATAGAGATGAAGAGCGTTTTGTTTTGTTTTGTTTTAGAGGCAAGCCTAACTCAATATAGCAAACCCAGTTGAATACATATGAATCTACGCCTAGACTGAATAAGCATTCCAAGGCCCTCTTCTTGCATGTTTTTTTCTTTCAGTTTTGCTTAATCTGACTCTATATTTCTTTTAGATTTCATTTTGTGGCATAGGAGATCATTTTAGTGACTTGGGTAGAGGGATGAATTGCTTATATTGGCATCTGCATCTGAGCTGTACAATAATTTAATATTCCCAATAGAATAACTGTAACTTTTGTTTGGATAATAGCCACTCATGACTCCAAAAACAAATTGTAGTTGAAGGTTAAGGCAAGGCAATAACACTGATGTCTAGAATATGTTAAGTCTGTGCAGTAGCTGATTTTTTTTAATTCCTATTTGTTTCCTCATTTTTACCCCAGAACAGAACCTGAATATTCTTTTTCAAAGATTACTTTTCATTTTCTACATCCTGGATGTCCTATTTTATTAGTGAAGTATTTTGTGAATCCTTAGGAGAAACGTACATTTTTCCATGAACTTATCTGTTTTGATATATTGCATGTAATAATTGGGCTGTTTTCTACTGACATTTTATTATAGTGCATGATAGTGTTAGTCATTAAGCCTTGGCTTATATTTTTGCTCTAAATCAAAGTTTATTAATATGTTCAATTAGCTAAATTGATCACATTCCTTTCCCAGTGGCATCTTGCAGTATTAGCACTTTGAAAATGAATGAGTGGCCCCATTGCTGCCAGCTGCAGCTTGCTAACCTAGTTGTTGATTTTAGTGTTTTGATGGCTTTGTCTGCAGTACACCTATGCGCCCATGCAGCTCCTTCACCAAAAGAAAAAATAATAATCTCTGACAAAGCAGCAGTAAATAGGTAAATGTAAGTCTTGTTTACATAGCAGGACTGGAACTGTATTGATTTAGATGCGATAGATGGCTTGGTGCAAGCTTTCAGTATGCATGTATTTGAATTGGTTTGAGTGTGTTCTAGTGATTTAATGTGTTGATCTCTTTTACAGCTGTTTGTAAGTTATTGCCTGATATAGAAGTTCCATGATAGCAGCACGCTGAAATGTCAAGCCATCCGTGCCTCCTCAAGTTCTTAATGTGGTTGTGCTCTTTATAGAATGTAAGTTTTTTAAGCACTAAGTGACTCAAATCTCTCAGCACTCCAGGTACTAAGTAAGATCTCCAGAGTTATTAAAACCTGAAGAACAGAGTGAGGTATTAGTAATTCTGAAAGTTCCTTTTTGCTCCTTAACACTTTTTTTATTTACATCTCTTTTTGATAAGTCTCTCAAAGCACCAACTATTCACTTGGGCTCAATATGCAATTTTCATTTTGGGCTGATTAAGATCAAAGTGTCCTAAAACTGCAAACTTACATACATTGACTTGGGAGTAAGTCCACTTGAAGTCAATAGGAATTAATTAGAAATAAAGTAAACATGATATTAGGGTACAGTCTTGCAAAGTAGAGATGAGATCTGGAGAAGAGCAAATTGCAGAACTTTTAACTCTTTTTTTTTTCCAGCATTGGGTGATGGCTTCCCTGCCAGCAAAGAGGTCAATCTGATCTGGGTTTTCATGGAGAATTTCAAAGAAGCTATCCAGTGCTGAACCTGTTCCCCCAAATAGAATCAGCACCTTAAAAAGTTCCTTTAAACTTCAGAGTAAAGCCTGGAGCGGATTCACCATCTCACTAATATGGGAGCTGTATATATTTAGGATTCTCCAAAGAAGAAAAGTCAGAATTATACCGGACTGCCATATTTGATTAAACGAGAGAGTCAGAGGCAAGGGACTCTCAGAAAAACACGAGTCAGAAAAACCTACCAAGCAGGATTTTTTTTTTTTACAGCCCTTATTGTATAATAGGTGTCAGTGTATGGTCTGCTTGACTTTGCTTTTATCCTAAGTAATTCTTATTCTGAAAATTTAAAATACATGTGAGCTGCATAAAAAGCCAAAGTTTTCCAGTTCCACCCTCAGAAGCCCCTGACAACTAATCAGAATCAGTCCCAAAACCATCTTGGTTGAAGAGGATGCCACATTATACTTCTTCCTTCTCTGACCAATAGTTTAAGAGTGTGCAATTTATTTTGCTTTGGCACATGATTGCTTGATAATCTACTCTGCTTTTACACATTTGCATCCAAGGCAAAACAGGATGTTTCTCAAGTTTCTGGTAGCTACCATTAATGGAAACTGTTTGGTTTGAATCCTATACTACTAGCCTGGCCATTCATTCTTTCTTTTCCATTTCTCTCTCTCTCTCTCTCTCTGGAATACACTTGAAAACACCATGGCACTTTGCTGATTCATTCATCATACTTTCTGCTGTGCTTGCCATATCTGATCTAAAGCTATTATACTAATAGGACTTCCAGGTTTTATTTGTTTCAAAATCATGTACACACAGATGAGTGCTGAAATAGATAAAAGATGCCCTACTCATACTTATTGCCTGAGAGCTTACATTGGTGTTACACAGTATAAATTTCTATACCCAGAGTTATGCATTGGTTATGCTCTGCAAACCTTGTGTTGAATGTCACTGTTGCACAGCTGAATGCACACCCAAACTTGCAATCAAAGGCACAACCAAGTGTGAATGCACATCAATACGCCTCAAATGTGCAGCCATATGTATCCGCATGCACAGTGGCACCACATGTGCAATTCTACTTCTGCAACCTCTTGCTAAATGTGGACATTCCACACTGGAGACAAATGCCCAGGCACTTCCATAGGGAAACTGATATGCATGTATAGGACAACAATAGGATCCTAACTATTCTCTCTTTGAATGAAACAAAATAAGGTTAACAGCCACATGAATATTTCTCATAAGAAGACTTGGGATGAAATCTCTTTCTTATTTAAATAGTGATTGTTCATTGAACTTCATTGAACCACAAGTAATAAAATTATATATATGTGGTTCAAAAACAAGAAGGATCAGTGGGTGGCTCCTGTGTTCTGTTTTCAAATTCATTAAAAATAATTTTTTTTTTAATAAAAATTCAGGGATGCTACCAGTGTAGCTTTGTGGATCAATCTAGAAGGATACAACCCTAGTAAACATAAGCTTATCCATGGTAACTTGTGCAAAGACTAAATAAAGATGTCCTGATAGGAGACATGCTTTATCCTTTTGGTTACAGTTCTTAAGGACAGATCTTAAAAAGTAGAGTCACAGGCTTTTCAGAAGCAGAAAAGAATCAAATTAGCAGAGACTTCCATTCTGTTTTTCCTCCCTGTAAAGAAGGCATTCTTTGATTCAGTGAAATAATAAAATTAAGCATGCAAGGGATCCAGCTGAAGCGATTTTTGGAGGCAAATGAATCTGAACATAAAACAATTTTCTTTTTATCCTCATGAGCACTATTTCCATGCTAGATTAGGCTGTTATACATTGCCAAAATCTCATGAATACATTTAAAAGCAGTAGAATTGAGTCAGTTCAAATATCTACCCATGGCTTGATTATAATCCGTATTAGACTCCAACCATTAAAAATCAGAATCTATAGTATTCTAGCTTCTAGTTTAAACAACTCCTTCCAGTACTCTCCTCCTTCGCCTGGCAATCCAAACAAAATGTTTCTGCTTCATGTATAGGCTGAGATTAGCATTTGCTTTAGTTGTAATCTTGTTTGATAAAATGCTTTAATGCTTCTTCAGTTTATAACAAGACACACTGTAAAGGTTTTCATAAGGGAAATGAGATGTTATGTAAATGGAACTTACTGCAAAGGATTCTCCCACCTTTTTAACAGAAAAGAAAAGAAATAATAGTCACTCTGACAATAATTACCTCAATTTATCAGAAAGGCATATTTTCACAAAATAAGCACCCTGAGAGGGGGATCCTGTCAACCTGCTATGTTGACAACTACTAAACCAGAGATAATGTCAGCATAACATAGTCACAATCAGACACATTTTGGGTAGCCAAGCTGACAACATGAGTGTACTTATGTGGGAACTCTTATCTTTGCAATTCAAATTGCAGGAGTAAATTAAAAAAAAAAAAGGGATAGTTAGGTGTTTGTTTCTATAAACACCAGTATTCATCTGCTTTTCTTAGGGCCCTATCACACACACTATTATAGCATTATTATTCCTCTTTAAAGGCTGTGGCAACATTGTATGGAATCCTGGAACCTGCAGTTTAGGGAGGGGAATTTGGAATTCTTAGCAAAAGAACTTTGGTCCTCACTAAATTACAAATTCCAGAATTCTACAGGGTGCAGCCATAGCAGTTAAAGTGGAATAATAGTGCTATAACAATGTAATGTGATAGGGCTATTAGTTGCTGACTGTTGAGGACTTGATATAGAAAAAAAATAATCATTCTGAGAGCTATCTTCCAGATGTTAGTCATGTCCATAAGACCCCTTCATCCCTTGCATAGATTCTCCCCCTTATATCAAGCAGCCTAGACTCACCAACAGCATCTGCACATTGGATGTTCATGGCTCAGGGGCTTCAGTCCATGCGGGATGCCTATGCAACTATGGGCCCTTGTTGTGAAAATGAATGGGGGCGTTGATTTAGGCTGATCAAGTGACATTAAGGGCAAGGTCAATGAAGCAGCTAAACTTTTTGTTCTCCCTTCTTGGGCATGACAGGCTGGTGTCATGGGCCAGATCCTGGCTTCCACAGGTGAACAGCAGCCTGGAAGCAGACACAAGCACACCAGGGGCTAATCAGGTTCCCTGGAGCCCTGGTGGCGCAGTGGTTAAATGCCAGTACTGCAACCACAAGGTTGTGAGTTCGATCCTGCCTGGCTCCAAGGTTGACTTAGCCTTCCATCCTTTTGCAGGTCGGTAAAATGAGTACCCAGCTTGTTGGGGGCAATTAGCTAAAAATACATTGTAAACCGCTTAGATAACACTCAGTTGATAAGCAGTATAGAAATAAATGCTATTACTATATTGCTATTCAGATGAGAGCCAGCTGACTCTAGCCTTTGTAAGGAAGGCAGAAGGCAGTGGCTCAATTCTAGAAACAGCACGTGTGTTTGCCAGTCTTTACCTTTGTGTGTGTGCTACAGATCCCCTGCTCACTGTCTGCCTGCCTTCTCTGACTCTTGGACTGTCTGACCTTGCTGCCTGCTGGATTCTTGACCTTTGGACTGACACAGGACTTTACTTCTGCTTCACCCTGACCAGACAAGCTTCATTGGACTACTAAGCTGTATCTGTTTGACTTCTGAATATCTTGGCTCTCCATTGCCTAACAATGACAGCTGGTGCCTATAATAGCAGGGGTGAAGAATATGTGGCCTTCCAGAGGTTGATCTGTTTATTTATTTTGCTTTTAAATCTTCCAATAACAAAAGTCCTCTGGGGAGTATGCTACATGCTTAGAAGCACTTTTGGAATCCCTGCCTCAAATTTGATTTCGGATGTTCAACCACGTTCTTTGGCATCTTGCAAGTGCTTAGACATTATCTTTTTTTGGGGGGGGGGGGTTCCTGCATGTTGTAGACTAGGGGTCTTTTCAATGCTACACAGTTATATGTACGTCCTATGGAATCCTGATGTTGACAGTCTATGAAGGGCTTTTATAGATCTCAGCCAAAGAGTTCTTTTACTTCCTTCCCAAACTACAAACTCCAGGGTTCCCACAGGATGTTGTTATGACAGCTGAAGTAGACTCATAGGACTACAATTGTGTAGTGTGAATAGACTCTGGTGAGTATAGGGACCAGTTTTCTTACCTAGGAGCCACATGGACTGACAATAATAGAAAACAAATGATGAGAAAGATGAAAGCAAAGTGGAGAAGAAATGGAGAAGGAAGAGGAAGCACAATAAGACAAAATCAATGTGACAAGTGGCCAGAAGTCCATTTCTGATTTTTTTTTTTTGATGCTGAATGTTTAATGTTAGGAAGTGTAAGTAGAGCTATAACGTATTTAAAAGGTGAATATCCACTTTTAATAGCTTTTAATAGATGGAATTTGCCCCCTCACCATTTTTGGCAAGAAAAATGGTGGTTCAGGGAGTCAGTAGAGGTTGAGGGCTATGAAAATAGTCTTGTGGGGCCACATGCAGTCCTAGGGTGCGCTGCTCATCTTTGTTCTAAATGAAGCTCTGACTCTCTTCTTGGCCCACTCTGGTAAATTTCTTCGCTCACTATAATCTCTCTTTATACTTGTTTCCACTCTCCACCTAAGCTCTCTCTGATGATGCTTTTGTGAAGGAATTCTGATCTTTCATTGAGAAATAATGCCATGATTGAAAAAACCAATGAAGGCTATGATAAAGAAACCTGGAGTTCTGAGAATGATGGGACTTAGAGTAGCATAGAATATTATAAAATGCCTCTGCAGAGCTTTCCCAATGCCCTTTGAGTTCCTAGCCTGCTTTGTTATTAATAGCTATTTATAAAATAGATTTTAAGCTGGCATCTGGAAATTAGGATACCAGCTTTGAGAAGCAGCAGCTTGAGAATGGAATGGAACTGATAACAAAAGAGACAGCAGTGCCAAGCTGCTAGAGTACAGAATGCAAACAGATCCCACTTTGGATAAATAACAGATAAGTTCTAAGTGACTGATGTATTGGGGGGATACCACACGACAAGCCCAGGGCACATGCCCTGATACCTAAAGCTGACCAGATTTTATGTGGAAGTCATGTGACTCAGTATGATAATTCTTTATCTTATTGAAAAAATAAATGT
Source organism: Iguana delicatissima (assembly GCA_948472985.1). Taxonomy (NCBI): domain Eukaryota; kingdom Metazoa; phylum Chordata; class Lepidosauria; order Squamata; family Iguanidae; genus Iguana; species Iguana delicatissima. The sequence goes on from CAOKZL010000230.1 coordinate 1,114,152, forward strand.
GTGTGTCTTTTTGTTGTTGTTGTTCTGACCCATTTGATTTGTGGAACTCTCACCAGACATCAATCTTTCTTTTGGCTTGGGCTGATTTTTTTTTTAAAAAAATCTTGAATCTTCCATTGGTGTGTAACTTATTGGCTTTGTTGTGCTCCAGAGAAAACCTGCCCATGGTTGCTACCAATTATAATTCCTCATGTGAGGGAAAATTTTGAAGAGGCTGATGTCAACCATATTGCCATACTGTCTGAGAGAGGCACATATCACCTGAATTTAAAACTTTTAAAATTGTTTTAGCAAAATAAGAAGTATACGTTGTTGCTGTTAAAGGAAACTCTGTTCATATCGCATTTCTGGAAAGTAACTAAACACAAAATGGAATGGAGTTTTAAACACACACTCACCCATATCTACCTTGGAAGATACTTCAGTACAGAGAGGATCCTTTATTTATAAAGCAATCAAGATTGCAAGGGATAGGAGAATGCAGTTGACAAGAGAGAGAAGAAAAGGAAAAGATCAGGGAGTCCCAGAACAGTCTGAGATTGTCAATTGCCAACAAGATGTTCATATTAATGCCGACAGGGAATTGTCACAGCTGCATTATCCTGGCATGGTGGTTGGTTCCACTTCAGGCCTGACAGGCATGTAATTGAACCCAGAGATGATTTGCTTGCTGCAGCTGAGAGAAACACACTTGAAAGGGCACAGTTATGTCCTCCTCTTCATGTTCAGAAATATCCCCCATTGTTGGCTTTTCATAATGAATGCCTCTTATTTCAGCACACAGGCGTTTGTTTTTCTGAACATTTTAGTGGGGATCTTTCAATCGTTCAGAAAGTTTCTACAAATGTGCCCAATACCCACATGGCCTGAGGGAAAAACAATATTCTTTTCGGACTTCAAACATTGCTGTCAGTTGAACCCCTGGACAAAAATAGACTGGTACAAGGCAGTGGTCATGGTCAGTAGTGTAAGACCATTCAGGAAAAAAAAAATGATAGAGGAGCGATGACATTCTCAGCAGCTATTAGCCCTATCGATGACATTAAGTCTCCATATACAAGTGCAGTATAACCTTCCATTTTTGTGTCAATTCTTCTTAAACTACCTGATGTGGGGGACTGACAATTGTTTTTTCCCCAGTGTACAAGGGACCAGTACCATATATGTACCTACTGGCTGTAATTGTTACTTTCTTTCTTGGAAGGTCTTCAGGGATCATCAGCAGATGGCTTTAGGATCAGCACTTGTCCACGAATGATCACTTTGAATAGCGTGGCTCCATATTTTGAACTACAACCACCATCGCCAACCAACCAATCAACCAACCAACCAGCAGAATAGATGGGAAATGTAATCCCACATATATGGAAGGCACCAAGTTGAAGAAGACATTCTAAGGGCACTAGATGTTGGGGACCACAAACAAAGGTATTTCCATTGTTCTCTGTGTGAGGGCTGACAGAAATTCTGTTAAAAATAGAATGAAGGTACATGGATTTTATTCAGAAAGACTGTTAAATAGAGCTCAGCACCATCCCTGGTGGAAGTGGTGAGTACCTCCCCATTTCTGCAGTGTAAAATGAATTAGATACCTAAAGAGCTTTTATGATGAGTGAAATGGGGTGTTTTCCTTTTATTAAATTGATACACCTGATGAAAAAGCCCTACAAAGTTGGGAGGTATCATGCTTTTTACATAACAAAACTGAAAGGGGCTTTGGAGCCAGCTGTTTTGTTTGTAAAGTATCTTGTAGGTTCTGTATAACTAAATAGCCAGCTTTCCCATTTTAACTGAATTCATCATGGTTCTCTTGCATCTCTTGGATTTTCTCCCCCAGCACAAAAGTGCTTTACTGTGTAAGAAGGAGAAATCAAATCTTCTCCCTAGTTTCTGAAAACGTTATGAAGCATCTGATAGTGTTCTGGTGGAGAAAAAAATTACAACCTTGTTTTAAATCTGCCAACAGTGATGTTAGATACAAAGAATCCACATTATTATTTTTTTAATAACTTGACATGGTCAGGGCAAGGGTTTTTATTTAAAGATCTAAAACTAGCACTTCAACAGTCCTGTTCTTAAAGATACTGAAACCTAATTTTAAATGTTCCCAGCTCCTGTATTTAAAGATGATTTCCTCAAGCCTCATCCTGGGACTTTAGGGTGAGATGTCATCGACTCTCCAAAACAAGAACTATGTTTTTCCCAGCACATGAGTCTGAAGGTCACTCAAATATCCTACAGAAAAATAAAACAAAACAGAGGAATTTTTAAAATATATGGAATATAGTGGCTTCATTAGATAAGGTGCAGGAAATGTGTGACTTGATTTCATGATATTTCCTTTTCTTTTTAAAAAGCTGCTATTACAGAACCCAAACCGGAATTAAAGAGAATTCATCTAGTTCATCCATTCATAAGAATCTGATTAATAAGAATTTACAGTACTGAAACCAGAACATGCGGCTAACTTGTTATGTCTTGGCACCTCCTTCATAAACAATAAACTTCTTGCTTTGATAGTCCCAAGAAACCTAATAGAAGACTGCACATGTGCTGCAGTGCTCATGGGCCACACTTGTTTTGGTGGCTACAAGTAGCACAACTCTAAACTAAACTGTTCACACCATTTTAACTCATCATCAAAATAAGAAAGTTGCATTTCTTACTGTTCTTAGTTGCATTTTTCATTGTCATCAACTGAATTGATGTTTCTTTCTTCCTGGGTTGGTAGGACAATGATTCATACTGTTAACACTGGTTATCACTGTTGTTCCAAGCAATTCATTAGATGCTATTTAATGTATATACTCATGTATAAGTCAACCTCATCTATAAGTTGAGGGAAGGTTTTGAGACCAAAATTACGGATTTTGACATGATCTGTGGATAAGTTGAAGGTCATTCTATGGAAAGAGGAAAATGCCAGCACTACGTTAGGGGGTCAGATGCCCCTGGCCACCACCACCACCACCATTTTCTCACCCAGGCATTCAAAAAGACCAGATGCAGTTCTGAAGCAGAGAGAGAAGGGGGGGCAGTGGCTCGTTTAGGTTTTCTTGGGACAGACTAAGCTCTCACCTTTTGCCATTCTTTTCAGAGAAGGGGATGGTTCCTGTTTTTGAAAAGAGTTAAGGTACTGTACTTATATTAACCTGTGGATAACTCAATCTAGGTTGTTTGGTCAATTTTTGACTACCTTTTGTTACCCTGATTTCTGGGGTCCCTTGGAGGACACCTCAATGTGCTCCACATGACGGGGAATGGAAACTAGCCAGAGCACAAGCAATAGCAATGCGAGAGGCAGGGTAATCTAGCAAGGTCTTTTACCCAGTTTTTATGGGGTCAGGCCAAGCCAAAAACCAAACAAGAATGTCCAATAAATGATTTTATTGAATGAAAGTCTCACACACCAGTGCAATCACTCACACACTCACCCAAGACCTATTAAGAAGCAAAAGAGAGGAAACTGGATAGGGAAATATTGAAGGGATTGTAGCTGGGGTAATACTGCACCTTGTCCTGAAGTTCTTGGTCTGGGAAAAACAGCGGAGAAGTGGGGCTCAGCACAGAGAGGGCTGAGGGGATTACTCAACGGACAGAGAAATGGTCTGCTGGGATGACCAGGAGTGATCCAAAGAACCACTCAAAAACTGGAACTATTTGTAGGGGAAAAAGTACCTGGTGGGCTAATCCTTTCCCAGGGAGAACAATGAGTGTTGCAACGAGAAAGAAACTCTATAATGGTAACTACCTTTGCGTGATGAGATTACAAGGTGTTGCCAAAGTCTCAGGATCTTCAGCTGCATTTGGTTGTGGTGTGACTTCATGTAAACGGTCCTTGCCTGATAGGATATTTGCTCAACTTGGGGCAAACACGCTAATCCCCTCAAGTCAGCTTCTCAGGGGCTGAGGACCCTTTGTTTATTGTGGGTTTGCACAGCTTGAGGTCTCCTGGGGCTACGTGACTGGGGATTTTACTGGCCTGACCTGGTTTTTGATTGTTTGACCATTGCTGTGTACGTGCTCATCTGGGTGACCTCTCAGGCATATTGAATCATATTTTAATATCAAAATTGTAGACCCTGGGATAGGGTTTTTCCAGTGGAGTAGCAATTTTTAGACTTAAATTTGAGAATATACAGTAGATTTTTTTCTCCAAAGATACAGAAAGCTATGTACCATCTTTAGAACTTCAGTTAACTTAAATATTCTATGTAAGGGAAGAAAAGTGAGTGTAACAATTTAGATTTCCATCATGGTTGAACAGAAGATCAATGCAGATATCTTTCACTCAAGAGGTAACCTGCTGGCTCTTATTCTGTAGAGCACACAATAAGTAAGATAATTACCTTGGAAGGCTGGGAAAGAGTTACTGACTACAACTTCTGCTGTTTTAATGAAGAGATGCCTCCCATTGCTTTTTCTCAGCAGGATGCCCTGCAAGTCTCAGCTACCCAATGACCACCAGTAGTATAACCCACAGCTGAACTTAAATAAATGCTAGAATGTGGGAGGAGTATCTGGGAATTCTTTTTATTTATATCTAGCCCTTCCTCCATGGAACCTAAACCATAATATTAAGGTAGATGAAGTTAAAAGAAAGGCCAAATTCCTTTTCAGCTGTTGAATAGCACAATTTTACACCAGTATCGGTACACAGGACATGGGACCACATACTAAACTGCATACTAAGCCAGTTACATGGTGGGTAACAACAACTCACACTTGCTTGCTGTGCACATTATAACAGTGATACTCAAAGAGATTATCCCTAGACTGGTGCCATTCTCTGAGCCTTTGACTGTTGGATGCTTGCAAATTTCCAGGAAAGAAAGAAACAGCTGTTGTCAATGGGCATAAATATGGTGCTGGTCTCTGGCATATTGGAACAAAATATTTCCAGTCCTTCACATCAGACACTGCATTACAGAATATAATGTGCTGTACTGCTACATTACATTAGATCTCAGTGTGCAAGGACAGAGGTTGTCTCAAATATACTTTTTGTCCCTCTCATCCACCAGAAGTAATAGAATACAGTCAACCCATTTGCCTGAGATGACATCAAAGACGTGCCCAAAATAAAACAGAAATTATGTTTAATAACCAATAACTAAAAACTAAAATACCATTGGTCATGCAAGTACGCATACAAAACATCAGATCAAGGTTCCAGGTTTGTTGGACTTCAAGTATCAGAAATCCTAGCTATCATGGCCCATGGACAGTGATTCTGGAAGCTCTAGTCCAATAAACTAGGGTTTGTTGAAACTACTATAGGCCATATTTTTCATAAGAGTAGCAACAACTTAAGAAGAAAAGTGAGCACCATCTATATTCCAAATGCCCATCAAAACAAATAGTTTTGATCAACTTCCTGTATTTTGGCAAAGAATTCCAGAATCTTTGGTATATGTGGGTTTTAGTCATTGTAGCCTCAGCAGAATAAAAGTATGCAGGTTTCCTCACTCAATCAAAAGTGTGCAGTTTCTATTGTAACAATGTTTGAAATTGTCAGGATCTTTCATTGGAGGGGAAATTTCTCATATGCAAGGGAATTTGCAGTACTTCAGAAGGGCAAACCAGGGCCCAATGAGGGCCTGACCAGTCAAGTTATGGTTTGTAACATATTGCTAAGCTAAGAACTCAGCATTAGAAACCTGGATGAAAATTCTCAGCACAAGAAAATTTCAAATCATTTTCACATTTTTGCACATCTATACTGTCCCAGTGCATTTTGGGAACATAGCTTGCATAAAAAAAAAATGTTACTCCTCCCTCTTATGCATTCTTTTAATTCAAGAAGAGCTTTTATCACATGGGGTTATGTATACGGAAAGGAAAGAAAATAGAATCATCTGTGGAAATGTCTCTTCCTTTACAAGACTTGGTAGATTGCTGATGATATCAAGAATGAGATGGTAGAGTCTGGCTACTAATCATGTTGTCCTGATGACTGCACAGGTGCAGAAAATATAAATGGACTTTTAATCACTCTCAGCTTGAATTACAAGAATATTAATATTCATTGGACTGAAATCAAAACTATAACTTAGAGAATTACGACTCTGCTTTATTCAACTTATGAATCAACTAATTTCAAGTTTGGGCACCATCATTAAGGTGTATGGAGTTGTTCCCTTGTGCAGAAGCTCAAATGAGAATGGTCACATGACTATGATTCAGACCCCTTGAGGAAATTTCTACAACAAGATTAACATAACACTTGGGAAAATACCAGGTTTCTTATATTTTATTTTAACTTTGCTTTGATATGGAAATGTTTCCCTTAGTTCTTCCTTTGTCATAAAGTCTTATTAGAATAAAAGAACTAAGTCAGTGGTTTGAAGCAAATTCTTGTTCTTAGACCTGCTATGATGTCTTTCTAAACATGGTTGATATTTCTTACCCTGAATTACAATTTTTTTTTATAAAAAAAACCCTTTCAGAATCTTAGCTTCTTGCAACACAACTATAAAATATAATGAATAAGATGAAGGCTGTTCCCTTTCCACCAGCTGTGCAATGGCAGCCAGACAGCACCTGGATGCAGCACTGTGTAAGTGGCCATGTACGTCAGGACGAGGTTGTGGTTGGGCTCCACCCAGCTGCCATTTTGCAAGCAGGAAAAACACATTGTGCAAAGAGATACTAGATGCCACCTTGCACAACATCTAGAAAAATAGTTGCAGTTATGCCAGCATAAGTCACCTCAGATATTCCAGTAAGTCATCAAGGAGATTCTGCCTACAGTATAACCAATCCTGGAGCCTACAAGGTTGACAATTGTACTTTATTGGACTAAAATAAGCAAAGAACTAGGGATGGGCAAATCTGGTTTGCCTCACTTTTTTTAAAATTGGATACTTAGTACTGTATAATTCATGTTTAAATGTGCATGTGTGTTTAAGTGTGTATGTTGTTGTGCTTAAACTGCCAAGAATTGTGTTATAATATGGGAAACTCAAAAAATCTAATGGATAATCAGGTTCCACCTTTCAAGTTAGCCTGAGAAGTACAGATGGGACCTTTCCTATAAGAATTTGCAAATAATGGATTGCTGAAACATCCCTCAAGAGGGCAGATCACTTCCCCGAGAAGTTTGTAGTCTTGATTTAAAAAGAAGTTTCTAGAAAATCTTAAAATGTATCTACACCTCCTGCTTTCTTTGTGTTTCAAAAGGTGGTTTGGGAAATAATTGAGAGAAATCAGTGATTCGTAAATTATTATAAGAACATGTCAAAAGACTGTGTCATCTACCTAAATGTGTTGCCAGATTGTTAAAAAAAGGATATAAGATGGATGTATTCCAGGTTATTGAATGATTCTGTAAGAGCAAAGATAGTGTTTCATGTGGAAATTGTTTGGGCTAGAATATTCCACAGAAGCCTAACTGATTTTCTTTGTACCTGTTTTTTTAATCTTCAAGACAGAACTGAAGGCTAGTAAAAATCTTTAAGTGCATTAAGACCAAAGTGCCTTTTCACCCTACACTGTTATAGTGCTATTATTTCACTTTTAACATCCTGTGTAATTCTGGGTTTTGTAGTTTCCTGAGGCCAAAGAGCTCTCTGGCTGAGAATTCTAAAGGCCCCTCCCTAAACTGCAAACCCCGGGATTCTATAGGATCTTGAAAGTGGAATAATAACACTGTAACTGTGTAGGGCAGAAAGGCTCATAGTAATCTACAGTTTTACTTTTTCCCCCAGTACCTAACAAAGGACAATTTAAAACAGAAAGAATTACCAGTCAAGGTATGGACTGATAATCCTGTTCTCTAGCAAAGACAGTTGGCTTCAAGATTCCTAAGTAAACAGATACCACTTGATGACAGTGGTTGCAGGTCAGGGAGTTTTTTTACATGGGCATTGAAGACTCAGCTATGAAAAATCCTGTTTACATTCAGGCTTCATTGAATTTTAGAGTTAGAAGTAATGCACTTTAAGTCCTTTTCTCAACACATTTGTTTTCTGGCAAACATTTAATGTATGTATTTAAAAACTGTGAAGGTGCATTGTAATTTTTGAAACATCCTGGTAAAGATATGAATAGTTTTAAAAGTAAAACCATGTTATAGCTGCAGAAAAAGCTATTGCCTCTTTAGTTTTTCAAACTATGCAAGCTGTTGGGAGAGGACCAGATTGACACATTATTTTCTGCAAAATAGATCCTTAATTGCATTATCTGAATACCTGTCCTGGGCTACAATCAGCAAGTGACCCCAGTGATTGTAAGGCAAAGACCTGTGGGGTGGTCAGTCTAGTCCGAGACAATCCCAGGTAATACAGCAAGATGAAACAAAGAACAGGAGTAAGATCATCAGCTGGTCCAGGTGTTGTTATACCAAGAGCCCAGATAAATGAAACCAAAAGGGTTAAAACACAGAATTATCAATTGTAGTCAGTCCAAATGTCAAGAGCACACAAATACTGAGACTACTGTGAGTTGCTAAGACAGAAAGGTTGCAAGCAACAAAGACTCCAGGGAGCTACTCAGAGATTTATAGGTAGCCACCTGTGGCTGCCTGGTGCTTAATAAGTCAGGGTTTCCTATTTAACAGATGCTAGGCCCTATGAAAACTTTCCTTATCTCTTTGAGAATTCAAAGAAAAGGAGTGCATCCTTGGCATCTGTCATGTCCAGCTAATGAGAGGCTCCTTCACCTGTTTCAGATCTCAGCTGCTTGGTTTCGAAGAGGCCACTGTTATCTGGGGCCACAAACTCTTGGCAATCTGACTCCTCTGTCTGATATCTTCAGATTCTGAAAAGTGAGTTATGGCACTGCCACATTTCGCTAAGTGGAAAGGACTGTTTGGGGTGTGTGTGTGGTTGTCATGACAAATGAGCTGGAAAGCTAATCCCAGAACCTTTCATCCCCAACACATGTTCTATATTTTCTCACATGGTGTGTATGGACAGTCTAAAATGGAACCAGTCTTAAATTGTTATGTATCAATGCAATTGTTCATTCCAACCAAAGGGCAGAGGTGGCTTTGGAAAATGATTTCAAGTAAATTAATTCTATAAATAATATCATATAGTTTGATACAGTTTTTCCAAGCAAATCTGTTGCTGTTATTGCAACAGTGAGGAAGGAAGGAATCAGAATAAACACCTTCCATCTAGCTGTCTGTCTGTCTGTATATCTATACCTCCCTTTTAACTGGAACACTTATTTAAAATAGCTATGCAACCACAATATAGGTTCTCAGTGTAGGTATTCCTAAAAGAAAAGAAAATAGGCAAAACAGTTAAAGCTATAAAGATTAATAGATGATAACCTCTTACTAATATCAAGAACAAGAAATCAGATGCTCTTTTTCTAAATTATTTCATAGAGAAAAGCAATTGCTCCTTTAAGGATCCATTTTCTTTATTTTGTGTAATTTTTTTCCCTCCCAAATGACAAGATGCTGTTAAGAAAAAGAAAAAAACATGGATGTTATGAGTTGAAATTCTGGCCTCCAAGATACAGAGGAAGTTCTAGATTTTATTCCTTCACTTTAGAGTTCAGATTTTGACATACACCTTAAGGTCTCCCTCTGCTGCCAGGTCCTTATGATGAATATGAACTTGATACACAAACGAACCAAGAAGCCTGCAAGATTAAAAAACTTTACCTTCTACTTGAATACTGGCAGTTGCCATTTGCAATGTTTGGAGACACATCTTTTTTAGACTCCTCACAGCTTTATTTTCAAATAGTTTTAAAATATAGCTCTTTTTTTCCTCAGCTCTCATACTTTGGAGATATCATGAGTTGATGTAACTCACTGGAAAAGATGAGAATGTTTGGTAAAGTGGAAGGCAGTAGGAAAACTGAGAGACTGCACCAAGGGTGGAATGATTCAATAAAGAAAGTAAGAGCTGCCCTGAATTGCCAAGATCTGAGAAGGGCAAGTTGATAATCAGGGACCTTGAAGGTCTCTAATTCATATGGTTGCCATAAGTCAAAGACAACTTGTTGGAAAATAAGAAAAAGCTCTCTTTGGGTTACTGTATGCAATTTCATAGATTTTTTTTTTATTGCATGCAAGAGTTGAGGTGAGTCAGATGTGCACATGTAGCTTTTACCTTTATCTGATGTCTTATTAAAAATGATAAACGTATGTGTATTGTCCTCCTCTTTTAATTGATCCTAAAGAAAGCCATATAAATATTTCTCAGTCAAAGTGCACTGGACTATTACACACACACACACACACACACACACACACACACACACACACACACACCAAACTCTTTTTTCCTCTTCTGCCCTGTCCAGGTATTCAGCCATGGTTCACAGTCCTCCAACAGAGTCTATAGTAGCAGCTGTAGACAAAGTTTACAAAAGTTTATCAGTCCATTATTGTTTTTTGTTTCAGCAGTCCAAGTCAGTAACAAATTAGAAGGTCAGTTCAAGGGAGTATCTAGCAGCATTGTCACCACACAAAGTGAGGGTCATGGTTTTCCAGGAATACAAGCCAAGGATCCAAATGAAGAACTTGTTGCTTCCACCAATAATAACAGTTTGCAACAGATTTCTCCCCACCCCATTCCTTGTATGTCTTAGTCAACAGCCTCCCATGCCTGTTTTCCTAATTACTGTGTCTTTTCTGTAGAAATGCCCCAAGGGCCTTTCCACACTACACTGTTATAGTGCTGTTATTCCACTTGCACCATCCTATGGAATCCTGGGGTTTAGAATTCTCAGCCAGAGAGCAATTTGGCCTCAGTAAACTACAAACCCTAGAATTCCATAGGATGTTGAAAGTGGAGTAATAGCACTATAACAGTGTAATACTGATAGACCTTGAGTCTAATGGGCTCTCCCTTTCTCATCAACTCTGGGCTGTAGTAAGTGTTGCTCTGTTCATGTCTCTGTGTTGTGACTGTTGGGGAGAATCCTGTCTTTTTTTGCACCTGTGTTCTGGGGCTGGGGCATGACATCTTCACAACGGAGTTTAAAGATCTAAAACCAAAAGAAGTATTTCACCTGTTGACAAAAGACCATAATACAGAAATTAGGCAATTCTCTCTGGAGAAGACATTCCACAGATGAGGTGACACTACAGAAAAGATCCTGTCTCTTGTAACCACCTACATCTTAGGTCCAAGTACATAAATTTGGGAAAAGTTGCTCCTTAAGCTACAGATAATATAGACATTAATAACAAACTACTCCCTCCCAGGTTATCCTAGGCATATGTAGCACTACCATCACTACATACACCTTACATCAGGCTAAGGGTTGTTTGGGGCACTGAGACTAGAGATAACAAAGTCTTGGAGAAATCTCATAAATTGTGATAAGATAGAAAGGATAAGGACACTTGCTCTTCCTGAAAGACATTCTTACAAAATGAAATTTTTGAGATGATAAATTAAATCAGAAAAAAATATTGAGTAATGGATGCCCTTCATTTGATATGCTAACATAAGTGTAAAATGTTTGAACCTTCCGAAGGCTATGCCTCAAGGAAATACTACAAAGATGAGAACTATTTCACATGATTCTTTAGGAAAGAGACCTAGGCAATGGTTATGGACACCTCTTATTTTCTCTGGACTGCTTCACTGAGCTAGTAGGGAGAGGGAGAGAATAGGAGGTGGTTGAAACAGAAATTTTAATGGTTATTTGTATCTTTGTATTCTATAGATAGTTTCATAATTTTAATTTTTGAAAACCAGAGCTGGACAGTGCCTGGTTCTTTTGTTGTTATTACCAGTGGTTGTCATGAACTACTGATCTGCAGTATCATCATCTTTCACTTCATCCCTCATCCTCTGATATTTTTCACTACACTGGTGGTACGGAACCAGGAGGAATCTGAAACCGACACTTGTTCAAAAGTAAATGGGACTTGAATGAACCAAGGCAACGTACACAGGTATTAATTAATGCCTACATTGCTTCTGGCAGCGTCATGGGGCAGCTTGAAAAGTTGGTTAATGAGAATAAGAACTGGAAGCATATTGCTTGCCTCGCTTCCTAGATCTTTTGAAGGAGCCATATGTATGATAAGAAAGTTGACATTTCAGAGAGGCTGCTTGGAATATTTATAATGAACCAGAGACACTGAATCCCAGACAGATCTCAGACAGCTGATCTCTTATTGATACAATAGTTTTAGCCATGAGTAATAAAATTTTCAGAAAAACACTCTGCTGTGGAAGAGTTTGCAATTACTTTTGACATTTCATTTCAGTCTGTACTTGATGTCATGGACTTTCTTCTACCATGCAGGCATCTAACATATACACTTATTCACATAAGCATGTGCACACACAGAGGCAGTAACAAAAGCAAATCCTCAGTTTCAAGCCTCACTTTCCTACCTGACATTTATTACATGTAGCAATTTAAGGATTTTTTTTTATTTTAATTTTTATAAAAGTTTAAAGAGACTAATAATTTAGGGATTTTTAAACTGTAAAAACTGCCAGGTTTGGGAGCTTCAGTTTTTGAAAGATGCAAAGCATTTGGTGTATCTGAGTGTTTGTTTATATTATTGATATGGTAATTTATTTAGCATATACTCCACCCTTCCTTATAGGAGGTGTGGGTGGCTAACAAGTTCTGTAAAATCACGATTAAAAACACAGATTATCAGTATCTGTAATCACAATCTAAAATCGTTAAATTATGCCTATCTAGAATGACAAATGACTGAAATCACAAAATATCTATTAAAATACAATTAAGGCAATACAAACATGCCACAGTGAAAGTTGTATTAAACAGCACTTACTTGCTTCCTGAAAGATTGTACAAATAGATGCAAATAGAACTGGATCTCTATGAGAAGAAAGTTTCATAAACATTGTACCTTCACAGAGAAAGCCCTGCCACATGCAATAGTCATATTACTTTGAGGCATCACAAGCAGAGCTTCCCTGACTGTTCCTGATTCCTGAATAGGACTCTATTGGATCAGGTGATCCCTTAAATATCAATATCCTAAGCCATTTAAGGTTGTGTATCCTAATATTAACACTCTGAATAGGATTCAGGAACTCACTAGCAGCCAGTATCAGAATGAGTGTAATTATATGCCACCTTGTCAGTACTATGCGTGGCTGTAGCCTCTTCAGTGTAATCAAGGGAAGTCTCATGTAGAGAGCATTGTGGTGGCCCAACTAGAAAGTTATCATAACATGAAGGAACAGTTGTAGTTGGTGGGGCAGTCTTACATTTCCATAAGAACACCACACTACTGAGGCCACCTGCCTTTTCAGTGACAGGTTTGAAAGAAGGAGGTCTCCCAGACTACATACTTGTTCTCTCAGAGTAAGTGCTACAACATCCAAAACATGTTATCTACCACTTTCTGGACTTGGAAGGGACCTAACCAGAGAGCCTCTGTTTTGTCATCAGTTTATTGGCCCTCATTCAGCCCACCACTGACTTCACATACTGGTCCAGTGCCTGCATAGTCTCTCCTTATTCAGATAGACTACAGAAGAAGTGCTGGGTGTTACTTACTGATTGACGGCACTGTATTCCAGATCTACAGAAGATTACTCTTATAGATGTTAAATGACATAGAAGACCAGATAGAATATTACAGAATCTCACAGTGTAACTGCTATGGAGATGAACAGGAGTGAAGCGAGTGCCATCAGGAACACCAGCTATTTCAGTTGGAAAATCCCCCAGCACATTCAGGAGTCCTCCAGATTCCATAAGTCTCAGTGATTGGACCATACTTGAAGAGGAGGCTTATCATAGCCAATCCAATTGTCACTGAAGGGTCTTTAATTAATGGCATTTACCTCTACCAACACTTATCCCTACCAATACCATCAAATCACTCCCATATTGCCCTAAAGGAAATAACAAACTAAGGCCATTTCCGCATGGGTTTTTAAAACAGTGCAGTCCATCCTCCAAGCAGGAGGTCTGTACCTGGGAGTGGACTGGGTCGGATCTGCTTAATGTAGATCCACACCTCAGCCCGCTCCGGAACAACTCCAAGTGGTCGTCCAGCGTGCTTTTGAAAGACCGCTAAAAACAGGTATTTCAAAAGCACGGAGCACGCCACTGCGAGCCTGCTCCCTTATGCAGATTCACAAGCTCGCCCCAATGCGAGCCTGCGATCTGCTGGGGGTGAGCTTAAGGCTGGCGAGCTTCAGCAGTTGGTCAAGACCCTTGACCAACCGGAAGCCACCATTTGGGACACCGGAGCAGTATGTATCGATGAGCACGCACTGCTCCGGAGCGGCGTGGACCAGACCAGGGAGCTGAAAGGTCCAGTAAGTAGTGGCGCGGGGTAATTCCCTCGCCCCGTGCAGAAGTGGCCTAAAGTATTACCAACAACAAGTGTAGGGTCACTGATTTACTGAATTAGGTCCACATTTCTTGTTAATGGTCAGGAAGTATTCATCTGGCCTGGCCAAATTAATTCCTTCATGAATACCTGTCTCTTTAAACCATCATTTTGAGTTGTCAAGTACAACACAGGATATAATATCAGCTGCCTCAGCCAAAGAGTTTTTGGGAAGCAAGTTATTTTACAACTAAAACTTCTTGAATCAAGCAGAACTTCAACAATGAACCAGCTAAAATCGTACAGGAGGGGAGTGTCACTGGGATAAAATATTACATAACATTAGTTAAATACCTGGATGAACAAGATCTTAGCTTGGCTAGAGTTGTTAAATTCATTTCTGCAGACTTTTTCCTTTTTCCATTTCCATATCCACCGTGCACCAGGTCTCTATGTGTAATTTTTTTTTATTGAACATATTGCAAGGCCTAAACTACAACTTTCCAACTGTTCAGTGCATAATTATCAAAATCCATAAGAAAGAGAAATGTTCACACATCATTGCTTTGTGTTATACAATCCTGTTCTGTTATTAGAACGTCATCACTGTCTTTAGTTACCATCTGCCAAATTGTCGTTGTTGTTGTTGTTGTTGTTGTTTTGTTGTGTGCCTTCAAGTCATTTCTGATCTATGGCAACCCTAAGGTGACCCTCTTACAGTGATGTAGACTTGAGTTGACTGACTCGGACTCAAGTTGGACTTAAGTCACTTCGGTGACTTGGCTTGGACTCAGCTCGACAATGAAGGATACACTGATGTGACTCAACTCTCCAAGACTTGAATATATTTAGTGACCGACTTGCTGCCTTTGGTTCATTAACAGAACACTTTCATCCAGAAACCTTAAGACTTCGAACAACACTTCAATCTCTTTTTGCCTACTGGTCCCATGACAATCTGTCTCAAACCCAAAGTGTGGGTGCAGTTCTCAGAGGGGAACAGCAAATGGGTTAGGCAATGGGCTTGAGGGGGGCTTGTGGTCAGCTTAGCAGCCTGTCCCTGCTGTGTATTGGAGAACCCTTATAAAACTTCTCCTAAGAGCAGAAGATGAGACTTGCCTCCAGAGTGCAGGGTGCATTTCTAAGAGGGGAATAGCAAATGTATTAGGCAACAGGCTTGAAGAGGAAGGATCCTTCTTTCTTAAAGCTTTTGAAGTTTCAGTAATGGGGAGTGAGAAGGATCCTATTCCCCACTTCTGAAAAATCCTCCAGCTTCAGAAATGGGAAGTAACAAGGATCTGATTCCCCACTTCAGAAGCTGCAGACTCTTTTGTACCCATTGACACAAAAGCAAAAGCCACAAAAGGTTGGTGTATAAAGTTGGCTCCTAGACTTGAGACTTGACTTGGAAGTATTTCAATGACTTGAGTCTTGAAGGTAGAGACTTTGAGACTTGACTTGAGACTTGGAGTAAAAGACTTAAATACATCACTGTCCTCTTATGAGGTTTTCTGAGGCTGACAGTGTGCAACATGTGCAAGGTCACTCTGTGCATTTCCATGACCAAGCAGGGAATCAAACCCTGGTCTCCAAGGTTTCAGTCCAATGCTCAAACCACTATACCATGCTGGCTTTCATTACCCAATTATACTGATAAGTATATGTAGTATGAAATGCTGAAAGATGCTTGCTACACAATCAAAACCAGACAAAAATAATGAATGGCCATTTTCTTCAGTGGTAACGCAAGTTCATAATGGTCAGCTAATTTTGTAGAATTGGAATGGGGGGAATTTTTTTTGTTCTGAATGAATATGTGTAATGTTGCTATTCTTTTAGCTGAATTGATAACAAATGTTCACAAACAGTAAGTGGTATTAAAATTTAGATGTTCCCCATTTGCTACAGTCCGTATTTTGTGCCATGTGTCACAATGTAGAGATGTGTTGTTACTCCTTGCTGCACATTTCCCACCACCAGAGGGTGAGAAAGCAAAACCGCTTGTAGTTGTTTAGGCTAGCGGGATAAGTTTTTCCCTTTGAGAATGTTGAATGTAATCAGGCCATCTGGAACATGCAGCTGTGTTCATATGTTATGGTTTCGAAGGCTCCTTGTTATTGAACATGTATATTAAAACACGGCTTCTGAACAGGCTGTGCACTTGTTCCTTTTTTGTTGTCTGTTAAAGATGGCTCGCTTTGCTGTGATTTCATTGCCTTAGCTTGATTTACTGCCCGCAATAAAGACTGTTAAACTGCTGCCTAGTTTCGGCTGTGAGTTTTTTCTACTGATGGCAGGAATGCCTCTGGCGGGTTTTTGTCATGGTAGCAGAGGATGGTTCTGAGAGGTGTTTTTTGAAGTTTTTTTACAATGGCTCACGTGGCGCCGGGGGGGCCTGCCTCTCGTTAAGCTAAATGCAACTAATTACTTGGCTTTCAGCTGGGCATGGAAAAGTATTTGCAAGCTGAGGGGCTGTGGGGTGCCTTCACAGTTTCCCTCGACTCTGCAGGGGACTCCCAGAAATAGCAGCGGCAACGAGGTGTGCTATGTCTGTCCTTTTTCTTGCTGTGGAAGATGACCAGCTCACACATTTAGGGATTTTGGGCTACCCCTCGAGAAGCCGGGGCGAGGCTGCGGGAGTTGTTTTTGAGTCAATCGGCAGCTCCCAAAAGTATCCCTTTGGGTGTGCCCGCTTTTTGGCATGAAGGGCCCCGGTCCCCCGGGGTGAGGCAGCATTTGACAGAGTTGTCAGAGTTGTTTTCGTCACTTTGGGAAAAACAAAGTGTTGCCTGAAGGTGACAAGGTATTTTGCATTTTGAATTCCCTCGATAGTTCCGGGAAATTCTGGTGGTGTCCTCGCTTCAATCCATGCCAGAAAAAAGAAGGGGTTGTTCCCTTGGTTTCTGCTCATCTGCTGGAAGAAGAGGAAAAGCGCGCAAGGAATGCAGCGACTCCCACTCAGACGGCTCCAGCTGCAGAGGGCTGTGCCGGGGGGAAAAAGTTCTTCGGCTGCTGAAGCGAGGCAGGAGGGGTTGGTTGAGCCCATGCTGTGTGAAGGTGCTTTCTCTGTGGGTCTGCTTCTCATCTTAAGGGTGATTGCCGACTCCTGAAACAAGGGGACAAATTTCACAGGTGCCGGTGCCAGGGGCCGTGGCAGAGGTAAAGGAGGTCGGGCCAGGGGGCATTGGGGAAAATTGCTGTTGCCTTTGGGAGAGCTGTTGCGGACACTGTGTCGGACTCTGAGGAGGCAGGTGATTCCGTTTGGCTTCTAGAAGCGGCTGTTCCCAGCATCTGGTAAATTTTGAAGATTTATTTGACTTTTTGGGGATTCTGCCAGTTTTTCCCTATTGTGACTTTAAAGCAGTGGGACAAAGGCTAAAGTTTGTGGGGAAGGGGGAAAGTTTTTTCCCCCCTGCCCTTGACATGGGTTTGAAAAATGTTTTGTTTGTTCCCTCTCTTGATTTTTGTTTGCTTTCTGTGGGGCAACTAACAGAGTCTGGGTTCAAGGTTGATTTTAGGGGAAGCAAGGTAAAATCCTAAAGATGGGGTGGTATGTGCTAAGGCTACGCGAGAAGGGAGGCTGTTCTTTTTTGCCACGACACATGTGTGTAATGTTTTGGTAATGTCCCACAACATGATGAGTGCCTTCATCTCCTCCACCGGCGCGCGGCACATGCAATTTTTCCCCTGTGTTAAAGAGGCTTGCTGGTTGTTGTAAAGGGTGTACTTTGAAGCCTTGTAATGTTTTTCTTGACTGTGCCATTTGCAAGCAAGAAAAATTAAACAACTCCCAGCACCGAAGGTTTTTTTCGTGTACCAACCCCCCCAATTCAGTTGGTACACTGTGATATTGTAGGTCCTAGGGAAAAAACCCCCTCCCGGGGGGGGCTAGATATTTTTTGTCCTCGTAGACGATTTTAGCGGGTAGTTTTCTGCTATTTGTTAAAACAAAAGTCTGATGTGTGTCAAGTTCTCAAGAACTGGTGTTCCTTGGTTGAAAGGCAGTTTGGTTATTCCCTGCAAAAGCTTAAACCGAAAGGAAGGGAATTTTCCTGTCGGAAAACTTGCAACAATGGTTCAAAAAGCAAGGGATTGTTCAGAGAACGACTGCCAGCTATTCTCCTCATCAAAATGGAGTGGCTGAGGGGGAATGCAGGGGTTCTGCAGACTCAAATGCACAGTTTGCTGCTTGATGCAGATCTGCCTCTGAGTTTTTGGGGTGAGGCAATTCTGACTGCCTGTTACATACACAACAGGCTGTGGAGTTCTGTGGTTAATGCTACTCCCTATGAATGTCTGTTTGGTAAACAGCCTTCCATTGCACATCTTAGATTTTTTTGGGAGTTTTGCTTGGGTGCACATCCCCAAGGGGCAAAGAAGGAAGGGGGAGCCAAAGGCCCAGCGTACGCATTTTGTTGGCATGAGCCCAACTGCAAAGGGTATCGTTTTTCATGCTGGTGGCAATTCCTGTGTTGTGTCTAGGAATGCCTCTTTTGAGGAACACGCAAATTGGTCGCGTGTTTTTAGGCAGCGTCTGAAATTTTTTTCCCTGTGACTGGTCTGCCAGCTTCTCAGCCAGTACAGCCTTCAGCCTCTGCTCCGCTCCCAGCCTCCGCTCCCAGTTCCTCAAGGGTTAAAATAGAAGAGGAGAGAGGCACGTGGAGGAGAAGAGCTGTAAGTGATGTGCGAGGGTCTTGCACAGGGGAGAGAGAATGCGAGGGGTCAGTGAAAGAGGTCTCGCAGTGCTGAGGACGGGACGAGCCTTTTAGGATCGTCCCATCCCCAGACGGTCACAAAGAAAAATGAAAAGGGATTCCCCCCTAAACATTTTTCCCAGTCTCTTGCAGTTCGTGTGTGTGTTGTAAACTGTGAGCCTCAGTGTTTTGCTGATGTTGTGAACATGCAACATGTTGCATGCAACATGGTGGGATGCAATGCAGAGTGAAATGGATTTCATTGTTCAGCATGATGTGTATTCTCTTTGTAATTTGCCCAAGGGTGTGAAACCAATTGGACAAATTTGGGTTAAAGTTAAAAACCCCCTGCTGATGGGCATGTGAAACATAAAGCGCGCCTAGTCCCCGCAGGTTCTTTCCAAAACATCAGTGATCTGGGGTCAGATCTACTCCCCGACTGTGAAAGCACAGTCCATTAGGTTGGTGTTTTCCATAGCAGCTCAAAAAAAGCTGTCATCACACACTTTGATATTACCACTGCCTATCTCAATGCCGACTTGGAGAAAGAAGTGTACATGCTCCAGCCTGATGGATTTGTAGTAGAGGGGGGGGGAAAAAGTTGGGGTTTTGGGGTTTGAAGAAATCGCTTTATGGGTTACGGCAATCTGCCAGGTGTTGGAATATTTGTTTACACAATGCCCTGCAAGGGTGTGGGTTTAAAAAAAGCCTTGCTGATCCCTGTGTATATGTTCGGGGGAAAAGGGGGGAAATTTTGGGAAAATTTTTCCTTTCATATGTGGATGATCTGTGCTGGTCAGTGCTACACAAAAACAAACGCAAGTGTTTTAAAATGGGCTAAAAAAATTTTGGTGAAGAACCTAGGCCTATAAAACTTTTTTTGGAATTGAAGTACCCGAGAACTGAAAATGGTATTCTGCTGTGTCAGAAACAAAAAAAGTTTTAATTTTGAAAATTTAAATGTCTGACTGCAAACCTGTACAGACGCCAATGGTGCCCGGATTTTTGAAAAATATCTGTGAGGAATTATTTCCTGATATACACCTGTATCAGTCTGTCATTGGGAGCCTTTTGTACTTAGCTGGCACCAGCCGGCCTGACATTGCTCTAAGTGTCAACATTTTGGGCAGAGTGTGTGCTAAACCAAACCCCGTATCATTGGCAGGGTGTGAAAAGGGTACTAAGGTACCTAAAAAGGGTTCCCCTTTATTATTGCCTAAGCATTTTTTGGAATTTAGATGCCTAACCTTGTCTGTTCATCAGATAGTGATTTTGCTGAGGATACCTTGGACCACAAAAGCACAACTGGTTTTCTTATCAAATACAGTGGTGTTTTAAATGGAATTAAAAAAAAGTCTTGGGCTTGCTTTATCCACTGCAGAGGCAGAATTTGTGAGTCTATCTGCGCTCTGTACTGAGTTGGTTTGGTTTTTAACCACAAGACCTGCATGTGTCTGTGCCAAGGGGCCCAAAACAAATATGTTGTGATTCACAAGCCTGTATTCAAATGGCAGTGTCTGACCGGGTGTCTTCTCGATCAAAACACACTGACATGAAATTTCACAATGTGAAACAGTATGTACGAGAAGGAAAACTGTTCCCCTTTCCTATGTGTCTTCAGAAGAAAACGTAGCTGATGTGTTTACTAAGCCACTTCCTGCTGATGCATTTGGTCAACACGTTAGCAAGCTGGGGTTGATGGGCCCCCCGTGCATGGTGGCTGGAAAAACCCCCAAGGGTGGGGAGTGTCACAATGTAGAGATGTGTTGTTACTCCTTGCTGCACATTTCCCACCACCAGAGGGTGGGGAAAGCAAAACCGCTTGTAGTTGTTTAGGCTAGCAGGTAGAGTGTTTCCCCTGAAAAATGCTGAATGTAATCAGGCCATCTGGAACATGCAGCTGTGTTCATATGTTATGGTTTCGAAGGCTCCTTGTTATTGAACATGTATACTTAAAACACGGCTTCTGAACAGGCTGTGCCCTTGTCCCTTTTTTTTCTGCTCTGTTAGAGATGGCTCGCTTCGCTGTGACTTAATTGCCTTAGCTTGATTTACTGCCCGCAATAAAGACTGTTTAAATGCTGCCTAGTTTCGGCTGTTTAGTTTTTTCTACTGATGGAAAACCCCCTTGGGGGGGTTTTTCAATCTTCATGACTCAGGGGAAAAACCCAAAAAGGTGCAACTAAATGTATGGAAGATCAGGTTTCAGACTAGGCCTTATACAAAATTTCTTAGAAAACAATTTTCTCGTATGTATTTTATTTTTTTAAAATCTACTTTCAAACTGTTAGAAAATTTCAGTTTTCTGTGGTATATATTTAGAAAAATGATTTCCTCAATTTCACAGTCCATTTTGGGGAATTTTAGTACAAGAGTGGATCTTGTTTTAAAATTGCTTAAAAGGTCTTTGTTCAATGAAGAATAGGTTTGTCTTTTGTTTCTTCTGGCTTGCCTCTGCTAGAATTTCTGTCATCTACCAGTGTGAACTACAACATATATAATCCATCGCAGTTTGAAAATGAAACTAGAATTGTCAATAACAAGAAGATACCTCCTACTTTTCCCCAGTGATGTATTTAAGTCTTTTACTCCAAGTCTCAAGTGAAGTCCCAGTCCTTACAAGATACTTTCAAGTCAAGTCTCAAGCCAAGTCTCAAGTCTTGGAGCCAACTTTACACCCCAACCTGTATTACAGAATTTCTGGACAGAGTTGAATAAAGTCAGTTTTAACAATTTAAGTAGAGTTGGCCCTCCACTTTTGTAATTTTACCATCTGCAGCTTTAGCAATGGGGAACAGGATCCTTCTTATTTCTCATTTGGAAAGCTGGAGGCATTTTCAGAAGTGGGGAATAGAATCCTTCTTATTCTCCATTACTGAAGCTTCAAGAGCTATAGAAGGGAAGGATCCTTCCTCCTCAAGCCCATTGCCTAACACATTTGCTTTCTTCTCTGAGATATGCACCCTTCATTCTGGGCATGTGTCTTGCCTTCTTCTCTTAGGAAAAGTTTTAGAAAACTGCTCCTACATGAAGCAGGGACAGACTCTGAGCAAACCTCAACCTCACCTCAAGCCCATTGCCTAACCCAGTGGTTCTCAACCTGTGGGTCCCCAGATGTTCATGGACTTCAGCTCCCAGAAGCCCTGAGCATTGACCATAGTGGCTGGGGCTTCTGGGAGCTGAAGTCCATGAACATCTGGGGACCCACAGGTTGAGAACCACTGGCCTAACCCATTTGCTGTTCCCTCTTTGGTCTTAAGACAGACTGTCATGTGACCAGTAAGTTGTAAGGTTTCTGGATGAATGTGTTAAATTACTGAACCAAGGGCAGCAAGTCAGTCACTAAAAAAAAAATAAAAAAAAATGCAAGTCTCAAGTTGAGTCGAGTCATTGTGTAATTTTTGCCAAGTCAAGTCCAAGTTTGCCAAGTCAAGTCCACTGAAGTGGCTTAAGTCTGACTTGAATCTGAGTCAATTGACTCAAGTCTACATCACTGCTTTTCCCGCTCCTTAACTTTACCGTGATAACTTTTCATATAAGATAATTTGTGCAGAAATGTATTAATGTTTCAACCTATCTTTTGTCCCTCCAAATCTGACTACTAACAAAACTTTGGGAGGGTTTAGATTTGGAATCAGCTCCCATTGAAGGAATCCCATCTTCCAAATCAGCCCAATTTAGTTTAGGATTCTCCCAAGTCCAGAGCACATCACTATATAAAAAGAAAAAAATTGATATGACGTAAACACTTTTAATTTAAAATTATAACCACTAAAATTATAACCACTAAAAATGGTGGGTGGCTAGGAATAGCACTTTTCTCCAAAAAACAACATCTGAAATATAATTAGTGATGGAAACTAGACAGTTTCAATGATCAAACTGTCTACTTTGCAATCATTTGGAAATGAAGGGGGAAAAAAAGCTTATTTGGAGAAATAGGCTTTATTTCTGATACTGTAAAATAGTAAAATATATGACTATATGCCTTGTTGAAAATTCTACAAATAGTTAGTTAGTTAGTTAGTTAGTTTGCTTCATAGTTTGCTTCATAACTGTTCTTTACTTCACAAATAAAAAAGAAAAAGAGAGAAATTCTGTATTGCATGACTCTTTGTTTCTTTGCATGGGTGTACTTTTTAAAACTATGTGTTTGGTTTTTGTTTGTAGTTTCTCATTCAGTGCTTGAAGTGGTAAATTGTTACATCTTGGAAAGCTTGTTTTTCTTGTGATGAATGTTCAGCTTTATATATTTTGTCTTCCAGGTTCTTCTGTAAACTTCTTGCTGATGTCTGTATCTTTTGCCATTAGTAATGTTTGCAAAGACTGAATGTAGCATCTTCGAACTAGGATACCTCTAATTAGCTGCCTTCCATGCTTCCATCAAATATAATTAAACTTTTAATCCCAAAGTACGCCAACCATTAGTGGAATGACTTATAATGAATGTTTTCACTGCTGTTTTTAATGTGTTGTGCCTAGCTGCTTTCCTAGCATTTGAATATGAGAGGAAGAAAAAAAAAACTTTGGCCTCAAGGGAATGGAGGAGCATTGGGAATTCATAATAAGATTATGAGTACTTTATGTCTAGCTAACAAGCTTTTTTTTAAAAAAAATGAAAACATGGAATTGCAGGTGTTACATCTGTAACATTACTCATGCAAATTTCAGTGGGGGCAAAGTCATCCGAAATTATTCTCTCTCTCTCTCTCTCTCTCTCTGTGTGTGTGTGTGTAATTTTCAGGAGATAGCATAAATTTTATTTACAATGCGGGTAAAGAACCCTTGGCAAAGTTTTCTTACCCCTGATGTGCAATTCTCAAAGTGCAACTCCGGAAAGTTCAAAAGTGGTTTGTATTAAGGTTCTCATGGGCAAAATGAATATGAAGAACAAGAAAAAAGAAATATAAATGTCAAAATGATAGTAGGTGTGGAAGAAGTAGTTTTTATGGCCTGCAAGTGAAACACATTTTGGTTTGTTGAGCTCTTCCTAATCTTTAGAATTTTCTTTCATAGTCATAAACAACATCAGATGATTCTGATCTTTGTAAATTCCTACACAACTGGGCCTGATCCCTACCTTTCATAGCCAGACCAATATGGGGAACTGAACTGACTAATCCAACAGATTTCATATTTCCTGAACATTCTGACAGGGTAGAGAAAGTACATTTAGAAACACATATATGAGAGAAAATGCATTTCAAAATGCATTTAAATATGTTGGTGAATTTAAATTTTCATAGAGGAACTTCAATGCAGGAAGGCAAAGGTAATTATAGATGAATGTAGAGGAAAGTGACATTGTCCTATACCCAACACTCCATGGTTGTGTTAGCCCTGATGTGATGGAATTTTCTTCTCTTCCAGAGCTGCCGGCAAATCAGCTTTGCTGGGTTTCCCAGGTCTCCAGAGCAAGACTTTGGAGTAGATGAGGGAGCCACAGTGGGACGAAAGACTGCTCACTTCTGCTTCGGCCATGTTTTGGTGTTCTCCCATAGAAGAAAGTTATATTGAGGCCATTTCTGTACTATATGGTTACAGTGCTATTATTCCATTTTCAACATCCTGTGGAATTCTGGGGTTTGTAGTTTACTGAGGCCAAAGAGCCCTCAGGCTGAGAATTCTAAATGCCCTTCCCTAGACTGCAAAATCCAGAAATCCATAGGATGTTGAAAGTGGAATAATAGCTCTGTAACAGTGTAGTACAGAAATGGCCTGATTCATCCATTTCTCATAACAGCTGAAATAAGTGAGACTTACATTATTCCAGTTTTATAGGTGAGTCCCCAAGAGTCATTAATCAGGTGTTGAGGAGCAGCAGTGGCAGCCAACCTTCAGTTCATCTTGAGCTCTCTGAGCAATTTCTTTCTGTTGAAGGGCAGAACTATATATGCCACACAACATGTCCAGGACCACTTAAAGCAGTCTGATACCTCCAGCTATATTACAAAGAGATATGATGGGTCAGGGAGAAACACGGAAGGAGGTGGAGACAAACCTGAGAAAAAAATCTACAAGGCATATCAGTCTTCAAGAAAACAGCATGAGCAACAGAGTGAATGGTGTACGAGGCCTGAATTAGCTAGCTCTACTTCTGTTGCTCCCAATGTCAGATAGTGAATTGTGTAAGCCAGATTACAACTTTCTTCCCTTCTTGTTAGCCTGTTTGCTTAGGACTCCACCAATCTGTTTGTGATACAAGGGCTTCCTTTAAAAGGATTCCCAAAAGTTGTCAAAATTGTCTCTTGTGGGGAAAAATTAGCTCAGCACTGCTTTAGACATGCAAAGAGGACAGGGTGATTAAGGATCGTAAGCCCAAAGATATACCAGGTCCGGTTCAGTCAAAATCACACCAGTTGTTCAAATTTAAGTATTTTATTAACATAAATGTAAAAATCCCTACAATCAATTAACTACACTCACTACAACAAGCATGAAAAGTTAAAGTTCTTACAATCACTCAACTTCACACCTACAATCAAATGTACAAGACTATAAAGTTAGCAAGAGATGAAAATTAAGAAAGAGAGAGAGAGACAGAAAGGATTTGATGACATGCAATACCAAACCCAGAAGTCTTCAGCTGGGAGAAAACATCTCAGCCCTGCTGAGGGGAGTTCGCTAGCAGCTTCATTGTGTTGCAGATACGAGCTGTTTACCAGCTCCATTGTTTTTGCAGCTCTAAGAGAACTTCCCACTTTAGCTCTTAAAACTCCAACTGCATCATCCTTTAAAATCCAAACAGAACTCTGACAAAAATCAGAAACTGTGTCTAGATATAGTGTCCAATCTCCTGAGAAGCCACATGGTTCCATCTTTTTATTAAGATGGATCATTTCCTTTTATGTTCAAAGAGAACATACAACCAACCATCATGTTTCCTGTAAGATAGTATCTCTCTCCGGAGATGCAAGCCTTAGGTGTCAGATTCCAGCCTGCTTTGCATTGTTTATTTTCTCTCAGAGAGTAATGGTCGTGATGCCTGCAGAAACTCCTTTCAAGTTGCCTGTTGAACCAAAATTGCCATATCACCCCAGGATGTAAGACAGAAGACAGAGATCTCCTGTTTACACGGTCCTTCTGGTATCTTCCATGGCTCACTTATATTTTATATAAAATAATTAGGATTCTTAGGACATGGCTTTGGGGTGTCAGGGGTATAGCATTCTACCAGAGTTTCTTTTATTTGAATGACAGCTGAAAAGGTTATATACTTGTAGGAAGCTTTGAAACCATTGCCATAAGGAGTTGCATCTGCATTGGATGGCAGAGAACTTGTTCCTTTTAATTGACTGTATATGGCAAAGATGTTGATGGTGAAGATATTGTTCAATAGAAAAAAGGAGGAGAGGCTGAGGCTAAACAGACCAGGCCATGATGTTTGTGGAGGCTATATGGGTGAGAAAAAAGTTTAATTAAGGCAGATATTATAAGGATCTATAAAAAACATGTGGTGAGAAAATACATAGACAGTTTTTCTATCCCTCTCAGAATATTAAAATCTAGAATGCAGAATTGTCCAGTTCTGGAAGGTGTGAGATGCAGGACAGGATTTGAAAGACGCAGGCTATATGACTGTATGGTGGGAGTTAGGTAACCCAAAAGAAAAATTAGAAAAATAGAAAAATGTGTAAACAGGATAAAATGCATAAATAAATGTGCACATCAGGGGAAATGGAATAAAATAATGTGAATTTACACTTTTTTTGGGGGAAAAAGCAACAAAACAGTACCATAAGGATGAGACAAAAAATCTCAGTGCTAATTGGAAAACTGCAACAAAATGGCAAGATGTTCACAGCCCTTATCAGTACAAAGTCCTGTTTATTCCAACAGTCAAAAATAGTAGTTCATCTTGGGCAGGTTATACTGGAGTTACTGGAGTTCACTGAAATGTTTCATGTGATCACATGAAATCAACCTTTGCCAAAGCTGAACTTGTCAGTTCTGATTGTTATATGGGAACAGCTGAGAAGAGATGCTTCAGCAGTCCATTGGGAAAGATAACACTTTGACTCATGATTCTCAGTTGGAATACCTGCTAAAATCACAAAGTCTTGTCTTAAACTGTGATTGAAGAATTTTTTTTCCCCTCAGTGAAGTAACTGCAGTAGCTCTCTTGGACTTAGATCTCGTGCCTTTAACCTGGGGATGAGAAGTATGAACTCATGTGGATGTCTCTTTTCAACGTACTCAGAGTTTCTAAATCCAACAAGTTCTTCCTTTGGCTTTAAGTGGAATTTCTTCAAGTAATCTGTCTTCCTTCTCATTCTGATCTTTATAGCCCGACACATGTTGTTAAATTTGTAAATGGAACCTAGAGTGTGTGCTGGACAATTTGGCCCACTTGTCTTCTCTCATCTGAAGAAGAGGTGCAAATTACAATTGCTCTCCTTTAGTTTCACTTCGATATGAAATTCAGCAAGGGCCATTTGGGTCATACCAAAAAAGAGAAATGGAAGTAGAACAGCAAAACAATCCAGGGTGGTGGTGGGTAGGTATAATTTTGAGGAACAGAAGGAGGATTTCCATTGCATCAGGACAAAGTCCTTCATTTTATTTTTCTATAAAATACTTTTAAAAGCTGGTGACTTTGTCGTTGGTGTTTTCTGTGGATAGCTATACTGTGTGGCTGCTGCCGCCTTTCTTCCTTCTCAGAGAACCTCTGAGAAGAAAGCTTGCCTGTCCAACACAATTCATTCTCTTTTCTTGAGAAATTCTAGAAAGAGAATGGCAGCAGCCATAACTCCATTTCTGCCATGCTTTCAGAACAACTTTTAAAAGTTTTGTTTAAAAGTTGGGGGAGGGAGGTTAAGTAGTAAAAAGTTTGGAAAAATAACCAGTAGAGATGTAGAGAATATCAATTTTTTTTCTCCTCTTCAGTGAGAAAGGATGTCTCAAGACATCAAGAAGTGCCATTGAAAAATATTATCTGCCACAAGCTAGAGTGAAGAGACCAGCACTTCTCCCTTTTTCATTTTCTCTATTGTTTTCCACACAAAAAAAGTTTTTGAGAAAAAAAATTGTGTAGAAAACATTTTATTCTGACAAATCAAATTATGCAAAAGTCCTGTAAACTGAAAAACGAACCATCAAAAACTCTTAATATTTCTGCTGGGCAAGACTGAAAGTCTTTGCACTTTTCTCAGCGTTTTTTCACATTTTGGGATTATTTTGAGAAAAATTCATTTGGGAAAATAAAAACCTTTTTATCTAAAACCAATCTTTTTGTATATAAACATGTATGATGTGCAAAACAACTACAGAAAGACATTTTAGCTGAACTGAAATTTTGCACAAAGGACCCCAAATAAGAAAAATCTCATGATGGAGGACCCTTTTTTGGGAGGAGGGTCTCAGAGTGTCTCAGTATGGGAGGATGTCATCAAATATGGGGAAAACTGCAGGTCATTTTTTCCTTACATCTTTACTTTTGAGTAGGTATGCATGGGCTTATGCTGTTAGACATAGGCCGGGGAAGGGAATGGAAGGAAAAATAAATGAATGAATGCCATGGCAATTCCCAAATGCAGATATTTAACACAATTGCATACCAGTAATCAGAATGACTACTACTAAAATTATCTTTCTTTGGTCATATCAGCTCTAAAAATATACTAAAATCAAACGGCACTAGATATCATTGGGCTGTGCTGAATTTAACATCTTTGGTGTCCCAACACCATGGCCATTTCCATACTACATTGTCATAGTGCTAATATTCTACTTTCAGCATCCTAGGGAATCCTGGGAATTACAGTTTAGGGAGGGCATCTTTGGCCTCAGTAAACTACAGACTCCAGCATTCCACAGGATGCTGAAAGTGGAATAATAGCACTATAACAGTGTAGTGTGAGAAACCATGCTGCTAAGTATATATGTCAGAGATTTCTTTTGTAGTGGCACGTTCTCAAAGAAAGCTCCATTTCAGCTTCCTATGGGCAGTCAAAGCTGCTCTGTTTTAAAACTACTGTTTTATGACGGTATTTTTCTTACAACCATTTTTAATAAGTTTATTTTATTTTAATTTTAATGGTTGTTTTTTTAATCTCTTTTTACCAATTGTACATCACCTTTGCAGTCCTACTAGGATGAGCAATGGTAAATAAATATCCAAATAAATACATATATATTTACTAAATATTCATTGAAGATACAAATATTCAGCTAGCCAGTGCCTGTCAGTACTGAAATGCGCAGATGTGGATTTTTGCTGTAAATTTAGTTTTATTACAAAATGTATTCTATTCTAGGGGCTGGGAGCTGGGATAGTGGGGAGGAGTTTGTTTGTTTGTTTGTTTGTTTGTTTTATTCTGGCAATCTTTCTCAATAAACATTTCATTCTCTGGTATGCGTATTTGAAAAATGTCCCCTTACTGGAAGCTATTCCCTTTTTAAATCATGATTTTACTTGATCAGATGCACTGGCTTGAGCTCAGCATGTTTTTATTATACTTGGCAAAGTAAAGCTTTCAATTAGGTAAGGCCTTGTCAGCAATAAGAATGCTGAAACTATACAAGCATGCATGAGCTACTAAGCTGTTTCCACTGCACAGTCTCTGAGACAACCCACAATCAGACAGCTTTGTTAGGTATAGCACAAATTGAGAGCTAGTCTTATTTATAAATGTCCTACTAATTGGGAAGAACAAGAAATGCTTTGAACTGAGAAAGAGGTTCTGCCTTATAGTATACTTTGCTAATTGAGCTTGCTGGAAAGTTTACAATTTAGCACAGTTTACCACCAGAATCATTTTTTTTTAAAAAAACTAAGGGAACGAAAGGAAGAGGATGAGCCATTAAAGTGCTGAGTGTTGCAAATGCTGACAAAAGCAGAAATTTAAGGATTCTGGATTCCCTTGCACTGCAGCCCTAGTTCATTTATTCTAAAGATTCTAGTTATACATGCTTATGGTAAGTCCATACTGCTACTTAGAAACAGACTCTCCAATTCAGCTTATCATTGTCACTTCTGACTATTTTTCTGTGATGTTTCATGTGTGCATGGAATGGTAGTGCAAATGTTTGATTTTAAAAAAATTGGTCCCTTGGTTAGGACCACCAAGTAAGGGAGGAAAACAAGAGATAAGACAGAATCTGACAGTCCAAGTCCACGAAGAGAAATAGGGCATGGAGGAAATCTGTCTTGAAGAACACCAGGAAAACCAGACAGTTCAGAAAATATGTACAGAAAGTACATGTTGTAAATGTTTAGATTATAAAATGTATGAAAGATGATAACTGAAAAACTGGCAAACAACAATATCTGAATTCAAAATTCAAAATCCAAATGTCATGTTAGGAAATACAAAACACGTAACTATTGAACATTCAAAATATTTTGAAAAATATCCTCTTCAGAAAAGAATGCTAAAAGTTATTTTTTTTATCCCAGATCATTCTGTCTATGATTTTTATCAGTTCTATTTATGATTATTATTGGTTTTATCATTTTAATTTGTAGACAAGATAAACAAGACATATCAAGACATATTAACGTGAGAAGGAACTTTTTCAGTATCTTGAGTTAAGGGCTCTATTCCTTAATAAGGCAAGTGATTTTTTGTGCGTTTCAGTGTAGAATATCACTGATTACTAGCTTTTGAGGAAAAAAGTGGAATGACTGTCCATTGTACTCTATATATAAACCTCCAAGGACATCAGGTACTGATCCTGGTTTCGGGACAGAGTGGTATACCTTCTTTAGATCTTGCTGCTTTCACCAAAATCTGCAATACTCTTTCCTTACTGCATTTCTCCATGCACCTCAAAAATCTTCCCCAAGGGAGATGGTAAACAACTTGGAATAGTTTTTTTTTTTTTGGCACCACAGTGAGCTGCATCTGGAGAAGAAGGGAAGAAAATACCATTTCCCCTGAGCTTAGATATAGAAACACACTGCTGGATCTATTGAGGACAGTTCTGGATTAGACTGAAGTTTAGACTGATCCAACAAATCTTAAGCATTTTTATCTAATGCTACATTCTGTCCAACTACCAAACTGGATTTGATGCCTCCCTCCACATATAAAGTTTATTGGTTCAATAGGTGACTGCCAAGTTATTTTGACATATAAGAGCAAAAAACCCATAATCTCCCCATCCCTGTCAGTAAAGATAACAAATAACAAATTAAATAACTAACAATTTGTTCCCATTTTGTGACACTTTTTGTAACACTATTAAGCCATTTTGTCACTGTGTGCTTTCAAGTTAATTCTGACTTATGGTGACTCTAAGATGAACCTATCATGGGGTTTTCTTGGCAAGATTTGTTCAGAGGAGGTTTGTCTTTGCCTTACTTTGAGGCTGAGAGAATGTAACTTGCCCAATGTCTCCCTGTGGGATTTCAAGACTCAGTGGGAATTCAAACCCTGGTTTCCAGAATCAGCATCCAATGCTCAAACCATTACATCACACTGGCTCCCAGTAAGCTATTACCTCATCCTATGTAAGAGTAGGATTGGAATTGAATGGAGTGGCATATTTCACCGAGAGAACTTTCTTACCTTTAATCAGTCCTCTTAAATGAATTTAGATCATGAGAAATATGCAAGAACTTGCAACCCTCTCTGCTACTTGCTATTTTCCTGACCCTGAGTTTGCTGATTAAACACTGGACATGGAAGCCCCTTTCCCTTTTAAAAGATACCCTGTGTTAATAACTACTTCAACAAGATAAGATTGTAAAAATCCGATGCAGCAATAATACTGCATTCATTCCACCATCAAAAGGAAAGTGCACCCCCAGCTATACTCTACTACACTCTAAATACTGAGAGCAATTGACAGGTTGATACCTTTCTAAACAGTAAACTGGAAAGTTTGTTTATTTGTTTGTTTTCCTTCCCTTCATTAAGTTTCAAAGAAAGAATTGCTATAATGAAATGTGGACTTCGGAATCTGTAACGTCCCTGCAGCTTCTGAGACAATTTTTATCTGCTATTTAAATATAAATAAGAAATCCCTTTTATTGTCTACAAACTTTTTGGTTGGTTTGTTTTGTATACAAACAAGCTTTTGCTTCTGAACTGTTAGCTTCCTGTGCAGAAGAAACCCAGTTTCCAAGCCTCAGTACAGAGAAGATAAGTTTCTCTTGTTGAAGATGAGATGCCAGAGATAGTTTCAAGTTTCTTGTCTCTGCTGCAAAAAAGAAACCATATGCTGGAGGGCAAAAACAGGCAGAAAATCTGTATGTACAAAAAATGTCCCCAGATCCTTATCTTGGTTAGAATTACAATTACACTATGGCCAAAGGAAAGAAAAGACAAGTACAAAATATAATATTTAACTGACATCCAAGACCAAAGCATTAAGAAGCTGATGACTAGTGTTAAGGAGGTCAAAATTTTGATTTAAAAATGTTTAAATGTTTCAAGGAAGTCTGAAAGTATTTCAAGAGCAGAGCAGGATCAAGACCTCTTCTGTTATTTGTCTTATACAAAGTATTGTGATAATATACTGTGAGTGTGAAAAGTAGAACAGAGATCAGAAATCAGAACAAATGAAAAAAGGGCATGTCAACCAGAACTACCACATCAAAACAAAAGACCTCAAAGGTGAAAGTTTCTTCTCTTAACGGTAGTCTCATTAGCTAGAGTTTCCATTGAATTTGACCTGAAGTGAAATGTTGAAGCAAATTTTACAGTTCCAGTTGGGAAGAAATCTCTGACAAATTTTCAGGGAAGAGTAAGAAAGAATTTAGAAAAGGCTGACAAAATTCCTTGGACCAACTCCATCCATCCTTCCTTTGCCAATATATTTCAACTACCGCAAAACGCTGAGGCCCATGAGGATGCTGCTGCTCAGGAAAAATACCCTAGGAATTTTGTGAAAGACAAAAGGAGTGCCACGAAGACTATCCAAACTTTTAATTGAGATTCTGCCATTGTATCCATGGCTAATTTATTAGAGTGTGATAATACTAGGATTGCCATGGATTCCAAGGCACAAGTGGCCCATTTTCCATAGGACAGCAGCACCTGTTATCTAAGATTTTTAATGACAACCATTTGTGCATTGCTCATGATGTTATTCATTCATTAAAGTGGTATAGTGAAAGCATTTTCTGAAACACATACAATATCTGGGCATTGGTACATTTCTCACCTCAGTTGAAAATGCTGCTCTGTCCAGAACCTTTTATGGCTTAGATCCAAAGTATCTGAAAGACTATTTCCCCACATGTGCCTGCCAGAATTTTAAAATTCTGTGAGAAGGGCTTGCTGATCTTTGTTGTTGGCCCTTCTGGTGAGGATCAGTGGCTGCTCCCTAGCCGTGGAACTCCAAGTGAGGACTTGGTCGGTCCCTGCTCTGCTCCCTTGACAGAGAAAATCTTTTTATTTAAGGGCATTTGATGATTCACTGGTTGTACAGAAGGGCTTTTTGATGCAGTGTGTATACCTTCCTTTTGTTCTTATTATAGTTTATAAATGCTCACACTGTTTCAAATTAGCGGTGTTTTCTTTATTTTTAAAAGAGAATTACTGTAAGCTTCTGTAGGCCCTATGTTAGGAGAAAATCAGGATATAAATAAATAGAAAAAAATAAAATTAATTTAAAATCAATTAAAAACAAAAATGAAAACTTTTTGTCCTTTCATAAGCCATAACCATGTGGCTTCCTTTAGAAGAGAATGCTGGGGAAACAGCCAGAAGTAAAAAATGCTCACATTGTAAGCACACTGACAAGAAGTTACAGCAGAAGTGGATTTAGAGTGGGGCAATTGGGGCGTGTGCTCTGGGCACAAATGCCTTGGGGGCACCCTCCTGTCTGTGACCCCCAACATCTGCCCATCGCCTCCTTGCACCCACGCCTGCCTGTTGCACCCCCGTGTCCGCCGCTGCCTACCCATGTCTACCTGTTGCCCCCCCCCCGGCTGCTGCCTACCCGTGCCTGCCCATCACTGTCTGTGCCCACCACTGCCTACCTGCACCCACTTGTTGCCCCTTGTGCCTGCCGCTGCTGTCCCCCACACCTGCTGCCGCCAGAGTCCTTCCTGGCCCATTGCAGCGGTGACACAGCAGCACTTAGGGGTGCAACTTCTGTGCTTGCCCTAGGCGCTGCTGGGCCTAGAAACACCACTGAGTTACAGTAAACTGCATGAAGTGCAGTGGGACTAAGTTCTGAAGGTATGCATGGACTTGGGCTCAAATACCAGTTGAAGAGATTGATATTTACATTTACAAGAGGAAGAAATTCTATCCAGGCATCACTTGCCTAGAATGTAAATATCAGTCTGTCTAAACCTCATCAAACTAATGAGTACAAAAACATGGACAATATTTGAAAGCAGCTGTGGATTCTTTTTCTCTCAAACATAAATGTGGGTGGTTGAGAGTGAGATGCAATCCGTTTTGTTTTTGTCTAAATCCCACATCAAAGTGCTTCTCTCCACTCAGAGGAAGGCATGGGTAATCTGGGAGTATTTGTATCTTACTTCTCTTCATCAGAGTTTGACCTGTATGGAAAGGGCCTAACACTGACAGTGCTTGTCACACAGTCCCACCATTGTACAAAGCCAGAAATGGGTCAAGGAGTGAATTTTGGAAACCGCTCTGGATACTGTGCTTCACGGCCTGTGGCAGAATAGAAAGATAGTGGCAGAGGAAACTGCTTTGCCTGAAAGCTCTGCAGTTCATTCCAAGTTTTATTGGCTTCATTGTTTTCCAGCTTTTAACACTTCATTCATCATTTTATAACCACAGATACTATGTTCGATTTCTGAATTTTTGGCAGAATGGAATGGATTCAAAGCAGAATGGAACCAAATGGATCTTCTGCCTCCTAAGTTTATTTTTTTTAATCCAGGAGGATAAGAAAACTTTATTTCACTTGATATAGATGAAGCTAGAAAGCATTGTGTTTCTGTCACTTTCATGTCCTCAGCTGTTTGGGGGTAACATTTTCACATAGAAAGCTCTCTCTCCCACACATATTTCATTCGGTTTAAGAAGTGGCAAAGTAAATACAGATGGATTTCTTCTGATGAATCAAATACCAGGCTACACTTAAGGATGGCCATTTTTTCTATGCGTAGCCTCATTCTGAGCAAATGGCTTATAATCTCAGGGTTGTGGAGTGCCATGACTTCTGTAGCTTCTAAAATATTGCCAACATAATAATAAAGGAAACTGACAGAGGAGGGCTCTTTGTGTTGTGAACAAGCCTGATTATATGTGGCAAGCTGAGACAGTTTTCCAGTACAACTTGTACTGAACATTGATTGATGGTCCCAATGAGCTGTATGAACTGCTGAAGTTTATAGCCCAACAAATATTTAAAAGCCAAACTGTGACCAAATTTGATAATCTGAGGGACCTATTTTGTCAGCAGTAAATCATTCCACTACAGTAGAGATGCTCATGTGTAAGAACCACTACTCCAAAAGTTGGGGGACCTCTTGAGGTCCTCCAGCAGTACCCACAACTCTGTGAAAAAAATGGGTAATTAATTAGTACCAATTAAGAAGGCTGCAAGAGGTGGGGTAACCAGCAGGATCTTTCCATCAATGTTTACATGATCCTTGCAGGAAAACCAGTCAAAGACTCAAAAGTAAACTAAGGCCATTTCCACACTAGACTGTTATAGCACTATTATTCCATTTTCAACATCCTATAGAATCCTGGGGTTTGCAGTTTAGGGATGGCTGGGTGGCCCCTCCCTAAACTGCAAACCTCAGGATTTCATAGGATGTTGAAAGTAGAATAATAGCACTATAACAGTCTAGTGCAGAAATGGCCTAAATTGTGTTTTATTGAGGGGAATTCAATCACACATGCACACAATATTCAGACCGGCATGTACTCACACAAGAGCTAACTAAAGGGAAGGGCAAAAAGTTATGAATAGCAAAACTTAGGTTTTGGTGCAATAATTACTAATCCAGAAGAGCAGTGAAGAAAGAGTGAAGTGGCTAAGACTTGTGTCTAACAGCAGTAAAAATTGAAATTTAGAGCAACATTGATAACTGCAACTAACTGGTTGAAACAAAACATTTTTATACCCAAAATTTGCCTCAAAGGCATGTGTGTAAATGGCTGGCTGGTTGAACAAACAGTGGAGGTTGCAGAATGGACAATGAGGTTTGGACTGCATTGACAATCTTAGTGTTAGGTGTCAAGGGATTTATGGCTATCATGATAGTTCTGCAATAATGGAAAAGTGAAGGGACAATGTGAGGAAATGTCCAGGTGCTAGGAAGGAGGATTGAAACAATCAGTGGTTTGGTGAGAACTTCCTGTCACTATTGTTTGATAGCAAAGTTATTGCAGCTTGGTTTCAGCCTATTATCTCTGGAGTTACCTAGAGATTGTCCTGACAATGGCCTAGGCTACACCTAGAGGGTGTCTCTGGCCTACTTTGCTGCACGCATGTTCAGCTGGTATTTTTCTTCTGCCCAGCCTGAGCTTACAGCCACATCAGGATCCATTTTATATCATTTCCAATTAATACATATTGCCAGTTAAGTTATATTTTGCCAGTAAAACCATATGAAATCTGGACTGTGTGCAACCAGTAACAGACCATCTAGTTAAAAGAGTACAGCTGTGTTACACTGGTACCACCAATCCAAACAATGGTTTGTATGTGTGTATCATAGACTATGAGTTGGATTCACACTCAGTTATACTCTGTATATGATTTTTCGGAAATATCATTGGCTCTAACATATATACAACTATGTCCAAATTTAGTCTATTCACTTCAAATTAATGAAATAATACATCAAAATATTTAGTGCTTTCAAAACGTGGGATGTTACTTTTTAAACACAATTAGTTTACTTTTTCTCTGATCACTCAACGGTCCTACTTGTTATGCTTACTGCATTCTAGATAGATAAGTCACCAAGTTACCATTAGTCTTTCTATTGTGCCATTGGAAAATAAAGGAAAATGCTCTCTGTTTCCACTAGGTGACCAGTTCAGATATGGCACCTTGAAAATAAAATGCAAAAGGCATTCTAAAGTAATCCTTCCCTGGAGGTGGCACAAGGCCTCCACCCATGTGAGGCTTCAATTTCTCTCTGCTTTGTTTAGACTAAGTCAGCTCAAACACCCAGTAGTGAGTAACAAGCAGGCAGCCTATTCCTATTCAACTGAAAAGTTGTGTGTTGCAGCTATGGCTGTTACAGGCAAAAAGGTGACTTGGTTCCAGCTCATGACTGCAAAAACTAAACATTAGAAGTATGAGTTATTCCCCAGCTCTGAGTGATATAGACCAACATTTTTGTTACAATTATTCATTTTCTCCATTTTGTGTGTGGAACTGTGGTCCTGTTATCCGCTTACTTGGAAGTGAGCTCTACTAAACTCCGTGGGACTTACTTCTGACAAGACATGTGTAGGATTGTACTGTGAGTTACAGGAATCATTAACCAAGCTAACTTAAGACTTCTGGAGAATTTCATGAATAGAATTTCATCCAACCCTAACTTTCAGAATGCTTCGCCATATCTGATGTTCCTCATTAAACTTTGCATCTGCTCTGAAACAAAGGTGTCTGAAGGATTCCTAGAGTTCTCTGAAAAGCGCAGGGTCACACCTGAAGCAGGGTCATGTTTGAACTTCTTCACCACTACTTAGAGGGTGCAAACAGTCGGAAGTGAAAGTGACCAGAGCTTCAAGATTAGGAAAGCACTTTTCTTTAGTAATTGAAGTGAACTGAATCCCCCCCCCCCGTCATCATATCTAGTTAACCTTGAAGAGAAGGATGCATTGGATTGAGGATCTGGATGGTATCAGAAAGGCAACGTTCAGAAATCAATGGGGAAAAAAATTTGGCTGTTACTGACCTTGAAGTAGCCATTCATGAAACAATCAAATAACAACTCATCAAGAAGTTCAGTTCTATTATCTGTGGCATGAGTTGTGGTAATGGGTTTATCCCCTACATATGTGACTTTGCTTACCTGTTCCATGATTTTTCT
The DNA here is from genome assembly GCA_948472985.1 of Iguana delicatissima. Classification (NCBI taxonomy): domain Eukaryota; kingdom Metazoa; phylum Chordata; class Lepidosauria; order Squamata; family Iguanidae; genus Iguana; species Iguana delicatissima. Next base: position 1,152,031 of record CAOKZL010000230.1, read on the forward strand.
GTTGTTACCAACACTGGCTTCTGAATGGTCACTGTAAAGATTTTACATCCATTTATTCTTAATGTATCACAATATGATTTTCATTTCCCTCTGACCTTGTTGCTTACAACTCCCTGCAGCATATTGTTACTCCACTTGAAAACCCTGTCCTGGGGTCTACAATTTTAATATTAAATATGATTCAATATGCCTGAGAGATCACCTGGATGAGCACATAGGCAGCAACGGTCAAACGATCAAAAACCAGGTCAGGCCGGTAAAATCCCCAGTTACATAGCCCCAGGAGACCTCAAGCTGTGCAAACCCACAGTAAACAAAGGGTATTCAGCCCTTGAGAAGCTGACTTCAGGAGATTAACGTGTTTTCCCCAAGTTGAGCAAAATCCTATCAGGCAAAGACCATTTACAGAAAGTCACGCCACAACCTAATGCCGCTGAGGATCTTGAGACTTTGGCAACACCTCATAATCTCATCACTCAAAGGACGTTACCATTGTGGAGCTTCTCTCTGGCTGCAACACCCATTGTTCTCCCTGGGAAAGGATTAGCCCTGCAGGTACTTTTCCCCTACAAATAGTCCCAGTTTTGGAGTGGTTCCTTGGATCACTCCTGGTCATCCCAGCAGACCATTTCTCTGTCCGTTGAGTAATCCCCTCAGTTCTCTCTGTGCTGAGCCCCACTTCTCTGCTGTTTTTCCCTGACCAAGGACTTCAGGAAAAGGTGCAGTATTACCCCAGCTACAACCCCTTCGGTATTCCTCTATCCAATTTCTTCTGTTTTGCTTTTTAATAGGTCTTGAGTGAGTGTGTGAGTGATTGTGTTGCTGCATGAGACTTTCATTCAATAAAATAATTTATTAGACATTTTCATTTGGTTTTTGGCTTGGCCTGACCCCGTAAAAACTGGGTAAAAAGACCCTGCTAGGTTACCCTGCCTCTCGTATTGCTATTGCTCATGCTCTGGCTAGTTTCCATTCCCCGTCACGTGGAGCAGATTGAGGTGTCCACCAAGGGACCCCAGAAATCAGGGTAACAGATTACCATTTGTATTTATATACACCTTCTAAGGATAATACTTTGTACAACTGAGAAAATGGACCCTACTGTACAGAAGCATATTTGTTTAAAAAGTTGTATTTTCAGTCCTTTAAGACTTGTTTTTTTTTTTTGCCAGCAGACTAATGTCAGCACCCCTCTGGGAACTGTTATCTGTTCTGTATATCTGTCATGAGACTTTCATTTAGGTGCAGTGCAGACTGTAGGGATTTTTGTAAATATTGAATGATGAGGACACCAACGTGCTAGTCTGCTAATCCAGCTAAAACACACCACAGTTACTAACCAAAGGTGGAGTGGGATGAAAGATAATATGTTAAACTAATTCCATAACGTTGCTTCATCTCATCCTCTAAGAAAAACTACTTGTGTGTGGTTTGAGGCAGTGAAGTACTTTCTTGGGGTTTCCTGGCTGAACTACTCTGTTTCTCACAAGAGATAGTTACATTCACAGAATAAGGGTCATTATACGTTCTATAACTTATGATCAGGATTGGAAGTGCAACTTATAAACTGGACCAGAATCCCCAGAAGGGAGACCTGACTGGTAAGGGGGCAGTTACTTAACAGAGCTAAAAATATAAACATTAAAAGAGAGCTTCTATAGGGCAAACTGTGATGAAAACTGTTCAGTAATAAATCATCACCCAGGGCACCATAGGGAGGAACTAAAGAGTCATAGGAAAGCTAGCAGCAAGAGCTGTGTGTTCATACAGTCTGCAGCAATGATTGAAAGCCTAAATAACTGTGGGACTTATACTGTACCTTTCTTCTTTCTGCCAGACATAATGTTAACCAAGTGACACAATGGCTAGTCAAATCCAAAGAGGCAAAATATGGAAGTTACTATCTTCTCCTGTTCTGCTCAATCAGTGCTGTTGATAGTGGGAATTAAAGGTCCGATTATATAGTCTGCTGTGAATTAGCTTAACCTGTGCGTCTTGTGCATGCAGCGAGGGAGCAATTATGTCTTGTGTATACATTGTGTATGGACTGGAGTGACTGGAGTCAAACTGCAATGACACTGTGCCAAAAGGAAGAATTCTATTGAATTCTACTGACAGGTGCTGTAAAAGGCTTGATGCATTTTAGGTGGTAAAATGTTGACTTGGAGGTTGTTGCTGTTGTTGTGCGCCTTCAAGTCATTTCTGACTTTCAGTGACCTAAGGTGAACCTACCATGGGGATTTTCTTGGCAATATTTGTTCAGAGTGGGTTTGCCTTTGCTTTTGCCTTTCTCTGAGGTTGAAAGCATGTGATTCAACCAATATCACCCAATAGACTTCTATGACATAGAGGGGATTTGAACCTTGGTCTCCAGAGTTGCAGCCCAATACCCAAATCACTACACCATGCTGGCTTTCTTTCCTTGGAGATACCATGACATAAAACGGTAAGCAAATTAAATGAATTAAATATAAAAATAAGCAAAATTACAGTGAACCCAATTCCCAGGGTGGTGCTTTCCACTAGCGTAAAAATAATTGACCTTTCTCAGAGGTTGCATAAGTGTAATCCCTAATGTAGTCGAACTAGTGACTTTATGGCTGGAGAGCTGTTTGAACATTGAGCAATGGATGCTCGAGGTCTTTGTGCCCATTGTACTAGAGAGATGCCATACAGGATCTAGAGGTGGAATCAAGAAAGTCAAATTGCAGTTCTAGCATTTCAGTCTTAGAACATTAACTGGAGAGGAAAACTCTGCACAGCAGCACAGAAGCTATCCCAGCATAGGAACTGCACAGATTTCATAAGCAATCAAAAGTCCTGCCAGCAGAAAAAAGGAGATATAGAAGCCTAGCTCCTTATCTTAGTATGTGTTGTTCATCATCATGGTGTCATTCAATTGTGCCTAGATCTCTTTATCGATGTGCAAGTTGCTACCTTTGCTGTTGGCATCTTTTACCTTTCAGCTGACATTTACTAGCACAGGCAGGCAGTGTGATGAGAGCGGTGCATTAGGTTTATTGGTCTGACGGAAAACTCTTCTAGGCTCTAACTCTCTCTCTCTTTCTCTTTCTCTCAATCTTGCTCTCTCTCTCTCTGTAGAACCTCTCACAGGCTACAGGTTTTAACCAGAGTCATTCCAAAAACCAGGAAAGGAAAAGAAATCAGGTTGAAGACAAGCTGATTTCAAAACACAAACAATTATTTCTTTATTAAGAGATAGAAAAACATAGCAGCAGAATTCTACAGAACAATCTGTGTTAAATATATGCTGTTTTTCCAAAAAAAAAAAAAAAGAAAAAAAAAGAGAGGGAGAATGGTAGAATTGCTAAAACCCCCACTCCTGAGCAAACCAAGGAGGCTAAAGTTGTGTAGCTGAGCTGAAGGGACTGCAGACTAAGACACACACATGGATTGGCTCGCCCTCCAATGGGAAGAAGAGTCCAGTTGGCTAGGTGACTAAAGATCAGGGCAACAGGTTCTTCTCTTTTACTGTACCAGGCTCTTTCTGTTCTGTGTCCATGAAATTTCTCCTCTAGTACTCTTCCAGACACCTTCATTTCAGCTTTTTTGTATCTGGGGTGCAAGTCTGCAAGTCTGTGTTTGCAAGAAGGCTCTTTTCTTCTCTTTGGGGAAGCAGCTGCCTCTCCAAGCCTCTGTGTGTCTGCATTTAACCCTTTCCCAACTTGGGTGCTGTCACCTGAATTCAAGGGGACACCCGCTGGGAGGGGCTAACATGACCATGTTATACTCTGAAGGTTCAAAAATTTAGATGTGAATATGACCTTTGCTCATTACTCTCTGGGTACTAGTAATGTCTCTTAAGTAGTCTGAGGAGATGCAAACAATAGATTCTGTACACATAGGACAAAGCCAGCCCAATAGAACCATTTGCTCTGTTTCAAATCCAGATGGGATTTCCCAACATCTCTGGACAATGCCCATTATCTTACAATGGGAGTTATACCAGTGTGAACCAGTTTTGCAGGGCTTCAATTCAGTGGAAGTGAACAAGTTGGTTAAGTACTGATTGTTCTCTCAAACACAACAAGGAGGCATTTTCTTGTCTTCAGAAAGGGGATGGTGTTGGTGGGAAAGTTCCATCTTGTATTTTAAAATGAGGCCTGACTTCTCCAAGATGGACATGGGGTCTAGGCAGCTGCACATTGCCCTATCCTGCAGGTGTATGGCAAGAGGAAACTCCCTTCCTGGTACATCAAAGTCTACTTGCAATTAATATTTACCAAGCATAGCTCATAACAACAGTATTTTGCTCTCCTTTCAGGAACAAAACCTGGCATCTAGATGAGAGAATGGCAATGATGAGAATCAGAATTGTTAAATGTATTCAAAATTATTTGAGAGGGAAACAATTTTTGCATCTTTCCCATAGCTAATCATATCAACTATGCAAAATGAAAAAAAAATGTTGGCGCATCATTAAATATACATGGTGATACACATAACTGTCTGAACTAGTGTCTATTCTTTGATATCAGGAATGTGCTATGTAGCGAGGAGTAGAATTCCTTGTCTCTTTTCTAGGATGTTCTTGCAGAACTTGCAATAAAGTAAGTCCAGAGTGTCATTATTTGTCATATTCAGAGTAGTCTGATTAGCAGATTGTAGATTGGATTTTGCAATTCAAAGTTCAGAAAATCAAGCTTAAACCTACCTTGATGAATGTGTAGCTATGATTTCTTTGAATGAAGGCATCTTTGGGAATATTAGGTTTTGCAGCATGTGTGAGAGACTTTCAGGTATTTTCAACATACTCCCACTTTAGTGATACTGGACTCAAAGTGAAACCTATGACTGTCTGGGCAGTAAAAAAAAAAAAAAATTCACAGAACCTTATTTCTGCACCAGATGGCAAAATTTAATGGCATCATTCCCTTTGGCCTTTTCCGTACCATACCTGGATCCTGCGTTGTCCCGTCGTGATCCTAGCAGTGCCACTGCTGGGATGAGAGTGAGACCTGAATGCTCCCCCCATACCTGAGTGGCTGCCAGCAGATGCTTAGGATTCAGGACATGCTTCTTTCTTCTGCAGTTCAGCTGGCCTCTTCCTATACTGCACTGAGGAAGGAAGTGCCTGATAGCACTTCCACCCTTCCTGCATGGCTGCCAGCAAAGCAATCATTGCACAAAAGGAGGTCATTAATGGATTTTTTCTTGTAATGGTATACCGTGCAATTGCAACAGCTGAGGACAACAGCAGGAGTGGCACCGTGATGACGTCATGTGGTGGTATGTGTTGGAGACCAGCTTCAATGTGTTCTCATGGTGGGATGGTGCTGTTGTGTGGAAATGGCCTTTGTCTCAGGGTTGAGATGCTCAGTTCTGAGCAGATCTTGACGAAAACAATATGGTGGCCTGGAGTATAACTTTGGCAACTTGTTCTGTGATCAGTGAAACATTCTTGAAGTACATCACTGAGTGGATCATATAGCCAGGAAACACTAGATAAGTTTACACTGGTAGGCCAGTGTCCTGCAAACTGTAGACATGTTTAACAGTAAGCATCCAAGCTTAGGATACGTCCCCATGCATATTCTGTGAAATGAAGGGCTTCAGGTAGCTGCTTGGAACAGAGTGCTTCCTGATGGAATGCAGCAGATTAGTCAACTCAGATGGTTTTATTTTTATAGCATCTTGATGGAACACTCATCTATGGATTTACTCATAGGGAGGCATTCTACTTTATGATATGTACATGAAAGCAGATCTACTTAAAGCACACCCGTTTTAAGAAACAGTTCAATCTGCCTATGACATCCTTTTGACAGAAACATTGTGGGGGAAGCAATGAACCAGTTCTTAAATTCAAATAAAATTGAATTAAATTAATTGAATTAAATTAATTAAATTAAATCAAATATCTTATATTCAGATATATGCATTTCATGATTCTTTGTGGAAGTAGGCATCCTAGAATTGACATTATAGAAGTATCCCATAGTTTTCTAACTGTTGCTTATCAGTAACTAACAAATTATTAGTTTCCCTTCCTTCATAGTGACTGGCTACATTATTTTTGTTTATTTGTATTTATAGTGTGATAGGCATCAAAGACTCTGAGCAGGTGATCATAGATTAAATAGCAAATCTCTCTCTCTAACTCCAATTGTGGAAAAGTTAGAAGGCTGATAACAAAACCCACTAAAGCTTTAAACCTATGGTTCCAGGCATGTGTGTCTCAGGGCATAGGATTGATCAGACCTCCTACCCAAGGTATTAGATTAATCTTGAACCTGGGAAGGGAAGATCCGTCTTGGCTTCCCCCTCCTATCCTTTCCTGGGCACCTTGGAGCATGCAACTCCAATTTTATGGAAAGAGGGAAAAAGAGGTGCATTGGGTGTATGGTGATGAACAGGGAAGGAAAGGATGTGGATCATTGGGATCCGCAGCCCTCTTATTCCCAAAAACACCCTCAAAGGAGAGGAACATTTAGAGTAGGGATGGGCAGCTGTCCAGGTTGGAGGTCTGCATTGCCTCCCCTGAAGAATCCTGGGGGCCATAGACTTGATTGTCACCCCCTCCGCCTACACCCTTTCCCAAAGTTGCTTACCACGTCAGTCTCTTTAAACCAAAGATTCTGCAAAACACTGGATTCCCACCATATTTAATTTAAAAATTTGGTTTTTTTCCTGAGAAAGCAGGGATTAAACTTACATCCCTTCTATGAGCTGATAAATATTTTGAAGTCAGATTATTTCCAAATTTTGTATTGATTCCTGTATTAAGTCAGGAATAGATTATTTTAGGACTAGAAGATTCAACAAGAGACGTGAACTAAATGGATAGGATTTAGTCATATGTAAGATTATACCCACTAAAATGAAATGGAATTAAGACAGTCATGGCTCCAGTGTCTCACTGATTTAAGAGTCTACTCTAATTATGACTAAATCTAGATCTACTGGAATAAAACTAGATTACATTACATCATGTGAAGTTAGATTTTTGCAAACTATCACAGAGAGTACTTATGCTCCTTCTCTCTTCTTCCTTTCTTCTTTGGCCTCCATGTCTGAGGTAGCTCAAAAAAGAAAAGAAAGAAAAACTAATGGATTTTGTATTCCCTAAAGGATTATAAAAAGTCATCCAGGAATGCTGCACTGAGTAAGTTAAATCATCCACTGGCTTTGGGAGTTTTGCTGCCTTCTTGTTTAGAATTCCTCCTTAAAGGAAGCTTCAGCACTTAGACCATTTTCCACACTACATTGTTATAGTGCTATTATTCCACTTTCAACATCCTGTGGAATTTTGAGGTTTGTAGTTTACTGAGGCCCAAGAGCTCTCTGGTTGAGAATTCTAAAGGCTCCTAAACTGCAAACGCCAGGATTCCATAGGATGTTGAAAGTGGAATAATAGCACTATAACAGCGTAGGGCAGAAATGGCCTAAGATGCAAACAGCAGCCCTAGCCTGAACAGGGTTTCCAGTCCAAATTGGATTTCTGGTTTGCCCATACACTTGTTTATATCTACATGCTGGATAGCAGCTTCCATCTTCCCTCATCATTGGTTGTGTTGGCTAGAGCTGATGGAAAATGCAGCCACATGTGTCCAGCTACTAACCTCCCCAAGTCCTGGTCAAAATTTACATGTTTCAATGGTATCAATGGGACTTAGTCACCATCCCTGATATGTACTGGATCTGAACCAAAGCGGCCGAGAAGTCTAGCATGCTTTACCCTATATGCTCAAGCAAAAAGACAAAGGTGATCTCTGAATAGCATGTGGAGTGCACAGCTTTTACCTGTTTCCTGAGAGACAGGCATGTTAGGTGCCAATACTGAGATCTGAAAGAAGGAAAAAAGAAATGTTAGGAACTGAGTTAGTCTCTCAAGGTGGAAGCAGGAGTCATTGGGCGCAGGGAAAAGCTCCAGATTTGCAAACACTGTTCTTATTTAATTACATGCCTGACTGAGTCAAAGGTACTCCTGGTGCTCCAGGTCTTTTAGTGCCCTTGCTGAATGCCTGGGGCCTCAAACTGCTTATCCCAGTGATTTTCTTATTTAATCATTTATATTTGGTAATAAATAAGCCCTGACAAAATGCAATGTTTATTAGTAGTTTCTCCCAAGCTGAATTCATGACAGGAATCACTTGGAATCGACATAACAGACAAGGTAAATCAGCTGTGAATGTGAAGTGGAATATGGTGTAGAGCCAAACTGCTCATTGAGCTTTCATCATCCTTCCTCTTGCTTCTCAAGATATGGAGAGGTATAATTCAAATTTAGAGTTTTGGACAAGCACATCTCTGGAGTTACTTCATTGAACTCAGGAGTTATGTGCCAGAGATGGATCTCAATAGGTTTAAATATTGCTTTCTCAATGTCAGGAAGGATCTTGCTATTCAGGGCAGGGAACAGAGCTGCAAGTTATTATGCTCCCTTAGACATTTTTACATTTAGGCACTATAAGAAAAGAGATACTAATGATCATTTGTGAGGTGTTCAGGGGAATAGACATGAGAATATAATAATGAGTTCCAATTGCCCCTGTTTATCTCAGAGAGACCCTATTTTTCTGGTACTTTTCTGGTACTCATTAAATTACTGCCCATAGTTTCTCCATTTTGTGCTTGTCCCTGTTCAGTTTTGGGAACAATATTAAAGATGGCTTTGAAAACAAGGGTGAGGAAAATGCAGCTCTGGGGCCACAGGCAGCTCTCAAAGCTGTTTTTGTAAGCCTTAATCTCACTTTCAGCTGGAAAGAAAATGTGAGCTGAGTCTTCTAGAAGCATCCAGAAGCAGCAATTCTCATTTTAAATAGGCTCCCTGCACTGTTTAAGATGGAAACGAAACCCATGGTTCAACATTAGGAAACTGGAAGCCATGTCCTCTTTTGTCTCCATCAAATTGGAGTCATTTTTGGCAGTCTGTCCAGTTTCTGAGCAGCAAACATGGCCCCTAGGTCCAGCAAAGCTGCACACTTCTGATTTAGAACAACAAAAACAAACAAGTGTTGTTAATGTGGCCTATGTACACCAAAGCACTTTAGCTTATTATTTCCCCTTCTCTTTCCCTTATATGGTATATAAGCCCGAAGGAGTTTCAAGATCTTCAGAGGAGGGCTTTCCCTCAAACCATTTCCACACCGCACTGTTATAGCGCTATTATTTCACTTTCAACATCCTATGGAATCCTGGGGATTGCAGTTTATGGATGGGCATTTAGAATTCTCAGCCAGAGAATTCTTTGGCTTTAGCAAACTACAAACCCGAGAATTCCACAGAATATTCAAAGTGGAAAAAATAGCATTGTAACAGCGTAGGGCAGAAATGGCCTCAGTCTCACAACCATCATAAGCATATTTGGTAAGGACATGAGAGGGAGCCTTCTCAGTGGTTCCTCCCAGAATGTGGAATTATCTGCCACAGGAAGCTAGGCTAGCTCTCTCTCTACTCTCCTTCCAATGATGGGTGGAGATCTTTTTGTTTATTTGGGCCTTTGAGAGAGAACCGTCACAGAAGGACTTTTTAAATGGATTGTGTTGGATTTGTATTTCTAGTTTTACTGTTATTTTTATATTTTAACTGCCTTTAACTGTTTTAAATTAATGCTTATAATGTGACTACTTAATAGTTTTTAAAACTTTGCACTATCTGTAGTTTTAACTGTATTTGCTTTTAACTCAAATTGTTAAATTCCTGAGAGAAAGGAGGGACATTAAACAAACAAACAAGCTATGTTGTGCTAGCTATATCAAATCAGTGGTGAGATTATATAATCTGTTAAACATTATTAAATTCTTAAAAGAAAATAATGAGACTATTATGCTTAGTGTGGAGATATTGACCAGTATTTTATATCAACTACTTACTTAACTGAGAGCCAGCATGATGTACTAGTATGAATATTGGATTATGACCCTGGAGACCAATGTTCAAATCCCTGCTTGGCCATGGAAATCTGCTGGTTGACCTTAGCCAAGCCACGCTTTCTCAGACTCAGAGGAAAGCAAAGGTAAACACCTCTGAACAAATCTTGCCAAGAAAACCCCATCGTAGGACTACCTTACAGTTGCCATAAGCTGGAAATGACCTGAAGCCACATAACAATTTAGTTAACTTAGTAACCTCTCCTGGCCCACCCATCCCAATCTGATGGAAATGTCATTCACACAGGTTCTGATTGCTTGCAGATTGGACCTTCTCCCCATGCAGCGGGTGCCCAATAAAATAGGTCAGATGAGGGAGTTACAATTGTTGCAATAGTGTCACAATCATGACTAAGTAGTGATCATGAATATGGAACAGTTATCTAGATTTATTCATTTATATGTGTTCCCATAGTCATTATCACTACTTAATAACTGATATGAAATACTGATCATTGTTATTATGTAATTTAACCATCATGACACTGGAATTAGTTCTATGGCAATTTCCGAACTACACTGTTATAGTGCTATTATTTGATTTTCAACATCCTGTGAAATCCTGGGGTTAGCAGTTTAGGGAGGAGCCTTTAGAATTCTCAGCCAGATTGCTCCTTGGCCTCAGTGAACTTCAAACTCTAGAACTCCACAGGATGTCGAAAGTGGAATAATAGCACTGTAACACTGTAGTGTGGAAATGGCCTATGTGAAAGACAGTTGGAGCTCTCTTTGTTGTTTCTCTTTTGCTGAGAAGAGACAAGCTTTTTGTTGGTGTGCCAGGAATCCTATTGAGCCAAGATTTTTGAACTTTTAGCCCTCTCATTGTTTGAAACTATAAATTCCACAATATTTTACCAGTGGTCATGCTACCTGGAAGTATTTTGAAAGAACCAAAGTTTCTCTACCCTTCTTTAAGTCTTTCTTAGAATACCTGTTTTAAAAGTGAATACAGGACTGACCGTAACAGAGTAAATGAATACAGTGAATGTCAGAGTCTTTAGCAATCTCTATAACCGTTGCTGTTAAGGTGGTCAGGTCAGGAACATCCTGGGCACTGACTTTTCAGGGTAAAACTTGAGATCCAAGGATAGCTTTTGGTGATGTCATAGGCTGTGGGCACTGCTGATTTCATTAAATGTTAACCTCTGTTGCTCAGAGCCTGTCATTCAAATAATCATAATCATAATAAAAACCCCATGAAGTCTTAACAAATGACAAACTATTTTTGGGACTGGAAATTAAGTTTTCTAAGGTCTGTAATGAAAGGGAAAAAAAGTTTATCCAGCTTTCAAAACATCTTTCCATGCACTGCTTTGTTGTTCTACTTTAAACAGAAAAAAAAATACAGACCTTTGCCAGATCTGCTTGAATACTTCTACAAGAATTGATTTTTAACATATTAGAGTTGAAAGAAGAAGGAATTTGAAAGGGTGGGAAACATTTAGCTAACAGTTGGGGAGAAATAAGGGGAAACCAGGTAACAGAAGACTAGAGAATGAGAAGAAGGGACCAGGGAATGACAGAGGAGTGTAGCCAGAGTTGCATTAGAAGAGAAAGAGGATGAAGGACAAAAAGACAAGAGAAAAAGAGGGCATTTGGTCAGAAGTTTCAGGAGTGGAGAGAAAGAGGATGAGAAAGAGAAGTGAAATCAAGAATTAAAAGAGAGATGAATCAAGTGCCAAAGGAAAGACATTCATAACATACTTTTTGCTACAGTGGCAATGGTGCAAGCCTAGACTAGAAAGGAAATTGTACTGAAGCCCTGACCACTGGGCCTCCTCCCCTCCCCCTCCCCCCACCTGCTCCTGCTCCTTCTGACTGTTGTTATGGGAAGCATACTGACATCATAATGATGTCATAATGCATCTTATCCAAACATTCTAAAATGTCTTCTATCTGGTTGATCCATCTGTATTTTTTTTAAAGCTGAAATTGAATATTTATGGCAAGAGGTGGTGAATGGGCACAAGCACTGGGCTCAAAGGGTGTGTGCTGATTGGAAGGGAAATTGCAAAGGATACACCTTGCTTTGTTTCAAGCAAGACAGCCAGTGGATGGAAAGAATGTGAAGAAGATCTTTGTACAGACAGACAGCCCTCAGCAGGTAAGAACAGCCTCCCTGGGCTTCTTTCATGTGCTTTTCTTGGAACTGGAATTTCTATGTAAAGGAACATTTTATAGAAGCAAATTGGGGTGACTCCTCTTCCACTGGAAAGACCCAAAAGAAGTAATGGGAATAAGCATACTTGAAGCTCAATTCCTCCTCCTGTGATCCCATTGGCAACTGAAGGAGTCCCAATCCTCTTTTACTCCTTTACCAGAAGGATGCACAATTTCAACCATCACGTTAGGTTTGCTGAAAACCTACAGATCACAGTTTTCTCCTTCCTTGAATCTTTTCACAATTGTTGGCAATGTATAAGATGCTTCTGTTGAAAGTTCTAGCCTGTTGGTCATTCCCTTCCCCAAAATGCACCATACAATTCTCCATGATTTTTTTGCTTCATAAAACTCAACCAAACAAGACCATAATCAATAAACATGCACCCAATGATAGAAACAGAATATTCCAATAGTATTTCATACATTGTTAATAGTATGTGCAGTTAACATGTAAACCAAGGTAAATAATCACAAAAACACAGGTCTGAATGGGATTCCAACAACTCATAACATGGATTACAAATATTAATAGAAAACATTTATTGATTTATTTGTTAGCTGTATTGAGTAATGGTACTAACATAGTTTGAAATACAAACTGTTTCTGGTCATTTGTTTGAGGTTTGTTTATTTATTATGGTCTCTTTTGGTATGCTTTTTTCTGTGAGACCCTTCCCTCTTATGCTAGTTGGTCTTCCTCATAGCAGTGAGTTTCCATTCTATGACCCACTGGGCAGTTTCTCAGTTCTATTCCTAGGCCATGGGAGATTTTTAAAAAAAATATTTCTGCACACCTTCAGGGATGTAAATGTAAATGCAACCTGCACACTTTAGGGTTTCCCCAAGCTTTCTACTATATATGTGGATGGTGCTAGTTTGAGTACATAAAGACAGGGATACAGAGAACTATCTGTATGAATGATGACGTTTGGTGATCAGGGCAGGGAGAATGTTAGTTTTAATTTATGAAAAATATCTTACATACAGATAAATGCCCAGATATCATTTGTTTGCACTGCTATTAGTCCCCTCACAAGATATGTTGCTGAAGGAGGGAAATATTTTATTTTTTATTTTTTAAAGTTCATGAACTTTAGATGCAGAGAAATATTCAGCTACAATTAATTTGCATTGAAGAATTTAAGCAAGCTTATAAAGTTTGCATCAAGTCAACCTAAACTTCCTTCTTTTTTCATTTTCTGGTAGATTGTTTATCTCAAAAATTATAGGAATTGATTTGACGTCTCTGCAGTTCATGAATGTGGATGTGTTAAGCTGCTTGTGTGTGTGGATTAAATTCTCTTTGCATGCAAATAACAGAAAAAATAAATCTCTCTTTTCATGTTATAACATGCATATAGAATTAATTGATTTGTAAGCACAACCATTCTCCTTTCTGAAACAGGGATCCAAGAAAAACATTAAAATTAAGGATTTAGTAGAAAGATCAGAATGAAATCTGCATTTTAACCCTCTTATGGTAGTAGCATTAATGTCTTTCCAAATAAGCCAACTGGAAAAAAAATGCATCAGTTGTTGTGAAGCCTCCTGATATTTTTTGGAAAAAAAAAATGCTCTAATACTACAAAAATGAGGGAAGCTTGTATAATACCATTGCTGAAAGACAGTATTTGGAGTTTCCATCAAAATTCTGCCTAATTTATAATTAAATGAGAGCATGGGTCCATATTAATGAGAAACTCCACAGAAATGTCAAAGAAAACCATGAGTTAAAAACAAGGTATTATTTGGAAAGCCAGGCCAGTTTCACATCTGTCTCTAGATCGCAAGCAATTTGAGGATTTCTTTCCTGCCCCCCAATACTTGCTAATAAGGAAGAGAGGGACAAAGCCTCGAAGAGAGCTTCCATTATACTGCCTGTGGGCCACATTCAAGGCATCAGTGAGCTTGATTAAGCTGGTAGTTTTCCTGTGCTATGCAAAGAGTAAACGACAAGACATGCTGTTCTTAAAATATATGAATCGTATCAGAGACTGGATTCAGTAAAATTAAAACTTCAGGATGCGGTAAGTATCTATGATTTCCAGGACTTATCATGAGGCTGTGAATAAAAACATTACTGCTATGGAACATCAGTGCTGGCTTGATTATCTATCCATTTTTCAACGTGCTACTTGGGAATACCAGGATACTTTGAAGAGTCCATACAATCAATCAGTTCATCAATTAATATGTGCATGTAGAAATATAATATATCATGGAACGGGTTTACTTTCTAACTCTTTCTAACATAGTATTTTTCTACTTATCACATAGCAAGAATGCAATGAGCTATGAGAGAATACCAATAAATTAACTATTGAAAAGTGTATAAATGCTAAGGAACAAAAAGTGCAGACAAAATATCTGGCCTCCATTTGAATAATTTAGGGCTTAAAACACAAAATAAATTGTCAAGGTTATACAAGATGTCCCACTGTTCTGCCAAATGTACAGAACGAAATTAAGTGCCCAATATCTGGATGAAGTTTGGTTTGTCTGGGAAACATGGTAAGTACTAGTATGATCAGATGGACGCACACAGTAGCTAGCAAAGTCTGGAGAGAGAATCACGAAAAGTGGTTTAGACTGATCCAATCAAAGCAGCTATCTTTAAGTAGGAAAAAATGCACAGCTATGTAAAATTGCCTATCTGTTGGTGCACCTAAGTAGCCTGAACATGAAGTGTCAGTTTTTGTCAGGGTGGAATGAATGAATTTGTTGAAATAATAGCAGCATTTTACACTTATCTGGGAAAAAAATTCCAGCCCCTTAAAAAGTGATTGCTGCTTGAGGGCAAATACAGAGGGCTGGGTATGAGTATTTAAGTTTCTACCAGCTGAGATATCACCCACCTGATCAGCAATTGCATAAGCAGTTTTTTAAAAAAGTAAGTATCAGTCACAGTTGCCCACTCCCAGTTTTGATTGGGACCCTAGTGCAGGACACCAAAAAGCTTTTATCCTTACCCTCATTGCAGCCCCATTCTATTTGCATTGGAAGATAAGGTATTGATAAATCAATTAGAACAAATTTACTCCAAAGACACAGCTCCCTGGGACATTGAAATGCAGCTAAGGGGTTTGCACAGACACTGTTCCATATGTTTCCACTGTTGGACAATTTCAGCCCTATCCAATAAATGAAAGTGGACATGAAGCTTAGGTTGCTGGATGACTTGGTGGGTATAAAAATGGTCCAAGTTTTCTTCTTAGGTGGTCTTGCATTCTGTAGCCTGATCCCTGGGTAGTCCCAACCACAATAGGCCTATTGAATCAATTGTTGATTGGTGAGTCCGCAGTTTTGTAAGTCCCACTGGCTCAATGGGTCCATGCTAGCTGAGTCTAACAATTGAATTTAGGACTGCATTTTCAGAAGAAGAGATCTGCTCTCAATGGGAAGACCACAAGACTGCACTTCTGCAGAGCAATCTTGGAAGGAAGTCTCATTCAAACCAGTGAGATTTACTTCCAAGTAAATGTTTATACATATGTATGCCTAAAGTGTCCTGATGATTTTGTATTCTGTCCTACAAAGAAATGCACAGAATGAAAAGGAAGCAATAACTTCCAACTGATGTGTTGAGCTGTACATACAGAAATCTACCCAGAAAACAATCTAGGATGATAGATATATATCTGAGGGGTGTGAGTGTTTCCATCAATTGCTACAGACTAATAAAAAGTGAAGAAAAATAGAACTGAGTTGACAATTTTGGAAAAGAAATAACTCATTTGTTTATTCCACTGATGGATTTTCTATTTTCTCCTGTGTGCAAAGCTGTTAGATTTAGAATGTCATTCATCCTTCAGTTGTGGAAGTGTAATATTATTTTAGGTATATTCTTGGAATTGGGCAAACCTGATAAAATATTTATTAGATCTCAGATGATTGAAACTCCCAATTCTCCTCTAGTGGTAGGTAGAACAACAGGAACATCCAAGTGATTCATTGTGTTTATTAAGGTCTAAGGATATTCATTTTGGATGCAAAACATGTTATAGAAGTTGAAAAACAAATTAGAGTTGGACCTTGCAGAAAAGGAACACTGTTCTATGAACTTAGAAAGGTTGCACGTTTTGGAGATACGTACACTGAATAGTCAATAGTGTCAATAGTGTCTGGTCATCAATATGATAAGGAACATATATTCTACTTATCAATGTTACAGGCTGATCCCCACCCCACCCCACCCCACCCCACCCCGGTTTGATATGGTTTAATTGGTGAAATATGATTTAATCAGCAGATACATTAATTGATATTGATATAAAATGGAACCTGAGCTGACTGGAAGATCAAGCTGGGCAGAGGAAAATTACTGACTGAACACGTGTGATTGCAAGGCAGGTCAGCAGATCCCCATTAGGCATAGCCAAAGTCATTATCAAGTAGATTACCAGACAACCCCCAAGATAATAGGCTTAAGCTGAAACTGAAATATCTCTGAGCATACAGTGGCCAAGGGAAATTCCCACCCAAACACTGATTGCTTCAGCTCTCTCTCTGCACCTGGATATTTCCATGCATTGTCCCTGAACCTCTCCATAACTACAGAGCTATTATGGCAGCCATTAACTCTTTGTCACCTAACACTAAGACTATTAACTCTGTCCAGACCCCATTGTCATGTCCAGGGCAGAACAGACAATTAATCACCAAACAGCAGAGCAGGGTTTACTCACAAGGGATGAGCAGGAAAAATGTCCAAACAGAGTTTAGGTTCCAAAGCAAACAAATCCAAAGGGCAAATACAGGTCGTAATCAAACAGGCAGAGCTTCAAGGTAGTTCAGATACAAGAGAACATGGCACAGGGATTCCACAACTGTAAAGATCAGTTGCTGACCCTGAAAGGAAAAGACCAACTGAAAGCCTTTTATCTACTGATGTTGTTGCTACAGGTGTTCCTTCATTAGGGCTCGTTTGTTACTTAAATGTACTAAGTGGCACAGCTCTTCTCTCTGACATCATCTCTCTTGCTCGGTAAGCATCTGTGTTATCTCATCCTCTGATATTTGTTCCCCTTGCTCCAGCCCCTACTATTGCTTGTTATCTTCTCCTAAGCAAGCTTCTGGGAAAACTCCTGCCTTTGGGGAAACTTCTGCCTTGGATTCAGAATCCTCCTCCTTACTGCCAGGGTCTCCAAGATGGGGCATGACACCCATTGTCCATGTGGCAACTTCCATTGTTTGCTCAGCCAGCAAGCCATTCATATCCATATCCTCAAGGTGGATTTTGAGTATAAGAACCCTCCATTTTGAGCAGTTTGGTGCAGTACTTTGCTTGTTGAATGTTACACTGTCGCTCCAGTTTCCACTGAGTACTGTCCTTAGGTGCAAGTCTAAGCCATATTGCTGCTTTCTTTGTTATTCCCTGGATTGTTAATTATTATCCATTCCATGAAAACTCCTCTATCCACAACTTTCCTCTCTTTATCCTTCAGTTAGCGGTGTATGAATATGCGAGTGTTTGGATCTTTCATGTGTATTTGACTGATCTTGCAATAAAAACACATTTTAGCTCATTTTGGAATCTCTGGTTGGTTCTTTCCTGCAAGATCCTGTAAACATTGGTGGAAAGATCTCATTAGGTTACCCTCCCTTTCAGGCCTCCTAATTTGATTAATTAATTCCCTATTGTCATGTGGAAGTACTGGCATTGTGGGTGGACCCCTGAGTCACTCATGTTTTGGGGTAACAAGCATTGACCTTAAATAGACTTCCTTGCAATGTCAGGCATATATATATCCCAGGATTCCATAGGGTGTAGCTAAGGTGGTTAAAGTGGAGTTTTAGTGCTAGAATTGTGTAGTGAAATGGCCTCTGCTTCTCACAAATGGGGTGAATCTGTTTCTGTCCTGTCTCATTTCAGATTCAGTTAAGGACTCACATGATAGAATATTTCTTCATACAAAAATTTTTTTTAGATGTAGAAGGTCAGAATAAAGGTTAGGTTAGGCTAGAATTCTATTCTCTGACATTGTTTTAAAAGGTTCATACAGAGAAGTATTCAGTGATACAGTTTAAACACATCACCCTATGGACCAAGAAGTAACCCCAAAGGGAAAAAACAAAAACAAAATGGGATTCCATTGACAGAAAAAAAATGCCTGGTTGAATTCCTCCCCAGTTATGCCCCTGAAGGTCCCCCTTTCTTCCAGCATAAATAAGTCAATGATTGCTTTTACTACCAGAGAAAAAGGAAAGTGTTAAACTTTTGGCAAGAGAAAATCTGTTCTTCACCCAAGTCTGATCTTCATTCTTTCTACCTGTGTGTTCATTATATCTTTATGCACATAACACATGGAGATATACTGCATATTCTCTTGTATAGCTTACCTGTTATGATGAGTGTTTTCTTCATTAATAATAATAATTCATTTTAGGACTTACCCCATTAATAATTGATTGATATAGTTAGTTAATGAATGGCAGAATAACAATAAAGCACCAGTTTACTGGAGTCTTCCTTGTTGTTTCCATTGGCATATGACTTGCTTCTTTCTTGCCTCCTCCTTTCTCAGACAGCGCCTTCAATGTTTTAAGACTAAGACTGATCAGTTGAAGGCATCAGTGTACATAGACAGGTGCCAGCAGTCAGGAAAAGGCAGATAGCTCAGGGCATATGGATAGCTGAAATACTACAATGTTTCATTCGGAATAGATTTTGCCATGTTTCTCTGAGCTGTATATCACTGCGGCCAAGCATTTATACACAGACTAAGGGTAGAACAACACCTGATGCGTTGCTAATGTTAGAGAGGGCAGCTTTATGCCACATTTACCTGCCAGCCACTTCCTGTAATGTTTTGTGATGTCACAGCATTATGAGTCACAATGGACAATGACAATGGAAATGCATAATGAGATAACATCATAGCAGGAGGAAATTTGATATGGAGTACTGTTTTCTGCAGCAGTGCTGTATTGAGCATCTCTAATTCCATTTTTAGGGTAACATGCCTTGAGAATGGCTAAGAAAAAGAAAACACTCAAATGCTTTGCCTGGCTTAAAGATGTTCTAGAAACTGCTTCTGTTTGACTAAATTAATAACCATTTGCAGGGTAGCCCTTCAATGAGGTCCAGTTCTGGGCACCCCAATTCAAGAAGGATATGGATAAGCTGGAGCAGGTCCAGAGGAGGGCAACCAAAATGGTGAGGGGCCTGGAAGCCATGCCCTATGAGGACAGACTTAGAGAGCTGGGTATGTTTAGTCTGCAGAAGAGAAGGTTGAGAGGGGACATGATAGTCATGTTTAAATATTTGAAGGGATGTCATGTCGAGGAGGGAGCGGGCTTGTTCTCCTGCTCTTGAGACCAGGACAAGGAGCAATGGATGCAAGCTGCAGGAGGGGAGATTCCGCCTGAACCTCAGGAGGAATTTCCTGACAGTCAGGGCTGTCCGGCAGTGGAAGGTGCTGCCACAGAGTGTGGTGGAGTCTCCTTCTTTGGAGGTTTTTAAGCGGAGGCTGGATGGCCACTTGTCAGGAGTGCTTTGAGGGTTTTCCTGCATGGCAGGGGGTTGGACTGGATGGCCCTTGTGGTCTCTTCCAACTCTACATTTCTATGATTCTATGATTCTATGATACTCCACAAGCAAAGCGATTCAGACACTGACCATCCTCATGTCAAAGCATGGGTACATTTCATGTAACTTAATTTCCACCTTGAGTAAATACTACAGCAGAATTATCTTCTTATCCAAACCTGCTCCAAAAAAGGAAGTTTGATTGCACATTCAGCATATCTAAGCCCATCCATGTTTAGAATTTAATGGTCCTACTTTTGGGTTATACAGCCCCACACCCCCAATTCTGGTTTTAAACTGGAGCTTTCCCCTCGCCATCTGTCTCTCTCTTTATGAAAGGAAGGACTTGGGTGCACTTCCAGTATTTTGGGATGGATGGAAGCAAAGAATCTATCAGTGTGTTTCTGTGTTGAGTTAACATAGCTGCATATGTTGATTTCCAAATTTCCCCACTTGTAGAGCTATAGCTTCAAGTTTTTTTTTCTTTAAACTAAATTTCTTCCATGTAATTCTTGCTGGATTTCTAAGGAAACCAAACCCACTCACAAAGGATAGGGAGTTGCTATCATCAATTAAGCCAGTTTCTTGATGAGACTGGCCCTACACCCTGTAAGGTGCTACTCATAAATGAATCCCCCCCACAGAATGTTGATGGGCTGCTAAAAGCCTATGCCTCCAAAACACATTCCAGGATCACAAATGTTCTGCTGAAAGCTAGCCCAGCTTTGGGGGCGTGGAGGGTTAGGAATTTTTAGTGCACTTCATTGAAAGCCACAAGAACAGACAAGATGTTGGAAACTGACAATAGTGAGAGCTAGAACTTCGGCATCAGTGAATTATAGGAAATGAGAAGGTGGTCAAAATGAAAAACAAACATTACAAATATCATTTTTTTTCCTGTGGATGAGATAGGATGGGCACCTATCATTAGCCAGAACTAAACTGTGGCTAGACTCACTGTGAATCCTGGAGGATTTTGCTGGTGGCAATTCTTTGCTGAAACTGACCACACTAGGAGCTATCTGCAGTCCTGATTACAGCTTGCCTGAATCTGCTCAGAGTAAGCCAGCAGTGAACTTGCTTGCTTTCATAATTTCTTATTTACCAAGCTTAATCTGATATATCTGACTTGGAATAACCTAACAGACTCAGTTTGATCTATTTGACCTGTTTTACTTCACCCTGATCTGTCTAACATAGCCTTGCTTTTTTCCTTGCAGACCCCCAAGATCTGACAACTAGGATAGGCAGAACACTATAACTCAGATAACTGTGACAGGTAAGTCTGGCCTGGATCAAAGAAATCAAATTGCTTCTTCAGCCTTTATAGTGCAGGAAGGGAAAGTCAGATACTGGATTATAGTTGTGCAAACTACAACACTCTAAAACTGATTGCTTTCTTTAGCGTAGTACTGCTGATTCAATAAGACCACCATAGACTATACCATCTCTGAAGGAGGCATTTACTACCTCTGAAGTCAAGGTCCTCAGAGTGAATATGAATGATTGCACTAGTTGTGATAGGTAAGGATGAAGTTGACAGGTGGTGAGTCTTAACAGTCCAAACAGCTTGTCCTTGTTCTTTGGTTGAAGAAGCCAAAAGATATCCATCACAATTTGCAAGCCAGTGTGCTGGCTGCTTCTAGCATGGACCATACATTACCTATGACATCTGACTTGGAGACAATAACAGATGTAAAAAAAATATTCATGCATATGCTTGTTGAACAAATGGTTTGCCATCATGAGAGTTTTTGTATTTGGAGATTTTTGTGTGTGTGAAAAAATTGCAAAAAAGCATTTTTCATCCAAAATGCGTTTGAATATGAAACAGCACATTTAGTGCAATTCTTAAAACATAGAACATTCTGATCTACAAGAAATGATCGAAAAATGCACAAAAACTCTTGCAACCTCATCTGCTGGGTCGAAAACTTTTGAATGATTTGTTCTTGCTTGCAAGTATTAAGTAAACAAAGATTTACATCCCTAGTATGAATATATAACCAGCCCTTCACATTTGTGGGTTTGACTTTCACAGATTTGATTATTTGCAAGTTTCTTCAACCCTGCCTCCCCACCTCAGGTGCTTCTTTTCCAGGGAAACCTTCCCTCTCAGCTCCAAACAAGTTGCACAGCCCTTTAAAAACCCACTTCTGCTCCTCTTCCTCCTCCACCAGCCACTTCCTGGCCAGCTAAGGATGGTTCACGTTCCAATTTTTCCACACCACAAACCCTCTCCTGATTCCCCACTTACTGAAGGAAAGAAATGGACAAAAGAGAGGAAGTGTAGGGACATCATGCTGACCTTCCTTCCCTCTCATTTCCTGTCTTAGTATGGACCCTGGGTGCTTGTTTCCACACCATGCCTTGACCCCCTTCCCAGAGACACACACAAACATTTTAATATTTGTGATTTTCCCACTTTTGCGAGGGTCCTGTGCCCCTAACCGTAGCACTTGTACACCTGGATTCTTTCCTCTTTCCTCACAGCACCCACAATAGACAGCTATTACAACACCCATCATGTCTTTGTCAATCAAAGCACTAAGCCCATCAACAGGCGAAAGACTCATTGTCCACAACAGGTTCCCTTTGTCTTGCACCTGGAAACTTTACTGCTACAGGCTATTTTCAGGATACAAATACCCCTGATTTCAGGATGCCCAGTGCAGTCTCTCAAAGGTCTACCCCTCACTCTGTCCATCTGGCTCCTGAATGAGAACTGTCCTTAGGTCCTACCTAAGCCAAAACACATTTCTGCTCTTCACTATTCTTCTGGACTGTAATTATAAATCCCCCAAACCCCTCAGCCTCTCTATAATTTTTCCTCCCTTTTTCTTTCAGTTAGTTCTTGTGTGAATGTGTGATTGTGTGTATCTTGTGTGCATGCATGAGTGAATTCCCCTCAATAAAACACATTTTTAGCTTACTTCTGAATCTCTGGCTGGTCCTTTTCCTGCATGTGCCCGTAAACACTGGTAGAAAAGATCCTGTTAAGTTGCCCCCCCTCGCAGCCTCCTGATTTTGAGCTAATTAATTCCCCACTTTTTCAAGGAGGTATTTGGCATTGCAAGATGGCTGTTGTGGCACCTACATTTTGGGGTAACAGTTGACTACTCCTCCTGTAAATATTTGTTTATTTTTAAGTCCTTTCAGTAAAGGACTTGTGAGTGTGAGTGTGTTGCCCAGCACATTGCTTAGTGACTGAAGAAAAATTTCGTAAACACTGATATCTTGATAAGAGATGAAGCTTTTTTTTTTTTTTTTTGAGCACTGCTTTTTTTTTAGGAGACAACACATAAGGGAGATACTTCTAGAAGGCAGCCTAATTTTGCTAATTTTGTGTTTGGGCACAGGAGTTTCAAAGTGTCCAATTACAATGCATTATGCTTTTTGCCTACATCAGCGCACAGAATTAAAAAGACTTAGAAGGTATGTCTTAAAACTGCCTTGTAGTGAAGCCTATATCTGAATTCACTTCCCCACCCTCCAGTTTTACAGGATGCAAAATGTGTTTTGATCATCATAAAGAAAATCCTTGTGTAGGTTGAAGGAAATTTGCTGAAAAGAATCTGCTTCTACCTAAGCATATCCTTCTTTTCCAGAATGAAAAGAAAGGGGGAAAAGTAACCTCACTTTTTCTGTGCTGCCTTTTTGTCTGTCTCTGTCTGTCTAGCTATCTAGCTGTTTTCAAGTCCCAATTATCCCTTCATTTCCGGTTGTTGTGATATAAATAATGTACCATGGGTTGAATTGTAGAGATGGTGACTGCACCAGCAAGCACCGGCAAGCAAAAACCTTCCTATTTAAATAGACCTTCAGCCTTAACTTATTGGGTAGATGGATATGCTGTTCTCAATATGTGTTTTATGGTTTTTAATTGTTTTTTAAATTAATGTCTCAAAAGCCTTGTTTTCAAATGAGACTAGATGCTTAATGCATTTTAAACTTTTTTGGGAGAAAGGGTAGACCATTGACTCAGTAAGATTTAGGACCTTTGTACCCTCTACTGTTATAGTGCTATTATTCCACTTTCAACATCCTGTGGAGTTCTGGGGTTTGTAGTTTACTGAGGCCAAAGAGCTCTCTGGCTGAGATTTCTAAAGGCCCTTCCTTAAACTGCAAACCCCAGGATTCCACAGGATGTTAAAAATGGAATAATAGAACTAAAACAGTGTAGTGTGGAAATGACCTTATTACACATTGATTTATGACTCAAAAATTGATTCAGTGGGCCTACTTTAGTTGAGATTAGCCAGTAGGGATGTAATTCACCACTATTTTTCTTCTCAAAGGAAGCAAGAAATATTAGCAATTTTCTTCCTACTTGGAAAAAAACTTCAAAAATCATGCAGTTATTGAAGTCTATTCACAATTAGGCAAAATTCTTGTGTGATTCTTTTCCACAGAAAATTGCCTTTTCTACACAGAAAATATTTCTTGGAATTATTATTTTCTGCACTGAAAAACTGGTTTCCTAAGCAGAAAATCCTGTTTCAGTGTAAAACAGCCACACTCAAATTTTACATAGAATAAGTCTTCAATTGTAAACACTCTCAGTCCAGTATTTTTTTTTTCATAGGTGTTTCTTGATATCATTTTTCTAATGTTTTCAAATCCCTAGTGGCCAATAGGACTCAGACCACTGCATTTTGGTCACATGTTTTCATAGCATATTAAGCAGAATTTGTCCAACAAATTGAGAAAGTTTCACTTCTGGCAATTGTAGAATGTTGTTGTAATGGCATCTGGGGGTATCGCTAGCCTGAGTGGCAGGGCTAGGGCTAGCGCTAGCAACAGTTTGCCATGTAACAAAAGTGGCACTGTGTAAGAGAGAAACCCAGCCCATTGGTGCAAGGGAGGGGCTGAGACTGGTGAGAAGAAGGCCTCTATAAAACACACGGTGACTTGCATTTCAGAGATTCCTTCAGTGAATATCCAGAGAGAGAGAGAGAGTTTTAAGTTAGAGCCTTCAGTCAACCAAGAAGGTTGTCTGAATAAGTGTGGTTGTCTTCTCAGAGGTCTAGAGAGAAACAGTGGAGGAACCAAACCATTTTTTTTTTTTGAGTTGGGTCAGAAGCTGTGACGTAGACTTGGGAAATTGAGCCTCTGAGCAAAAGGGAAGTCAAAGGCGTGTGTGTATATGAAAGTTCTGTGCCTGTATATTGAGTAGAGCTATAAGGAACTGGTTAAACACAATTTGAAGTTCTGTATTGCTTGGAATTTCTTATGACACTCTAAGCCTTTTCCCTGTTTGTTATTTTAATAAAGATTACATTATATTTTTATAAATTCTGACACAGTAGAGTACTCTTCATTAGCAACATTCTACCACAAATCGGTAAATCGTTCTGAATAACAACAGAGAGGCTTTACCCTTTATACACTAAGGTGGTAGCTTTAAAGGGAAAAGTAGGGTTATATTAGGTGGGGGCAGGGTGCTACAGCAGGCTGAAAGGGAAGCTGCTACTCCAGTCAGGGAGAAGGAAAAGCAGGCCTGAACTCCTCCAAAGTTGTCAATCTTTAGCAATTCAGTAGCACGGCCTTGGCTTATCCCTATTATCTTCCAATAATTGGCCCACTTGTTAGACATAGCCAGGATTCTGTGGATTATTCTAAAGAACAAAAAAAAAATCCTACTTCATCTTTTGGATTAGGACGATGCTCCCACTCTCATCCTGTTTGGAAGCCTCTTTGGGTTTGATCATAATGCATATCAGGTAATTTAAAGGGTTGCAACTAGATAGAAGAGTATAGTGGTTTGAGTGATAGACGAAGATTCAAGGAGACCCAGGTTTGAAACCCTGGTAAGCCAAGCTACAATTTCTCAGTCTCAGAGGAGGGCAACTGCAAACCCTCTCTGAAAAAATCTTGACAAGAAAACCCTGTGATAGGTTTGCCATAGGGTTGGTGTAAGCTGGAAAGACCTGAAGGCACGCAACAACAAATTAGATACAGCTAACTATGCTTAAATGTTGGAGCACTGGATTACTAACTCATGTCACTTTAACAGTCTAATGAAAGAGAGAAAAAAGGCAAGAAGTACAGTTCATGAAGTATTAACAATTCTTTTTAGCACTTGTATAATGCTTTATCAGTGTGTCTAATGACAGATCAGTATTATTACACTCCTCACAGTCGGAAAAGCTAGACCAGGGATAATTTGCCTGGCCCAGTTATTGCCATGTAAGTGGGTTTCTCTGAAGAAATTGTGATTGTAGCTTTAAAGTTGTTTTCTTAAAAAGAAGGAAGGAAGGAAGATCTTCTTGGTTGAAAAACACATTTCTCTGGTGTTGGGAAACCCTGATGAGGATTATCCTGGAATGATGAGAATCTTTGCAGTTTAGGACTCATTCTATGCAAAATTCACATGTGTGAAATGCTATGAAATATGTGAAAATGCTGTTTCATTTGCAGAAAATGCTTTTTTTGCACAGTAAACTATGTGTGAATTTCTTACAGAATAAGTCCCAAATTGTAAATGGTCTTTGAAAGCTTCAGTTTTTGAAGACTTTCTTGCAGTAGGAAGAAAATTACTAGATTTATTTGTTTTTTTCTTCAAGAGTGAAATTAGTGCAGAATTACCTTCATAGTATATGTGCACAGCCAGATCAGATCCATGACCTTTATCCATCGCCTGGTTAGCCATAATTTGTGTTAGAGACACTGTGGATGGTACTGTTGCAGTCCACAGCTGCATTAAGGACAATGAGTCTGTTACTGTGACATGTAGATTTTTGGGTAGTTCATTCTAGTCTTGGGGGATGCTGTTCGAAGGATCAGAGCCTAATGTACCAGATTGATGGTGGTCTATCAGATGGCTGTGACAGTACTATGCCACAAATATATTTGACCTGGGAGGCTTATGTGATTCTGTCTTGTATCACAACAGTGGGCTTATCTGTATTAATGGATGCAAAGGCCTGGTTAGTGTAGGTTGGAATCTCCATCTGTATTATACACTGTGATGCTCTGGCAGTTTTGAAAGGGTCCACTTCAGTAAACCTCTATCATTTTGAAGGGCAAAATGCTGAAATATAAGAGTATCTGTGATTACTTTTATGCCTCTGGTATTACAGGTCAGCTAAGCTAATGCTTATCTTTTATAAAGCATTTTATTTTGACCTGTGTTGTAGCTCAGAGCATTTAGTGAAAGGATCAGGAAGCACATAAGCGAATGCTGAGAAATTTAAGAACAGGATTAAAATAAGATGAGCAGCCATGATCAGGTGCTGTACTTATTACAAACCTGTCACTTCTAGTCACCCTTCTTGTTAGTTGTTCCTTGCTGAGCAACAGACTATGGCAGCAAGAACTGAGAAAGCCAGAGGTAAAGTCAGTTGTTACAGTGAGAGATCAGACTTGGGGAGATGCCGAGATGCAAGACAAAAGACAGTCTGAGACACAGAACAGAGTTTTCCACTGCAAGGAGACAGGGCAAGTGAACAACAAGCAATCCAAAGCAATCAAATATGGGAAGGAGCAATTTGTACCCAAAGGATTTGATGTACGGTAATAACAAAGATGAGCACTATACATTCTATGTCTTATTTTAAAAAGTTGCACTGTGTCTGTTGATTTTAGGTGCTTATTTATGTGCTGATACCATTTATTTCCTGCTCTCTCTTTTTCTCATCTAGGTGTCCAATAAAAGCAAAGCCATTTCTTGTAATCATAAAAGGCTGTGTTGCCTTCATGGCCTGCTTCCCTTGCTCAGCTGAGGTTCTCATTTACCAGCCATTTGTGCAAAAGGACTGCAGACAGAAAGCCTACAAAGACAAAGACGATGTACAATCCACCACAGAGTTTTTGGTAGATGGTTTGGTTTATCTTATCTTGTGGTGGTCACAGGTCTCTCCTTGTTTTTATTCTTGTGACAGATTATGGAGGGTATTAAGTCAGGAACTCTAAGGCCTTTTTTGCATGGCATTTGCCATGCGAAAGGGCCCCTGGAGCATCGCGCGACTGCGAGGAGCAGTCCACAAGACACACTCACAATCGCATGACATTCCAGGGTAGGGCAGGTGCCACTCGTGCACTTTTTCATTTTTGGCTTTGAGCCAAAAATGGTGCACGATCGCGCATTGCTCCAGGGCCCTGCATGCACTTGCTGTGCTTGTAGCGCTCTGGAGCCATGATGTTCACGCTTCCTACCCCAGTGCAGCCTGGGAACATCCCAGGCTGCACTGCCGAAGGAAGAGGAGGGGCTCTCACGCGAGCAGGCAGCAGCTGTGGAGCTGAAGGAACCGGGATGCGAGAGCCTCTCGCTAGAGGCTGCTTGCGCAATCCTCGCACCCCAGCTCCACAAAAAGGTGAGTTGCGGAAAGGGCCTAAGGCTTGTACAGTTTCCTGCATCAGGCACATGGCTCTCTGAACCTCCCAACCTGTCACAATTTCTTGACCCATGCAGACCAGAATTAAGGATATGAAACACTGACATTTTTTTTAAAAAAAATTGGTTGCATTTCTCAGAATCCTACTGGTATTTTATCTCTCCTTATTGAGTTGTGAGACTCCCCCCCCATTTCTCACAGGGACATTTGTGCTGATTATGGTACAGTTTTCCAAACGTCAGTGATATTTTACATATTTTTTCTTAACATTCTTCTCCAGCAGCAACTCTGAACAGAACAGGAGCTCTGTTGATGCCGAATTAGGGTCCAACACTAGCAGAACTCTCAGGCCCTTTCCGCAACTCACCTTTTCTCGGTGCTGGGGTGTGGGGATCGCGCGAACAGCCTCCAGCGAGACGGTCTTGCATCCCCGCTGCTTCAGCTCTGCCCAAGCTGCCTGCTCCTGAGCAGGCAGCGTGAGAGCCTCACCTCTTCCTTTTGCAGCGCAGCCTGGGAGTTTCCCAGGCTGTGCTGGGGCAGGAAGCATGACCACTGTGGCTCCAGAGACTCCGCATGCACAGCAAGTGCGCGTGGGGCCCTGGAGCAATGCGCAATCATGCACCATTTTCGGCTGAAAGCCGAAAATGAAAAAGTGCACGAGTGGCATCTGCCCTACCCTGGGGTGTTGCGTGAGTGTGAGTGCGTTGTGCAGATCATTCCTCACAATCGCGCAACACTCCAGGCACCCTTTCGAATGGCAAATGCCATGTGCCTCAGTTGTCTCCTAACGTCCCACTGATGTTTCCCATGGCTGCACTGCTGATGATGGTAAGGGATACATTTCTCTAGATAAATATTGCCTAGGTATTAGTACTACAGCTGAATAGTATTCATCTTGGAGAAGCTCTGTGACTTCACTGAGCAACAGTTGAACCATCTCTTTCTTTGTATAGTCATGTAAACTCCTTCTCTCCAAATCATATGCTCGTCAACCAAACATATTCCTGGTCGCACTTGGTTCCCAAAGATCTTCCTTAGGTTTACCTTTTCTGGTCTCATGCAGGAGTGGGATTTCTAGTCCAAAGAAGTAACATTTTCAATTTCTAAGCCTACAAAGCTGTTTTGGCTAAGCAGCCTAAAAAACTTTTGACAGAGTGGTGGACAGACTGCACTTTGTCAGTTGTTTTGGTGAGATGTGATCTGTATTTTTTTTTAACTCTCCCAAACCACTAGACTGTTTCTTTCCTTCACACTGTGGCAAGTGCGGGATTCTATTATTTCCTTATGGACATTTTTTTTTCCTGTTAGACACAGAAGACTGCCACAGCAAGCCAGCCTAATTCATCTTCTCCCCAGCTATGATTCCCCATGTTGAGGGTCAATGCATGTTGCACAGTAGTGCATTGATTTGCTGCGTGTAGCTCTCCTTCCTCTTATTTTTCTTCATTAGTACCTGACTCACTACCTGGTGAAGAGCTGACTGCTACTATTGAGATCTTGCTACAAAGGGCTCTTTGCAACAATTATGATGAAATGCTTGGCTTAAAAGAAACGAGAGGCTAAACTGGCTTGACAGGTGGATCATTAGAAACATGAAAAATGCATGGGTTATTATTTAATATCTGCTACTGTCTGCTATTAAGTAACAGTATAACTTGGATTTGTAAGAATTCTGACTATAAGCAGCCCAGGAAATGCTCTTTCCTTTTTCTATGTGGAAAGGGATTTATTCATTTGAATGATCTTGACATGGCAATAGGCATGATATACTTATTTATCTTGTTTCATACTCTAAACTATTACAATAATCCATTCCTCTATTATAGGTCTGACCTGATGTTAATTAATGAATACTGCCAATGATCATTGTGATAATGTCACACCATTCTTTGTTTGAAAATAGAGATGGTGAACTCCTGACCCATGCATTGGATATGGTGCATAGTGGTTCCACACTTAACCCACAATCTTGTTCTGTTAAGCAGTTACAGGTGATTAGAGGGCATTTAAAAAACTAAATATCCTGCATGATATTGAGATGTGTTTTGCAAGCAGGTAAGTTGTTGCATAGAGAGTCAATGTAGTGTAGCGGTTTGAGTGTTGTCCTATGTTGTACTCTGGAGACCAGGGTTTGAATCCCGCTTAGCCAATGAAATTCACAGATGACCTTGAGTGAGTCACACTCTCTTAGCTTTATAGGAAGCCCAATACTTTCTGAACAAATCTTACCAAGAATACCCTGTGATAAGTTCACCTTAGGGTCACCATAAGTTGGAAACAATTTGAAGGCACACAACAGCAACAACAACATGCCGTTGCATGGAACTGAGCTGTGCTTTGCCAACTAGCAAACTATGGCATTGGTGATTACTCCTGAGTACACACAATTAGAATTGAGTTGTGCTTTGCTTGCTTGATAGGAAAATGTCCCAGTTGGTAAGAATTACACTGGGCCCTGTACATTTTGCTTTTACTCCCCTTTTTGTGTTTTGCTCTTTCCACTGCTAGAATGGAACCCCTAAGGCCCTTCCCAAAGTGCAATGTGCTCCAAAACTGAAAAAATGTTTCCCAAGTCCTGGTGTAGAAGGGAAAAAAACCCAACACATTATTGCTGGCAGCCACAGAAAAGGAGAATATTTATGATACTGGAAAGCCCAAGCCACGTTATGTTGCATTCTCCAGATGCACAGGGTGGCAATTTTGAGACACAACAGAAGTTTGCCTTGGGATCCGCCAGTACTGAATATTTTGAGATTGAAACTGGGAAGGGGGAAGAAGTCTTCAGGCTGCCAAATGGAAGATGGCTAGGTGTTTGATACTATTCTTGAGGATGAAGTTTTAAATTCATCAGGCAAGGGACCAGAATCTAAAACTCAGTAATCTCACATTCTGCACAAAGCCCTTCACTCCCCAGAAAACAAGGACATATGCCTTTAGGCTTCACAGAAGTGTCTTTAGGAGAATTTTGGCTTGTTTAAATCCCAGCAAATTGTCAGCTAATAAGTTTGGTCATCTAGCTATCCTGCTTTGCTACAGTTTCAGCTCAGGTATTGGCTGAGATGACAGCTGTTGTAGATCTCCCATGGCCTGTACAGCATAACCACTTTCTTCTTTCCAGATCAGCTCCCAACAGCTCAATAACTTTGGACTGATACCTGCGTACGAGAGCCAGACCGCATCTGCTCTGGCCAGGTGCTGTTCAGGCTTCTTCCTGTAGATTCTGAGGACATGGAGTGATTAAAACAGGCAATGGAAATCAGTTTAAATGGCAAAATAAACCACCACATCTTATTATTAGGAACAGATGAGAATTTTTGTGGGTTTTCTGGGCTTTGAAGCCATGTTCTATTAGTATTGTCTCCTGATGTTTTGCCTGCATCTGTGGCTGGCATCTTCAGAAGATCTGGACTGGAGAAAATACTAATAGAAAATGGCCTCAAAGCTCAAAAAACCCACAACAACCTATGGATTCCAGCCGTGAAAGCCTTCGACTTTACGTCAGAGGAGAATTTTGTTTCACTTCGTTTTTGATAAGAATGCTTTAAATGTCACAAATGTATTCAGATTTGGAATGGAGAGAACTTAATAGTAATAAAATCAAATAAACTATTTTGAGAAATCAAAGCTGACATATTTGTTTATCTGGGTCCAGAGTTTTTAGTGTCTTATTCTGAAAAGTCTGGTTTTGAATTCCAGTTTATTCAGCTGTGCTTGTGGTGAGCTTAGGCTCACCATTCTGTTTTCTGAAAGCCTCCTTATCTTCAACCCATCTAAGGCAGGCTGTTGAAAAAAGCCATACCTTCTGAATTTGGCCATGTAAGATGGATGAAAAATTCTTTTCAGTTTGTTTTTGAAGAGTTTGCCTGTATTTGCTAATCACATGTTCAGTATGGGAAGAACTGACAGTTTAAAAAAACCTGATATTTTAGTAACAGAAGGTGAAACTGATTTTCCATCCTCAGCTCAATACATTATACTAAAAAAAGAATTTTTAATTAGGGGATTTCAGCTAATGGAAAAAATCTCTCCTATATGTGTATATATATGTATGTATGTATAAGGAACTGGCAGCCTGGGGAGCTTAATCTGATTCCTGGGGTTTTCCAGTGGGAACCAAGCATAGGCCCTTACCCCCAAAGGATCCTCCTTCTCCCATAATAAATCTTACTTTCTCTGCAATATATTTTGCATTCTTCCCTTTAGAAGCATGTGCATCATGTTGCTCATGTTAGCTTACACTCAAAAGCATCTGAGGTGTGTAGGAACAGAAGGTCTCTGCCAAAGTGTATGGTGTTGATCACACTGAAGAGGAAACAGGGGTGGCCCTGCAATGTGGTGAAGCAACAAACTTTAGGTAGCCTGAGAGGGGGCCATGGTTTAAGACAGGAATAGAGTACCTGACAGTTACAGAAAGATTTCTGTGTTGGCTGTAGTGATGGTGGTGCCATTTGGTTTTTCCTCAGGAAGCAAAATGTCTAAGGACAGCACTGGAAGTGAGGGATTGAAGTACAGCAGCTTACATATAGCAGAGACTTGTCCATGAGAGGTAACCCTGCATGTGAAAAAAATGATTTGCTAGCTGTGGCCTTACCTCTCTTAGCAAGAGTTCAGATCCATTTCCTGCAGAATGCTGTCTCCATTGTAGAATCAGAAACAACTTGTCATGTAGATTTAGGAAGAGAGGATTTACATCCTGATTCTCTGCTTTGATAACATCCAGAAAGGAGTGGTTAGTCCATTTTGACTAATCAGAGGTGTGCTTTCCTAAGCTACCTATGTAGGCACTTTCTTAATCTGGAAAAAAGCCCAAGAAAGGATATAAATAACTCCTTGTTCCTATCACAGATGTTTCATGAGCTGAGAATATATGCCTGTTGCTTCTTCTCCTAAATAAGGCATTTTGATCCATTGTGCAGATGTTTCTTTTCTTCCCATCTCCTGTTCATTGAAAGATCAGTTAAGATGGAGGATTGATTATTACTGTCAATCAATGGTCTGCTTGTTTGCTTTCCTAGCTCCCCCTACCTCCTCGTGCATCCTTTGAGAATCTGACACCACCTTGATTTCAATATACACTCATTTTAATTCCATTAGCTTTCATGGGAAAGGCTGAACTATGTTCTCCAGGCATATCACTGATCCTTCTCAGCAGGGAAATTTACTGGGTGTCCTTCAAAATTCTCCTTTCATCCTAATGATATTTCCTAGGGAGTATGTACTAGGAGAGCCCTGTGCAGAGGAGGGAAGGAGATGAAAGCATAACCATTGCTGATCCCTATGGTTCGCTGAGGGAAATACACTTTTCATGAACCTGAGTGCTTTTCCTTATTATTCTGTATTTATGTACAGGGCAGCACCCCCAAGACATTCCAAACTCTCTGGGTATTAACTAGTTTGCAAAATCATGGAAGAATGGATGATTTTCACTTCTTATCTGCATATTCACTGTGCACAGTTTACTCTCTTCCATTTTCTCTCAATGAATACCAATCTGAGCAGCAAGTCCTCTCTTAGCTCAGCTACCCAACTATCCATATATTTTTTTTAAGTTTTATAGGGTCCAAAGGGTGTCTTGTTGTAATCATAGTTTCCTCTTCCCTACGTTTCTGGTTAAGCTTGCACTAGTTCAAAGGTAATTATGTTTTCTGAAGAAATACATCAGTTGCCTAGTTTGTACATCAAGGAAATATTTATGAAAGGACACTAACTCTGTTTGAAGGTCTATTGAATTTAGTTGGTTATTACTGTGTATATGAAAAATTTAATTATGCTCTCTAAATTACCATTATTAAAATCAATAGGGTATATTTCAAAGAAAACAGTATCAGGATGTGGCCATTAATATGAAATACTATTTTTCTTTCAGAAATCTAATATGGCACCCAACCATAAAAGCACTGTGTCCATTCTGTTCCTGTTGCCAGGCCTTCATTGCTAGTTTTCTTCCTGCTGCCACTGAATGTGACCCTATCATTATGAGCTCCTTGGCAAAAGTACTAAATACAAATACTATAAGAGGACACTTGAACCTCTCATGCAATGTGGGTCATGAGATGCAAGTTACTTTTAGGATTGCAACAACCTGTCAGCATAGTTGTTATGCTAGCTGGGGGCCTCTGGGAAATGTAGTTAAAAATTTTGAGTACATAGTTCTTGGTCTGAGTTCAAACGGCTGTATTTTACCATGTTTTGTGGTGCAGAATTAATGTTACCACTTCTTATTTTCCTATCAGGTTCTTAATTTTTAGCAATGACATGTCAGATATGACTCAGTCCTCTCCATGTTGGGAATAACTTTAGCTATTGAATCAAGCAAGTATCTAGAGAAGATCAAAAGACTGAATGTAGCAAATATCTAGAGAAGATTTAAAACTCCATTTGTTTGGTGTTTGGTTTCTTTTTTTTCATAAATTCAATAAAATGAACTTGAGATTTAGAAAATCTGAATGTGGGAGAAAGTGTAACATGTGACAATTTGAGTTCTCAGATCTATGTCTGCTTATTGATTACTGCCACCAAGCTGACTTATGGTGACTCTGAATAAGAGACCACTCAATTACCCTGTCCTCATCACCTCTGATCAGGTCTTGCAGACTCAGTGTCATGGCTTCCTTGATTGAGTCTATCCATTTGTGCTGTGGTCTTCCTCTTTTCCTACTGCCCTCTACATTTCCAAGCATTACTTTCTTTTCTAGTCAGATATGGCTTCTCATGATACGGCCAAAGTATGACAGTTTCAGTTAAGTCATCTTAACTTCTAGGGAGACTTCAGGCTTGATTATTTTCTAGGGCTCATTCTTTTGTCTTTTTAGCAGTTTTGGATATTCCTAGAACTCTTCAACAGCACCACATTTTGAAGGAGTTAATTTTCTTCCTATCAGCTTTCTTCACTGTCCAGCTTTCACAACCATACATAGAAACTGGAAATACAGTGGCATGGACCATCCTATCTTTAGTATTCAATTACACTTCAGGATCTTGTCTAGTTCCTTTATTGCTGCCCTTCCAAGCTCTAGCCTTCTAATTGCTTTGACTGCACTCTCTATTCTGATTAATGACTGCAAAATTATGGAAAATCTTGAGCTATTTCAGTGTCTTCATCATCTTCCTTAAAGTTATTTAAATCATCTGTGGTCATCATTTTTTTTCTTAATGTTCATCTATAAACCCTCCTTTGCACTTTTTGCCTTGACTTTCTTTGGTAATTGTTCCAAGTGTCTGTTGTTTTCTAGTAGCAGAATGTTGTCACCTGCATATCTTCAACAGTTAGTGTTCCTTTCTCTAATTTTCATACCTCCTTCTTCCACGTCTGATCCTGCTTTAGGTATATGTTCAGCATACAAGTTAAACAGACAGAGTGATAAAATGCAGCCTTGCCTGAACTCCTTGCCAAGTGGAAACTATTCCATTTCTCCATATTCTGTCCTGACAGAGGTCTCTTGTCCTGAGTACAGGTTATGCATCAGGACAATAAATGTTGTGGTTTCCTTTGACAGCAATCCATATTTTTTTCATGATCTACATTAATCTATAAGGCACAGGCAGATTTTCTTCTGAAATTTTTTGATGGGCCCCATTATCAAATGTAGTTTGCAATATGATCCTTAGTTCCTCTTCCTTTGCTGAACCCAGCTTGGACATCTTGCATTTCTCAAACTATACATGGAAAAGGTCTTTGTTGTAGAATTTTGAGCGTGACTTTGCTTGTACGGGAAATTAATGCAACAGTCCTATGGTTACTTCAATACCTGTGTCCCCTTTCTTGAGGATTGGAATGTATATTGAACATTTCTAATCTGTAGGGCACTGTTTTGTTTTCAGATTTGTTGATAGAATTTTAGTTCATACTCAGCCTTCCATCCTTTCGCAGGTCGGTAAAATGAGTACCCAGCTTGTTGGGGGCAATTAGCTAAAAATATATTGTAAACCGCTTAGATAACACTTAGTTGATAAGCGGTATAGAAATAAATGCTATTGCTATTCATACTAGAGTATATTCTGTTTCTGTAGCTTGAAGCAGCTCTTTTCATATGCCATCTGTTCCTGGTGAGTTATTTCTCCCAAGTGTTCTGTATGCAGCTTTCGCTTTATTTTCTTAGCCTATAGGTTCATCTTCACATGGTTCTCATACTTCCATCTCTTTTATATAGTTTTTCTATGTTTTATTTCCATTGTCATCTTCTTTGTACTTGGTCATATAATGTATTCTCCTACTGGTCATACAGAAACCCCACTCTTAGTTTAAATTTCCCTTTGATTTCTTGGACCTTGAGGCAGAGGTCTTTTGTTCTTCTTTTTCTGTTGTCACCTTTTATTTCTCTAAATTGATTATCATATTAGTTCTCTTTGTTCCTGTGCACAAATTGTCATCTTTCTGTCATCTTTTGTTTTTACTTCTTGTCTGTTCTCAACTGTTTGAAGAGTTTCTCTGTCATCCACTGAGACTTTCCTTTGTTTTAGCTTCAGACAGTATCTTTTTGCATTCCTCACATTCCTCACTGACAATGTCCCTGGCTTCAGTCCAGAGTCTTGTTTTGACATGTTACCAATTTCTTCCTGGGCTTCAGCACAAAGTCTTTTAATTATTTCCTCTCCTTCTTCTTTCTCTCCTCCTCCTCCTCCCTCTGTAGCTGGAGCACAAACTGGGATTAGGACTATATTGATGGTTCTTTCCTGAAGTCTCATTGTAATTATCTGTGTAATTATCTGACTCAATATGTCCCCTTCCTGTCCACTTTAGCTTGCTAACCTCAAGTACTGCAATATTTATACAATCCATTTCTTGTTTTACTATGTCTAACTTTTCCTGATTCATGCTTCTCACATGCCATGTTGCTCTATGTGTTGTACAAATCCAGACTTTCCTTTCACCTCTGAGCACATGAACAGCTGAACGTTCTTTTGGCTTGAATTCAGTTGCATCATTAGCCACAGTGCTAATTAAACTTGTCCTCTTCTTACCCCAGTAGCTTGCTGAGTGCCATTTGACCTGGAAACATTATCTTCTGGCACTATCTCTTGTTTCATTTTGTATTATCTCATCATAGGTTTTTCATGGTTAAAAAAAAAAATTAAATGAGGTTCACCATGTGCAGTAGTAACAAGTGTTAGCTATGTTTCCTCTGCCATTGTCTCTGAGAGATCCTCTGCTAGTGTCATCCCTCACTACTGTGGCTGCCCAGTTGTTGTTTGGCACATGTAGGCCCTTTTCGCACGGCATTTCTTATGTGAAAGGGCCCCTTGGGCATCGCACACATGTGAGGAGCAGTCCACACGATGCACTCACATTTGTGTGACACTTAAAGGCCTGACATGGACCGTGCATACATTTTTACATTTTCAGCTTGCAGTCAAAAATGCTGCGCAGTCGCGCATCGCTCCGGGGCCCCGCGTGCACTTACCTTGTGTGCGGAGCCTCGGGAGCTGGGCTGGTCGTGCTTCCTGTCTCAGTGCAGCCTGGGAGGTCCCAGGCTGCACTGCGAAAGGAAGAGTTGGGGCTCTCGTGTGAGCAGGAAGCTCGTGCGGAGCTGAAGAAGCAGGGAAACGAGAGCCTCTCTCTGGAGGCTGCTCGCGTGAGCCCCGCACCCCAGCACTGCGAAAAAGTAAGGTGCAAAAAGGGTCTTAGTCTGGTTCCTTAGCAAAAGCTTGTCTGATATTGGATACCTTACTGGCAGCCCTGTTCCCATCAGCATAGGAGTATGCAGTCCCACCACCATGGAAAGGTAGTATCATTGGTCAGGCCATCTTTCTTACCAAACATCTATTCAATGTTCACAACTCCATTCCAACTGTTTGTACTGTACAGATACCTGAAATTTTTGACAGCACTCTATGATTCTTACAAAAAAAGCTGTTGTTGCTATCACACATTTTTTAGCTTTCAAAGGCCATTTCTGCATGGGGCGAGGGAATTGCCCTGTGATGCTACTCACCAGACTTTTGGGCTCCCTGGTCCGGTCCACGTTTCTCCAGAGCAGTCCTTGGCCGCCACTCTGCACTGCTCCAGGGATGAAAATGGTGGCTTCCCGTTGGTCAAGGGTCTCGACCAACTGCTGAAGCTCACCAGCCTAAAGCCCGTCCCCAGCAGATCGCAGGTTCGCACCAATGCGAGCCTCTGAATCTGCATATGGGAGCAGGCTTGCAGTGGTGCGCTCCGTGCTTTTGAAAGATCTGTTTTTAGCGGTCTTTCAAAAGCACGCTGGACGACCACTTGGGGTTGTTTGGGAGCGGGCTGAACTGCGGATCTACGTTCAGTAGGTCCAACCTAGTCCGGTCCCAGGTGCAGATGTCCTCCCTGGAGGACGCTCTGCCCGTTTAAAAAACCCCATGTGGAAATGGCCAATGTCTCACAGGACTCTTTGTTGCTCTTTCTGCAATAGTAAAATGATTTTGGAAACCAAGTATATTTGTTGTTGTTGTGTGCCTTCAAGTGCTTTCTGACTTATGGTGACTCTAGGGCAAACCTATCGCAGGATTTTCTGGAACTGAGAGTGTGCAAGGCACCTAATATACAGCAGGTTTCCATGGCTGAGCAGGGAATTAAACCCTGGTCTCCAGGGTCATAGTCCAGTGCTCAAACTACTATACCACACTGGCTCTCAACCAAGTATATAGCTTAATTCAAAGACTTAATTCAAAGATATCTGTGCCTTTCACCATAAAAACATTTCAAGTCTGCTTTAAATGATCCATTGGAAAAAAAAATCTTAAATAGGAAAAGTCGCTAGCATTTATCAGGCAATATGTGCAATTTAAAAATTCATGAATTTGGTATTTCCATGCCTGATGTAAGGTTATGTTTTGCTTTGTCACTGCAGTCAGTAGCAAGCTGCTTTCCCATGTGCTTTACAGAAAGCAGTATTCTCGGCAACTTATGTTTGTCTTTAAGCTGTCTTTCTTTCTGTCTTAGAACTCCTGGGGTCTTAATTTTCTTTAAGTGTCTTCAGTACCTTTTTATGGATGCTAGAGCATGGAACACTCCCGTCCCCCAAGCAACTTCTTACCATTTGGAGGTAAAAAGTAATTTGTTGCCTTTATGGTTGCAGTTTTTTAAAAACTAACTCTTTACTTACAGCACATATAAAAAGAAACTAAAATATTTATTTTTAATGTTTGAAAAGGACACATTTGGATGCTACAAGTCACTGGCTTGTGGTTCAAGCCATATCAAAGTGGTAAAGCCACGTGTACCTTGAACTTATACAAGTAACTAATATCCTCTGTATCACCAAAAATTAAAGTTACAGTTATACTGCAAAAGGAATGAAGTTATATTTTGTTACCAGTTATGCCTTAGGTATTCAAAAAAGAATTAACCACAAGCAGCATGCTATTTGTAATGAATTACTCTGAAGTCTGATAAATATCTGAAAGAACCAATAGCATTGCTACTGATTTACTTTGACTTTGTAATAACATAAATTACATTAATACATAGGGGTTTTTTTATTCATTAAACACTAACAAATAGAAGCCTATTAAAAGGCAGTGCTGATTTTGAACAAATGAGACACACAGAATAGTAGTAATTCTTCAAACTATAACCAAATTAAAAGATTTTTTGGTATATATTACTGACAGAACTGATAAGCAGCAAAATGAACAGCTTAGATCAGGGTGGGGAATGGATCCTTTCAAAGTTGTTGGAATACAACTTTCTTCCTTTAGACAAACATTTTCCTTCTTTCCTTAGTCTGAAAAGTATAAACCTCCTGGTAGCAT
The DNA here is from genome assembly GCA_948472985.1 of Iguana delicatissima. Taxonomy (NCBI): domain Eukaryota; kingdom Metazoa; phylum Chordata; class Lepidosauria; order Squamata; family Iguanidae; genus Iguana; species Iguana delicatissima. The sequence goes on from CAOKZL010000230.1 coordinate 1,191,672, forward strand.
TTGTGTCATTATTGCGTTCTCTGCAAAGCTGAATGCAGAAGTGGTGAACAGGTGATCCTCAAGATGTTATTGGTCTTTGACTCCCATGTTACAACACCATACATCCCCACTCTACGAGATGTGCTATTTTCGTAAATGGACATATTTATGGCTGAAACACATGTTTGAAAGAGTGCTGGTTGGAAACATATGCCAGTTCAGGATGACCTCAGACATGATCAAGTTATAAGTTCAGAGAGGATCAGGCTGGAAAGCCTGATGCTAATGGGCTCCTTTCAAAAACTGCAAGCTACAAGCACTCCCCAAAACAATAGAAGGTGAAACTGCCCACATGAAGCAATCAGGGACTCTACTGTGAGTGTATCCTATGGAGACCTTCCTTCTTCACACTATCTGAACAAAACATTAAGAGACTGTCAGGACTTCCATCAATATTTTGCCACCTACAGTTAAGACAATCAGCCCATCCCAGACTCCTTTGTCAACTCCATGAAAAAGCCATTACCACTTTGTCCATGCACTCTCTTTCAGGGCAGGAAATAGAGTATAAAAACCACAGCTCCAGCCCCAGTAAATTGTAGTTCTTGGATGTAATACATGATGCACAGACCTCTGTTTGTTCTTGCTACTCTCAGCTGGCTGTCTGAGCCATTGCACTTCGACCTTCTGCTTCAGGACAGGTAACTGTCACCCTTTCCACTCAATTGCTCTCTATCCAGCCTTTCTTGCCTCACTTTCCAATAGCCTTGTGTAGTTCTTAATAGTGTCTGATTTCTTGTGTGTTTGTTAATTCCAACCCTGTTCAACTTTTAACTGGAGTCCTTTTAGGGTAACATCAGTACTAGCCAGCATAGTCAATGGTGAGGGATGATAGAAGCAGCAGTCCAACATCTGGAGGGACACACATATACCCTTGTTATGTGCCTTCAAGTCAACTCCAACTTATGGTGACCTTTCCATAGGGTTTTCTTGGCAATATTTCTTCAAAGCAGGCTTGCCATTGCCTTTGTCTGAGGCTAAGAGATTGTGACTTGTCCAAGGCCATCCAGTGTGTTTCCATAGCTGAGTGGGAATTCATTTCTGAGTGAGAATTCAAGTCTTCCAGAGTCCTCATCAAATATTCAGACCATTACATCATGTTTTCTTTGTGTTTGCCACTGGTCTTCACAATGAGCCCATTGATGCAGATATTCATCAGCACTGGAGATCTTGCCCTCACTTTGCATGTAAAAGAAATTTTATCTACAGCTTGCTCTAAGAAGGAGACACATCTATAAAACCAATGAAAATTACTATAACAGGACTTAAGCAACAGTTGCTTCAGAGGGGATAGCTTCTTCATATCAACATGAAGGGAACAATTATTTTGAAGAAAGATCTTCACAAAAGACTTGAGTCGAGCATATGTTCCATTTGTGGTAGATTTCCATCCAGCATCTCCTGACTACCATAAGCAGGGAAAAGTATCTATTATTAGCAATTCTAAATGTCTTGCTAGAGCCATCAGCAAACCTCTTGTTACAACTTTCTGCAAGCCACCTTTCTACAGATACTCCTCATGAAAGCTATTCTTAAAAACCCATTCAGTAATCCTGACCACACTCTTGTGTTTCCAAGCATCACTGTTACCCATATAGATCCTAAGAAGACAGTCATTTTTAGAAGCACAGGGCCTGCTGTATTTTTTTAAATCTATCTATCTATCTATATAAAAATTTTATTAAGCATTTTTCAAAGTACAATGAAAATTACATGTTACCCAGTTTACTCGGGGTCCTGCGAGGGACTCCAAAATATCTCAAATATAAGTGGGGAAAATTAGCTCAGAGCACTGCTTTAGCGTTACGAGAGGCAGGATAACTTAGCAGGATCTTGTAACCCAATGTTTATGGGGTCAGGCCAAGTCAAGGAGCAGACTGGTTTGAAAATAATTAATGATCTTTATTAAATACAGACACACAATGTAAGCAACACATGCACACAGATAACTAAGGAAAATAAAGGTGTGAGTAAGATAGTGGGATTTTCAGAGGGATAGTTGGTTCGGGTGATACAACACCTGTTCCTGAAGCCCAGAAGAAGATAGAGAGCGATGCTGGGGTTCGATGTGGCTCAGCACATGGAGCTGAGGGGAAGCTCGCCAAGCAAAGCGGCGGCAAGGCGGTTGGGACTCGGGAGTGATCCAAGGAAGGTCTCGGAATCAGAGTTTTTTATAGGGAGAAGTGTGACTGCAGGCTATGCCTTACTCCGGGACAACAATGAGTTCTGGGTGCGAGACAATGTCTCCAAAAGGTCACAATTTAGCATGATTGAGTTAAGTCCGACTTGACAAAGAGGTAGACTGTATGCAAATGCTCAGTGTTTGGCATTTAAGCTTCTAGCTTGCCAAGTTACCTGCTCAGGGCAGGGAGTCCTTTGTTAATAGCATGCATACATAATGAGGGTGTTTGCCAGGGAGGTCCCTGAAGCTGCGATCAGGCTATTTCTGGCGTGCCTGTATTGATTGAGAATATTTCAGCAGTTAAGTGCTGAGCCTAGTTTTGTGCTTGTCCGGAGGCCTCACAAACACGTGGAGAAGGGTGGTAAAATAAGGCCAAATTAGGATATCAAAGTGATATCAGGTGCTATCGCCAGGTAGGCCTAAACTGCAGTAACATACAGATAATCTAAAAAAGAGTAAGGAGAAAAAGAAAAGAAAAGAAATAACAACAACAACGAAAAGGCTTGGCTTCTGACTTTCTTTTTAGTGGTTATTATGTACACATGGTATAATTAAACCTCTCTCTCTAAAACCACATCTTTCGTTTCTTCCATTAACATAATCTTAACAATTGTGAAACCAAGGTTGCCAAATCATTGTCTCCCCCCACCGCAAAAAGTCTATAAGGGGTTTCCAATCGTTCAGAAATGCCTCCAATGTTTTTTCTCTAATCAAACTAGAAATTTGTCCATTTCTGCTAGTTCAATCAATTTCAACAACCATTCCTCCCTCTTAGAGAGTACTGAATTCTTCCATCTTTGTGCATACAACAGTCTTGCTGCAGTGATCATATACCGAAGTAATCTCCCATGGCTCTTTTCCAACTGTTTGTCCATAAGTCCCAAAATAAAAAGTTCTTGTTTTAATCGAATTAAAAGGACCTGCTATATTAAACAAAGCATAACCTGCTAGTCCTGCAATTTTATTTACATAATTAAATACAGACAAGCAGTATGCCATCTCCAGTATGTAGGGAAAACAACCACAGACCTGTGTACACACTTCAGGAATCACAATTCTGCAATCCTGATTAGAAAGATTGAGCAAACAGTAGCGAGACATTTTAACTCAGAGAATGCCATGGCCTCTCCTATTTTTATTGTGTTTTGGAATTTAGGTGAGGTCTCTTTCAAGTACTTTAGATGTAAAGGAAAATTTCTGGATCCACAGACTTAAGAGTTTGACACTGCATAGTCTCACTCTAGATGATAATTCATCATAACACCATTATCCATTTAAGAACGTTAGTAACAGTATTCTAAAGTGCTTTTCAATTTTTTGTGTTACAAATGGACATGTCGCTTTTGTTTTCAGCAAAAACAAGGCAGAAGCCAAACAACAACAACAACATTTCTTACTGACCTATCCCCAAGGCTCAAGGGAGGGTACAACATAAATTAAAATACAATTAAAAATGCATCATAAGTTAAAATACACTAAAACACATAAAGACATTTAAAATGCAAATATGTCATAATCAAAATGCATCATTATTAAAACACATCATAAGTAAAAATAGACTGGCTAGGCCTGCTGGAAGAGATAGGTCTTCAATATTTTTTTGGAATTCAGACAGCATGTTTTGCTGTCGAATCTTTTCCTGCAGGTCATTCCACAGTCTAGGGGTGGCCAACAAGAAGATCCTCTGGGTGACCGTTGCCAGTCTAGTCCTGGCCGGTTTAAGTAAATGGCTCCCAGAAGACCTGAGTATATGCGGTAGATTGTATGGGAGGAGGTGGTCCTGTAAGTAACTTGAACCCAAACCATGTAGGGCTTTAAAGGTAATAACCAACACTTTATATTTTGACCAGAAACTAATTGGCAGCTAGTGCAGTGATTTCGATATCAGTGTGATATGCTCACTCCTCACTGTACCTATAATCAATTTGGCTGCCATATTTTGGACCAGCTGCAATTTCTAAACTTGGTTTAGAACCTCAGTGTATGGCACATTGCAGAAGTCCAACCTTAAGGTTACCAGTATGTGCACTACCATCTTTAGGTCATCTAATTATAGGAAGGAGCACAGTGGCATATCAGCAAAAACTGATACTAATGTTTTGCTAACTTGACCTCTGTTCATCAGTCAGATGATTAGCTACATCTTCTGAGATTCAGAATAAACTTGCCAAAAGTGCTGCTTGTTTGCTTTAAATTATGGGTATGCACACAGATATACCTCAGTTCTTCATAGTCCATACCATCCTTCCAATGCCCTGTCACACAGCAGAGTAACCAAGAAATAGAAATTAGGATTGGGGCTATACAAGGATGTAGGTTTTGCTTCAGCTCCTATTTTGTTCAAGAACGTACCACACTGATTTACATTTTTTTTTCTAATACAAGTGAACAGTTGCCATTTGCTCCTACTGGGAGAAGTAAAACAAGCTGGGGATTACTGTTGGGGATACTGCTGCAATGAGGTGAAACCCACAAACCACTTCTGATATTGAGTTGTCTGACTGTTACTGCCAGAGATGCTTGCAGTGGGATAAAATTATAAAGTGCAACCCCTCTGGAGGTCTTGCAATACATAATGCATGAAATGGAGCTTATCAACAGACATTTGGCTAGGCTAGAAATACATCTGGGATACCATAGAATAAAATGATACAGAAGTCTCTTACAAAGTCTTTAATCACATCTTTTGCATTTTAAATTTTATTATTTATATTACGAAACATATCATGACAAATCTGAAATGTAATGAACTCAGGTGATGCCATAAAAGGGCTGTCATTTATACTGTTTAGGGACATAAACATTCCAAAGTCATGAGGGGATATTTACCTGGGAACTTTGTTTTTTGGGGGGGGCGGGGGCAGGGGGGAGATGGATAATTTTTTGAAAATTGAAAAAGTGATATTGACAGCCCATATAGATTGACAGCCACTTTGTTACTTTAGGAATGCATTATGCATTATGTATAATTTAGCTTGGCATAAAATCATCATGTTTGGTATATTAAAAGTACAGTTATAGTCTCTTTGAATTCTTCATGGTGTCAAGCAGATCTACCACACTCATTGTGCCCTGGAAATGAAATCAACTGATACTGTAAACAACCATACATAAAAGTCTTCCTGCCACATAGTATTTAGAAATAATTATGTCTGTGTAAATATATGAATGAACACTGGCCTAAATATCCTAAAGGCACCAGATCCCATCTGATCCTGGAAGCTAAGCAGGATCAACTATGGTTAGTACTTGGATGAGAGTCTGCAAATAAAATACCAGGTGCTGTAAGCTATATTTCAAAGGAAGGAGCTGGCAAAACCACTTCCAAGTATTCCTTGCCTAAGAAAAACCTATGAAATTCAAGGAGTCATCATAAGTCAACATGTGATTTGTAGGTACATTCAGACACATGTAACCCTTTTTCCAGTTTATGATTCAGACTCTTTCCAACCCCTGCATTAACCTTTTCCTAGGGCTTCTTCTGATGTTCTCATAGTGAACACATCAGATATGTGACTTCAGTTACATATAGAGAATAATTGCAACAATTTAAAAATTCTGAGTTTTTTTTAAAAAAATGATTTAACTATGGCCATTTCCACACCAGGCTTTTAAAATGGTGCAGAGCGACCTCTGACAGAGGTCTTCTGCACCATAGAGTGGACTGGGATGGACTACTTTTTGTAGTTCCATACCTCAGTCCGGTTCTGCGCGACTGATACTGGTCGCACAGTGTGCTTTTTAAAAACCTCTTTTTAGAGGTTTTTAAAAAGCATGGAGAGCGTGACTCCGTGCCACTCTGTCGCTGTGCTCTGGAGCAGATTTGCAAGCATGCGCAAGTGCATGCCTGCAGATCTTCCGGGGGTGGGCTTTTGGCTGGCGAGCTTCTCCGGTTGGTGGAGAGCTTCCACCAACTGGAAGCCACCATTTTGGACGCTGGAGCAGCATGGAGCGATGAGCTCGCGCTGGTCCTCATCACGGCGGACTCACCCAGACGCTCAGAAAATCCGGTGAATCCTGTTTTCGCATGGCTCCTTCCCCATATCTGGAAAGGGCCTATATTATCTCATTGAGACTTTTAACAAAAAAGAAAACTCAAATACTTAACGGCTGGTTATGCATGCATGGCCATATTGTTTCTGTCATGGATCCTATATTACACCAATAATGATAACATGATAGAATCCCATAAACCACTGGTGCTCACATGAGGATTTTACACATACTTCATCTACCTTGTGTGCTTCTGCTAATAAAATGTTACCAGTGAAACCCTGGATCTGGATGCAGAGGAATGGCAATTATCCTCTACCTGCAATAATCCATATAAAAATATTTTCTTCATTAGAAGTCTCATCACTCCATCCCATGTATAAAGTGACAGTGAGGGACATTTTGTGTGTGATGATGCAAAATGAAGATAGGAGAAAGTTTACTGAATGACATCACTGTGAGGCATTCACTTTGATATCCCCATAGATTGCCCCCTCTCAACACCAGAACCCTGATTTGCAGCTCTACCTCTGTAGTATGTCAATCCTCAATGCTGGTGTGTTTTAGTCAGTTACTGAAAGCATTATATTTTACCTTGTCATTCTCTTAGTTCACTAAATTCTCTCCCTAATCTGTCTTTTGATTGCATTACCCCCTCCACTGATTTCTTATTTATTTTCTTGTGTCAAAGCACTTCAGGGTCTATTTACATGAGCAGTGGAATAGAAACATTTCTTATAAATAAAAAAATAAATAAACAATCCAGCAAACTACCAGTGACCTGGGCAGAGAATATTATTCAGTCTGCATGCAACATTGAACTGTGCTTTGTGTATAAGCTAAATACTCTTAAGCAAAATCTGGGTTCACACCCCTGGTTCCTTTTTCCTCCTTCCATATAGCCAGGATGAAGTCCTCAGCCATGTTTACTTTCGTTTTTACATAATCTCAGTGTATTGTTGTGTAAAGGTAAGAGCTTATCATTTATAACAAGAGCTGGCAAATCTAACAAGCAATTTGCACAAGCCATGGTTTGAAATTGGCTTATTTTGACCAGAGTTTGATATAACCATGGTCTTTGTCCATGCTTAACGATGAACCAGGGGCTATAAAAGTCAAATAAAAAGTGAAGTCTTCCTTACTGCTTTATATTTTCTTTAACTGATTCCTATGATTATTTTCTTCAGCTTTTGCTTCCTTAAATACTCCTGACAAATTGCTTTACTATCCAAATATGTTATTCTATTCAGCTCGCTGTTCCTGCCCCATTTCTATCCAATACATTTTTTTTTACTTTTACACTGTTAAATTTCCTGTCACATCAGCACATCATCTTTCAGCAGCCTCTGGACAGAGCCTTCCAACATTATATGTTGGAGAAAAGGAACTAGACCTATACCATTGTTGTAAAAATCAAGTCATTTTGGAAATTAATAATGTCAATTATTGGATGCTAATGTGGATGCTAATTTTAAATATGTTTAAAAGCCATTTCAGTTTTAAATGTCACAGTGAATGGAAGTAACTAGGCTAGTTTTCACAGCAGAAATAACAAAGGCCCTTGTGGCACCTGCCTTCTTATACATTTGCCTGTGAAAAAAAGTTCATTGAGCTCAAGAGTTGATATGTATAGGTTTTCACTGTCACTAGCAGTATAAGCTTCTATGGACTCAGTTCTACTTCTTTTAGAAATCTATTAGTGTTCCAAGTTTCATTAACTGCGTTATGTTTTCAGTGAGTGAAATCTGGTAAACTCCCATTTGTAAAGCAGCCCAACAAATACAACACTATATTGAAGCTAATGTTCAGGCCCTTGTACTGTAGTGTGTCAGACATCTCAAAAGCATCCTGCTAAGATTTTTAAAATAACACATTGCAGACTGAATTCTTGTTCTCTTAGATATATATCAACCTGGGAAGAAGTGACGCTTCTATTTGTAAGAACAAATTCAAAGATGTAGTTGTGGTCATGGCTTGTAAACAAGCTGTAGTAAATAAAATCATTTTTAAAACAAGATTACTTGCTGTTCTTTCACTTTAAACTCCTCCTTGCTTCATGTAGACATAGATATGGATTTGCAGTAGCTGGGAATTCATTTTGAATTGTGATGTTTC